>OU565296.1:8939658-10166658 GCA_913789915.3 Sphecodes monilicornis | reverse complement strand
ACATGAGAACATGGCGTGTCCAGGATTACGTTAACACAGAGGATCGTCAGAAGACGAGTGAACGAGTCTCTTAGACATCCCTCTCAATGACTTCACGCCGGATACCGAAGCTGGACCGGCTCAGAACCTGCAAGCAAGGCCGACACAGCAGAAGGCTGTGTTGGAGTCGGAAAACGGAGCGAGCAAAGTTAAGTTACGGCAATAATTACTCGACATAATTACAACGACGATATACAATCTTAATAACTAACGCACGCACTAAAATTAATTTATAAATAATCTGGAGTCTTCGTTCGATGATTCCTCTTCGATCGATGAATTTTCTCCTTTCGATAAATTTTCTTCTTTCGATGAATACTCTTCTTTCGATAAATTTTCTTCTTTCGATGAATTCTCTTCTTTCGATGAATATTTTTCTTTCGATGAATTTTCTTCTTTTGATGAATTTTCTTCGGTCGTTCTGACTAACAAGAGCAAGATGAATGACCCAAATCGAAACAGAATCGAAAACCAATTGAAAGAAAATCGAAACAGAATCGAATACCACTTGAAACAAAATCGACACCAAATCGAAAACCAGTCGAAAACCAGTCGAAACAAAGTCGAAACAAAATCGAAACCACATCGAGCCCAAATCTAATGATTGGTGGAAGCAACGACCTATAGGCGATTCGGGTGCCCCCGGGGACGCGAGTCCCCGTACCCACTCACGGGCCCCATCCCGTGAGTGAGTCCCTGAGGGAACTCCGATCCCAGCAATATTGATTTCAAGATAAAAATATCGATTTCCAGAAATAAATATCCATTTCCAAAAATACATATCAATTTCCAGAAATAAATATCAATTTTCTGAAATAAATATCGATTTCCTCAAATAATTATCAATTTCCTGAAATAAGTATCAAGTTCCTGAAATAAATATCAATTTCCTGAAATAAATATCAATTTCCTGAAATAAATATCAATTTCCTGAAATAAATATCAATTTCCTGAAATAAATATCAAATTCCTGAAATAAATATCAAGTTCCTGAAATAAAAATCAATTTCCTGAAAAAAATATCAATTTCCTGAAATAAATATCAATTTCCTGAAATAATTATCAATTTCCTGAAATAAATATCAATTTCCTGAAATGAATATCAATTTCCTGAAATAAGTATCAAGTTCCTGAAATAAATATCAATTTCCTGAAATAAATATCAAGTTCCTGAAATAAAAATCAATTTCCTGAAAAAAATATCCATTTCCAAAAATACATATCAATTTCCAGAAATAAATATCAATTTTCTGAAATAAATATCGATTTCCTCAAATAATTATCAATTTCCTGAAATAAGTATCAAGTTCCTGAAATAAATATCAATTTCCTGAAATAAATATCAATTTCCTCAAAATAAATATCAATTTCCTGAAATAAATATCAATTTCCTGAAATAAATATCAAATTCCTGAAATAAATATCAAGTTCCTGAAATAAAAATCAATTTCCTGAAAAAAATATCAATTTCCTGAAATAAATATCAATTTCCTGAAATAATTATCAATTTCCTGAAATAAATATCAATTTCCTGAAATGAATATCAATTTCCTGAAATAAATAACAATTTCCTGAAATAAATAACAACTTCCTGAAATAAATAACAATTTCCTGAAATAAATAACAATTTCCTGAAATAAATAACAATTTCCTGAAATAAATATTAATTTAAAGACAAATATATTAATTTCAAGACAAATATATCAATTTCAAGACAAATATATCAATTTCCTGAAAAAAATATCAATCTCCTGAAAAAAATATCAATTTCCTGAGAAATATCAATTTCCTGAAAAATATCAATTTCCTGAAAAATATCAATTTCTAGACAAAAATATTGTATCAAATTGGTAGAGTTGAACTTTGAAAGTCTTACAAAATTAAGTATTACCATTCTTACATTTTACATAAGAAACTTAAAACTCTAATGTCTAAAATTCTAGATCGTTACTTCTAAAACTACTTTAAATCGCGGCTATTTATTCGCAACATTAACTAGACATTTAGTCAACTTTGAAAATTTATATTATTACAACGCGTGTTACAATTTGTTTTTCAACGCTACTTAAAATCGCGAATGTTCTTATCTCACAGTTGATCGTTGCAACTGGAACATGGGCGCCTGAAATATCGAATCATTCTAATGCAAACGCGATCTTTTTGATGCGCAATGCTAATTCAACAAATCGAAATTCAATATACTATTTAAATAAGAAAAGAACTCTGACGTCTAAAATTCTATATTGGTGTCTCTAGAATTACTTTAAATCGCGACTATTTATTCGCAACATTAACTAGGCAATTTGTTTCGCAACGCTACTCGAAATCGCGGATGAGCCCATCTCACGGTTGATCGTTGCAGCTCGAGCATGGGCGCCTGAAATGTCGAAAGACTCGAAATCAAACGCGAACTTTTAGTGCGCAACGCTAATTCAACGAACAGAGATCCAAGAAAGATTACTCTAATTCAACAAATCGAAATTCAAATTGCTATTTAAATAGGAAATTTAAAATTCCAACGTTTAAAATTGTACATCTGTATGTCTAGATTTACTTTAAATCGCAACTATTTATTCGCAACATTTACTACACATTTAATCAAGTTTTAAAATTCATAGTAGTACAACGCGTGTGACAATTTGTTTCGCAACACTACTCGAAATCGCGGATGTGCCCATCTCACAGCTGATCGTTGCAGCTCGAGCATGGGAGCCTGAAAAGTCGAAAGACTCGAAAGCAAACGCGAACTTTTGGTACGCAACGCTAATTCAATGAACAGAGATCCAAAAAAGATTACTCTACAGTTTCTGCAAAACGAATCGCGACTATTTGTTTCGCAACGCTATAGTTTAAACAAGCTATATCGCTGATAGAGACTACTATTATATTTAAAAGAAAGGCTAACTTTGATCTCTGTTCAAAATCGACTAACGCAACGCGTACTTTTTTCGCAACGCTAGTGCAAATCGCGGACGTTCCCATCTCGGCTGATCGTTGGGGCGGCGAGGCCTGCCCATGCATGCAACTAACTACTTTTACATTCTACTACAACTCTATTTCTACAGACGAGTATAACGACAAGGTAGTGATAAAATGACTCACTCGAAGATGAGAAGACGTTGCAATGATTGTCCTTTTGAATTACAGTTTGTCCGGCATCTTTGGCATAAAACCTCGTCTGCTCCTTCGGCCTCATCCCGACAATTTGTTTCGCACCGCTACTCGATATCGCGGAAGTACCCATTTCACAGTTGATCGTTGCAACTGGAGCATGGGCGCCTGAAATATCGAAAGATTCTATTGCAAACGCGATTCTTTTGATGCGCAACGCTAATTCAACAAATCGAATTTAAAATGCTATTTAAATAAGAAATTTAAAACTCTAACGTCTAAAATTCTAAACAGGTATCTTTAGAACTACTTTAAATTACGACTATTTATTTGCAACATTAACTAGACATTTCATCAACTTTAAAAATTGATACTAGTACAACGCGTGTAACAATTTGTTTCGCAACACTAATTGAATTCGCGGATGTGCCCATCTCACAGTTGATCGTTGCAGCTCGAGCATGGGAGCCTGAAAAGTCGAAAGACTCGAAAGCAAACGCGAACTTTTGGTGCGCAACGCTAATTCAACGAACAGAGATCCAAAAAACGATTACTTTAGATTATATGTAAAACAACAACAATATGAACTTTAAAAGCGCAGTTATCAAATTGAAATGTAATTTTGAACCGCGACTATTTGTGATTCGCAACGCTACGCTCTAAACAAAATTTTTCGTAACATTAACTTTAATCTCTGTTCAAAATCGACTAAATGCAACGCGTGGTTTTGTCGCAGCGCTAGTGCAAATCGCGGAAGTTCCCATCTCGGCTGATCGTTGGGGCGGCGAGGCCAGCCCATGCATGCAACTAACTACTTTCACACTTTACTACTACGGTATACTACTACTTCTACAGACGAATATAGTAACAAGGTAGTAACAAAATGACTCACTCGAAGATGCGAAGTCATTGCAATGAATGCCGTCTCTGAGTCCATCAGCACGGTAATGACTGCATGAAGGATACCGAAACTGGACCGGCTCAGAACCCAAGGTAAACGAAGGAAGCATTGAAGAATCCATGGCCCCCCCCGAGCTAGCTCAAAGTAGGCCAAGGAAGTTTTAAATAACCCTTGGACTACCCTAAGCTAGCTAAAGGTGGACCATGGTAGATAATGGTAGGCCATTGGTGGAGGACCCTTGGTTAAGCTTAAGCCAGCTGAAGGTAGACAAGGGTAGCTCTGGAAGACCACTGGTCAGCCTCAAGGTAAGCACAGGTAAGCCAGTGTAGCTCTCGATGACCACTCGTCAATCACAGGGTAGACCACTGTTGGAGGACCCTTGGTCCACCCTAAGCCAGCTGAAGGTACGCAAGGGTAGCTCTGGAGGACCACTGGTCAGCCCCAGGGTAGGCAAGGTAGGCCAGAGTAGCTCTGGATGACCACTGGTCAACCCCAAGGTAGACCACTGGTGGAGGACCCTTGGTCCACCCTAAGCCAGCTGAAGGTAGGCAAGGGTAGCTCTGGAGGACCACTGGTCAGCCTCAGGGTAGGCCAGAGTAGCTCTGGATGACCACTGGTGGAGGACCCTTGGGCCACCCTAAGCCAGCTGAAGGTAGGCAAGGGTAGCTCTGGAGGACCACTGGTCATCCCCAAGGTAGGCAGGAGAGTCCAGGGCACCGCTGGAAGACCCTCCTGGTCCCGAAGCCCATCCGCTCCTGCCGGAGGGCCCGGCCCGACTGATTGACTGAGCGCGCTCAGCGAGCTTAGGTAGCCAGTGATGCGCAGCGCGCAGCGAAGTGCAACGCTCCCCACCCCAACTAATTTCGGTAGATCTCGATTGCCGTGATAATAATTATTGATAAATCTATTATTTCTGGCTGTTTAATGTTTATAACAATTCCTTTTGCCAACGATGTCGACAAGCATCCCCTTGTCTATCTACCAACTAATTTTTTAGTAAAAATTGCTAATCGTACTCGAGGTACAGAACAACTTTTAAACCATGAATATTCATACGCATTAATTTCTTCAACACAACTCACTGAAAAATGTATTGTTTCTAGCTAGTTAATATTTATAACAATCTTTTTGCTAATGATGTCGACAAGCATCCTCTTGACTATATACCATCTTATTTTTAAGTAAAAATTGCTAATAGTACTCGAGATACAGAGTAACTTTTAACACACGAATATTACCAAACAATATTATATCAAGCAAATGTAATTAATAAAGTTACTATCTCTGGCTGTTTAATGTTTATAACAATTCCTTTTGCTAATTATGTCGATAAGCACTCCCTCGACTATGTGACCATCTAATTTTTCAGTAAGCATATGTAATGGAGCTCGAGATATTGAATATCTTCTGACACATGAATATTGGCGTGCATTAATTTATCGAACACAATTCACTGATAAATTTATTATCTCCAGCTGCTTAATATTTGAAACAATTCCTTTTGTCGATGATGTTGACGAGCACTCCGTTGACCATCTTGCCATCTAATTTTGTAGTAGAAGTAAGTAATAAAACTCGAGATCCAGCATAATTTATGATACATGAATATTACTAAGCATAATTATATTGAAAAAATGTAATTAATGAATTTGTTATCTCTGTTTGTTTAACGATTACAACGATTATATGTTTGGTTACCTCACCACCCAATTTTTTAGTAAAAATGGCTAATAGTACTCGAGATACAGATTAACATTTATGCATGAACATTTGGAGTATACAAGATATTCAATTCTCACTAGTATGCACAGTTTCATTAGAACAAGAGTAACAAAAATTATTTATAACTAATTAACCTCTTATAGAATCGAATTGAAAACTATACATGAATGTTGCCGAAGGTTCATTCTATATTCTTCGAGAGCTAATATTTATAAAAATTACATGAAGTAATTTATCAACAATTTTTGTGGAGGTAACTTCTATCTTCTATGCCCGCAATGAGTAAGACAAGGAGAGTCCGAGTATTTGTCGAAGGTAAACATACGAATCGTTGTGTCACCTCTCTGAAAATCGTAAATAACTAATTAACTAGGCGTCGAATCTACATAAAACTGCAACAGAAATGTAGCTGAGACATCATTCTAAATCCTCCGATCACAAGGAAGATTATTTTTTACCAGGGATCTGTTAAATTATTTGAGTTTATTTTAAAACGAGACTTAGAATAATTCTTTATAACTATTTAGTCAGAAATAAAATGTGACGATAAACTATATGTGAAAGTAGCTGAAGGTCTATTCTATATTTCCTAACTGCAAATATTTGTAAACAATTCCTCACAAGTGTGTTACTAATAAATTTTCTGTCGATTGTGCACAGTATTCAGCAGCTCTGTGTCTGTCTTTCTTTCTCTTCTTAATGGTGCATAAGTTCGTCCTTGTCGGATACAAACTTCTTTATCATGTTCGCCAAATTTTTACCAGGGTGTTCGAAGTCCTGTAAAAAAATAGGCGGCACAAGTGAATAATACGTGGAGTATTTTTGTACGAATACAATTGCGTTTTAAAGCTGACAACGCTGTAAAATCGAGCCTCCTCAGACACACACTTTATGTGTTGCAACCTCATGTAGTTCACCACCTGACCGTTCCATTTCGATAGAGTTCGCTATCGTACTAGGACATTTTCTACAGAGTCGGTAATTCAGAACCGTAGACAGAAAAATGCATTGCATCACCGACGAGATACTGTTAAAGACATCCAGCCCCCGTGTATTCGGTGTCGCCGAAAAGTGGGCTCTGATGGGCTCTCAAACCGGTCGGTAAGGGGTCCGATGGCATCGCCGGTGGTTTCGTGGAATGGATAAAGTAGACTTATGAAGTTCCACGGTGCTAAAAGTTCCGCGCTCTCTACCTACATAGAACATTTGCTCGTCAACTGCGCACGACTGCATGAGTGGCGTAGAGATAAATGGATGTAATACCTTAGGTAATAAATAAATGATGACTGCCATTATCCATTCTGTGATTTCTTGGAAAATAATTACATATTATTGTATAATTTCATTAAATTCTTATCGCCTACTTATTTTCCATATTGTTCAGCATTGGAATCACTGTTTTATAATCGATAGCCTGTACATGTAGGAATTTATAAAATATCAGAATTTACACTTAATTTAATTAATGGGATATTTATAAAATAATTTTTCTTAAAGAAAAAATATTCTGTAATAATTATAGAATAAAAAGGAAGAATAAATACAATCTACAAGAAACGATCAAATTCAATCGTTCTTATCGAGATCCTTAGTAGAAAGCAGAAACGTAATTTTTATTACTTATTTTTCCGATAATACCACTTCTAATGCTCGACAGCAATGTCTGCAATTATTTAATGCAATTATTTTGATCAGAGAAATATTACATATATGATGGTAAAAGTCTCCTAAAAGATTAACTAAAAATGAAAAAGTGTCATCATTGCATTACCGTTGCCTCACCGATGTTATGTACCTGACCTGTACATAATGACCATACACCTGTATATGATCCGAATTATATCGTGTTTGGTATCATTTTAATCAGAACAATGCCACAAATCTATTAGCAAAAGTTTCATAAAAAAATAAGTAATAATAAAAAAGCTATTCCTTGGTAATACATTGTGAGGACGTGCGAGCCTTTGAACTGTGCCGCCGACTGCGACTCTCCGCGTCTCTTTCTTTTCCATACGCTATCCTTCCTCGCGCCCGAAACTTTAATTGTCTATTACACAAGTAAATATCATCGGAATTATATCACATTTAGTATGATTTTTATTAGAAAAATGCCACAAATATGGTCATCGAAGTTCCATAAAAAAATAATGAAAAATAAAGAAGTTGGAAATTCGGATTAGGTATGTTTTAATTTCTCGGTGACCAAAGCCTCTCGAGCTCGGCTATCCTTCTCTACGTTCGACAAACCTCAGACAATGATATTCCTCGCGTATAAACTAGGACTGTTACTTTTCCGAAGCTTCGACTCTTCGAAGCTTCGAAGGATTCGAAGGGACGAAGGGAACTTCGAAGGTGATGAAAATCAAAGTTTCGGACCTTCGAACCTTCGAACCTTTGATTCGTTTCCAGTTAACGGATAAAAGAAATAAATTTTCATAATTTGTTTCTATATTCGCCATCTGAATTATTTCAATAATTTATTGTTAAGATAATATATTTATAATTTGAATTATCTTTTCGATAGCACATTGTTAAAATAATTGTTTAAATAAATAAATTTTATAATTTGTTTCTATATTCATTATTTGAATTGTTATTTCAATTATTTATTGTTAAAATAATTGATTAAATAAATAAATTTTTACAATTTGTTTCTATGTTCATTATTTGAATTATTTCAATTATTTATTGTTAAAATAATGGTTTAAATGAATAAATTTTCATATTTTGTTTCTATATACATTATGTGAACTATTTCAATAATTCATTGTTAAAATAATTATTTAAAGAATGTACAAGTATTTACATAATGAATATAGAAACACATTTCTATAGATTATAAAAACTGTAGATTATAAATTTTTATACTCTAATTTTTATATCTAAACAATTATTTGAACAATAAATTATCGAAATAATTCAAACAATGAACATAGAAACAAATTGTAAAAATTTATTTATTTAATCAATTATTTTAACAATAAATAATTGAAATAACAATTCAAATAATGAATATAGAAACAAATTATAAAATTTATTTATTTAAACAATTATTTTAACAATGTGCTATCGAAAGAAAAATTCAAATTATTATACTACAAACGTCCCTGCGCAGATCCGTGTTGTGGACCATTATCGATGAAATACTGTACATGGTAAAGTTGTGTGGCTTCGTGTAAGAATTACAGATGTGAAGACAGATTTCAAATATCACCTGTTGTTGCAAGAATACATTAAATATCATTCATTATTCACACGTTATTGTAATTTTTCAAGCATTTCCAGTGCTCTGACAAAAAATGTTTCTGATAAAAATTACTCGGTAGTCACTCTTCTATAAATTTCAATATAAAAAATTAAATGTAAAACGCCCCGCCCCAGAATTACGACCAGCCTAGGCGTCACGTTGACGCACCAGACCCCGGAAGGCGAAGCTCGAAACAAGGTGGAAGCCGAAGGACTCGGGAGGGCAGAATACTTTGACATTGCTTGCGAAAGCATCGACGAACTCCGAGCGAAATTATTTGTATTGATACGCACTTTTACGGCAGTTTTGGACATGTACGATCTGAGTTCTAAGACATCTGCATGCCTTACATAAAACAATTTTTTTTATTCGATAAAATTGTAAGGTCTCCTTGATTTTCTAATCGTCACTATATATTTTTTACTTAATAATGTTATTGCTGACGTCGGGCTGAATTCAACGACTACAATAGTTGTGAACAGCTAATTCTTCGATTCGGACCATTGTGCGACGCGCGACGCGGCGAAAATCGAGCAGTCGAACGCGAAGGTTTAAAAGTAGGACTCTCCGCGTCTCTTTCTTTCCCATACGCTGTCCTTCCTTGCACCCGAACCTTTCGCCGTTCATTACACGAGTAAATATCATCGGAATTACATCATATTTCGTATTATTTTCATCAGAAAAATGCTACAAGTATGTTTGTGAAAATCCGATAAAAAAATAATGAAAAATAAAGAAGTTTTGTTGTTGGATTAGTAGTGGTCTCACACCGATATACCCGACCCGTATTGTGTTACACTCCTCGGCGATCGAGGCCCTCGAGCTTTACTCCGTCCTTTTCTCCGTTCGGCATGGGATCGCGGAACAGTCTCTCTTGAACGCTGAATGTCTTATTTTATATCTAATCTAATCTTATTTTATTTGTCAAAATTTAACTTCCTATTTAAAATATTTTTTTATAATTAAATTTGGAATATTTTCTCTTTAAAGGACCTACCTAGAGCAGTCCCGTTTTAATGGTTTTCGGCCAATCACCCGTATTTAATTGCATGCAAAAATATTGAAAAAATCTGACGAATTGCGATTATCGACATATATATTTAAGAATTTTTGCCGATTTTTCGGTTGAAAATCTTATTTACAAAAAAGAAAAACATAAGAATTCGAAAATTTCAGGTTTCTTTGGAAATTGAAAAAGGACATCGAACAAATTTTTACGGTAGCAACATATCCAGAAAGAACTTCGATTTATGAGAGTTCACAGTTTATTCGATCCCTGCTCTGGTTATTGGGCGATACATTGTAACGCGTGTGCCAATCTTTGACTGCTCGGTCTTCGCTATAGCATTCGAACGCGGCTCAGAAAATTATTCGAACTCGAATAAAACGTCGAATAAAGATACAGATGAAAATGATAACTTTATTCACCGCTAACGATGAATAAAAAAATTATCTTTATTCGCCGAATAAATTTTCATCAAATAAAACTTTATTCGACGCGTGTCGAATACAGATAACCATAATCATTTCTTTTGTCGCGTGACAAATAATGTTTTTATTTTTTAATCGCTGTTTGCATCGATGCTCCTACAATTATATTATATGTATTATATTAATTTATCCTCGCGAGTCTCTTTCGAACTCTATATTATTCGATATAGTATGTCAAATAAACGTTAATCTGTTTTTCAACATATGTATGTTTCCAGAGATCGATTCTTAGAACAATTATTATTAAAAAGTGTAAGGAAATAATGTTTGTTTATGAAATATTTTTAAATTACAAAATGAGGTATTTCGTATGAACTCAGAGGTAGGAATTATTGAATATTGATTTTCCTAAATATGCTTTCATACTTTCTTACGTACAAAATTTCTAGGATTTTTTGTCTTTGATATGAATTTTACTTTTAGTATTTTAAGCCTTAAAAACCAACACCAAAATGTTTGTTCGAGAATGTAACATCTGATCTCATTGCTGTCTGCCGTCTCACCGTCTCAAGAATCTCCTCAGAGGCCTTCTGCACCGACGAAATATCGTCGGTGGCCTTCTGTTTCTTACTCCAGCCAAAATATATCCTAGAGGGCGTAAGAGAACGCTTGAATTATTCGGGCACACGAACTCCCGTAAGGCTGGCTGTCTTTAACAGTATCTCGTCGGTGATTGCATGCAATGTCTGTAGGTATCTTAAGTCTGTGCAAAATAACTAATCATCATTTCTGTAATGCAGTGATGGGCAATTTTGCCTCAATTGAGGCAAAACCGTCCACACCGTAGCGCCCTCTGCCCCCTTCCATCAAGCGCGGTACAATGGGGCAACGAAGACACGAGACATCAGCGTACGCAACGAATGTGCGCGCTGCATGAAAGAGAGGTTGGTGGGAGAAGCAGGCGTTTGAGGGGCTCCACCCGTGCCCACCACTGCTGTAATGCGTGAGACAAGGATAAAAGCAGAGTTCGACAGGAACAGTAGAAATCTCGCTTCTTCCACCTACTCTTTGTAAGTTTTTGAATCCCCTGGTAAGTATTAGGCGAACATGATAACAAAGTTGTCGCTCACCAGCGTAGTTTAAGGGATAACTTAAAAATAATTCGCTTATTAGTAAGGTTTCATAAAATATTTGCCATTCGGGGATATAGAAGGAACCCTCAGCTATTGTCACGAATAATTTACAGGTTTATATTTTGTTTAAATTAATAGTTATTAATGATTATTCGCATAATATCCGACCCTCGAAAGAAAACAGAGTCTCGTCATAATAACTGACTATTATTTTACGATAGATTCCTCAGCTCAGCACATACGATGATAACGTTACACAAGATTAAAAACTATCAGCTACTATCACTTGTACGCTGCCATTTGACCTGCGTGTGAACCACCCGGTACAAAGCTACATATAGCTGTATTTCCCTTATTTTTGTAGCGATATACACAGATGTTGAATCGTCTTATGTATTGCATTTTATTTAGCAGTAAATAAAGAGTATGTGTTGCATAGAAACTGGGTGTTCTTTATTTCCCACCGTATATGTACAGGTTTAATATTCTAATTTATTTAGAATGAAATAAAGAATATTACTCACAACAGTTAAAATGTTCTGTTTCCCTCACCCCGTATATGAATATTCGACATTAGAATTACATTAATATCTTTGAAAATTTTGCAATCAGAGAAAATTTTGATTAGGCGAATAAGATAGCGAAGGAGACATTTGAAGTTTGGACTATCTCTTTCACTATCATATTCTCCTGGTAGAAATCTAAAAATTTCCGAAAATTTTCGAAAACCTCGAAAATTCAATTTTGTATTAGGAGAATATAATTTCAGAGAAGGTATTCGCATTTTGGGGCTACCTCTTCCCCTATCATATTCTCCTAACAGAAATCAGAAAATTTATCGAAATCCTCGAAAATTTAATTTTGTATTAGGAGAATATAATTTCAGAGGAGGTATTCGAATTTTGGGGCAACCACTTTCCCTCTTATATGCTCCTAATAGAAACCCGAAAATTTCCGAAAATTTATCGAAAACCTCGAAAATTTAATTTTGTATTAGGAGAATATAATTTCAGAAGAGGTATTCGAATTTTGGGGCTACCTCTTTCCCTATCATATTCTCCTAATAGAAATTTGAAAATTTCCGAAATTTTTTCGGATACTTCGAAAATTAAATTTTGTAGTAGGAGAGTATGATCTTGAAAGAGGTGGCACGAAAATTTCAGTAGTATGAGTCAATGGTAGCCGGAAGTTCGGGGAAAAATGTAGGCCAATAATGATATACACAACTACGTATTTTAATTACATAGTCTTTATTTATTCGTTGTTGCTTCTTATATAAAATGTTTGTATTTTACATGACGTAACTTATATTCTAAGCATTTGTAACAATAGTGTAGACTGGGTCATGGTGCACTTTTTTTTCATCAACAGAGAAATTTCGCGTTCTATAGTCCCTTGGGAGTGCGACAGAAATACTGAATATATATATCAGCGGACAGAAAACTATTGTTGGTTGATTGGTCTTCTCCTATATATACTTCGTCTGTGGTATCAGTATTGTGGCGCCATCTGACGGTGAAATCGCAAATATTGGATAAGATAGAAGTTCTAGCTTTCCTACACTAATGGCGCTAGCAGACTTAAACTTGATGTTTATCATCTATCGGTATTTTGGCTAACAGTTTGAGCGTTTTAAAATATTTTAGCGAACAAATGATTCTTGCCGAAATTTACATTGTTACTTATAGCAAAAGCGGAAAGAATCATTTGTTCTGTATATGGAATATTTATTTTATTGTAAATTTTATATTTCTCGGCACAGTCTGAATTTTTTAATATTTTACGATGTATATGAATATTCCTTCATAGTTGGTTCTGATTTTCAGATTGTTAGCTTTCTAAATAATTAAACTGGTCTTTCAGTGAACATTTGTTCTTTTCTGTATAGAAATCTCATTACTTGAATGTCAATTATTCGAACATTCTGTTATTCGTGTAATTATTTCTGCTATCATCATCTTAGAAATCCATAGTACTCAAAGTTTCATACTAATGAAAAGATTAGGACACATGGTACATACTACCAATATCACATTAAAAATAGCAGGAGCGTTTTTTGATAAAAAAATACTATTCAAAATTTAATACTACCCATAAATGAAACTTTCAATATTGTTCTTATTTGATGGTTTATTAAATGCGATGAAAAAGAATGCTACTAATCATCTACACATATTGAACCAGGTGATAATTTCATAAGCAAAAATACAAAAATGAAATCAATTACTGCTCAATAAAATTCAGACATTGTCCCAGTATAAAATTATGAACCTCCAAAAACAGTTTTGATCAATTTCAATCAAAGCAGAACATTACATTCGCACTCTATTTTTGCAACCTCACTGATCAAAGACAGTTGAGTGATATAAAAATCCAGTTGCTTGCACATAAAATGCTCCCCCAGTTAATACGTTTAATTGTGGTTACACTAGTCTTCGAAACATCCATGTTTCCAAACAGATATGTTTATTTTCTAAAGACGAGAAATGTAGACCGCGAACAGGCCGGCTAACAGCTCCGACCAACGGCGGATAAGAAATCAGTATTTTTCGGCACGATCGTAGGTGGACCAGTGGTAAATACTCGGCTCAGAGCGAAATTTCGCCGGTGGCAGAGACGGGATAAATTTGGAACACTCATCTTGGACGAAACACGGCTGTGTTTCACGTATCCCTGGCAGTTTCGCGTCGAGGATGGTTTCTCGCACGTCGGCATCGCGATGTCAATCCTGACGAGCTAGTGTGTTTGTTCTTTAAAAAAAACGCTAAACCAACTGAATAAGCAATTCCAACAATCTTCTTTTTCATTCTATTCACAAAGCTCATCTGTAACTAAAAAAATAATAAGCAGCCATGAAATCGATGGTGACGAACCGGAAATCGCATGTGATCCACTTCTTTCTTTTACAAGAGACGACATTTTATTAAAAAACTATTAATATAAGGCTAAGTGACAGAGTGTGGAGAATCGCGGAAAATAGTTGCAGTGGTTGAGGATAGAAATCCAAATGTTAATACTAAGGGAATATTAACCAGCCATGGGATCGATGGTGACGAGACAGAAACTGAAAATCATATATGTACTTCGTTCTTCGGTTACAAGAGAGGATATTTGATTAAGGAATTGCTGAAAAATGTTGGTTAAGTGACATAGTGTAGAGATTTGTAGACTGAAAGCTGCATCAACTGACTCAGGAAAGAGATTTAAATATTACTATATATTAATCGGCTATGACATCAATGGCGACGAGACAGAAACAGAAAATTGTATATGTTTCGCGGTCTTCTTTTACAAGATAGGATATTTTATTAAAGAACTGTTAAGATATACTGGTTGAGTGATACAGTGTCGAGGATTGTAAAAAAGTGGTGCATGGAGTGGCTAAGAAAATAAATTTAAGGTTCAGTGGCTCGAATCGGAAACCAGGATGCCGCGGCCGCGACCGGAAACGTTCGATCTAATGGTGGAGACCGAGAAACCGTCTAAGTGCATCAGTTTCCTTCGGTTCCTCTGGAAATTCTTCAGATGCGTCTTCTCCCACGTGTTCCTGGTCTCGCTGGTCGTGTTGTACTGTGTCATCGGCGCTTATGCGTTCGAGGCCCTCGAGGCGGCCCACGAGAAAGAGGTTTCTTTCTTCAAATAGTTATAACAATATTCTTCCCCATCTCATCGTACCGAAACAATTGTGGGATTTATAGCTACAAGCAGACTGAACAATTTTTAATAATTTCTTGTTGTACTGTGACTCCAATGAATATTCTCTTTAACCATTTGAAGCGTTCAAAGAAGAAATGAAATCCCATAGAAATTATTTCGTTTCTGCTCTTTAGCTCCCATTTTATTTGACACACTGTATATTCAACCATTCAATCTGTTTGTTAACAAAATTTAGATGATTCAAAGCAACTTTAAATTGTCTGGAGAGGTAGATCACTCACCAGTTACCTCTGATCATTTTTTAATAAACAGCGATCGATTAAAATCTTCTACTAAGATATCACATAATTTAACAGGTTGACCACCTCGCGGAGCGTTTCACACAAGTTACATCTATTTCATTCATAGAAACGATTATTAACAACTAGACTGTGGAGTTTATGCGTTCATGACAAAACGGGTACGTACAATATAAAGCAGTGGAGGCGTCATGGAGATATAAACATCAACTCTGTTTCTTAAATGGAACAGTATGTTTTTTTACTTACATTCTGATACAGTATTTCAAGATGAACGCACTGACCTATTATTAAGGTCATTCAAGGTCACTCAAGGTCAACTGCAAGAGAAAATAAATTGTCTCAAAGCACTCTTCGAATACTTCGACGATTTAGATGCCACATGTTATTTATGTACTCATTGCTAGTATAAGTGTTCAAATTGGCGACCTTGAACATGGATACATAATTCAAAACGTTGCAATACCGATGACACTACCTCATAAATTTCATTTTTATCTATTATACAGCAAGCTCCTTTTATTCGTTATTAATAAAATTACGAAACCGTACTCGAATCGCCAGTAAAACTACTAATAACATTTGTGTACATAGACAAGATACAATATGATTGAATGTTTGTTTACGTTCTGTGACCCTTGTCGGCAATTACAAGAGCAGTATGCCAACAATCAGAGAATACACAAAAGTATTCGAAGAGTGCTTTGAGACAATTAATTTCTCTTGCAGTTGACCTTGAGTGACCTTGAATGACCTTAATAATAGGTCACTGTGTTCGTCTTGAAATACTCTATCAGAATGTAAGTAAAAAAACGTACTGTTCCATTTAAAAGAACAAAGTTGACCTTCATATCTCCTTGACGCCTCCACCTATCAAAAAACTATTAACATCGGATGATCAGCTCCTCGATACCAAGTAAGTTTGGTTTGAGGCATTTTCGTCTATCTCCAGAAACAAACGAGTTATTCAAGTGTCCTGTTTTAAATGCATCACCCTGTATATCTTCACTTGAAGGTTTAGCTCTTTGACTGCCAAAGCAGCAGCCTCAAGAATCCCCATAAAGTAATTTTTGAATGAAATAGAAATCGGAAAGTTAAAGAATAAATTTAAGAATATAACTTCATTCACCTAGTACTCTTCTCGGTGTATCTTAATCGAGCGGTGTTCAATGTTCGATTTTTTCTATTCCAGATAAAGAAAAGCATCAAGGACATAAGAGGAGACGTGGCGGAGCACCTATGGGTGATCACGAAGGAGGTGGAGGTCCTGATTCGCGAGAATTGGACAGATAAAGCGTTACGCGAGTTGAAGGTAATGGGTGTATAAGTGAGTTACGAATGTGCCAGAGTGTGTTTTCCATCGCGTGGAGTATTTGTTTTACAGGATTTTGAGAACAATCTGGTGTGGATGATGGAGAAAGAGGGTTGGGATGGCAGGGAGGGCGAGGACGATATTCAATGGACGTTCGCTGGGGCTTTATTTTACTCGATCGTGGTGATTACAACAATCGGTGAGTGTTTACGGCCGGTCATTCTTCACGCCATTCTTCTATTTTCCGTTTACGGTTCTTTATTGACGGTCATTTTTACAATTGATGCCTCGTGCGAATTAATCTCTATACATATAATATCAAAGAATAGGTTCTTTGGTGTTTTCTTCGAGCTTCGAAGAGACTTATTTTCATTTCGTTTTCTGTCAATAGAATAAATCGAATTTTTGCAAAACGCATTGTTTGCTGCAGTCCTTATTTTCTAAATAACAAATTATTTCTAACTTGAGTGCTAAAATGATTCGTATGTAAGCAATATGATTATCGAACTGTCATAACGAATAAAAATGAGGTGATGATGCATTTTGTCTGAAAACAATATCGTAGTTCAATTATTATGTGTGTCAATGAGCACTCCGATATATCTGGTTAGTTTTCATTTTTTAATATTCGTTCTCATAAAATTACATCAACAAATATATTATCACTGTACTGCGGATTTTTATGTAAAACAAAATTTTCTACGTTAATGTTTAGGAATGGAAGCTGTATGAGAATATATTTCTTATTTCAGTAATTTTAATTAGTCAAAAATAAAGTAACAATATTCTTTAATTCTTCTAAAGTATTTGCAGTGTTGTTTTTCACTCGTCCATTTTCTCCATAAATTTATAAAATCCGCAGTCTAATCACGATTAATATATTCTCCATTGACACACTCAATAAATATGAAAAACCTCACACAAATAAATAAAAATACAATATCCAAGATTATAGTCAAACGACGAGGTAATTCGTCGTCTACGGATATTGATCGTCTACGGTCGGCTAATCTAGGCACAAAAAATCAGTCACTCTTTCGAGAATCATCAGAACAGTTCCGGTATCGGAAAACTGCGGGGAATTCAAGCTTTTTCGTCGGAGCTCGTCTCCGTTTCGTTCTTCTTCAAAGATCGACTGTAAAAATCGTAATCGTCGTAGTCGTAGTTTTGTCCATAACCGTTCCCCTGAGGCCTAGGATGCTGGTTATAGTTATTTCCTGGATACTGGTTGTAGTTATTTCCTGGATACTGGTTATAGTTATTTCCTGGATACTGGTTATAGTTATTTCCTGGATACTGGTAGTTTCCAGGGGGATATCTGTTCCCGACATTAAAATTGCCGGGAGGTCTTCGATTACCATAATTGTAATTTGGCGATTGAACGAAAGATGCTGGTCCATATTTGTTCGGATAGCTCTGAAACACAGCAAGCAAAATTTCAGAAAACTATAACACTTCAATAAAATCTACTAGAGCATTTAAAAAAATATTTGTGCACCTAGAAAATATTTAGCCTATCGTAAAATATCAAATATTATGCGACTTTGTGTTGTGGAAAGACTAACAAGGTATTCAATTTTTGATAAAATCACACAAAATTTTTCACGTAGATTAAAAATATGTACCTACTATACAATTCAGGAAAATGCAAATTAAAAATTCTACCCAGAGCTGGTCTGATAGCAAGAGATCAACGAATGGATAACATAAAAAAATTGATCATCATTAGTCTGCGAATTTTTCGTATTTATGACAAAAATGAGCAGATGCAATTTCAAACATTAGACAGATTAGAGCAATTTCAAATCGTTAATGTATTAGGTTCAGTTTATTACAATTATAAAAGGAAAAATGAAACATTCATTTCGCTTCTGATGGTTACAATCACTGCAAATAATTTTTATTTCGCATGGAAAGCCGCAGTCTAATTATTATATATGTATAATCAATTGTATATGATTATACGGGGTTTCTAAAAATTGTTATAAATTCTTGGAACAGGCGGTTCCTGAGGTTATTTAAAATAATTTTTTTCTTTACAAAATCGGCCGTCTCGGATTTGTTAACGAGTTATTAACGAAAAACACGCACCAATCAGAACACCTTTACAGCGGACGGATTCCAGCTCGGCCAATGGTAACTCAGCGGGACCTGTCGCCGAGCCGAAGTCCGTCCGCTGTAACGGTGTTCTTATTGGTGCGTGTTTTTCATTAATAACTCCTTAACACGTTGACTGCCATGGGGCTCACCGGTGACCGGCACTCGACTTGGCTACAGCGCCGTGGGAGCCACCGGTGACCGGCGACGCAGCAAATAATAAAAGTACATAATTAGAGTAAATATGGATACTGATAAATTTTTCAATAATACCATTGTTACTATAATGGTTTGAAGAAATTAATGCACGAAAAATGCTTCAAGCACGATTTTATAACTCACTTTATTTGCTGCAAATAATATTTCAACATAATATGCATCGCATAATGAAAAATTCACGTTGGCGCCTTGGGCAAACCAAGGAAAATGCGCCTGGCAGTCAACGTGTTAACAAAACCGCCTCGGCCATTTTTGCAAAGGAAATAGTTACCTTAACACTAAACCTACCAAGCACGAAACATATAAAATTAAACGCCTTAAATAAGTGAGAAGATTGAATTTGCTTAAACGTTGTACCGTTTCCATTACAATATGTGCTTAAATAAAGAAGTCAATTCAGTCATTTCCTATGAAATCCTTTTTCTAATTTCGATAATTGTGAAATAGAAAACCGGTCATTTTGACTGTGGTAGGTTTAGTGTTAAATAACCTCACCCGCTGTATATTGATGTATGAATAACAATTACACATGAATTTTTGCACGAACCTGATTTGGAGGATATCCTCCTCCTCCTCCTGAGGGACCGCTAACCAGCGCCGGGTATTTTCTGCTGCTAAAGCAGCAATACTTCTTTTCGTTCGAGCAGCTTCCCTGCAAATAAAAATGATCGAAAATGTCGAACGGAATATATCAACGTCGAACGTGGAGCCGTTCGAGCAGCGACACTCACGAATTTTAGTCCAGTGGATGGACAGTTGAAGCTATATCTGCACCTACACACGTCGAGGTCACGGTATCGGGGATCATTTCTGATCCAAGGTGGCACATAACCGCCGTCGAATGAGCCGTCGTCTATTCCTCCATTGTAAGGAGGTCTATGATAACAAAAAAGGATGTAAAAAATACTGTACGCGTCAATTTTGCAGTCCCAAATGTCGTATGAGAGTAATCAATTTTACGAAGCATAAAAATACAGAAAATACGAGGATTTTCATTGATAATTATTGTTAAATATTTGGAGATTAAAGAGCCCTTAACAATAATCCATAAATAAAGAGGTTTGGGTACATTCTGACCCAGAGCGATGAACGTTCCATTTAAATGTTAATTTTCTTATGGCCAGCTCAAATGATTTGTATTAGATTAACCTTCAGCTGGCAATACGAGTCTTTGGCATAATTTTTATTGTCTTTGGCTTCAAAAACATCTTTAAAAAATTCTAATTTATCTTGTAACAGTTGCATTAGCTAAATGTTTAAACCTGTTTGTACTGAGGAAATGAAAGTTCTTGTCGGAACTCAGCGACCCATTGTGTCAATGGAGGATTAATTAGTACTAGATCAAATGATAAGATAAACGTTGATTTTAAAGAAGTAGGTACAAAAGTATGAGACAAAAATTGATATGTAAAGATTTAAAAGGGTCTATGAGTGCACGGCTATCACAAAATCTTCGAAAACATATTCTTCGCGAGGTTTAAAAATTATTTTTGTGTTAGTGTTTGTTCCGAGTAGTGTTCCGCCATATTGGTCTGGCGAAAACTACACTAGATTTTTAATATTGTACAGTCTCGTTACGTGGGCGGGACGAATTGCTAGTAAATATATTACAAAGTATCAATATGAACCACGTAGTACCGTAGGAACGAAGTTATTGGATTGGAATACAACGAGATGATACAAATACCTTTTTACAATGCCAGTTGGCCCGCCAGGACCGACAAGAACTCCATTGTTGCCTGGATACGATGGCGACACAATGGGTCTACTATTAGGACCGTAAGGTCCGCCATTTTGTGGTCTAAATCCTATCAAAGGTCTCTCGTCCAAGTCTTCCAGGTTCTCGTTTACTAGGTACCTATAATTTAACCACATAAATAGCACAGGCCTTATTAGGTGACACGAATGACATGCCAAACAAGAAATACTTCAATCCGAACGCAATTAAATCAATCTTAAATTAAAATACATAAACATAAATTACGTATACGCTAAATCTTCAATCATAAATGATTCTTTCAATTTTTTGGGCAACAAGTTCTGACTCTAATGTAAAAAATATTTCGTTATAATGTTAAATAAAATTCTACTCTTTCATAGGTAATATTTAGGAATTAAAGTAATAAAATACTATATTTAACATTAGGTTTATGGGACTCGTCAAAATGAGAAATTATTCAACAAATTTATATTATACATCCCACATTCTTTTTGAAAATTTGGATACATACATTCTCGTTATTTTTATAAATGTAAAATACATACTTACTCTTCGTGATCCGTAAACCTAGTGATAATAGTTATATCAAAATGCAAAAAAGTGTAGGTATAAGCTAAACGTAAATATTCTGTTCTTTAAAAGAAATCATTAAAAACAAAGAAGTTCTTTTAAAATTATTTAACCGTGGAGAAAATCGTAAGCCAAGGAGTGACGTTTGAAATTTCCTTGATTTCGATTTCATGAATTGATTTTGGCCGATTCTCAAGTAGACAGTTTAGAAGGCGTTTGAACACAAAACCGGAAGTACTAGCTACCAGACACACCTTGTTTCGTCGAGTCTTTTTTCGTTTGCTTGATCTTTGTCTTTCCAAACCCATCCGTCGTTTTCGGCGTTGGTCGCAACGACGACGCAACAAACGATGATCAAGGTCCTCATGTCAACCATCGGTTGGCAGGTTCGTTCGATAGTGAATGGAAACGGTCCCTGGTCTCTGTCAGAGCTGGTCAGACTCTCACAGCCGCCGAATATCAACGGCGCACGACTAAACGAGAGTGAAAGTGAATCTGCGTCTTTATATATGCACCGTGGAAAGGTGAACGCACCGGTAGACTTGCTTCGAGGCCCCTTCGATAGCGATCTCGAATCAACAGCGTTCGTACGGGGTGATTTACCCTTCAACCAATTAGCACTTTGACCATTAACAGCCTCGCATACGTCACGCAACGTTTGGCGTTGGTTCGGACCTAAATTTTCATGTTTGACTCTCTTTCGAAACAATTTTTCGTGTCTCCTTCGTGTGTATTAGGTTGTTGCACGTGAAACTTCCGGTTTTAGAATGCAAATCTTATAAAGCGTTTTGATAAAATGTACCTTCACAGTTACAGAGGTTTATTAATAATATAAAATCAATTTTCATGTTTAACGTCCTTTCGAAACAATTTTTCGTGTCTGCTTTGTGTATTAGGTTTTTACATACGAAATTTCGGACTTTGGAACGCAAATTTTATGAAATGTTTTATTAACAATCTACTTTCACAGTTTTATAGGTTTATTAAGAAATGAATACATGTACTATAAAATCAATTTTCATGTTTAACGTCCTTACGAAACAATTTTTTATGTCTCCTTTGTGTGTATTACGTTGTTGCATGTGAAACTTCCGGTTTTAGAATGCAAATCTTATAAAGCGTTTTGATAAAAGGTACCTTCACAGTTACAGAGGTTTATTAATAATATAAAATCAATTTTCATGTTTAACGTCCTTACGAAACAATTTTTTATGTCTCCTTTGTGTGTATTAGGTTTTTGCATGCGAAACTTCCGGTTTTAGAATGCAAATCTTCTAAAGCGTTTTGATAAAAGGTACCTTCACAGTTACAGAGGTTTATTAATAATATAAAATCAATTTTCATGTTTAACGTCCTTTCGAAACAATTTTTCGTGTCTGCTTTGTGTATTAGGTTTTTACATACGAAATTTCGGACTTTGGAACGTAAATTTTATGAAATGTTTTATTAACAATCTACTTTCACAGTTTTATAGGTTTATTAAGAAATGAATACATGTACTATAAAATCAATATTCATGTTTAACGTTCTTTCGAAACAATTTCTCATGTCTCCTAATTATTATTATTTATAATATTATTATCATTTATCATTAAATGATTAAATAATCCTTTAGTAATAGAGGTTTATTATTAAATGAATACATTTTGTATAAAACGGAAAAGATATTATATGAACTGAAGAATGAAATACTTATGCCTTTTGTCAAAGATGCTATGAAAGTAAATTATACAAAAGATAATTTATAAAATTATGTAAGTTCAGTAATTCACGTCACGTGATTATGTTACGGTGTTGTGATGGTTGATATAAAATAAAATGCTCATTAAACTTTCATGTTTCACTTAACTTGCATTTTAAACACTTTTTAAAATGTATTCTTCATGTGGATCATTTTTAGTTTCCATATGAAAGACGTTATACAATTGTAAACATTTAATAATGTATTTCACATGATTACATTGTGGATCTTCGTGCAACATATATTTATATGTATCAATTTACAGGAACTGGAATGAAATCAAATCCTCATGTTTCCACTAGGGCTTGTATAATTCATGAATTCAAGTAAAATGTTCATTAAAATTTTAAATTCAACATAACCGGCTTTTCATACATTTCTTACACGTTCTTTTTGCTTGGATACTTTTTAGCTTCCTTGTCGATGATTCTATAGAATTGCAAACATTTAACAATGTACGTTAAATCGTTCTATGCACTATCAATTTTTACGTATCAATTTACAGGAAATGGCACGAAATGAAATTTTGATTCTTCCATTGTAGGTTGCACGAGGGACGAAATGAAATAAAATTCTCGTTAAATTGTACTAAATTTTATATTACACCGAGTTTTAAATTATCGACATTGTGAACGAGCAAATACCAATTTTATTTATGGGAGGACTCCAGTCTACCTCTGAATGTAATAAAGCAAAGGTTTTTATTGAATATCTATATACATATTTATTTGATGAAACATTTTACCGATGAAAGTAAGAAACGAAATATATAAATGGCGGTAGCGAACGTAGTAATCAAACGAATTTTACAGGTGGAATTATTAATCATGAATTTGACAAACGGTTCGAGAGAGCGTGAGGGAATTGCGAGGGCGTTCTCTCGTGAAATATCAAGAGTCCTTGATAAAAGTGGCTCCGATTCGCGCGATAAAGAAATTACAGACATGCTCGCGTTCGATCGCCAAGGGGAGACGAAGGAAATCGTATCAGAAGCCTGGGCTCCGAACAGAAATCTTTGATAGGAGGGAAAATGGCCGGCCACTCGGTCCCCATATAATTTTATTTCGAAGATGGAGGGACACGCCGCGCCGCGTCGGTACGATCAAACGGTCTCGCCGGCAAGAAAATTCAATGATCAAGGTCATTTTCAGTGGCGTCGCCGTTCCCACCCTCGGAGGAAATTCACTTTTCTTACGCGAGGGAGGAAGTTACGGTTCCCAGTAACTCGCTTTTCTCGATTTCTAGGCTTCTCGCGTGGCGGTCTCGTCGATTAACCTTTTCGCGGCTACTCCGACAAGCGACAAGCGTCTTTTAAATGTTCAGAAGAAAAATGGCCGTCGATATTATTAGCTTCGAAGTTGGAACAGAGATTCCGTTGTCCACGATCTTCTTAAAATGATCAGCTAGCAAATTAATGCTCCTAGCATTTCACAAAAATTTAAATCGCCATTTTGAAAACTGTTTAGAAGGGTGCATGGAGACCTTTTTGACTGTACGGGGTGTATGAAATCTACTAGCCGTAATTTCTTTCATTAAAATGAGCATTAGCTAATAAACTAATATTTCTAGCATTTCACAAAAATTTAAATAAATATTTAATAGGTTCTGTTCGAAATTTTCGTCACAAGTTTGACTCGATGTTATTGTGCAAGGGGTTAACACTCAATTTCATAATAGTTATCCTATTTTACAAGTCGAAGCTGAAAATATTGTGCTCCATGCGCCCGGTTCGGTTTGCGATATTGAATTTTTAAAATTCAATTACATTCGCACAACTTCTGTTCCATCATCGATTACGTAGCGCTAAAGTGCTAGCCAAACGTGATTCGCTAGAACGCGTGCTTGAAAAATTGAAGGCAATTAAAATTCAATTCCCCGGAAAACAAAGTTTCGGCTAATACGAGAGAAAAAATACAACAACAACGACAACAACCTCGTTTTACATTCTTTATTAACTAGTTGCGCGGACGCTTGATCTGCGGCGGCGCGTGCCAAATCCATTCAAAGAGAACGGAATCAGCTTCACTACCTCCACATGAATTCTATCAACGTTTCGTACATTCTGCAAATTGAATACACGACTGGATTGCTTAAACAAGTGGATCCGCAGACGCCTCGAACCTTTATTACAAGTCTTTCCTCGGTGTTGCGCCGTCCAAGTTATGTCACTGCTTAAGACGCAGATCTCGTACAATAGCTATCAAGAAAGTGATCATCATCAATTTTTTCTTTATAGAATGCTATTAACAAGGTAGGAATTCATTTTAGTGAGGTTTGTAGGTGCATTCTTAATCTACAAGAAAACATTTTTTTTAAGTTGCACCTGTTCATTTGTTTATTGGTTACGGTACATTCGTGCCATCCTGTTTCGTGTGTAAACTCTTATTGCCTGACAGCTATCAAGAAAGTGATCTTCATACATTTTTTTCTAGAAATTTATTGGAAATATAGAAATCAATCTTAGTGGGATTTGTAGGTATATCCTTCGCCTACAAGAATATATTTTTTCAGTTGCATTTGCTCATTTGTTTATTGGAAAGAGCGCAGTCATGAGAGTCCGTTTCTTGTGTAAACTCTTATTGCCTGACAGCTATCAAGAAAGTGATCTTCATACATTTTTTTCTAGAAATTTATTGGAAATATAGAAATCAATCTTAGTGGGGTTTGTAGGTATATCCTTCGTCTACAAGAATATATTTTTTCAGTTGCATTTGCTCATTTGTTTATTGGAAAGAGCGCAGTCATGAGAGTCCGTTTCTTGTGTAAACTCTTATTGCCTGACAGCTATCAAGAAAGTGATCTTCATACATTTTTTTCTAGAAATTTATTGGAAATATAGAAATCAATCTTAGTGGGATTTGTAGGTATATCCTTCGTCTACAAGAATATATTTTTTCAGTTGCATTTGCTCATTTGTTTATTGGAAAGAGCGCAGTCATGAGAGTCCGTTTCTTGTGTAAACTCTTATTGCCTGACAGCTATCAAGAAAGTGATCTTCATACATTTTTTTCTAGAAATTTATTGGAAATATAGAAATCAATCTTAGTGGGATTTGTAGGTATATCCTTCGCCTACAAGAATATATTTTTTCAGTTGCATTTGCTCATTTGTTTATTGGAAAGAGCGCAGTCATGAGAATCTGTTTCTTGTGTAAACTCTTATTGCCTGACAGCTATCAGGAAAGTGATCTTCATCAACTCTTTTCTAGAAATCTATTGGCAATACAGAAATTAATTTTAGTGGGATGTATAGATACATTCTAAATCTATCAAAATAACAATTTCTGAAAGTTGCATTTGTTCATTGATTCATTCGACAGAGAAGAATTATGTCAATTTGTTCTATGTACGCGTAATCTTTTGTTATGTGATATGTGGCACCTGACAAAGTCGCGAGGCCGCAAGAAATGAGTAATTTTCTTTACGTATCTATGCTGCGGTTGTACTGCAATTTTTTTTTGTAAATGTACACTTACTGAAATGGATTAACGAAAAGAAAAGAACGTTTCATGATGTCCAAAAAGTCGAATCCAACACTACGAACAATCTCAATTATTTTCGTGAATGATATCATCCTCGAATCGACTCTGCATAGGAAGAAGAGTTCAAGAACCTCGTGATTAAGTTCTCGTGTGGTTGCCAGATTTAATGGATGTTGCTGTCTGTTCCACGAGGGAAGCCTCAGTCATGTTTGTCCGGTCCTAATGGCGCGCAAACAATGCCGACGACCTTCGGGGAACACCGTAAACTCTGTGCAAAAGGAGTTACGACACTTTGCTTGATTTTATTTAAAGAAAGAGGCCAGAGAACCACCGGTAATGGGTCCGTTTCCCCTTCTTTCTGGCCAGGGATTTTCCCAGAGCGAAGGACAGCCACGAGAAAGAGCCGTTCCCATGTAATAGCCACCCACGTGGCTCCCTGTTGCGTATCGCATCGCGTGCATGAACGCGTGTATTGCATTTAGTGTTTTCGCCCGTGCGTTACTTTCCTTCTTTCATCCGCTGTTCTGCTTAAATATGATGTCACTACACTTGCTAGCCATTTAAGACCGTGGCGACTGATCTGAACATGAATAATGAAGGTTTCTCCACTTGAATCATTAATCTCGGGAATTCTCACATGGGAAATGTAGGGAAAATTATTTTGAGACACTGTCGCATGACGATCGTGACTCGTTTTACACGGTCAGCAGGTTCATTAATCTGTCATATTGTTGGGGATTGCCGCTGTCATCGATGGGTACAGAGAATGTACTTTTCTCGGAATATTTGTCATGGGTTCGATATGTCACATTCATTTAGGTTCGATTTACTAATGAATAAATAATGGAACATTCTTTAATAATTCCTGTCTTGGCCATTTTTGGTCCATCGAAATGTCTGACAAAAATTGTTTACTCACCCGTGCATCTCTTACTGTAAATAAATCATTTGAAACTGACGTCAGAAAATTGTTTCGATCTTATGTCCCAAAATTGCATTTTTCATGCTATTCTTTGTAGGTCTAATATATTACCCAATCAATGATAACCTATAATTAATAATAAGAATGTCATTAAGATGATTATTTATTCTCCGATGTAGCTCTTAGGATGAGTAAACAATTTTAAATTGAGGTCAAAAAATTGTTTCGATCTTATGTGTCAAAATTGCATTTTTCATGCTATTCTTTGTAGGTTTAATATACAGTAGCGTACAAAAGTATCCGAACACTCTTTAGAAACGAATAACTTTTTCAAAATTAGATCAAACGGCTTGAGTTTTTTTGAGATGTTAGACGCATTAGTTTCCTAGGTAGTGTGTAAATAATTTTTTTAAAAAATTGCTATTGGTCGGAATTGTAACGAAAATAGTAATAGTCACGATTTTTAACTTTTTAATCTGTGCCTGTAACAAAAATTTAAGAGACGCATTTCATAGGTCTAAGTAAGTTATGTACATGTATAAAGTTTCATCGAAATCGGTTAACGTTGTTATGAGTTACAAACATTTAAAGGTGATTACATAAAAGACCGAAAATCTGCGACTTTCATCCTTAAGCTCCCATCTTGCAATGTTCGTAGCTTATAACAACATTAACCGACTTCGATGAAACTTTGCGCATGTATATAACCTATGGAGATCTACAAAAGGTATATTTTAAATTTTCATTACAGGCACTGATAAAAAAGTTAAAAATCATGACTTACTTTTTTCTTCACAATTTCGACCATTAGCAATTTGTATAAATAATTATTTACACGCTACCGAGTAAACTAATCCTTCTAACATCTCAAAAAAACTCAAGCCGTTTGATCTAATTTTGAAAAAGTTATTCGTTTTTAAAGGGTGTCCGGATAATTTTGCACGCCACTGTATGTATTATTTAGAAATATGTATTAATTTGAAACTGACGTCAAAAAATTGTTTCGATCTTATGCCTCAAAATTGAATTTTTCATGCTATTCTTTGTAGATCTAATATATTACCCAATCCATAATAATCTATAATTAATAATAAGATTGTAATTGTGATGATTATTTATTCCCTGATGTCAAAAAATTGGTTCGTATCAATATCAGAAATTGCATTTTTCGTGCCATTCTCCCCAAGTCTAACATAATATTACCAGTGATGCCAGAAACAACCAGAACTGGTTGTTTTTTCTTCCCCCCCTTTTCCCCTTCCACTATCCCATTCCACTACCTGAGCACACTCCAACTTCCCCCGCTAAGACCGTAGACTGGTCACGTGATGTTCCGCGCAACGTGTCACATATTACTCTGGTCATCAGAGAGGTGGTAAACTGTATTCCCTTCGATTTAACCGATCTGGCATCACTGATTACTACAACAAATAACAAGTTATCATTAATAATAGGTAAGAAGGGAATGAAGAAGTTTTAAATTATAATTAAATAATATTCACCTCATGCATCTCTAATTCACTAAAAATTTTAAAATTAACGGTAAACATATTATCTACATTAACACGTACTTTTTACTCCAACTAAATAATGTTAAATCAACGTAAAAAAATTATGTATTATTATTTGCACAATGGAACTAGGTGAATGGAACAACAACGAAGGTACAATAATGAACGATAAACTGAGACATTAATGGCTGTTTCGGTGTCAAAATGGCCGCGCATTCAAGCAGACTTATCACGAGGGCAAGGAAGATGCACCGGAGGTGCATAACGCGTGACCGAGTTGCATTCCGAAATCAGACTGGACGGTCGAACATCCGCTCTGCTTTTGTATTCGATCGATCGGTCCTTATCCGCCGGATACGGTCTACCTTGTCCGTTTTTCACCATCCACCTTTTTTCGACTCGTTAAATTATTCCATCCAAGCATTTATTCTTGAGAAAGAGGTTCTTCCGTAGGCCATCTGATGTACAAAGTATAGAAAAATAGAAATTGCGGAAACTTTTATAATGCGAGCTTGCGAGAGTGGCCTCTCGGGGAAGTTTCGAAGCAAAGAAGACACGATATTGAAGTTTGAATCGGGTGTTTCTTTCGATTCTCTGGCAGAGTTACGGGCGTATGCTCTTTTAACATTGAGAATCTTTGATTCTTCTTTGGACGGCCATTTTGGGAAAATATTTTTGCGCCGTTGACAGCAGAATTGAAAGATAAAGATCATCCGAAACTCTTTTTAGCGAAATTAAAAATACACGAAATTTCTTTTTCATTTATTAGTCTAGTGGCCATGTACAATTTTTGTAACCTAAAATATCGTAGACTCTTTCATCGTCCGCTATAGTGGCGCAATAATAATTCTGCACTATCCGAAGCCAAATTGAAAAATCAAGATGAAATGAAATTTTTTAGTGGAATTATAAATGTACAAAGTTTCTTTTTCATGTGATGTATCGTTTTGAAATGAGTTTTTTCAATCTTTCAGTAGTGACCAGGTACTCTCTAACCTAGAATATCAGAAATCCTTTTTTCGTCCGCCATCTTGGCACGATGTCTTTCTACATCAACGAAAGCAGCGTAAAAAGAATCGAAGGAAATTTTTAAACGAACCTATGAGCATGCGACAGTTTATTTATTACATTTATCGGTTTGAGCTAACCTCTTATATTTCTTTTGTACACATTGGTCACACAATTTCTAATCAAAAAATGGTTCATTCTCTTTACAAAACTAACATCGAATTGTTCAGAAAGATTATGAATACATGCAATTTTTGATTCACTCAATATATAAGTCTGATGAATGATTCTTTACTTTGTAATCGAAGACTATGTCATCCGATTGCATCAAAGATGCTCAAGGATCGGAAATACCAAACGATAAGGAACTTGCAACCGGACGGATGTAGGATTATGCTAATCGCAAGAGCCACTCGGTAGTGGAATCTAGACGACCTTGACCCAGACTAGTAGATGATTCTGCGAGAAGTGGAGAACGTCTTCCTTCAAGGTCGTTGCGAAATCGCTAGACTGGACCTCGACGCCACTTCCGAATATTAACCTTGCTTCGACGCCTCTCATGGACTTTACTAGCTTTGTTTGCTTAGTAATTTACACACTACACAACCTCACCTTCCCGATGGTGCTTTGAAACTGTTCCGAGGGCGTTTACCTTCTGGGAATCAAGGCCAACTCCCTCTATTCACCAACAAATTAATAGCAATCCTTCTTCGACGCCACTGTGACCTAGAGATCGAAATAATCCAAAATTGAAGCTGCATAAATTATACTACTAAAAATAATTTCTTTATTAACTATATTTAAAGTGTTTGGTACCCTGAAAACTTTTTTAAACGCATCTTTTATTAGATTGCACAATAATAGGCCATCTTTGGAAATTCATTACAGGAAAACTAAATAATCCACAGCAAAAAGACTTGGTGCAAAATATTCGGATATGATTCAGTATTGTAAAAATTTTTTTGTTGCTGTATTTAATGATGATTATTATAGATGGCGTAGAACTGACTTGTCGACAAATTTCTAAAAACGATTGATCTTTTGTGATTTGTTCAGTAACCTTAAAAGATTTGCGTACTGTATGTTTAAATTTTAGAAAATAATATTTAAGAAAAACTGAAATTTGTTCAGTAGTAATTCAGTTTGCTATTTGTTTTATGGAAGACTTATTCTTCATATGTGAAGATGCGCTGTGGATTACTGTAGAGACATGTATAGATTAGATTCTGCAATAAATTTGTAAAATATGATATTTGTTTATGAGTTTATTAACAGTTTAAAAGCGGTTGACGAGCAGCAGTGTCAAATATCCCGTATTCTATGGAACTTCCGAAGGTGACTTTAAAGCAAACTGTAGAGAGATCCCTTCGGCCAACAAAATTGCAGAAGGGTCGTTGACTTTCCCCAAAGGCGTCTCATTTAAATTCCTGGTCTGAGACGCACTCGACAATTAACTACACTTTACGCAACCAGGAAATTACGCAAAGGTAATCGAGCGTGCTCTCGGTCGACAGGGTACGGCCACATCGCTCCGAAGACTAAGAATGGCAAAGTCGTGACCATATTTTACGCCATCTTGGGGATTCCCCTGATGCTGCTCTGTCTCTCCAACATTGGAGACATCATGGCGTCGAGTTTCAGGTAATTAATACCTCCGAGACACAGGATTACTTTCTCCAACAAATATTTCACCAAATGGCATTTCTTTAACAAATCAGTTTATGCGCTAAGAAAAATGGTACATAATTTTTGGCGTTCTCCAAATCGATTGATCAAGAAGAGACTCTAAAGAATCAGGTAATTATTGCGAAAGGGTCACTATACTCTGATTTTGATGAAATTTAAATGTTATGCTGCAACACATTTTGAACAACTTTTTTCTTTTCAAATATAGGTGGCTCGCTTTTAGTTTTAGAAATATTCACAAAAAACTATTGCTAATACTGTATTGAATTTTCTCTCTTGGATTTTCCTGACGGCCGGTCCTCTTCGCCCCCTCCACGACCTAACCACAACTCATTCTATTCACATGATTTTTCCATTACTAGATCATATTCTGAATGACAGCTACAATGCAAAGATTATGAGAATAGAATGTGTTGTGGTTAGGTCGCGGAGGGGGTGGATAGGTCCGGCCGTCAGGCTGGCCCGACCACGCATACGAAAGTTCAGGAGTAGTCTTTCAAAATTGAAAACTCACCCTATATATAGTGAAACCCTGTTTTTTCTCTCATCCCCACAAATTGCTTACAAAAAAAAGTAAACAGACGCCGCACCGGAGCAGCCTTACGTTGCCACGGAGCGTGCAACAATTGGGATCTGACATTTTGAGTGGCGCCGTCTGCTGCCAAAAAGTAGAAATACTTTAAGCTTGGCTTGGCTTATAGCAGCTTACAGTGTTAACAGGTGCTAATTACAGAATAAATTTGCATTATCAAAACAGTTGTTAATTAAAAATAACGTTATGGAAGACCTCCATTTCTAAAATATAAGAAACAATTTAGTAAAGAACAGTCTACTTTAACAGCTAAGATAGCTAAAGCTAGAGTGCATATTTAAAGATCTAACAATCGTATAAAGACTCTCAAAATTCTTGGTTTAGTGATGCCTGTGGCATTGGTGCCTCTAATAGAAGATATTTGTACAATTATTTGTGGAGTAATTAATATGTTTTCACCAATTATAAGCGATTCGAAATTTATGAAATTATAATTGTAAATTTAGAAAGTATATTAAAGAACAAATTTTTTTTGTAAAATGAATTATTTGATAAAACATACTTTAAACACCCGCTCTCCTTCAACAAACTTGCTTTCTGCAGGATTTGTACCTGCCTACTTACAAGTTTCACCCATACTTACAAACTTTTCAAGTAAAAACAAAAAAGAAGATATCAATACAATGTTAAGACCAAGCAATTCGTCGCCATATTGAATAGCTATATTATATTGCCCACGCCCCCATGTCAGATCCCAATACGGAAAATTCAATACAGTATTAGCAATAATTTTTTGCGAATATCTCGAAAACCGAAAAAGACCCTCTATATTGGAAAAGGAAAAAGTTAAAAGTATCGAAATCTATAATGTTACAATTTCATCAAAATCGGAGTATAGTGAACCTTTTCCAATAATTACCAAGAATCAATCATTATGCTATTAAAAAAGTGACTCTGCAGCAGAAAAAGCATCTAATAATTTTTGACGTTCTCTAGATTGATTAACCGAACAGAAAAGTTCTACAATGATTATCATTATGCTATTGAAAAACCAAGTTTACCAAATAATTATTTGATACATCAAGAAAAATAATTAATCACGTTTGACGTTCTTCAAATTGATGTTTACGCTATGCTCAGCAGAATGTCTCTTGTTATATGCTGTTTTCGTGTATATATTTATATTTCGTGTATATATATTTGTTAATTATGTACCACGTGGTATTTGTGACAACGAGGCGTTATTTTATAATTGTGATTGAAGTTGTCATATTCCAGGTTTCTTTACTGGCGAGTCTGCTGTTACGTGTGCACAAAACCACCGAAGAAGAGGCGACCGAGGCCTCATTTCGGCAGATCCTATTCTGTGAGGCAGCCAGGGTAACTATCCTCAAAGTGGGTAATCTGACAACGATATACACGGTAATGTAATGAGGTTGAATTTCCGGTAGACGGTACGGCGGAAGTAGGGGCGGCTTTCGACGGTCCGTAAGAATCAGCCAAAGATCCACTGACTCGGCCCTGGGCCTATCCGATTGTATGACGAGATCTTCGTTCTCCGATATGGACAGCAAGTATGGCACCTTGGAATGAAAAGAACCTTCCCAATTGAACCTTTAACACGTTGCTTGAAAAAACACAAGCCTAAACATTCTCAAACTTGAAAGTAATTTTAACCCTTAGCACTCGAATGCCGACACTGAGGCGCCACTAAAAATTGCTATACCATTATTCAAAATACTATTTACATTATTAAACTTGTTTACATTTAATAAATTACTAAACATGTAAATATTGTATGAGATACAATATCAGTTTCTTTCGTATACAATTTAAGAAATTATATACAATGGAAATATTCTAGGTTCGAAGAAATCTTTGGATTTTGAATTGAAATAGCTCCGAGTATAAAGGGTTAAAGGGCAAAACTATTTTCAAAATTTTTATAAGGACAGCATGAGGCCGTGGTTTGCTTCTAAGGGCCTCTCTCGCGAATTCATCGTAACCATCAATCGATTTAGAGCAAATCATTATAGTTTAAATGCATCTCTTGCTCGAGTTGGCATTATAGACAATCCGAAGTGCCAATGTGGTTATCATAATTAAGATATTAATCACATAGTATGGCAGTGTGAGCTTTTCGATGTGCAGCGTACTATTCCAATTGAGTATTTGCGGAAACAAGGAATGTGTTTGCTCTTGAGTATCGAAATGTTCATTGCTTCTCTTAGCCATTTGCACTCGGAGCTATTTCAACTAAAAAACTAAACATTTCTTCTAGCCTAGAATATTTCCATTGTACATAATTTATTTTCATTATATGCGTAAGAAACTGATATATAGTACCTCATTCAATATTTAAATGTTTAGTAATTTATTACATATTGTTAGGGTTAGGGATGTAGGCCAATTGAGTTCACAATATAATATAGAAGTAAATAATACATAACACTTTATTATGAATTACTATAAATACAATAACCCATCAGGGTTCACACGTAGTAACATTCTCGACTAACGCCATGAGACTTTGTTTGTCTCTCGCGCTTGGTGGCCGTATCCCCACCTTGTCGCAGTCCGGCGGTCCGCAGTGCCGTATGCACAGGGACTCATACGGGAGACATTGTAACCCTCAACACATATGATAAAATTTAATCACGTAAATAATATTCCGAATAATGGTGTAGCAATTTGTAGTGGCGTCTCAGAGTCGCCATTCGAGTGCTAAGGGTTAAAGTTGAGTCGCGTGCGTGTATCTTTTCATTCCTAAAAAAATATTGTTTAAAGATTTAGATTAGATTATTATTAGATTATTTTATCCTAATGTAATATGCATTTTTAGGCACACTGCGTTTTGTATTATTCTGTATTTACTTTCGAAATTGTACTTTCATGATAGTCAAAATGAATACGAAATGAAATTCAAGGTACTATAATAAAAAAAAAGTAATTTAATCGAAGATACTGAAGCTGCAAACACATTTCAAGTTAACACATGTACTGACGATTATTTCGTAATTTTTTAAAGTCTATGGTCAATAGTTAAGGAGTTTTTAATAGATCCTTTAACATCAATTTCAATCTTAAATCATCCGTAGTAATTATTTACTTTTAATACATTTCTTCTTTAATCCTCCTGTATGGTATAAATCGTAATAAAAATTAGCGTGTTCGAATATTTCGAGCGATAAACTAATATCTATACGTGGTCAAATCAATAAACTATGTTTTATATATAATGTTACATTTTAAAAACATCTTACAGTACATACAAAAAGAAAATGACTGAATTTTCTCCTTGAGGATCTATGAATATTTAACAATGAAACTATACAGCAAAAATGGTAGAACAGCCTGTATTAATAGTTTCAATAAATTGAAAATAATATAACAATAATGTTCTTCAATTCTACCGTTGTTTTTAGTACAGTTTGTTTCATTTATACAACCTTGTTCTAAATGCATAAAATCCACAGTCTAAAAATTATAATGAGGAGTGACAATTTTGAAAATAATTTAAGAAGGTTGGTGTTAGCTAGTAGAGGGTACCTATTTGGTTAGGTCTGTGTTAGATCGGGGTTAGACCTAAAATCCACAGTCTAACAATTATAATAAGGAGTGACAATTTTGAAAATAATTTAATAAGGTTGGTGTTAGCTAGTAGAGGGTACCTATTTGGATCAATTCTGAAGAAATTTGAAATTAAACATAACATTAAATTAATTTTGGAGTCTTTTGCGATCTTGATTTCAGCACACGTTTCTAGATATCCTTTTTCGTTCCAATGTAGGTACAATTCCCGACGCTACGAGGACATGGAGCAGAAGCGTCTGAGTTCTAATCATCCTGCAGGGAGCTCGAGCCTCAGTCCAAATATAGGATTCAAATCCGCAACGATTTCTCGATACTCAGATCTGCCTGTCGAGCCACCGAGAGCAACTACAAGTACTCGAATATTCTCATATTCTCTCGTTACTTTTTAATATTACAACAATTCCACACTCCACCATTTTCACTCTAAAAACAGACAAAAAAAAGTCAGAGTCTCCTACATAGTTTTTCTTAGAAGAACCAACACGTTGAAGTTAACACATTATCTACTGGCAATTATTTTGAAATTTTTAAACATTTATAATCCACAGCTAAGGATTTCTTAATAAATTTTTTAACAGCAGTAACAATTTCAGCCATGATTGTACCACTCTTTAAGGAACTCTTACAATTTTAAGTATTTTAAATTTATAAAATATTATTGTATGGTCCAAATAATAGAGAATATGTATTCAAAATCTCACAGAAAACAATCGTATGATTTCTGTAGAAAAATATATAAATGAGGCCTACAAAATGACGCCTTAGACCGGAAACACTTAACTTTTATTTGCTCCTCAGAATCAGTTGCATGAAAGATCCTAGGATATTATTTCACCCATCTTTGTTTTACATTTTGAATCTACAACATTTGTTTCCTTTATAGTAAAAATAGTAAATGGATGAATTTTCACCTTGAGGAACATACGAGAGCTAATAAATTCTTTGACAGCAGTATCAATTTCAGCCACGAATGTGCCACTCTTTAAGGAACTCTTACAATTTTAAGTATTTTAACTTTAAAAAATATTATTGTATGGTCCACATAATAGAGAATATGGATTCAAAATCTCACAGAAAACAATCGTATGATTTTTGTAGAAAAATTTCCAGACGAGGCCTACAAAATGACGCCTTAGACCGGAAACCACTATTAACTTTCATTTGCTCCTCAGAAACAGTTGCATGAAAGATAATATATCACTCATGATACATGAACATGAACATGAACATGAACACTCAGGATAATATGTCACTCATCTTTGTTTCACACATTGAATCTACAACATTTGTTTCATTTTTACTAAAAATAGTAAATGGATGAATCTACACCTTAAGGAACGTGCGAGATCTAATAAATTATTTAACAGTAGTATCAATTTCCATCGCGAACCAATTTTTTTTCAGGATCATAGTACAAAAGGACATTTTTAATTTACTTTTTGATATAGCACAATTACTTAGAACCCCATTAGCAGACTTCCAGTAGTTAAAGTGTTAACAATAACATGCCAGTTCTTTAACCTTAAATTATTCCCATTGTGTCTCTAAGTAAAGAACAACTGTAGGTACTCGAATACCTCCGCGTTCCCATTTTGCTACCATCACAGCAAATATTACGAGAAGATGAGGAAAAAAGAAACTAACTATTTATAAGACCGGTCTGTTTTTCCCCAAGAATAAATGCTTTCTCTAATTAACGATTGCATTCAGCCAGTCCCAAGATGACACAATCGCTAGACAGACGATTGTTAATGAACCGTGCGTCCAACGACACGGATCGTTCCCCGGTCCTGTGCAACAAATACGCCCTGAACGATCTGGAGACCGAGTTGCAACAATGGCAAACGTCCGGGAGGAACGGAGGTAAATAGTTCCGATTGCCTTCTTGGCTTTTTCCTTTTATTTCCTCGGCTCGAGTTTTGTCTTGAACAAGGGAAATAAAAATGTTTTACAGGCCGGGACATTCGGAGTGATAAAATGTTGGGGGAATTGTTTAGGATTGTAATTTACGGGCCGTTTGAAAATAATGGTTTCCTTAAGATCCTTCGAGAACCGAGCGTTAGAAGCGAGCTACATCTGAAAATGTCGAACAATAAGGTCAATATCATCCTCTAGCTGCTGCAAAATTGATCGTTGGAGGCCTTTTTAAAACTACCCTTGTTTATAGTGATAATTTCATGGTACAGTTTATGACAATACAAATTTTTATGCGTCAGTTTAAAGGAATTGGAAGTAGATAAATATTTGTTTCCTCTGTCAACCCGATATCAGGCACAAGGACAAATATTGAGTCGTAAAGAATAAAATACGCAATAAACAGTGAATAATAAAATCGATAACGGTCTAATATACAGTGAAGAGCAAAACTGAATACACACCACTTGAAACAGCAGTAACGTTTTTAAAATTAGTACAAATGACTCGAGTGTTCCTGAGATGTTAGAAAGATTAGTTTATTACAAGAGGATTAAGAAAACTTTTGAAAAATTTGCAATTAGTCAGAATTATGAAAAAATAGTAAAAGTTAATTTTTACGATTATTTTATCTGGGACTGTATTGAACATTTCAAAAATGTTTCTTGTAGACTCAAATAAATTGTATGCATGCTGAGAATTTCATCGATATTGGTTAATTAGTGTATGAGTTATAAATAGACAGCGGATCTTTATGCAAAATAAAAATTTTCTAACTGAACTGCAACAAAATGGAGTAAAATAGAATTTTATTTTCTTTTTTAATATGTTTCATAGGCTGAAAATAATACAACAATATGTTAAAATTCTTCTGATGTTTTTCCTGTTTTAACCCTTAGCACTCGAATGGCGACTCTGAGGCGCCACTACAAATTGCTACACCATTATTCGGAATATTTTTTACGTGATTAAATTTGTTTATATGTAATAAATTACTAAACATTTAAATATTGTATGAGCTACTATATCAGTTTCTTACGCATATAATGAAAATAAATTATGTACAATGGAAATATTCTAAGCTAGAAGAAATGTTTGGTTTTTTAGTTGAAATAGCTCCGAGTGCAAAGGGTTAAATTACACCTCCTCATTTTTGACATAAATGCATAAAATCCGCTGTCTAGTTATAAACGATTAAAAGTGTTAAAAATTGCAGTTTTTCACGATGTTCGATTTATAACTGCAAGTTTTCCCACTTTTAATCGTTTATAACTCATAAACCAATTAACCAATATAAATTCACAGCATGTATATAATTTATATGAGTCTACAAGATACATTTTTTAAATTTGCAATACAGGCCCAGATAAAAAAGCCGTAAAAGTCAACTTTTACTATTTTTTTCACGGTTCCGACTAATTGCAATTTTTTAAAGAACTTTTTACGCATCATCTAATAAACTAATGTTTCCAACTTCTCAAAAACACTCAAGTCATTTGGTCTAATTTTAAAACAGTTATGGCGTTTCAAATGGTGTTGATGCACTTTTGATTCACTCTTCTATAATTATATTCGCGATTTTAATCGAATATTTTCTGCCAGATGTAGTATATAAAAATGGGACTTGACATTGATATTGTATAGGAGCAAAAGAATTAAATGCAGGCTTAAGGGTTGCATTGAGGCCACAAGAAAATAAAAAACTAATTTAACTGTGTTTTGTTAGACAATATTTAAAAACTGCTGTACGGTTTTAAAAATCTACAGACTTGTTATAATAGATTATAGTTTGCGAAATATTCTGTTGAACAATATATTTAATGACTGCTCTATGTATAAAATCTGCAGACTTGTAATATATTCTAGTTTGAGAAATATTCTGTTAATGTATACTTGAAGGTTTCCATGTGCATAAAATCTGCAGACTTATTATAATTTATAATATATAGTTGTAGAAAAATTAGAAATAAATGATTGATTCACTGCATTCAGTTCTGTCCTCGTGGATTATATTACGTATAATATTTTTAAAAATTTAGTGACCGACAACTCGAGAAAATTGCGAGAAGCAGATGCAACAGAGAATGGCGACCACATCGAGAAGCAACCCCCATACTCTTCAAGGTCGCTGCCAAGAAGGTGTCTGTCCGTCGAGTGTGCCACAACGAATTACAAAACGAACCTGGTGTCTCCCGTGCGATCGTCCTCTGCTTACTCTGAAATGGAGAACTGGAGGAGACATCCTTCTTCTAGAGCCAGGCGCTATAGAAGCAATTACCCTGTTGGTGAGGTTATAAAAATTAATATACAGCACGACGCATAACTTTGGGTCCACTCCAACCCCTGACAAACCAGGAACTATTCTATACAAACGACTGAACATTCAACAAATAAATTATTACCGTCTTCTAAAAATTCATAACATCATTGTATTAATAGAAGCTCACAAAATCTTTCATTTTGATTCCCCTTTGTCAATTGCATTTATTAGGTGTAAACAACCAATCAGCAGTAACTTTATTTTAAATCTAAATTTTCTACATCATCTTCAATAAATTGAAGATATCGTCTTTCTAACAGTATTTAAACAAAGTGTGATGCATTTTTATCAGTTTTAATTTATTCTAGTGTATGGATAAAAACTTCATTTATTTCAGAGTCTCTGAAGTCTCTGAAGTCTCCAGATTTTCATAAAGAAAATTTGTTATTATCCCAACTAGCTCTAATGCAACCGAAAATATTTAAATCTTATTCAGCAGTTTTAATTTGCCCCAGTGGGAAAATGAAAATTATTTTCATTCTAATTGTTTATTTAGGATTCTCCTAGTGCAATGCAAGGTTCTTCGATTCCGAAAAATTAAATTCAAAGCACGTTTTTAACGCTAGATTTACGGGACCCGTCAAAATGTCGGAATCAAAAATTTTTAATTTACGATTATTAAGAGTGTAAGGAGGAATTCGTGAGGAATTATTAAATAGATTTATTTTTTTGTGTACATATTACAATAAAAATCGCTGAAGATCTAAGTAAATACAATTTTATTATTTTTATAAAACAATGTAAAATAATCAATTTTAGTTCTCCGTAAATCTAGTGTTAAATATTTCAGGATTTATTTTGCGCGGCAGATATGGTGCGAAGCATAAAGCGTTGACCATCGATTTGAGATGCTCCTGTATGTTTTATGAAATTCCATTTTCAGCTCGTTCATACAGACGAGACACACTACCCCCGGACATAATGGCAGCCACGGGTCTCCCCATTCACAGGCAATATTACGCCGACGATTTTGATTCGGATTACGAGTATTATACGACCACCGAAGACGACAGACAGCCGATAAAACCGGTGCCCATTTGGCTGTGCGTGTTCTTGGTGGTCAGTTATATATTCGGGGGTGCGTTCCTCTTCAGCGCCTGGGAACAATGGCCGTTCCTCGATTCCGCTTACTTTTGCTTCATCACGCTCACCACTATAGGTACAACGACACCACTAATTATTTCAAAGTCACTAGATTGCGGATCTTTATGGGAAATAAAAGTTTTCCACGTTTATTGCACGTCTTCTTTAATTCACGATTCTAGTGGGGGTGAAAGTAATACATTGAAAATTTTCTGTCATTTCATATTGCAATTATTCATTGTTGTATTATGAATGCATAAAGCATGCAGTTTAATTATGAACTGGAAAAAAGTGCTGTGCTCTAAATTAATGTAAACATTAACGACGTTGATAAAGTAATGGTCAACGATTTGTATTTTGGTCCAAAGCAGGCATGGGCACGGGTGGGGCCCCTCAAACGCCGGCTACTCCCACCAACCTCTTTTTCATGCGGCGCGCGCCTTCTTCGCTATCGCGCATGTCTCCCGCCTTCGTTGCCCCCACCATACGTACCGTTGTACGTGCGAGGGGACAGTGGGCACTATGCTGGGGATGGTATTGTCTCAATTGAGACAAAAATGCCCATGCCTGGCCCAAAATCAATATATCCTTCACATGAACAAGATGATTCATTTAATTTTTACAAAAAGTGCAATATTTAAAACGTTCACTTAAAAAAAAGCTGTAAAAAAACATTGTACTTTCTATTAAAGTGAACAGAATGTATTAAAAATATGTGTAACATGTATAAACATTGTTTTCATTAATAGAACGAAACAGAAACCAAATTGATATTAAAGATGAATACATTGCTATTCATAAATTTTTTAAATTTATCTGCTGCTTAAAATTGCGCCTCCTCATTTTTGTCATGAACACATAAAGCCCGCAATCTGGTAATAACATTCTAAGTTTTTTCTAATCTTGAACTATTTGTCACTGTTCACTGTCAATGTTCGCATAAATGCATACAAAGCTGCAGTCTAGTAATCAATACATTGGAACTTCGTTTGTATGAACTAAACGTTAGCAGTGCCTGGTTAACTGCTACTAAATGAACGAAAAATCATTGTCAGTGGTGGGAGACAGGTATGAACTATCTGATTATGTGAACCAACTTGTCTCCCGACAGGTTTATAAAAACTATGTTCTACTACATAGTAGAATGTAGTAATTTATAATTTTTGTGTAATGTACCGCGTGTTGGCGCTAATCTGTACCAGTGTTTCTTTCGTGAACGGTAAACATTAGAAAAAACGGAAGAGGAAAAAGTTGTAGTATATTTTACTAGCAATATGATATCGTATCTCAATTTTTTGTATTTTTAATATTATTCTAGAAATAAAGGTGACTTCCTTTTTTTTTAAATAGAATGTTATATATTTTTGTATATCATATAAAAGCCTGCATGAAGACGAGATCAATCATGTAGTATACTATGATCTTCAGTGGTCATACAACGGCAGAAATAAAAGGAATAAATTAAAAATTTCGTAATACAGTATTTCATCGTTAATTGTCGTGAAATTCTAAACAATAATCGTCGCAAAACAATCCCTCCTTCCGCGGGGTATACCCCGTGAGGTTCCGTGAAGCTCGAGAGTCCTCGGTCGCCGAGAAGTGTAACATCCTTTTCTAAGTTCGGCACAAGTCAAAGAATATTATTATCTGAACATTAATTGTCGGCGGTCGGACCCGCGATGGCGACGATTATTGATGAAGTACTGTATTGTATTTACTAGTACGTTGTATTAATAAGAATACATATCGTGTTCAATGTGACTTCCATTAACAAGAATGCATTTTTTAGTTCTGCTGATCACACTATTGTTGATCAAATGTTAAACTTATTTCTTTTATTTCTGCCCTCGTATAACCCTGAAAATTATAGTATACATGGTTGAACTCGTCTTAATGTCCAATTTCAAATGATGTAAAAAAATATGTACCATTCCATTTAAAAAAATAAAGGTCACCTTCGTTTCTAAAAAAATATTGGAAACACTCTCCTCTTCCGTTCTCGTCTAATGTTTACCGTTTACGAAAAAACGCTGGTACAAATGATCGCGATCACCCAGTATATGTAATTTAAACAATTTAAACAAGAAGCGAATTTATCCAAAAATAAATTTTAAAGAAAGCACAAACCAAACGCCATCACGTATTGCGTTAAAGCGAACCGTGTATTTCTGCATCGTTTTACACGAAAGGGTGCGAAACATCATCAAAAGGATCGATGATTTATGGCGTTTCAGGGTTCGGCGACTTCGTCCCGGCGTACAAGCTCGACGCGCACAAAGGGATCGCGGTTTGCTCGTTGTACTTGTTATTTGGAATTGCTTTGCTGGCGATGAGCTTCAATCTGGTGCAAGAGGAGGTCATCAACAGCGTGAAGAACGTCGCGAAGAGCCTCGGGATCATCAAAGAGAGTGACGACGAGGAAGAAGCCGACTCGTACGACGCGTACGACGGTGAATACAACGACGAGGTCGACAACGAGCTCGAGGACTACGTCCTCGATACCCCTCGATGTCACTCGATGTCGAGGAACGCTCGCGGAATCTCCGTCGCGTAGAAAACCCGCCCACGCCCCGAATTTTTCTTTTATTTACCGACAATCCCCTCTCACGCCACCGCACCAAACCCCGGAGCATTTCGCTGGATTCTCGCTTTATCCCATCGAGACTGTATTTACGAGATACGCTGACACTGAAACTACCAAATCCTTCAAAATGACGGGTTCTGCCAGTCTTAGCTCGCGTTTATCCCATACGGAATTACCCCTGTGTATTGCACGATTTATTCAATAGTTGTATTTTTAGCAAGCAAAGGAGAAAGGTAGCTGAATTTGCGATTCGGTTGAATCCGATTTGGAATTCGTAGACAGCCGCCAACCCTTTGCACTCGAATGGCGATATTAAGGCACCAGTCAAGTGTGCCGTAACATTATTCAAAACAGTTTTCATATTATTAAATTCGTCTGTATTCTATGAACTACGAAAACTTCAAACGTTTTATGATAAAACAGGTTCAATTTCATTTACACAATGCACAAAAGATTTCACAGAATGAAAATGTTGTTTGTTGAAAGAAATGTTTAGGTTTTGGAAATGAAATGGCTTCAAAGGGTTAATAGGATTAATGACGTAATTATACTGTAGATATTGTTCTTTTCAAGGATACTGGATTGCACGTTTTAATCAATAGTTGTATTATTATTATGGTGGGGAAAAGGTAGCTGAATTTGCGATTTGGTTGGGCCGAGTTTGAAATTCGTAGGCAGTTAGTGGCTTCAATGACATAACCATACTGTTCTTTTCAGAGACACAGGTTCGTTTTGACCAGGCATGTCCAGAAGTAGCTTACTTGGAGGCAAATTCGAGGGAGGCGCCTACTTCTCCCGCCCGCGCGTCTCGCTCCCCGTGGCGGTCATAGTCCTCCGAGCTCGTCAGACCCGTGCCTACCGTTTGCAATATGTACCGCGTGTGGCGCGTTGTGGCGACTCTCGGACCCACGGTAGGCACGGGTCTGAGAAGCTCGGAGGACTGTGGCCGCCATGGGGAGCGGGACGCGCGGGCGGGAGAAGTAGTCGTCTCCCTCGAATTTGCCTCCAAGTAAGCTACTTCTGGACATGCCTGTTTTAGACTAACCTCAAAGCGGAATTCGTTGTTAGACTGCGAATCTTTATGGAAAATGAAAATTTTTCATGTCAATTGTAAGAGATAGAACACGGGTAGATATTTTTTATTTTTTCTTCACAATATTTCTACCGGCGATTATTTTACTTATGTTTGAAAATTTATATGGTCCATGACTGAGGATTTTCCAATAGATCCTTCAACAGTAACAGAAACTTCAATCATAAACCAACAACTCATCTTCAGTAACGTAATCTAATTATTTCAGTTGCGATTATTATGTAAAAGACAATATTTAAGCTTCCATGTGGTACAGGACACTTATTGAAAAGTCGATTAACAGGCTTCCGGTAGATAAAATGTTAACACTATTTCCAACATGGTTTTATGTATAGATATTTGTAAGTATTTTTTTTATGAATCGTCCCTTATTGATATAATGTATATCCAAATACAGTGCATTCAAAGTACAGTATATTCAAAGAAATAGATTTATTGTATAACTTTCCTCTAATGCACCTTTGAGGCCTCAATCAATTTTTATTGAAAACTTTAAAAGTTGTATTTTGATATCTTTGGTAGAAATAGTGTTAAATGATTTTAACAATTCGGAAGTAATATATTTTGAACTTGTTTTAGTCTTTCTAACGTTTGAAATTGCACTTGCTTATTTTTATAATTAATAAATGCATGAAATCTGCAGTCTATTCATTATCAATTAATACCATCGACTTTGTGCACTTTGCATGAAGCACTCTAATTGTATTAATATTTTATAATGGCGAGGAAAAATATAAGTAAGTTTGTGATCAATATATTATGGATTTTATACGTTTGTAGCTGTAGAACTCGACAAACTCGAATTATTAACGAACTCTAGTCGCATTTATATCTCATCATCGATTCAATAAATTGTTCGATAAAAATCAATCAAGGTTTATTTATACCCGCATTAAAAAGTATTATAGCCTTCATACAAATGCATCAACGAGGACATAAGTTACTGTACACACGTAGTATAATACTGTCTTAACAAGTTCTCTGATGGCGTTACATGTGTATGACGACTACGATTTGATATTATATGTACAGAAAATTAGATTTCATTTTGCGTATGTTGTTATTTAAAACGCTTATACTCGAAGCACGTATAAGTTCTTTATAACAATGAATTTCTATATTTTATAAGAGTATGCACTGTATTTAACAGAATATTATAACTATGAAGGCTGTGGTTGATATAAACGCTGGTGGTAAACTTGTTAATTCAAGTATTAGACAAACAACCAACCTAAAGTCAAATTTACACCATTGCACGTTGAATGATCATTACAAACATTGATTTACATATATAAAACATGTAAAACCAAACTATGAGAAAAGAGAAAAGTAACATTTCTTACACAAATCGCTCATAACAATCATTCCAAACAAAAAAAAGTAAATTCCACCTGAGGGATGAAGAGAGTAAAAACGAACGTTTTAATTCAAAAGCAAGGTTCCTTAATTTTTAAAATTTTTGGTAAGAAGCTACAGTTCATTGGTGCCTCTATAATGATACAGAAGTGTCATTTTGTCATTGTCATTCAGCCACCTCATACTTGAATGATCATAGCCAAAAATGCATCTAAATAAAACAAGAAAGTCATAACAAAAATAAAAGTAAAAACAATGTTACTCCAACGTTATCCACGACAGTCATTCCAAATAAAAAGTAGTAAATTCGACCCGAGGGATGAAGACAGTAAAAAACGGACATTTCAATTAAAAATTAGGTTTCCTTACTGTTCCATATTTTTGGTGGAAAACAAGTATTCATTGGTCCCTCAATGACGACACAGACGTGCCATTTTTAAACATTCTTTCTTTGTCATTCAGCCACCCCTTACATCAGGAATGGGCATTTTTGTCTCAATTGAGACAAAACCGTCCTCACCATAGCGCCCACTGTCCCCCACCAGCATCCGCCGTTACCATAGAGCAGTGATGGCACGGTAGGGGCCCCGCAAATGGCTTACCATAGAGGAAAGAAGTGATTCGCCCGTCGCGAACAGCGCGCAGGCCTCGCGCATGAAAGAGAGGTTGGTGGGAGAAGCAGGCGTTTGAGGGGATCCACCCGTGCCCATGCCTGCCTTACTTGAATGATCATAGACAAAAACTACATATATAAAACAAGATAGACGTAATGAAAATAAAATTAAAACCACGGTTCTTGCACAAATCCTCTATGACAACCATTCCAGATAAAAATAAGTAAATTCGATCCGAGGGATGAAGAAAGTAAAACACGAACAATTCAATTAAAAATCACGCTTTCTTACTTTTTTACATTTTTGGTAGAAAACAAAAGTTCATTGGTCCCTCCAATGACGACACAGACGTGCTATTTTTAAACATTATTTCCTTGTCATTCAGACATCCCTTACTTGAATGATCATAGTCAAAAACTACATATATAAAACAAGAAAGACGTAACAAACATAAATTTAAAATCACGTTTCTTGCACAAATCATCCACCACAGCCATTCCAAATAAAAAGAAGTAAATTCCACCCGAGGGATGAAGAAAGTAAAACACGAACGTTTGAATTAAAAATCTTTCTTACTTTTTTACATTTTCGGTAGAAAACAAAAGTTCATTGGTCCCTCCAATGACGACACAGACGTGCCATTTTTAATCATTCTTCCCTTGTCATTCAGCCACCCCTTGCTTGAATGATCATAGTCAAAAACTACATAGAAAGACGTAACAAAAATAAATTTAAAATCACGTTTCTTGCACAAATCATCCACCACAACCATTCCAAAAAACCAACAACTCATCTTCAGTAACGTAATCTAATTATTTCCGTTGCGATTATTAAACATTCGACGTGCCATTTTTAAACATTCTTTCCTTGTCATTCAGCCACCCCTTACTTGAATGATCATAGCCAAAAACTACATATAGAAAACAAGAAAGACGTAACAAAAATAAAATTAAAATCACGTTTCTTGCACAAATCATGCACGACAACCATTACAGATAAAAAGAAGGAAATTCGACCCGAGGGATGAAGACAATGAATCAGGAACGTTTCAATTAAAAATCACGCTTTCCTACTTTTTTACATTTTTGGTAGAAAACAAAAGTTCATTGGTCCCTCAATGACGACACGGAAGTTTCATTCCTAAAAATTCTTTCAGGCTACACCGAACTCCAAACAGGAAATTAAGAAATCCCGCCATTTTATGTTTCATGGAACTTATCGGCTTACTACGATTACCCAGCGAGAAAAATCTACATCTCATCGCCACAGCCGTTGAACCGCAGATATTTCCTGTCTTATCCGCCATAAATTCGGCGTCCCGGATCCCCGGCGATTTCCGTGTCTACCGGGTGTCCAGGAAATCGGAATCCGGTCAGGGACGTGTAGCATGGATCGAATTATTTTTAGTCGCGCGCTATTTTCGGTCACTGTGTCGAACGAAGTCGCTATGGAATCAGTGCGCGAACCAGCTTCGAGGAAGCGGCTCGTTCTCGCTCAATTATCCGCGAGAAAACTGTACTCTTCGCGGAAACATGCTCGAACGTGTCTGAAACCAGTTGAAAATTCTAGTATTTTCGATCAAATACATTATAATCCTTTCCACGAGTTTCTCTGTGAAGTATGTGATCATCTCTGCGAGGATCGGGACACGGACACAGAGAATTAATTACTTTCGGAAACTTTTGAAGATTTGGCTCGCTAAATCGGAGAAGCAAGTCAGCTTCTATTTGTTTCACTTTTGTTTGATTTTCCAGCAATTATAGAATGTTCCAATTGCTTTCTTAAGTATTTGTTTATTTGATAGTGCATCGGTGGATTAAACCTGTCAAGTGCGTGAAAAGATGAAGAATGGAGACAATGGTGTTTCGAGCTTAGGAACTTCTTTCATATTGTTAATCTAGATGAAAGTTAATTTAGGAGAGTTGATGAGAAAGAGAGAGTAAATCTTAGAAGAAAGTTGTTAGTTACAGTATTGGGTTTTTCAATGATTCTTTAGTTCTTCGTTTGTTCAGCTAAGCATTTTGACGTTTTCTCCGGATTATCGATGTTTCAAGATGGAAAGTAGAAAGAAGATAATTACTGGAGTTTCGTGACCGCTTTTAAATCGTTAATAACGACGGAGAAGTAAACTTGTTGTTTGAACTTCGATTCTTTAACTTTTCGTCTGTTTATTCGAGCGTCTTTGTATTTAATGACGCCTCGAGATATTCAATCTGGTCGGTTTAAAGACATAAAAGAAGATAAAAGATACTTTCTAGGGGGAGTGAGAAAGTTCAACATTTAATTCGAACTTTTAAATACAGAATCTTTCTTCGAGCGAATACCTCAAGAATGAGAAGTGAGAGTATAGACGTGTACATATACACAGTGTGTAACAAGACACTTTCATTGAGAGAACCAGCTGTAACTGCACTTGAAGAGTACTCACGAGCGAGATGAAACTCATTGAAGAATCTCATCGAAGAATTTCATTCAGTGTTAAAACAGTTAACTGAGTAGTTATACGAAGCCAAAAGTAATTATTAGACGACTGTGTATCTTTGTACAAAATGAAAATTCTACTAGATATATTCATTTAAGATAATGTTCAGAGTCGGAATCTAAATTTAGAACAATTTCTTCGAGTGTTATAAATGAGCGAAAAATAGTCACAAAATTTAATTGATACGAGAATTGGATTGATACGAGCGTTGAATCAACAGAAGCAAGATATTAGATAAATGCTTCTCCTGCAAAATCATATTTTTGGGAACTTGCGTTCCTTTTTCTCAGTAACCATTCGACCGATCGAGTTGAAATATTTTGTACTTATACTATTAAGGGTGACGTATATTTCAGTAAAATACTTTTTTGAAATTTAGCCTACAGTCGGATTAGCAGCATCATCTAGGCCGAAGGTAAGAATTCAAAAACGTCTACACATCTGTAGGATTGTATGATCTTGTCTATTCGGAATTTCTAAATTCCCTTTAGCTAAAATGGCTAAAATGGCTAAAATTTGGTAAAAAGTACCGAAACCGTGTAGTGCGAAATTTAGAAGTAGTGGGACGCAGAGTGGTGTGCAAGTCTAGTAATCCTTCGCGGACGAGGACTTTTAAAAACACTAAGAATGTTAAATTAAAAATTTGAGAAAAATAGAAGCTTTATATTTACCATTTTCAATGTAAATAATTGAATTATTTACTTGCAACTTCAGAAATTACATGCACTATCCTAATGACAGCATTATGTCTATATACGTCCTTAACCCTCTGTCTACCAAGCGGGTCCATTGGACCCGATTGTACGTAGATACTGCGGTTATTTAAACTTTTAAAATTCTTGGGATCTTGTCGTTGCATGACTTTGTTACTTTTCTTATTTTTTATTATTTAAAGCTAAAAGTTTTTCTTATATTTACTACGTTTTGTGGTATAAATTTTCTATCGCATAATGAAAGTTTTTTTTACGGTAGACAGGACTGTTATAATTTTTGCATAGTATTATATCGAAACTGTGTTTTAGGGTACTTTAGGGTACTTTTAAATGTACAGAAAAAAAATGTCCACTCCTCTCGACCCTCAACAAAATTTAAAAATCTTGCAATTCGCTATCACGGATATTAAACAAGTTTTAAAAAGAAATTTAAAATGGGTACACGGTTATCGACTTTACGGTTAATTATATTTTCAACACAGAGCTAACACACATGAACAACCAATAGCTTCTGCATTTACTATTAAAAACAATTCCCAACCATTCAGCACAGGGACAGAAGGTGCAACACTCGAAGCAAGGTCAACAATTTTCACACCGGACCCTTGCGAATTTAGCTGATCCGGTTGGACAATTTGCAACCTAGAACTGAAACAAATGGACAAATAGATTCTACGTTCACCATCCAACGTTACAACCAAGAAAATATTCTGTCCTTGTACGCAGTGAAATAAAGTGCGACGCTGGAAGCAAGATCTACGATTTGCAAACACGGATCCTTGCGAATTCAGCTGGCTTCGGTGGACAATTTGCAACACAGAGCTGAAACACATGGACAAGTTCTGCATTTTGCATTCTTGCGAAGCTGCTGCATTCACTATCCAATTCTCGAACCAAGCAAAAACTGTATCATTGAACACAGTGAAAGAAATAGTGATCCCTGAAGGAAGATTTTCGACTCGCAAATATATAGTTCCTTGCAAGTTCAACTGACCCCGTAGACAATTTGCAATACAGAGCTAAAAAAACACAAGGATAACTCTGTATTCCCTATTCAATGTTTCAAATAAGAAGATATTCTATCATTAAACACGGTAAAAGAAAGTGTGACTTATGAAAGAAGATCTACGATTTGTGCACACAGTCCTTTGCGAACTAAAATATTCTGAGTGAACGATTTGCAACCGAGAACTAAGAAACGCATGAACAACCGATAGCCTCTTGCGTTCTATATTTAAAAAAATACTCTATCATTAACCACAACACAAGATGATGCGCTGGTCCCATCAAGAATCGACGCACAGTTTCTTACGAGTTCAGCTGACCAGGTGGACAAATCGCAACGCAAATTTGGATCACATGGTCAACTAGCTTCTGCATACATCATCCAACGCTTAAAGTAAAAAAATATCCTATCATTAACCACAACGCAAGAAGACGAGCTGCTCCCATCAAGAATCGACGCACAGTTTCTTACGAGTTCAGCTGACCAGGTGGACAAATCGCAACGCAAATTTGGAGCACATGGTCAACTAGCTTCTGCATACATCATCCAACGCTTAAAATAAGAAAATATCCTATCATTATCCACAACGCAAGAAGACGAGCTGCTCCCATCAAGAATCTACAACAGGCACACAGTTTCTTACAGGTTCAGTTGACCAGGTGGACAATTCGCAACGCAAAGCTGTAAAACATGGTCAACTAGCTTCTGCATACATCATCCAACGCTTAAAATAAGAAAATATCCTATCATTAACCACAACGCAAGAAGACGAGCTGCTCCTATCAAGAATCGACAACAGGCACACAGTTTCTTACGAGTTCAGTTGACCAAGTGGACAATTCCGCAACGCAAAGCTGTAAAACATGGTCAACTAGCTTCTGCATACATAATCCAACGCTTGAAATAAGGAAATAGTCTGTCCATTGACGACAACGCAAGAAGACGCGCTACTCCTATCAAGAATCGACAACAGGCACACAGTTTCTTACAAGTTCAGTTGACCAAGTGGCCAATTCGCAATGCAAAGCTGGAACACATGGTCAACTTGCTCATGCATAGATCATCAAACGCTTAACACTTTATCGACCGGTAGCGGTTCCACATCCTATGTACCTCTCACCAGCCACTAGGCCGCTAGATCTTCCCTGGCACCGGCTCTATGAGCATTACGGAGAAAACGCCGATTAATCGGCTACCGGTCGATGAGCTTTGGGGACAAAAAGCCGATTAATCGGCTACCTGTCGGTAAAGTGTTAAAATAAGAAAATACTCTATCCATTGACCACAACTCAAGAAGACGCGCTGGTCCTATCAAGAATCGACAACAGGCACACAGTTTCTTACAAGTTCAGTTGACCAGGTGGACAATTCGCAACGCAAAGCTGTAAAACATGGTCAACTAGCTTCTGCATACATCATCCAACGCTTGAAATAAGAAAATATCCTATCATTAACCACAACGCAAGAAGACGAGCTGCTCCCATCAAGAATCGACGCACAGTTTCTTACGAGTTCAGCTGACCAGGTGGACAATTCGCAACGTAAAGCTGTAAACATGGTCAACTAGCTTCTGCATACATCATCCAACGCTTGAAATAAGAAAATATTCTATCCATTGACCACAGCGCAAGAAAGCTCGTCGAATTTTCGACCTCGCCAATTCAGACACGTGCGATTTACCGGCGCGAGATGATGATCTACGTCGAGCGTGGTTGAGTTCGAATCGGGCCGAGATGTGCAGCACGTGGTAACACGTGGCCGTAGCTCGGGGCATGTCTGGTCAGCCGGTGTCGAATCGGCCGGTGACGCCCCCGCCTTGTCTATGTTTAGAGACGGTTTGTGCGGGCCACTGGGGAAATCTCGTCGCGGAAATGTCGCGGCCCGAACAATCGATCTCGAGCAGAGGTACCGGAAACTGTTGCCGGATATATAGAGGAAGGGTTTTGAGGAACTGGCATAGGAAACTGGCGGCGGTCCTCCCCGGAGTCGCCGGCCGTACGAATGGAGGATAAGAAGTTTTCGGGCCGCGTTTCTCTGATCTGGAATTCTTGATTCGACGCGGGGCCGGGCGGTCGTAAACGGTTCGACAATAGATTTCGTTAAGCTATACTTCCGATCCCGTGACGAAGTCGATACCAGAGCACCTCTCTGGCCGCGATAGAATCCGAGGAGAGGCAGAAAGGACCGCGATACCGAGACGTTTCCCATTAAAACGCGCCACTGTAATTTTCGATCGGGAACGGGTCACCGGTCACCTTATAATCTAACTCGGTTCCCCTCTCCTCTATTCTGGCCATCGTTCTCCTCCTTTTTAGCATTCCACCCTCTCTTCCCATTCATTTATATCCCCTCTCCCCTGTGGAAGGATCAACGACGTTCCTCTTGGGAAGAGAGGTACAGGGAGAGGATAAGAGAGAGAGAGAGAGAGAGAAGCTTTATCTCGTTGATAAGAGAAAACTAGTCTGAATTGTGTAGCAGAACGGGGTGAAGTTATCGTTGCTCGGGTCACGTCAGGTAAGGCTTTGGACAAAGCAGAAATTCTGGAATTTACTTGATTCTTTAAGCTGGCGATTGTTTGTGTGTGTGTGTGTGCGCGTGTGAGGTAGTGGATGGAAGCTGGGTTTGTCTTTTTTTCATGATGCTACTGAAAAATTTTTGCCAGCTTTAACCCTTGGGATCGTCGTGTTCTATCAGTGGATGAGGGTGGACGTAACCTTTCGTGACGGAATTTTGTTGCTTGGGATCTTTCTGTTGGGAAATGCTTTTTGTGCTTGCTTAGGGACGGTCGTGCCGGTGGAGGATTTGGATAGTTGAGTAGGGTGGTAATTCTTTATGAGTGAACTGCGGATCTTTATGACTGGACTGTGGATCTTTATGCGAAATTAAAATTGTCGGTGTCGATCGTGAGAGATAGATAAGAGAGCCAAATGAAATTGTCATTCTTGTTTTAACAGTAGGACAACCGAGACCTAAAAGAGATTGATATATTCTTTTACGATAATAGCAAGATTCAATTTAGTCAGTATTCATAGGATTTTTATGGTAACATGTACTTGACTAAATAAGTATACTGAAAAATTTAGAAAGAATAGATTTCTGTAACCTCGCGAATTGTGAAAGAAAAATCTGAAATTCGTAAGTTTGACGAGCACGGTAGTTCTAGTGTTAATAATGTTAATGATAGGAAGATAATGTATTAATATATTATACAGGGTGTCCCATTTAAGTTGAGACTGTAAATAATCTCGAAGACATGTGATATAAAAAAATAAACTGACACATGTCCTTTAGTGTTTTGAGTGGGGAGTGAAATGACACTACTAGTTTTCTAATTCGTGGGCGATTTCAAGGTTATTTCAAGGTCATTTTGTCTTTATTATTATAAACCTATATTTTTTATTTCGGAATCATATGCTACGTAAAAAAATGCACAACTTTTGTTTGAAACATTTTTTTGTAAGTTTGTAAGAACTTTATTATGTGTTCATGAGTCTTTTATACAGTAAAAATTTCGAGCATTTATTATGATGTTCTTTAATGAAATAAAAAATCTTCCAGAAGAAAGTAACGTTGTCATTTTAATAGAAAAATAAAATTATCTTTGAAAAATCAGCTAAATATCTTAAGAAATATTGAACTTACAAAAAGATGTTTCAAACAAAAGTTGTGCATTTTTTTACGTAGAATATGATTCCGAAATAAAAATGTGTTTATGATAAAAAAAGACAAAATGACCTTGAAATAACCTTGAAAACGCCCACGCATTAGAAAAATAGTAGTGTCATTCGACTCCCCACTCGAAACACTGAAGGACATGCGTCAGTTTGTATGTTTTAATATTATAATATAATATTTAATTAAATTGGACACTGTATATATATATATATATATATATATATATATATATATAATGTATTATTAATATATTAATATTCTTCTTCTTATGACGTTCTTTTATTGTTTTTACTGTTTGAAATTCCAGTCGTAAATGCATAAAATTGGTAGTCTATTTATGAGAATTGTGGTAATGTAATTAGTTATTAATGCTTTAAACGAGATGGTTTATTTAGCAAACACTAATCGTTGTATTCGGTGATCGATTTTTATATTTTATACTAATTTTTGTTTTATTATTCTGATGAGCTATATTATGTTCTAGGATTCGTCATTTTAGTCAGATTTTTAGTAGGTCAGAAATTATTGAGCAAGATGTTTTTAATTTTTAATTAACCTTTACGAGGGTTGAATAATTTCAGATCTAACTCACAATTTAATTTCTTGATGAACGCGTGTTTCAATATTTCAATATTCCATCAAATGAAAGCAAAACCGTAAAAAATATTTAAAGAGTTTAAAAATATTTCTCTGATAGTTTCAACCGATTAACCATTACAGTATTACAAATCTGGTAAAAATGAGCAATCCGGTCTCCATTTTCAACAACAAAACTATTTCTTCCTCGTTTAATACCAAAACTTCGTCTCACAACAAGAAAATCCGATTTTCTTACTTGAATCCCCAGAACGGCGTCGTTGAAAGTACTTTTTCTCTGAAAATCGCATCGTCGTGCTTCTTCGTGAAAGAAGTGTTACACTTTCTGTTTATTTTTACACGCGAAACCACCTTACTGCGAATTTCGTCGGACAGAAGCGTTGTAACCGACAGTCTTCCGAAAATTTCGATTTTGCATGTTCTCGAGAGCGACCGTATTTGCGGTGATTTTATCCATATTCGAAAAACCACGACAATGCGGCAACGTTCGCAACAGTTCAGTTGCATTTATACAGGCTGTCTCGGTATTTGTGGTAGAAGCAGACATGGGATGATTCTAATAAGTTGTCCCAAAAGTTTCTTTTGCAACGTGCGCATCCTTATCCTCATCCGTTCGTTCATGTTTGATTATTTTATAAGCTTTCCTTTACTCAACACTCGTACAGCGGACCATTCTTAAAATTATACAGTGTGTTAATTTTACCTCGAACACCTGAATTATTTCCGCTACTATTAATGCTACTATTAAAAATAAAAAAATAACCCAATAGGATGTATATAGTTTTAAGGCGTGCATTAGCTGGTAATAAAAAAAAGATCCCTTGAAGGTCATTTCAACGGTTTTGTCAAGGTCACCGTATTTTTTGCACATTAACATGCAGTTTTCATAATGCAATATGGTAGTCGGCGTCAAGATGAGTTGAACGATCTACACATCGTAACCTTGAAGTGACCTTGAAGGCGAAAAAATCAGTTTCAGTTTGAAGAATACAAAATTAATAAAACTAAAAGGGTAACATCACCTTATTTTATTAGTTGCTCAAAATGTCAGCACGACTTTTCAGACATTTCTGATGATCTGGCAAAACTATATATATATATATATATATATATATATATATATATATATATATATATATATATAAGAGATTTAGAAAGAAAATTTGTTTCATGAAAATTGGAGGTCACCTCGATTTTTCAAAGGTCATCATATACTTTTGACTCTATAAACCTTGAAATAACGCTGATTTAATTTTGGCCGCAACAACGAGTTTTCAGCCCCCCCCCCCCCCCCCCGTGGAATGCTAATGCGTAGCTATTGAATTTTCAAACTCGATTTTGCCGGAAACGAAGCGCCAACCGAGAAAATGTTATTAGTCTGTTTTTACTTATTTTTGCAAGTAGAATCACCCCGTATGTCTGATTGTACTAGTTATTTTGTGACACTCTGTATATCTTGAGGGTTTTACACGCGCATTCACGTGGCGCGTCGAGGGTCGCGGCCCGGAAATTTCACGCGGCTTAAATTTTGCATGGAGAGCCCTCGTGTGTCGCCATTACAGTGACAGGGGTTTGTTTGTTACGCATGAAACTTTCGAATTGCGTTTCTTCCCGTGGGCGCCGCCGTATCACGCGTCTCGTAAAATTTACGCTAACCTCCCGCGGGTGAGATCCGCAAGCCCGGAACGGAAATCGGTAGTTTCGCAATTAACCCCTTCGCGTTCTGCAACCGGCCGTCTCGTAAACTGATTTTTTTATTCCTGTTCACAGCCGAGATGTCCCACGAGCTTCTCTGGTTGGGTAGAGACGTGTGTCTGGTAATATAATTAATACTTTATGGGCGAACTGTGGATCTCGCACGAGAAAATCTGGAAAATGTTTAGCAAAGTACAACATTTTTCGTGAACTTTAGGGTTCTGTGGATTTTTGGTTTACTGATTATAAATTAAGCTCCTGGTCATTAAAAATTGACTCAATTTGTAATAATCTTAATGAATTTGTATCATCTTACAATCTCACTCATTCGTGCATCGATTATTGTTCATTCATGTTTTAATACACCTTATTATTGGACTGCGGGATTGTGCATTTATGGCAAAAGTGAGTAGAACATAAAATAGTGAAAACATTACAACAATTTAAAAATGCTATTACATTCATTTTATGCTGTTAGCATTGTTGAAAACAGGGATGAAATTTGATTTCAAACCTGTTTGTTGCAATTGAGTCAGAAAATTTTTATTTTGCATAAAGATCCACAGTCTACTTGGTGTATACTAAATCAATTATTGTTAACTATCTTGTTATATACTACATTCAATTTATATTACTAATTTCTCTGATAATAGTTTGTGACTCGATCTAATATAACAAATTTAATTTTCCTCAGCAGTACACAATGAATTCGGAAACAGATCCCAAAATAATTGAACAGTTACAATATACATACACATACATTTCCCTAGTGTGACGATGGAAGCAGACAGTATTAGAGTATGTATGAGACTAGAACGCGAACCAATGAAACGTGTCCTTTACTCTCTATAGGTTCTCCATCAGTTCTGAGCTACGTACTTGTAGCGACGCACTGGTGCACTTTAACTAATGTCAACAAAGTTACAACAATCTACTGAAGAAACAGTGGAAAATTATGGACAAGCAAAATTTCAAAGTGTAGTTATCTGTGCAACTACTGAACTTTAACCCTTTGCACTCGAAGTAATTTTAACCCTTTACAGTCGGAGCTATTTTAACTACAAAACCAAGCGTTTTCTCCGACCAAGAATATTTTTCATTTTGTAGATATGAAACAGATATAGTACCTCGTACAAAACTTAAATGTTTAGTACCTAATTTATTAAATACAAATTTAATAATGTAAACAATATTTTGAAGAATGGTATAGCAATTTTTAGTGGTGCCTCAGAGTCACCACTCGAGTGCTAAGGGTTAAAAAGTCACATTAAAAATAAAGACAATAAAATAATTAAAAATAGAAACTTCAACGCTTTTCGAATCTTTACAGTGTTTACTTTGGAAAGCCATGGATCGAAAAAGCAGTAAACAATTGTAAGATCGCGGGAGAAAGACAAAAATTCTCCAGTGAATCATGCCCATACCTCTCTATAGGTATACAACTTTCCTTATCGACGTTCTTGTATCGAGGTACAACTTTCCCGTCACTATTTTGCTTCATCCTGACGCTTGTGAGGTGTCAATAAAATTGTAACATCTAGAAGAACAGTGAACAATTGTGAGGAAGTGAGGTCTGAATTTCTCTAGGGAATCATACCCATACTTCTCTATAGTTACACAACTGCACCTATCGACGTTCTTGTAGCTAGGTACAGCTTTCCCGTCACTATTTACTTCATCCTGACGCTTGTGAGGTGTCAATAAAATTGTAATATCTAGAAGAACAGCAGAAAATTGTGAGAAAGTAGGGTCAAGGCAGAAATCCAATAAATCGCGTCTTGCCTCTCTCTAGCTACACCACTGTTCCCATCGTCGTTCTTGTGGTGAAGTGCTACTTTTACGTGCCTAATTACATCATTCCGACTCTTGTAGCGTGTCAATAATGTTATAACGACTGCAAAAACAATGAATAATTGCGAGAAAATTGTGGCAAGACGAAAATTCTCCAATAAATCGTCTCCATTCCTCTTTACAGATACTCAGCCGCGCCCATTGATGTTCTCACAGAAAGTTAGAAATTATCATACGACTATTTGCCTTGCCCTAAACCTTGTGACGTGTCAATAAAATTATAACAACTGGAAGAACAGTAAATGATTTGTGAGATAGTGGGAACAAGGCATAAAATCTCCAATGAATCCTCCCCCATTTCTCTAAATAATTACTCAACCGCCTCCATTAACAATTGCGAGAAAATCATGGCAATAAATCGTCTCCAATCCTCTTTATAGATACTCAGCCGCTCCCACTGATGTTCTCACAGAAAGTTAGAAATTATGGTAATTATATAGAAAAGGTCTGCGTACTCCGATTTTGATGAAATTTTAATATGTTATGGAGCAACACATTCTGAACAACTTTTTCCTTTTCCAATATATGGGGGTCGCTTTTAGTTTTCGAGATATTTGCAAAAAACTATCGGTAATGTTAATTTCATAACGGAAACCTTCTTTTTAGAAACACTGGGTGCGTGTGAAACACTGGGTGGGTGTGTGTGTGGTATTGTAGCTTCTCATCTCCACAACGTGTTTACGAACAAAGAATAAACAGATGCGGCCCGAAAATCCGGGAAATGGAATAACAGAAGAAACAAGCAGAATTAACTCCTGTAGATAACTCTGATCACACATAGATAGGCTGAGCTTTCAATTTTCAATGACATTTCCTGGATTTTCGGGCCGCATCTGTTTATTTTTTGTTTGTAAACACGTTGTGGAGATGAGAAGCGACAATACCACACCCACCCACCCAGCGTTTCACACGCACCCAGTGTTTCTAAAAAGAAGGTTTCCGATATGAAATTAACATTACCGATAGTTTTTTGCAAATATCTCGAAAACTAAAAGCGAACCCATATATTTGAAAAGGAAAAAGTTGTTCAAAATGTCGAAATCTATAATATATTAAAATTTCATTAAAATCTGAGTACGCAGACCTTTTCTATATAATTACCGAAATTATCATATGACTATTTTCTTTGCTCTACACCTTGTGACATGTCATTAAAATTATAACAACTGGAAGAACAGTAAATAATTTGTGAGAAAGTGGGAACAAGGCATAAAATCTCCAATGAATCCTTCCCCATTTCTCTAAATAATTACTCAACCGCCTCCATTAACGCTCCTGTAGCAAGGTACAGCTTTCCCGTGCCTAATTACATAATTCTGACTCTTGTAGCGTGCCAATAAAATTATAACAACTGCGAGAACAGTAAACAATTATGAGAAAGTAGTGACAAGACAAATATTCTCCAATAAATCGTGACCATTCCTCTCTATAATTACACAACCGTCCCTATCGACGCTCTTGTAACGAGGTACAGCTCTCTGGTCACTATTTGCGTTACTATAACGCTTCTTGATTGCCAATAAAATAGCAACAACTTTCGATAAAACAGTGAAAAGCCATGTTTCGCTGAACAGTGTCCCAGAATAGAGAAAATGGAGTTTCGTTGCGTCGTGTCAGGTTCGGTTTTGGTGTGTGAAACATCGCCGAGTTGAGGTGTTCGTGCGAAACCTGGGGATATCTCGTGTCCTCGGATGCTGTGATAAAAGATGGAAGGGGATCGACCGACGTATTCGTCGTCGAGCAAAAGCTGGCAACGTGGAAGTTATCGCGGCCGTGTCGGAAGAAGGAAAAAACGAAGACGGAAGCCGTGGGGCGAGAGGATCGCGGACTGGACCAGGGCTCTGATAGCCTTCCTCTTCAGCAATGTCGGGATAGTGTGTCTGGTGGTTGGATATACTATAGCCGGTGCTTTCCTCTTCACCCACATCGAGGGCAGGAACAGCATGGACATCGCCGGCGACGTGATCAGGCTGAGAAACATGACAGCTGCGAACCTCTGGGAGCTTACCTCCAAGGTGACGAGTTTCTTCTTTCACGTAGCTTGCTCTTCGCGGCGCTTTTCCTCCCCTCTTCGCGGCACCGGATATCCGATACTAACCGTTTCATTATTAGCTGGCAGGTTCTTCTAGATTAATGTTCATCGGCTTTTCGAAATTATTGCTCAATTCCTTTCAAGACGTTTTCATTTGTGGGGGATTCTGTTTTGTTTTATTAGATGGTTCTATTTTGCTTTATTAGTAGGATTCTAGCTTTCTTTATTAGGTGGATTCTGTTTTGCTTTATTAGGTGGACTCTGTTTTACTGGATTAGGTGGACTCTGTTTTACTGTATTAGGTGGACTCTGTTTTGCTTTATTAGATGGATTCTGTTTTTTTTTATTAGGTGCAAACTGTTTTGCTTTATTAGGTGGATTTTGTTTTGCTTTATTAACTGGATTCTGTTTTGCTTTATTAGGTGGACTTTGTTTTGCTTCATTAGATGGATTCTGTTTTTTTTTTATTAGGTGGATTCTGTTTTGCTTTATTAGGTGGATTCTGTTTTGCTGTATTAGGGGGACTCTGTTTTGCTTTGTTAGATGGATTCTGTTTTTTTTTATTAGGTGGATTCTGTTTTGCTTTATTAGGTGGACTCTGTTTTACTGGATTAGGTGGACTCTGTTTTACTGTATTAGGTGGACTCTGTTTTGCTTTATTAGATGGATTCTGTTTTTTTTTATTAGGTGCACTGTTTTGCTTTATTAGGTGGATTTTGTTTTGCTTTATTAACTGGATTCTGTTTTGCTTTATTAGGTGGACTTTGTTTTGCTTCATTAGATGGATTCTGTTTTTTTTTTATTAGGTGGATTCTGTTTTGCTTTATTAGGTGGATTCTGTTTTGCTGTATTAGGGGGACTCTGTTTTGCTTTGTTAGATGGATTCTGTTTTTTTTTATTAGGTGGATTCTGTTTTGCTTTATTAGGTGGACTCTGTTTTGCTTTATTAGCTGGATTCTGTTTTGCTTTATTAGGTGGACGCTATTTTGCTTCATTAGATGGACTCTGTTTTGCTTCATTAGATGGATTCTGTTTTTTTTTTATCAGGTGGATTTTGTTTTGCTTTATTAGGTGGATTCTGTTTTGCTTTATTAGGTGTACTCTGTTTTACTGTATTAGGTGGACTCTGTTTCGCTTTATTAGATGGATTCTGTTTTTTTTTATTAGGTGGATTCTGTTTTGCTTTATTAGGTGGAAACTGTTTTGCTTTATTAGGTGGATTTTGTTTTACTTTATTAGCTGGATTCTGTTTTGCTTTATTAGGTGGACTCTGTTTTGCTTCATTAGATGGACTCTGTTTTGCTTTATTAGATGGATTGTGTTTTTTTTTTACTAGGTGGATTCTGTTTTGCTTTATTAGGTGGAAACTGTTTTGCTTTATTAGGTGGATTTTGTTTTGCTTTATTGGGTGGATTCTGTTTTGAACGCGATTATTAGACTACTGATTTTATGCACTTATTATTTTCGACGTAACAAAATTATCGAAAGAAGTACATTTTAGTTGAATTTTTGTTTCATACAATTTACATGGAAAGTTTCTATTTTCTATGCGATGCGTAATCCAATGATTATGCGGACCTTATGCAAAGTAAAAAGGCTAGATTGATTGCAGCACACAGGAGCCAGATAAAAATTTCTTTTTTCTTTTAATTATATTATCAAGCTGAAATTAATACACTGATGTCCTTAAATCGATTTAAAATGTCCACTGATTTAAATTGTACATAACCATTTCTGTTATAAATGCATAAAATTCGCAGTCTAGTGATAAGGTTTTTTGTTAATGCTCTGTTGCGTTTCGTTAATAGTCAATGGACTTTGGAATGTGAACATTTAGATGGTGTTGAATCGATAGCCTATCTATGAATGAATCTAATTTGTGAATCTAACATGTGTTGAAATTTTAAAAAATGTTTTAGAAGGTTTGTTTGTGTGTTTCATTTCCTAAATCAAGGCTAGATATTAAAATCCTTTCATGGTTGTAGTTTTATATTTTTATTTATGAATTTACAGCGTTGCGATAAATAATTTTGTCTATGTACTATGTGATCTTGACAACTGAATCTCCTCAATCATTCGAAGTAGACTGTAGCAATCTTTCTGATTTACTTTTGGATACATTAAGTCTGATTTAAATGATTTCATAATTACCAATTCAGGATTATATAATATTTGCCATAATTTGCTACAGTGAGGAAATTTGCTCTATTGCTTTTGTTCAGATTTAAATTGTCTGTAAATTTTCAAAGCTGCTATCACGGATAAAATATATCTGGTTCTATCATAAAATAAGAATGAACATTGGGAGAGAATTGTTTAATAGAAAAACAGTAACATACGTTTAATCGTAACATATACCTCCATTTTCTTTTACGGACTTCCGGGGACAGGTGGAAACATTGCGTCGCATTACGCATGTAAAGAAAAATGCCCGCAGGATGTCGCCAATCCGAAAGGAATGGAAGATAATAATTCATCCCCGTTTTTCTTCTGCGGTGTCTCTTCGGTTACTTCTCATTTTGAGAATTTCAGATATGCAAATAATTCACTATTCTCTATGGAAATAATAACTCTGCGGTGGAAAACGTGTTCTGTTGTGACATTTTTGCTAAACTAGGCTCAGGAACCATTGAAAGAAATATTAGAAAATTATGACTTATTAAAGGAATCAAATTATCATTAAATAGACTTTGTTGGTTACGAAAGATTAAATGCTGAAATCTGAGAAAAATACTATTTTATTTCGAGTTAAGAGGAATGCTCAAAATTGGCATTAAATAGATTTTGTTTGCAACGAAGATGAAATTCTAAAGCCAAAGAAAAATGCTATTCCAGTTACACGTAAAAAGAGAGACTCAAAAACATCAAATAGATTTTGTTTTTTTCAGCGATTAAATTCTGAAGCTAAAAAAAATGGCTATTCCATTTTCAGTTGAAATGAGAGCTCAAAAACATCAAATAGATTTTGTTTTTTTTCAGAGATTAAATTCTGAAGCCACAGATAAACGGCTATTCCATTTTCACTTAAAATGACAGCTCAAAAACATCAAACCGAAGTTGTTTACTGCAAAGATTAAATTCTGAAGCTAAAAAAGAATGCTATCCCAGTTTCACTTGAAAAGAGAGTTCAAAAACATCAAATAGACTTTGTTTTTTTTCAGAGATTAAATTCTGAACTTGCCGAGAAACGGCTATTCCATTACCATTTTAAAAAGTGCTCAAGAACATCAAATAAAGTTCGTTTGTTGCAAAGATTAAATTTCGAAGCCAGAGAAAAATACTATATTCCATTTTCACGTAAAAGGAGTGCACAAAACCATCAGATACATTTTGTTTCAGAGATTAAATTCTAAACAGAAAGAAAAACAGCTATTCCATTTCCATTTAAAAGGACCAAGCTCAATTTTTATTATATGACTTTTCTTCGAAATCCCAACGAGTTCAGTCTCGAAAGCATGAAGGGTGGGGGTGGGAAAGGTGATGGGTTGGAATTGAAGTTGCCAAAGTTTAATCGCGACTAGGATGGCTGGCATTAACGTACGTTCGAATCTTTATACAGGAGAATGTGTTCTCGGAGCGAATATGGAAGACGAAAGTCCGAGCAATCCTCGAGAACTATCAGAGGAAAATGGTCACGTCCATAAAGAACGGCTACGACGGAGCAGATGAGAACAAGAGATGGAGCTTCGCAGGGGCCTTCCTCTATTCCCTCACAGTAATCACTACGATCGGTGAGTTTGCCTCCGCTCTGTTCATTTTGAACCGTGGATCATTCACAACGAATCTCGCTCTTCCTCTTCTTTTCTCTCTCTCTCACTCCGTTACCTCACTGTCGAACATCTCCGAGAAGAAAATTAAAATCAAAGCTTCAAAAATGTTACGAAGTCCCATCGAGAGAATTAGGAACGATCGAGAACTTATGGCTATTGTGAGAGGAGGGGACTGAATTTGTTAAATAAACTGTTGTTAAACAAATAAATTTATTAACCCTGCATAGGTAAAAAATATCCAGTTTTTTTCGTTGGAACTTCTTCTGCAAACTTAGAGCTTTTCCTACATATAGCTATTATTTCTATGTTGCATTAACACTAAACCTACCAACGCCGAGCAAATGACCGTTTTCAGATTTTTTATTTTACAATTGTTCAAGTTATAAAGATGCTTCCACTGGAAATGGTTATGCACACTTTTTTATTCAAATATGAAATATAATAAAAATGGCACAATATCTAAATAAATTCAATTGTGCCACTTTTATAAGGGAGCACATAGTAATCACATTGGTTAAAATGTGCTTTAGAGGACCAATTTTTTTAAACGTTTTTGTATGCAGTCCTATAGATTTCGACGAGAAAACACCGAAAATGAAAGTCTTATACCCAGGAGTTCACTGGTTCAGAAGTTATACGCTTGTAAAGTTGAGCACTTTTAACTAACCCCAAACCAACTTGGACTATACCGCTCAGTACTACTTAGCCGATACGCTGAGCACCTATCATCTATCCAGCATATGCGCTCAACAATCCTACCTTTATCACTCAACGAATATCCAATATGGCGACGCTCTAACCTATCAAAAACGCTTAAAATTGCTCATGTTTACACGTGTATAACTTTTCAACCAGTGAACTCCGGTAACCAAAACTTGAATTTCGTGTACTAAAACTTACACGTCTATCATTTTTTTTCGTCAAAATGTGTATCATCACATACAGAAAACTTGAAGATTTTTGGTCCTCTAAAGTACAGTTTAGTCATCACGTTTAATGGTCGGTAGGTTTAGTGTTAACCCTTATGTAGACCTTCAAAATATTCCTTAACACTAGGTTTGCGGAGCACTAAAAGTGACTGGTTTACATTACTATATAAAAATAACGAGAATATGTCTACCCAAATTTTTAGCTACTTTTGCAATAATATATTCCCAAAGAAACAAATTTGTTGAAAAATTTCAGATTGATTGCGTCTTTAGAATCTCGACAATCATATATGAAAAATATTAGAATGTACCAGTTCGACACGTCCCGTAAACCTAGTATTAAAAATGCAATGACTCAATTAAATTATATTTAATATTTATTTCTATCGAGATAGTGGATAGAAAGATAATGAAATAGTCAAATATCATCTGAATCCACAAATAGCTATATTACTAATAGTTACACGTTACATAAATTTGACTGGGGCTGCAGAGTTTCCAATCGTTTATTTAAGGGTTAAACTACCCCTAGTGAAACGAGAATTCATTGAGGAATTCCAGGGTAATTTGAGGAAAATTAAACCAAATTCAATTCGTAGATATGTGCATTGTAGGGTCTCGATGATTAATATTTCTTTAAATTTACTTTACCAATTCTAACAATTATTCTTTTTAATATCTTCGTCTATACTCTCACAGTGATTACTATGATCGGTGAATTTACCTCCGCTCAGTTCATTGGAGCCGTGAATCATCCTAATCTCTCTCTCTCTCTCTTTCTCTCTCTCTCTCTCTCTCTCTCTCTCTCTCTCTTTCTCTCTTCATTACCTCACCATCGAACATCTCCGAGAAGAAAATTAGAATCAATGCTTCAAACGTTACGAAGTCCCAGCAAGAGAATTAGGGACATTCGAGAACTTATGGAGTCGGCGAGGCGGCCATTTTTCTTACAGCACATGATCGAGCGAAATCACCGAAAAGAAAATTATTGACGGGAATTACAATTACATTCAATTAATTCTTTCAACGATTTATTTATTCGACAATATACGCGCCGTTTTTGATTTATTAACACTTTTTGCAACAATATTGCCCGTGAGAATATATATTATATGTTGAATTTAAAACATTGTTGCACAGAAATATTCTGTTGTGTAATTGGACGAATTCTGTTGTGTAATTGGATGTATTCTGTTGTTATCTCGGGTACGGAAATATTATGGTTTTAATTTTAAGCAGTTTCTTATTATTCGTGTAAACATATTCTGGTTTTAAGCTCATTATGAGCTATGTCCGAGAAAAACAATTCGTATGAGCATGGCATGCAAAATTTTTCGGACAAAAGCGATTAAATTTCTTAACATGTTTATATGGTACATGTGTTAGTATGTTTTATATACAGTAATCCGATGGAAACGAAATTTTATGTCATGTTTTAGGAAGTCAAAAAGAAAACTTCAATATTAAAATCAATGGTGCATTTTGTCATCAAACAATGTTTTAAATTAATGTTATATGAAAATGAACGATCGAATAGAAAATAAAACTGTTTACTATAAAATGTCTCCACTCATGTTTTATCTTAACTCTCATACGTTCCTCAGGGTAAAAATTCACCGATTTATTATTTTTATATACTGAAAAATGATTGATCTCATTCTGTAGGTGTTATAAGGTCTATTTCTTTAAAATGCGACATGTCCTAAATAAAATATGATTTGTTGACTTCAAGTATAGCCAACAAAAATGAGCGAATTATTATACTAGGATCATTTATGCGAATATTTCTGAGGAGCGTATGAGGGTTCAAATTGGGCACGATCTTCATCTAACTAGCTAATAAAATGATCCATTATTTTATGATATACCTAATGTATTTTGATGGTAACATAGCGTCAAGGGAACATTGACAATGAAAATCTAAAAAAGACCGAATAACAATTAAGAACAAACAGCAACTGCAATTACTGTGTAATCTTCTTCTGACACAGTCAAATCGTCAGAAATAACGCACAATCGGTCAAGCATTTCCCGAAGAGGAATCTTCACTTATTAATTCTCGCGTCGAGAGCATTGCAGTTAAAGATCGAACTGTTTTATGATAACGATGTACGTGTAATTGTCCCTCGGTAATATAATGAATCCGTGAAATCTTTAGTCGGATCATCCGCTGGACAGTGCTAATGACACCGCGCGGATTTCAAAACGGCAGCAATTAAAATTTGATGGAATCTCGACGAGATCGATCAAGGACTGGATCTTCGATCGAGTTTGCAATGCACTGACGTTAGAACACTACCTGTTAATTTTTTCTTATTTCTTTATCGTGCTAAATGGCGTTTAGTATGAGCAACAAATCGGTAATTTCACTGGAAAATGCTGCCATTTTGTAAATAATCAAGATGTTCCATTTCTTTTGGTATGGGCCAAAACTAAGTTTATACTGATTGTCAAATAATTTCATTTTTTTGTTTCCGATCAGTAGAAAGAAAGGAATCATGGCAACCGTCGACCCATGTTTTTCAAAACATACTTTATAAAAAAATATATAACTCATTTAATTTTGATTATTTTGATTTGCAAAAAATCGCACATGTACTTCAAATACCAATAAATACATGCGCGAAATCTCAATGCAAAAGGTTTAATTGATTTTCTAAACAAAATTTCTAAATTCTTCCAAAAATAGCAAAGGACTTGTGTCCGTTTTTATATAATAGCAAAGGACTTGTTTCCATATACAAGGGAAACCCGGTATCTGATGTACAGCGATTTTGATGGAACTCTCTACTAAAGAAATTAGCCCTATTTCCATCGTGTCAGCTTTTTACCTTAAGGGAGAAATCAACCCTTTTATTGGAACCGGTCCTTCTACGTAAGTGGGTATATTTCACAAATAACAAAAGATATCAAAAAATAGTGGAACCAAAAGTTATATCGTATCTTCGGGCCCATAAATTTGTGTAAACATGTTTTAAAAAAATCATAGAATAAAATTTTTTTAAATAAAAAAAATGTTTTTCCATAAAATTTTTCGCATAGATTTAAGGGACCGAATATACGATATAATGTTTCTTCAACCATTTTTTGATATCTTTTGTTATTTGTGAGTTATACGTAGGAGTTGTTTTCTCCCTTAAAGTAAAAAGCGGGTGTGAACAAAATACGGCTAAATTCTTAAGTAGGTGTAATGAACACTTGCGCAAAGTTTTATAAAAATCGGCGTGTGACAGTTAAGGGGGTTTCCTTGTAAATGGAATTCGCGTAATCTTAACACAATTTGGCGGTCAAGAAGAAATCGGAAAGCTTTTAATTACGTATTTTCTTGATATCGGGGCCAGGCCGTATCTGTATCAGGCCTGGGAAATTACTTTTGCGCAGAGACGACGTCCGACAAGCTGCGCGAATCATACGCGGGGGAGTTCGTTAGGCCGGAAATTAATTAACGGCCAAGCTGAGCCCGTCGATCGGCCCCCGACCTCCTGAGACTGACGAAGCTACTCCGGAGTACGTTGATCTTAATCGATCTTCCGATTGACACGCTGTATCGGCGACGATTAATTAATCCAGTACCGCCGACCGTCGTCGTTCGGCGCAGTCGGAGATCGAAATGTTGTTAGGACCCGTGAAATAGAAATCGGTCACGTTTATCGGATACGGGCGGAAAATGGATCGCTTTCCTGGCCTGTCGATGATTTATGTCAAAATAAAATACTCAATACTCGACGGTTGAATTGAGAGCTGAGGGCTTAGCCATTTTGTTCCTTTTTAATTTACAGGGGTAATTGACAGAGCAATGTTCATTAAATCTTCTGAAGATTTTATGTTATTTATGTAATTAACTTTGTTTGTGAAAACATGATGCCCCACTCGATACTGAACAACTTTCAACTGAAACATTTTTGCGTATAATCAATATTTTTGGACATATTCGTCTCTAACGCTTTATAATTTCCACCCTGTATATAATAGGGCTGTTACTTTCCTTCGAAGGTCGAAGATTTCGAAGCTTCGAAGCTTCGCTTTCAGAAACTTCAAAGGTAATGAGAAGCTTCGAACCTTCGGAACTTCGAACCTTCGGAACTTTGAACCTTCGATTCGTTTCCAGTTAACGGATAAAAGAAATAAATTTTCATAATTTGTTTCTATATTCACTATCTGAATTATTTCAATAATTCATTGTTAAAATAATTATTTAAAGAATGTACAAGTATTTACATAATGAATATAGAAACACATTTCTATAGATTATAAAAATTTCTATAGATTATAAATTTTTATAATCTACAGAAATGTGTTTGTATATTAAATATGTAAATATGTGTACATTGTCTAAACAATTATTTGAACAATAAATTATTGAAATGCTTCAAATAATGAATATAGAAACAAATTGTAAAAATTTATTTATTTAAACTATTATTTTAACAATAAATAATTGAAATAACAATTCAAATAATGAATATAGAAACAAGGAGGAAACAAATTCTTATTTAATTCCGGTATCTTCTTACCATTGCAGAAGATTTTTATTTTGCATAAAGATTAGCAGTCTATTCATAAGTCTCACAATATCACTGTAGCATGAAATAACAATAGAATGTCATTTATCAGGAATAAGAACCAATTAAGGTATTACATTAATTTAATTGCTTTAAAAAAAATGTATTGAAATTGGACAATATAGAGACACAATATTTCAAACGTATGGATAATAAATTTTCTGGGTACGCTTTTTGATCCGACTGGTTGACAGTCTGCCAAATGGCAATTGATCTCAGAGGATCGTAAGATTAACGTGGGAAACAATAAAACGGAGTACACACGAATATTCAGGAAGGTCGAATCTATAGGTAGACCCGGTAGAAACCAATCGAACAATCGGTACAGATGTCCATTGTGAACAAGTAGACTGATTGAAGTCAGCATTGGAAACGAAACGGTCAGCTTTGCCCTTCAGGCCGGGAACACACATGGCAGAGCAAACGTTGCAGATTCTGGAGAAATTTGCCCGGCAAAGGTTGATTCTGGGGTCTAAGATAATGTTTAAATTGATTGAAACGTTCACGACGCGGCCTACAATTTCCAGCAGCATTTTCAACCGATGGAAAATAACCACAGCAACAAGTTAAAAACATAAATTGAAGACCTTAGTGCAATGGTTTCCAAGCCGTGAGTCGCGCCCCCTAGGGGAGGGGCGTGCAGCTGTTACCAGATATCATTTTTGGATACAATTAAAAACAAACAAAAAGTCAAATCAAAATCACAATTAATGAAATTAGATTGTTAGGAAAATTGAGGGGGGGGGGGGCAACATTTTTTTTATGGAAAAGGGGGGCCGAGGTACAAATAGATTGGAAACCACGGCCTGAGTGTATAAGACTAATTACCGTCTTAAAATATATAAAAATTCAATAAGTACAATTTTATTAAAAAATGAGTTTGCTCGATTTCCGTATGTACAAAAGCTTTTGCTTTATTTTAATAAAACTATAAACAGCTACTTTAGGAATTTCGCGTAAAAGATTGTGAATAATTCGATAACCAATGAAAATTCGGAGCACACCTGCCACGAGGAAAAGAACCGTCATTGGTGCAAGCTTAATGTCCTTGAGAAAGGCGGTCAACGACGCTGAATCGGAAATTAATTGACTCATATTCCCGGCGACCTCGCAAGATCATCGAGCGAAGGTCTCTATCGCAGAAATCAATTTTCTTCTAACGACGGTTTGCTACAGGCTGCTCCAAAATTAATTCATTTCATCTCATTCACGGGGTTTCATCTCATTTCACTGTAACCATCGTAATTTAATAATATAGTAATAATGTCTTGACATATGTGAAAAGAATATCGAGCAAACAAAAAACATTAACATCAGTTTATCTGCTAGATAATAATAGTTTAACAATACAGATCTTTTGTATGTATCTGATATTTTTTTTATAAAACTTTTACCAATGTATTCGTGACAGTTTTCTGATTGAAATCATTCACAACATGACACAAGTTGGATTATTATTATTACTTGTTTAATCCACGATAAGACATCATTTATTCGGGAAGAATATTCACGACATACTTGTATAAATCAAGACAATGTTATGTTAATAGAAATTCAGAACATTTTTATTTCGTTAGCAGCGTAGGAAATATTTCAGCACATGAAATAAATGTTTTCCATATTCTAATTTTTCTAATATAATCTGCGAAAATGAGGATTTATTTATCCATGCAGTGAAACCTAACCGCATGGTATAATTAAATAGCAGAAACGAAGAAATATGTAATTCCGCGGGCCTTTTGTTAAAAAATGAAATAATGTTTTCATGGCGACTTCATTTTCGACGCAAACAGAAAATGTAGGAGATATAAATATTAATAATAAACCATCACTATTTTGTAAAGACTAGACTAAAGAATGAAATATAAGACCGTGATAGAATTAAAAGAATTTAAGAGCATCGATATGCTACCACCAAGTTACTAAAATTATTAGTAGACTGCAAATTTGTTGCGCTTATGACAAAAATGGTTTGGTGAACTGCAAAATTGTAAAGACAATAGGATAATTGAACGATGTTGATGTATTATCCCAAACTTATCAAAATTATTAAAAAGAAGATGTATTTTCACAACTTCTATTTCTTAAAATTCACTCTTTTTTTGCAATAAAAATTCACAGTCTAGTTATTGGAGGAAGAAACGAATATTTATTCGATGCTTCGCAACTGATGTAATCAATTGTTTTTACATAATAATCCATAGTCTCGTAAATATTTTAAAGGTACTATAATTAGTACAGTTCTACGCATAAATTGTACAAGCATTCACAGAAAGGATTCAGATTTTATTTTGCAATCTAAAAATTCAGCAAGGGAAACGCAAAAGAAATGGGAAACGCAAAAGAAATGAGAAACGCAAAAGAAATAGGAAACTAAGAAAAAGATAAGAAAAATTAAAAGAAACTGGGACAAAAATGAATAATTCCGAGAAAACATTAATACAGGAAAAATTACGTTAATGAATAACAAAATTGCACTAAGATATAAAGCAAAAAAGCATCTGCTCCACGCACTCATCACATAGAATAGCGTAGTCCTCTTCGACAAAAGAGGAGCGTACGATTCAAACAGACTCTCGATTTTGGCAAGAGTAACCATGATCGCAAGGCGTCCTGAACAATTCAAATGAAACATCTACAATTCGTCTATAATTAAAAATTGAGCAAACTGCAGCCTTCGGAGGGTTAAGGCACACTTTTTAAGCAGTTTATCGCGGCCAACGAGTATAGTAAAATAATTTGTGATATATTCTATAGTTTGTGATATATTCTATAGTTTGTGATATATTCTATAATTTGTGATATATTCTATAGTTTGTGATATATTCTATAATTTGTGATATATTCTATAATTTGTGATATATTCTATAATTTGTGATATATTCTATAATGTGTGATATATTCTATAGTTTGTGATATATTCTATAGTTTGTGATATATTCTATAATTTGTGATATATTCTATAATTTGTCATATATTCTATAATTTGTGATATATTCTATAATTTGTGATATATTCTATAATTTGTGATATATTCTATAATGTGTGATATATTCTATAGTTTGTGATAAAATTCTATAATTTGTGATATATTCTACAATTTGTGATATATTCTATAATTTGTGATATATTCCAGAATTTGTGACATATTCTACAATTTATGATATATTTTATAATTTTGCCAAAAGTAAACATGATTTCAAGGCGAGCTGAACAATTAAAATGAATCTCTACAATTCGTCTATAATTAAAAATGCTTGAAACTGCAGCCCTCGGGGGATTAACGCATAATTTTTAAGCAGTTTATCGCGGTCATCGTATATAGTAAAATAATTTGCGATATATTCTATAATGTAAAGCGCGCTATTGAAACAGATTTTCCATTTTGCCAAAAGTAAGCATGATTACAAGGTGAACTGAACAATTCCATTTGTTAATAAACGATGTCGATCACCGGTCTTGATCTTGGAGCGTATCCGCCGACAGGTCTGTGTTGGCAGCGGTTCAGTTCGAATGATAGGTCCGACGACGTAAGTTCGCCGAGTTTAACGGGGTTCTGTGTACCCAAATGATCGGCCGATATGCAATTTGTGCAACGAGCAACAAACTGGTAAGTAAACTCCGGCAAAATCTCTCGTGCAAACCGGCTGCCATCCCCATGCACCGTCCCTCCTCGTCCCCACAAAACCCTCCTCGAACTCGTTATCGATCTCGTCTCGGGAATTCTACCAACAATCGGACATACCCTCCGCCGCACGGCTTTTCCGAATAATTAACGCGTTGTCTGCTAACAGAATTACGCTTGATTGGCCGCCGAGATACATCCCGTATATGGCATTATCTCTATCCACCGGCACTCGAAAAACGAATCGGATACGCGAAATAAACGACCCGTTGTTTCGCTTTTCTGTAATACGGATCCATTACCGTCGCGCATTTAGGGGAACATCGCGGATAGACAAAGGATATCGAAATTAAATCGATGCCGATTTTGTTTCTATATTTTTGCTCCACAATGCCAAGCTTGGAAGGTATTGTTATACATCTTTGGACGACCATTCTACTCGAACACACGCTGCCCTACATTTTTGTTCCCATAATAGTTTCACTGAGATTTTTTATTAAACTCTGATGATTGATACGTTGTTGAATAAGGAACTTGGTCGATTTTGAGCATTTGTTGATGCTCAATAGTCTGAAGATCTGTGTAAACAATTTCATACGTTTTGACCACATTTCTATTTTACCTCGACTGTAATAAGTAACTGCCTATTTTTATGCAAAATAAAAATTGTCTGCATCAATCACAATAAAACGGTGTTACATAAAAATTGATATTTTCTCTTAATAATTTTAATAGGTTGCAAGTAATATACCAGTAGCATTAAACTCACTTGATATTTACTCGTTATTGCCATAAATGCATAAAATCGGCAGTCTAGTTATAAATAAACTGCGGATTCTTATGCAATATAAAAATTGCTTGTATAAACTGCAAGCTACAGAAGCTACATGGACATTTATTGTCTGGATAATTTTATGACATTGAAAACAATAGTGTTTTTAAATTCTTTAAATGTTTTTATGATATTATAAATGCATAAAATTCGCAGTTTAGTAATAATACTCTACAACAGGGATTGCCTGCCTCTCCCACCAACCTCTCTTTCATGCGCGAGGCCTGCGCATTGTCCGCGACGGGCGAAGCACTTCCTTCCTCTATGGTAACGGCGGCTGCTGGTGGGGGACAGTGGGCGCTAAGGTGGGGACGGTTTGTCTCAATTGAGACAAAAATGCCCATCCCTGCTCTACAAGTAAAAGGGCGGAATTTTTATTTGTGTAAGAATCTATTAGGCACGAATTTGAGTCCTAATATTTCCATCAAAATATATATAAAAATTTTAATTCTCAAAGGAACTGCAGAAATCAGTGCGCACAAATTCTCCATACCGATTTCGCCGAACAGATCATCCTCGATCCTCCGGATTTGCATTTCATACGGACCGGACCGTTAACGTCCTCGAAACCGTGGCCTCGAATTTAGGAAACTTTTTTTCCCGGAGGGTTGGAGGATAAACAATTCCGGGCAATTTTCTTGTGTCAATGGTTGCTTTGGGGGCGGTAGTTAGGGACAGAAGCCGCAGAGGGTTAGGGGTTTAGGGGAGATCGCGTGTGTCCTCATCCCGCGAGGCCTCGTTCTGGGGAGAGGACAACGGCGAATAAAAATTCCATTGTAACGTCCTTTCTTCCTCCTTTTGTTTTTTTTATCGTTACACCAGCGTCGCTCGATATTTCTTTTTTAGACAAAGGCGCGGGGGCGGCATGGAGGGAGATAGAGGGAATTAACGACGCGAACTTTTGGCACTTTAGAGGGGGCGTGCGGTGGCGATCGTTTAATTAATTCCAGGGGTCTTTCGTGACCCCCCCTCGCGTCTCTCGTGACCCCCCCCCTCGCGTCCCTCTCTCGTGTTTCCCCGGTTCTAGCCTCCATCCCTTCATCCACCTCTCCCCCCCTTTTTCTCGCCCCTGCTCGTTCGAGACGAGACCCTGCTATCCACTTTATCTCGACCGTGATTACAGACCAGCAGCATCAGCCTAAAAGGGTCGGCTAGTCGACAGCCAGATCGATTCACGGGCCGACCCTTGCGACTCCGCCACGATAACCGTCGAGGAACGCGTCAAAATTCGGCACCATACGAATAACCCAAAGTATAGCGATTTTCGATACGATTTCTTTTCTATGGATCCCCCACCGAGGACACCCCAGCTGCGATCTCGTAGGGCACTTGTGTCCTCATTACTTCGCCATTAAGCTAGATTGTTTATTTATGGATTATGTAATTGATTATTTGATTTTATGTAATATCGTCTGCTCAAAATGTATATTGATTCTAAAACTCTCTCTTTTTATTGAAATTTCTTTTACAAGTTATAAATGTTAATGTTTCAGAATAATGTAATTAAAATACAAAGAAGGGTTTTTGTCCCAATTAGCGTACCTTTAAAAATGCTTTAGTGTGTCCCCAGTTAGTGTGCTCGTCCATATGTATTTGTGTGCTGCCAATTAATGTGCTTGTGTAAACACGGCTCCCTTAAAATATGTGTTTTTACGTATTTTCTTGTTGTGAGAGTACAAATATACAAACGTGAATATACTGTAAAATATAAATTTGCAGTTTGGAAGTGAAACTGGGGTCGAATTTCAATAGAAATGTTAAGAATGAAATTGAATACGGGAAGCTTTTAATGCAATTTTTTGTAGTTGTATATTTGTAATTTAATGAAAAGATTCTTTCACCGTTTTTTGTATGAATCAGAGCACAACGAATAACGTTTATAAACAATATGTAGAATAATGTGTTTAAAGCAAAATTCTGTAACTTTCTTTTTCTAATATTCGATAAACTCTATTAAAAGCGGCGTTTTAAAATTACATTACTTGTTACTTTACGTAGATGTGTTCGAATATCGGCAATACCGTCGCCATATTGGATAGTCCTGGCATGTATAACGAACCCCGAGTAACCCGTTTACACGTGCAATTAGCAATTCCGGTTATGATAACCGGTTTCATAATAATTCGTTTAGGAACGTTTAAAATATCCTGGTTTAAACATTTGACACTCTAATTTATATAATTATTAGCCCTACAAGCTTTCCAAGTGAATGTTTCCAAATGCTTCATATTTTAAGATTTCCTTGCCTCTAGTTATTGTTATTTCCATTGGAAATATTAGAAATTAGATTATCATATTTTGCTAACCACTCTTTGAACCACCAACCATTTATTTGTATACACATGTATTCATTTATATGTTCATCTCCACAAACTTCTTAAGCAGACGTTTATAAATGTCAGTTTATATATGTGTTGAATTATTATATGTGTGAAAGATCTTGATGTAAACATTTTTTATGTGCGTGAAGGCATTTCGGAGATTTCGAGGTGCCTTTGATTTCTTTAAATGAAAAGACCTACCTTTTGTATCATGCATCGATAGAGTATCAAATTCTGCGTAAAAATATATTTGACCTCTATATGACCTCTATATGTTCTAATGTAATAGTTAACGAAATATTATCGGAATAATTTTCAATACATACACATTAGGTGCCTGTAAGCTTCAGGATGTCTCTAAACTTGAATATGGTGAGAACATGTGGAAGATTATTTCGATAATATCTCGTTAACTATTACATTAGGACATATAGAGGTCAAATACATTTTTACGCAGAATTTGATACTTTATCGATTCATGATACAACAAGTAGGCCTTCCTATTTAAAGAAATCAAGTTGACCTTGAAATCTCTGAAATGTCATAACGCACATAAAGAATGTTTACATCACAATATTTCCCCCTGGCTGAACTGTACTTTAGAGGACCAAACATTTTCAAGTTTTCTGTATGTAATGATACATATTTTGACGAAAAAATGATAGACGTGTAAGTTTTAGTACACGAAATTCAAGTTTTGGTTACCGGAGTTCACTGGTTGAAAAGTTGAACACGCGTAAACATGAGCAATTTTAAGCGTTTTTGACAGGTTAGGGTTAGAGCGTCGCCATATTGGAGATTCGTTGAGTGATAAAGGTAGGATTGTTGAGCGCATATGCTGGATAGATTGTGGGTGTTCAGCGTATCGGGTAAGTAGTACTGATCGGTATAGCCCAAGTTGGTTTGGGGTTAGTTAAAAGTGCTCAACTTTACACGCGTATAACTTCTGAACCAGTGAACTCCTGGGAGTAAGACTTTCATTTTCGGTGATTTCTCGTCGAAATCTATAGGACTGCATAAAAAAACGTTTAAAAAAATTGGTCCTTTAAAGTATAGTTTAACCTTTCCCCCTATATACCGTACAATTTTTGTACATGTCATATTCTCATATTATTATTATAAGGTGTAAATATTCAAGGTGGACAAAGTTATTTCCCTACCTTGTATACCTAATTGGCACAAGCTTTCTAATCAGACATTTCAAAACATCCCGCGGTTTTCAAATTCGCTTGCTATAATTTCATATTCGTTGGAACCAGGCCGGCCTCGTCGAGATATTATAGTTCGCTTACCGCTCTTTCCAGCAATGACACACGAAAAGTAACTAACGATTGTGCACATAAAGTTCATCGACGAGTGCGATTGTTGTCGCCGCACATCTGATCGATCAAGCGGTTAACGCGATTACGGTCTTCGCCCGCAGCCAAACGATTAAACGGAATTGAAAAGCATTGTGCGTGTGCGTGTAAACGTTTACAATCGATTGTAAACGACGAGAAAAAAAAAAGAAAAAATATAACCGTTTAGCCGGACATCGCGAATGGATGTATCAACTCGCAAACGTTTGATCTCGCAAAACCTATGCCAGCAGTGCCGCGGGTCTCTAATAATGATCAGCGGGAATGTTTATTTTATCCGGTGCAATAAACTTTCGTCTACACATCAATTTGTAATCTCGACTGCGAGCTTGTGTTCCCGTCTCTCGAAATCCTATGAAAATGGAAATCTGCCCGGATCTGCAATTCACTGTTAACGAACACAAACGAATATCCAATTAGATTACGCATTTTTCGCTCGATTAATTATCGTTTTATTGGGCTGATTGTTTCCTTGTTCGGTGAATCGTTAAACTTTGAAAGAAGCATCAAATTAAAATGTTCGTGAAGATTCAATCTTTTTGGTATTTTTATTTTCCAATGTTGGAAATAATGATCGAATATTGTTGATTTTCTTAATTTTTTATAGTCAGCGATGAGAAAAAAATCTATGCGAACAAATATGGCTTGTGGTAATTGCGGGTTTAATTTCTGTATTTTTAAATCATCGGTGGGCTGTTCTTTCTTTTGGAGGACCAAATGTTTTTAACTTACTTGAACACTTTTTGAACTTTTTTTATGTAAGCCTGTAGATATCGATGAGAACATTACGAAAATATAAGTATTATTGTTAGGAATTCACTGGCTTATAAGTTATACGTTAAAGTTATAAATTATACGAATAAAGGAATTTATAAAAAATTGATATATACATGGATAGAAACTTGATAGAACATTTAACGATTTATACACAGGAACTTATTTAATAGTCCTCCAAACATCAAAGATTACCATTTGTGAATGAATGAATTGAATTGAGTGAATTTGTTTGAGGTTAAAATTTGAAGGAATCAATGACTTTGTTCATAAATTAACAAATTACCTACATGATTGTAATTTTTGAATATTTTTTGAGATTACTGTTTAAAAGATTCGATGATATTGTTCGTAAATCAACAAATTGTTTAGAGTACCTAATGCAATTTAATAAGTTCTTGTATCATGATTATTTTAATAAATCCTTGATGTTGTTCATAAATTGACAAGTTAAACAAAGTAATATAATGTAATGAATTTTTTGAGGTCATTACTTAAAGTAATCGGTGAATACAATAACAAAATAACACAGTGATTAAACTGTACTATTATTTAGTTACTAGCTGAAGTATTATTATTTCTTCTAAGTATACGTCAATGTTTAAAGAATATTAATGTTAAATAAATATGATACTTTTGATTACTTCGTATGTCGGAATTTGAGACCATTTTGATTCGATTCGAACTCTAATTTTCACGTCCAACGTCTAATATTACACGTCCAACAAAATCAACTTTGTTCTTAAAGATGTAGGTTAAAATTGTATTTAAAAAAATTGATGCTAAAAAATTTAGAACAATGTAACTATGACTGTTAAAAAATTCTTAAAATCTTCCTTGTGTTAATATAATTCATCGTTTACGGAAAAATCCAAAAGATACATACGTATAATTTTATATATTTGTCGATATTTGACCGGATGCATTTTCTATTGGATTACTCGTCCTTTTTGTTTTACACTTACACACATTCGATACAACAATCCAGAATAACGATCTCGCAATTTATTTATTAACAAACACCACACCGTTCAATCCGGCTTAAACCAATTAACACCAAATGAAAATCGTTCACAATCGGAGTAACGCGATGAACAAATCCGTAATATAAGTATAAAACAATAACTATAATTGTCGAGAGGTGAGTGATTTTATTAATTTCACACGCGTCTGTCAAAATGTACACGTCTGCCTATTATGGTTGCTAACGCAAGACTAACCCATCGCTCCAAATCTCGCATCTCTCTCTTTGTGCTGCTCGCGAATAGTTATACAAAAAAAGTAAACAGAAATTGTTTTATTGCCCCTTTGCTGGGCAACTACGAACGTATGTTCAACTTTCAGCGTCCAAACTGTCTTACAGTAAACATATAAACCGTTTTCTTAAATTGTTATTTTAGGCTTATTCCTAAACTGACGCGTAATGCCAAAAATGATCAACTATTTCTACAAATATTCTTAACAATAAAATACGCATTGGGTGTCGTTACTGATGAGCTGCGTCGCTGACGTCACGCATCGAAGTCGCCTCCATTTCTGACCTTGTATGACCTTGAAGGTAATTATGTCGCATACGAATGAATTTGTCTTGACACGTGTTTTCGTATGACATAAAAACATATAAAGCATTACATTTAGATAATTAAAGGTCACCTCAATTTCTAAAAAAATAGTGCAACCAAAAAAAATTACATATAAAAATTACAAAAACATATAAAGCAATACATTTACATAATTAAAGGTCACCTTGATTTCTAAGAAAATAGTGTAACCACAAAAAAATTACATACGCTATTATATAGCTTGTAAAAAACAGTATCACTTTTCCTTTTACATTTTCGTCTAATATTTATTATTTGCGAGAAAAACGTTGGATAGTAATAGCGTGAACACCCTGTATGGTTGGCGAAACAATCATATGTTTCAAAATCTTGAACCTATCATCAATTGTATAATATAATTATATAATATGAGAGTGAAAAGCAATTAGTCAACTAACCTCATTAGTGAACTATCCCCGGTCCCGCCTACGCCATTTATTCTGATAGAGCGACCCCGCAAAGAAAATAGGGTATCCCATGGGGACCATCGACGCAACGGTAGAAAGGACGTAAATAGTGTCGGCCGAAGGAACAAACCGAAACGGGACGATCGGTTGATAATAATTAATCAGCAGTCGTTCAGGTTCGGGTACACCGGTTCTCTGCGATTATTAATAAATTACAGGCAAATAAAGCGGGCCTGCCGCGAATTATCGAGCATGCCCGTGATTAATCTTGATAATTGATTGGCCCACGGCGAAATTGCCGGGTGTAACGAGCCCGTCCCTGGCCTACCAAGGGATATCGGTTCCGGTACTTTTGGTTGATCGCCAATAATTCCTTGGCAACGAGTTGCCCTGCCACTAATGTCCTCGATCCGTCAACAAGTATCACGGGACTCGACGCTGATTACCAAGGATCGTCGATGATTTATGCGGTCTAGAGGTAGCTCGAACCATTCAGACTGTGTGGACTGACTGAAACCTGACTGAAACCTGTCCGTTTGATTTTACCTACCGCCTCTTTGCCTTGGTAGCCGCTATCGTGAATGGTAGAGTTTCGAGCTTCTGTCAGCGATAATAACATCTTCGTTTAACGCTTTCATTCGCGTTAATTCACTTTAAGTAGACTGCAGACTTTTCTGCAAAATAAAGATTACCTAACAATTCGATTGTAAGAAATGGAATGTATTTCTTCTTCCAATCATTTTAATAAATCGACAATAATGCAACAACACTAAATTATCTTTGCCATAAATGAACAAAACGATTCGAACGTTACGATCGAATTTTCACAGTTGTGTAACGATGCTTATGACTAAACTGCGAATTTTTATGCAAAATAAAAATTATTGTAAACTGTACTAAACAACAGCCAAATAGAAATATAATTCTCTGTTTAATGGTTTTAATTACAAAGGTTCAAATTACACTTTTATACATTTTTTCATGAATGCATAAAATCCACAGTCTATTTGTAACTAAACTGCGAATTTTTATGCAAAATAAAAATTATCTGTATCAATTAGAAAATATAGGAGCTACATAGACATTCATTTCTTCTGTTAATAATTTTATTGATTTGAGAACAACATAATATTTTCAAATTCTTTAAATGCTTAAATTGGTAATTATATAGAAAAGGTCTGCGTACTCCGATTTTGATGAAATTTTAATATGTTATGGAACAACACATTCTGAACAACTTTTACCTTTTCCAATATAGGGGGGTCGCTTTTAGTTTTCGAGATATTTGCAGAAAGCTATCGGTAATGTTAATTTCATAACGGAAACCTTCTTTTTAGAAACACTGGGTGCGTGTGAAACACTGGGTGGGTGTGTGTGGTATTGTCGCTTCTCATCTCCACAACGTGTTTACAAACAAAAAATAAACAGATGCGGCCCGAAAATCCAGGAAATGTCTTTGAAAATTGAAAGCCTATCCATGTATGATCAGAGTTATCTACAGGAGTTAATTCTGCTTGTTTCTTCTGTCATTCCATTTCCTGGATTTTCGGGCCGCATCTGTATATTTTTTGTTTGTAAACACGTTGTGGAGATGAGAAGCGACAATACCACACACACCCACCCAGTGTTTCTAAAAAGAAGGTTTTCGTTATGAAATTAACATTACCGATAGTTTTTTGCTAATATCTCGAAAATTAAAAGCGACCCCCCGATATTGGGAAAGGAAGAAGATGTTCAGAATGTGTTCCTCCATAACATATTAAAATTTCATCAGAATCGGAGTACGCAGACCTTTTCTATATAATTACCCTTAAATTAATTTTGTATTCGATTCTAAATACATAAAATTCGCAAATCTACTCATGAGCATTCACAGCTTCATTTATCTACATTTTTCTTTTTTCTTTATACTACTTATCTACTTTTCTCGAACATTTTACAATGCTTGTAGATCCATCAATCTGTGAGCCGTTTCTAATACAGCAGTTATTAATTTAATTTAATCTCCAAAGACTGAATAATTACACAACAATTTTCATTCATACGGTCAAAATGGACCCAGGTGCCTTAGCCGGAAACTCAAACTTGTTGTCATAAAATTACTATTCAAATGAAACATCTACAATTCGTCTACAATTCAAAATGGAGAAAACTGCAGTCCTCAGAGGGTGAACTTAACATTTTTAAGCAGTTTATCGCGGTCAACGTGTACAGTTTAATAATTCGCGATATATTCTATGCAATTGGCTTTTTGCTCGGAGGCAAACGCGAAAATTTTTAGACATTTTCTCGGTGTGTGCGTGCAAACGGAAACATCGATACCGCGGGGTGTGCCCCACTCTCTTCGCATGCCAATAAAAACGCGCTCGAATTATTTTCGAACCGTCCAACGCATTATAATTTATCGACTTCACGGGACGATGATTTATTCAATCACTGCGGTTATTCACCGGCAGTGATTTTTCGGGCTTTATGGGGTACGGTGGGGGTGCGGCAGTGCATGTCCTGGTTCGTGCTCCGTTTGCTCGTCGCCATTTTTCGGACGAGGTATGATTGACTATAAAACGAATCGATCCGGTCACGAAGGCCTCGGAAACTTTTGATACTGCCAGTTGTTTTTTTTTTGCTCGGCGGAGATTATTATTACGTGAATCATCGTTCGTACGTGGTGTGACCGAAGTCTTGGACTCAATTACAAAAGTATGTACGTTGGCTCTCTTCAAGTTTTTATGCAAATGAACCCTTCCTTTTTAGACATTCTCCTGTTATCTGACAACTTTATACATATCCATATCGTTAGATTACCATTATCAATTTTTATGTATAGGTTATAGCCTAATAACCTAATATAAAACCTAATATAAAAAAATAACCTAATATAGGGTTCATTAGATTACCATTATCAATTTTTATGTATAGGATATAACCTAATATAGGGTTCATTTCTTATTAAAGAGTCAATGTGCAATATATTATTATATACCACATTTTACATCTATAGGAAAGGTATGTTTACATTAACCCTTTTAGTGCCGACCGAACAATTAAGATAAAGTGAAAATTACTGAGCCTAATTTATTATGCCAAAGAGGAGTTCAGAAACGAGATTAAGATATCGATTCTAATACTAGAATAAGATTATAATATTCTAATATGGTAATATGTATATTAAAATAAGATAGGATTTTAATATTATTCGAAATCTGTAAAAATTAATAAAAAATCACTTTTCGCAAATGAAGCCAACGACGATATATCGCCAATTACATTAATTCACATTAATCCTATGAATTCTTACAAAAAAATATGTCAAAAGTGACAATTCGTCAGATACTTGTGCCTGTTGTATAGGCATTGAATAAAGCGCCTGACCACTAAGAATAAACATTTTTCAAAGTTAATTGCAGAAAGCAAAAGTTGAGTAAAAATGTATTTATCCTTTTAATACATTCAATAAGTCGAATACAACCTCATAATATTCCTCGATTCTTCTAATCCTTACCATTTTGTATTTTACCTATTCGTTTCTGTTCTAAATGCATAATGTGTAATTTAGTAGTTTGTTAAATTTATAAAACAATAAATATAATGTATATTTGAAACCGTGGTAGAATCGACGATAATTCTCCATGAAATAATACATTTTTTGTGGCGGAGGACTTAAAAAATTCATCAAATACGCGTGCATAAGCAAAAAGTGGAAAGGGACAACCATGCTCAGACACATCATTAGATGCTTGGGTTAAACTTCTTTTTGGAGGACCAATTTTTTTTAATTGGAATTCCTAACTATAATACTTACATTTTTGACATCAAAAAGATTTCAAAAAAGTTATAAACATCTGGTCCTTCAAAAGAAAGTTCAGCCGATGGTTGTACACCAGCGCAAGTATCTGACAAATTTTCCCTTGTTGTCTCATTATAACATTATAGCACAAGGTATTATGTTTCACTGCACTGTCCTTTAGATTTGTTATTTTTCAAAAATGGATATTTTTTTTTTTATTCTGTGAATTGAAATGAAATTGAACGTCGACACACAGCACGTTGTACAGTCATTTTGTGCTGGAACCTAAATATAAATGACGGCGAACTGTTTGCTGAAGTTTTATATATTAAAAATCATGTCACCAGTGAAAAGATCGAAAAACGGCGACAAAATTATGAAACTTGTCAATATACGTAAATGGAACATTTTAAATATATCGCATGTAAACATCTACCTTTTGAAAACATTTTAAAAATCGTTGAATGTTAATTATGTCTACCTGAATCTGTCCCCACTGAACGCGTATTATCATGAAAGAAAAACATGTGGACCAGTGAAAAAATTCAATTCAAAATCGAAACATTGAGAGCATGCATTTATGCATTGTATTTAGTAATGTATGCATAAACCTTTGGCATAAATTGTATACAGTTTTATGAATTTTTAGAACACAATCCTGATTTATTAAAAAAAAGTCCATTCTTGTGAAAAGTATCAAAATTAAATTTCTTTTTAAACATGAAACAATCCCTGATTTGTCCATTAATTCTTCAAACAAATATGGTGACCGTAATGATCAGGTTATTGCATATAAAATGTCCGATTCATAGCCGTAACATAAAACAAACATAACTTTTCTCTAAATAAGACTTATCGATTAAAAAAAGCACATTTTGGTCATTCATATTCTACATTTATGAGATTGCCATCTCTGTTTTTGAGTTTGTTCTAGAATCATTCGACTGCTAATTCTTATGCAAAATAAAAATTATGTGGATTAATTGCATGATATAGACTCTACTTTCTCCTTTATTTCTTTTTAGAATAATCTTAATGTGTTCAAAATAGTTCTATAGCATCTTCAAATTTTTTAAATATTCTTACTGTTTTGCATTCTACCTGCCCATTTTTATCATAAATAATAAAATCTGCAGTCTAATTACCATTGACCAACAATGCGTTCATTTACTACTACATTTTGGCTAAACAACCCACAATGTTGTCGTCAATATATTTATTGTCAAACTCGTGTAAAATGTGTGCTCAACTATCGTTTCGCCTGATATTGAAATAAACATTACTTGAAAGTAAAGTAGGATACATGAATGGAAACTGAAGAGAGGAATTAAATGACTAGCTTTTTTTCTTCTTTTTAAGTTTACTATTAGGTGGTCATTTATAATTTAGATTTGATTGAATAACTTTGCGTGCTTCAAGAATTTTATTAGTTTTTCGCATGATTCCTTTGATTCGGTGGCATCTTTGATGTTTCCTGGAATTTTGTATCTTCTTCTTTCGTGATGATAGAGACGGCACGCTGTAACTATGTGTTCCATTGTGTTTATTGTGTAGCATCCATTACATTTAGGTTTGTCCTGGTTTTTAATTAACACTAGATTTACGGGACCCGTCAATTTGACGGATTTCAAATTTTGAAATGAAATACCCCAAAAACCATAGCATTAATTTGAACCATTTTGCAGCGTAAATTAGTCACTTCATCCAAAGAATATATACACACAATTATTTTTTCCTAAAGCTTTCTAATCTTTGAAATTTCTATGTAGTATACCTATCTCTACGAAACCCGTCAAATTGACGGGCTAGATTATTTCATAAACAATCCTTATATGTCTGCTTCGTTCGTCAAATAATAAATATAAGAATAAAAGTAAAGTCTTTATTTTCTCCTCCTCCAATTCGTTATATCAATTGCGCCTCGATGATGTAAACTAAAGCGGATTGTATGGCCTGAGTGTTTATTTGGGTCTTCAACGAAATCGCTTATGCCTATTGCCGATCGGACCTCTAAAGCAAGAGCGATCTTCAATATGATTGCTGCAGTGACAGTGTAAGAACGTTTTTCAAGGACAGTGTGCAAAAGTTTCATTTATTGTAGACGGTCTTCGCTTATTGTAAGTATTTACAATAGGCTAATTGAATTTGGGCAATCCCCCTTTTCTAGCAGTTATGAGTAAATCCAGGAGATATTATAAAATATTGAACAAAATTGTCAACATCTCTGAAGATTGTTCTGAGGATACCTCCGAAGAAGATCAGTATGAATTAGACCAAAGCGAAGCTGACAGTGCAAGTTCTGAGTATATTGAAAGTGGAGAGTTATAAGGATACCCTATATCGTTAATATTATTGTTACCATTTCCGTGATAGTTTAAAAAAAAAGACTTTTTACTTATTAATTATTTATTTAAATGTGAAGCCTAATATTGTTCAATTCAGACTTAATTAGAATAAATCGATTTTTTAAAGAAAATGCGTATTTTCGTTTACCCGTCAATTTGACGGGTGCTCGTAGAGATAGGTATATAAGAAACGCCCGTAGTGGGTGAGGTTTGTATGTCCCATTCTCACTGTGTTAATTACTACTAGCTTTGTATCTAGAAATGACATATGATAAACCTGCTAGATTATAATAGTGTTTCTTGATGAAAACACTTGGTAACATCTGCATTCTGAAATCGGACAATTCGTCGTTGTTTACGTCTGGACGAATATAGCAAATCCCACGTTCATTAATTGCAACCGCGATGATGTAAAAATATCACGGAGTTCAGCGGATGTTTTGGGGGGAGGGGGTTGGAAGGACGAGCGCTTTTATTCAGCTAGTGGGGGTGGATTTTTAATGCATCTGGTGCTCCCGCGAATTCGGAGCGCGCATTTACGTCGCGCAAAATACGTGAGCAGAGTTTCGCCAGAAACCTCGCGTCGACGGACGATTCATCTTTACGATGTCGCGCGGTTTATTGCCATTGTTTTGTTCTCGCTTTCCGCCTTCAAAAAAAAAAAAAAAAAAATAACAGGCGATTTTCATTTCCGCGGTGGCCAACACAGGAAAAGCCGAGGCATTTCAACGCGCGGCGGCTATGAAAAATATAATATCTTTGTTTTCGATTGCTTTTACGAGAAGAGGAAACGCCCTGACGAAAGGACAACCCTTACTCCGCCGGTTTCGAAATTTCCTATTCGGACTTTTATTATCAAGGCCGCGTCTCGTCTCTGCTATATGCAAATTCGATGGTTTTTGTTTCGGTTGAATTTCGCCGTAGTCGCCGCCGCGCCGCTTTCCGCGATGGTCCGGTGACATTTGATTTTACCCCGCAATGGAAAAATATAGCCGCAACCGTGCTTGACTGCAATTTAGTTTAATTGCAATTAAGTTGCGTTGCTTTCTCTGTGAAACGGCCGGAAAACGTACTCATTTTGAAATTTCGCGGTTCGTGTAATTGATTACGGTGCTGGACAAGAGTGTTGGCATTGCAACAGTTTTTGACATGAATGTTCATGACTGCGAACAAAATGGGGCTGAATATTCATTTTATCTGGGTAAATGTACTTTGTGTATGTTTTAGTATGTCCTCATATTGCTAGTATCTACATTGCATCCGTGAAACAATACTAATTCAATGGTAGAACTCTTTTGTTTCGAATGATTCTTTTATGAAACTGTTAACCGACGTTTTCGTGATTACTTTTCTGACTAAAAATGAATCCAAACGTGATACAATTTTGATCGTATTTACCTGTTTTATCCACGATAGTATGCAGCCTCGCTTATCCGAACTAATCTTTACGACGCGTTCAATCTCTGAAAGGGTTAGAATAGGAGAAATTCCACCATTTTGATATGTACAAAATCATGTTTCTCTTTAAAAAATCAATAAGTACGTCTTGTTATGTGATGTTTAAACTGTATTTGCTGAAAACTTGAATTAAATATGTTAAACTTGAATTAAGTATGTTAAACTTTAATTAAATATGTTAAACTTGAATTGAATATGTTAAACTTGAATCAAATATGTTAAACTTGAATTAAATATGTTAAACTTGAATTAAATATGTTAAACTTGAATTAAATATGTTAAACTTGAATCAAATATGTTAAACTTGAATTAAATATGTTAAACTTGAATTAAATATGTTAAACTTTAATTAAATATGTTAAACTTGAATCAAATATGTTAAACTTGAATTAAATATGTTAAACTTGAATTAAATATGTTAAACTTGAATTAAATATGTTAAACTTGAATCAAATATGTTAAACTTGAATTAAATATGTTAAACTTGAATTAAATATGTTAAACTTTAATTAAATATGTTAAACTTTAATTAAATATGGTAAACTAGAATTAAATATGTTAAACTAGATACACGTGCCAGCTATTTTCCCAAACTGGGAATGATTAATTAAGGGAGTGAATGTTTTTGAAATGGGGTTGAAGAATAAGGAAAATTTAACAATTCTATTGATATGGAAAATTATGTTTCATTAAAAATTGGAACTCTTATCCACCAACAGTAGTAGATTAAATCCTCACAATGAAATGTAATAATGTTTACAATAATATTTATTGCACAAATGTATAATATATTGTATAAATCTTTGTTCAATAGTATTCACATACATGTAGAATAATTTGAGTCGTGTTGTATAGAAATCGTTTTAGACTGAAACGTTTATCGATTTACGTGTCTATTAGTACCCACCAGTTCGGATAATTAAGTTTCTAATGAATCGCGTATTAAACAAGCAAATTTACCAGTATTACAGTATTTCATCGTTAATTGTCGTGAACATCTATACGATAATTGTCGCGAAACAATCCCTCCTTCCGCGGGGTATACCCCGTGAGGGACGGTGAAGCTCGAGAGGCCTCGGTCGCTGAGAAATGTAACATAATACGGGTCGAGTATATCGGTGTGAGACCACTACTAATCCAGTAACAAAACTTTTTTATTTTTCATAATTTTTTTATGGGACTTCCACCAACATATTCGCGGCATTTTTCTAATGAAAATGATACCAAATGAGATACAATTCCGATGGTATTTACTTGAGTAATGGACGATGAAAGTTTCGGGCGCAAGGAAGGACAGCGCATGGAAAAGGAAGAGACGCGGAGGCCCACGTGTCCTTACAATGTAATGCCAATAAAAACTTTTTTATTATTACTTATTTTTTTATGAGACTTTCACCAAAATATTTGTGGTATTTTATGATTAAAATGATACCACACACTATATAATTCGGATCATATTTACAATAAATTTCCGTTCGCCAGAGGTCGAAAAATAGTATCTTCTACATGATAATTGACGCCGGTCGAACCCGTAGTGGCAACAATCAACGATGAAATACTGCAGTTTCTGTCACACCCCTCAGTAATGAAGATACATTTTTTAGAAATACCGTGAGAATGTCTTTCGCATGTATCGAGACATTGCTGTGATTGTGTCAGCAGCTATTTTAATAGAAAATTGTAAACGGCAGGTGACTAAGACACGTAGCACACGGTGAAGACTATTAAAAAGAAATTCTCGATAGCATGTGCCCGGGTATTAATTACTCAATCGACTATAAGTTTCCGTCGAACGTTCCTTCGCGGACGATTTCCGATGCTCGATCGCCGCGCCGACGATCATAAAGATCGAGAACTCAAAAGTTTTTCCAATACCGCGGAAAATTATCTTCCAGCGTGAAGATCTCCTTAAAGAAGGTTTCCACGGTGACAGAAGTGTCATTTCGTGCGGTTATGGCCCGTGTTCATCGATTCCTCGCCCAGAACGATGCCGAATACCGTGACCATTAAAATAATTTACAACCCCCAGTTCCACGCGTATTTGAATTTCAAACTGCGCCCAGATTGCGCCTGCTCGAGTGTCGATTCGTTTTTAATACTCACTGGAAACTCTTTCGAGCTGATACAAAGCATAGAGGTCGTCCCTAGAGCATTCTTATCTTAAAATGTTTCTTGAAGTGATATCAAGGGATATTTCCACGTCTCACAATGTCTTTAAGATGGTTTTAGTTATCTTCTGGGGAAGCTACCGACTAAAACTGCATGGGAATATTGACTCTACCAATTGCTGTATGATGGGAGCAATCAATTCAAAGATATTGAGTTTTACAACCTCTTTTCCAAAATAGAATTGTTTAAATCGGAAATAAGCTTCTTTTGTAATTAAAATGATTTTATTTAAACTTGCATGTTTCATTTGAAGGAATATTTGCTTCTATAAAATTTTTGCGGAAAGGAATGTTGTGTTTAAGAACTTCTTTAAATTTTTTTGTATAATCTGTGTAATAAAAGTTTCATGAAAATGAATTATTTTAGGCTGTATATTAAAAATAGTTCCATAAGAGACACCCAGACAAGCTTTGAACTCTGAATTATGTACGTGAGCATTATAAATAAAGAATATTCCCTCAGAATGTCCATTTAGCTGCAGTAATTATTTATTAGTGTCGTAATACTATTTTTCATAGTGTAGAATTTAGTATTTGTCACAATGACTGAAAACTTCTTTAATATTGACGAACAAAGTACTTGTTCTTATTGTAGAAAAATGTTTGCTGTCATACTTCACAAATTTTATTCGAACCAAAACTTTTGTTTATTTTTATAGAAGATTTATTAAAAACATTTCACGTTCTGCGTTTTAAATAGAGACTATTAAAAATTCTCACAACTCTTTCAATTCCTCCTTTAACCATGGATTAGCTTCATTCGATCATCTGTCAATAATTCAGTCAAACTGAAACCTAGATTTCACTTCATTATAATTTCTTTTTAATAAATTAAAAGATCAAGTTACTGATTAATTGAAGTGTTAAATATCCAGATAATATTCTCTAATTATATGTCTTCTCTATATTTTCACGTTTATATTGCAACTTCTTTTAATTATAAAAGTTTGCAGTATTATGAGTAATATAAACAGACAAACATTGTCCTAGACACCTGATACCATAGCACTGCAAAGAATTTTAACGAGACATCGTATACTATTTCCGCCAGTTTTCATGTTTCAAAAACAGGTCTTGGAAAATGTTTAAAACAGTCTGACGAGATTTTAATCTTGCTCGATGTATGACAACATGTCCGACAGAAGATGAAGATTGTTTTTCGATTGTATTGATAAAAATTTATATTTCTAATGTTGTATCACCAAATTTCTGTCTGTCATTTCAATCGGAGGAGTTATCTAATCAAATATCGATACTATTGGACAGGTTACGGGAACATTTGCCCGAAGACGAAATGGGGGAAAGTGGTGACCATCGTGTACGCCATCATAGGCATGCCACTTTTCTTGCTCTACCTGAGCAACATCGGTGATATTCTAGCCAAGAGCTTCAAATGGACCTACGCTCGTTGCTGCCTTTGCAGGTGAACCGTCTTCCTCTTATTTCGACTATTTCGAACCATGAACGCAACTTCTACGAGCCATTACAACAATTTTCAACTGCCAGTTAACGCTGAAGCAATTTCCGAAACGTTTGAAGTAAAAGGAATCGTTTTTTCAAGGTGCCGGAGGAAGCCGAGCGAATTGACAGTGAGGGGAGTGCAGCGAGATGGCGTCAATATTAGGAAAAATCATTGGCAGGTGAGTCCGTTTTCAACAGAAAAATGTTTCTTCCTTGCTATTCACCTTCCAATTTTATTTAAAGAACGGAATAAAAAAGATTCTTGGAATATTTATCTAGATACGCTCAATTTTCATTTAGATACTTGGTACTCCGATAACTACCCTGATCCTCTAATTTTATCTAAAAATTCAATTTTCTACTTCCTACTGAGTAGGTAGATACATTATTTCATCGATAATCGTCGCCATCACGTGTCCGGCCGGCGACAATTAACGTTTAGATAATACTATTCTTTGACTTGTGGCGAACGTAGAAAAGGACAGCGAAGCTCGAGAGGCCTCGGTCGCCGAGAAGTGTGACATAATACTGGTCGAGTATGTCGGTGTGAAAACAACACCTAACCCAGTGACAAAACTTCTTTATTTTTTATTATTTTTTTATGGAACTTTTACTAACATATTCGTGGCATTTTTCTAATGAAAATGATACCAAATAAGATATAATTCCGATGGTATTTACTTGAGTAATGGACGATCAACGATTTTATCTAAAGAACGGAATAAAAAAGAATTTTGGAATATTTATCTAGATACGCTCAATTTTCACTTAGACACTTGGTACTTCGTTAACTACCGTGATCCTCTAATTTTATTTATAAAATTCAATTTTCTACTTCCTACTGAGTAGATAGATACTGTCCCCATTTCCTAATTTGATAAAAAAAAAATAGAATAAACGAGAAGTTTGCTAAAATTGCTAGAAAATGTTAAGTTTTTTACTTCGGTACTCAATAGTGGCTCTGATCTCCTAATTTTATCTGTGGAGCAGAATGACAAAGAACATTAGCAATCTTGCTTGAAAATATTCAATTTTGAACTTCATACTGTTATTTACTAATTACCATCACTGTTAAAATGTGTTACTAAATGCAACGCAATATTTTTACGAAATATTAAACAAGTTTAACTGAAGAAAATCATGGAATCGCCGAATATTAGGTTGCATACTACGACTTCGAATAATATTGTGTATAACATTAATTGAATTATTGTAGGACGTGGGAAAGGGCTTGACTTAATCAACTCGCTGGTAAAAGTGAAAAAGATATATTATATAATGATACAACGGCGTTTCTACTGGCACTGACTCCAGCGCAGTGATGCTAGAAATGTCAGCTTTTCACGCATGCGTACTGCGGCACACGCGGAATCCAGTAACGTATACGCGCCACAAAAGAGAAACATCTAGGTGGCGTTCCGGGACCTAGCACTGCCATAGACGAACTTGAAGATAACGGACGTTATTTTTCATTTACTTGTTTATTTATATAATTAGAAAATTTATTTTTGTTATTTTGCATACTGGAAAGGTTTTTGGCAGTTTTCTTTTGTCTTGCAACAAATGTTGGTATTCTTTATAGATTCTGCCAAATAAAATAAAATTTTATATTATGTTATGCTGTATAATCCGAACATTTTTAGATCAAGAAAGTATGTGAATGTTGAATGAAAAACATCATTTTTAAAACAGGGCCTTAAAGAACTCTCAAAAATTTGAAATTAGTACATTACTGATGCCACGCGCGAATACGCAAGCGCGAAAAGCTGACATTTCTGGCATCACTGCTCCAGCGGAGCCGCATCCGAACCTTATAGTCTAAAACAGGCATGTCCAAAAGTAGTTCACTTGGAGGCATATTCGAGGGAGACGTCTACTTCTCCCGCCCGCGCGTCTCGCTCCCTGTGGCGGCAGTAGTCCTCCGAGCTCCACAGACCCGTCCCTACCGCTTGCAATATGTACCGCGTCTGGCGCGTTGGGGCGACTCTCGGACCCACGGTAGGCACGGGTCTGAGGAGCTCGGAGGATTACGGCCGCCACGGGGAGCGAGACGCGTGGGAGGGAGAAGTAGGCGTCTCCATCGAATTTGCCTCCAAGTGAGCTACTTCTGGACATGCCTGGTCTAAAACATAAGACGATCATACGACTGACGAGCGACGGAGAGACGTGATGCTAGTCTTCTAACTCTTACACTATCTTTGACTAAATTGCGAGATTGTGGACGTCGCATTTGCGTGACGGTGGTAGTGACAGTGTTAATTATATGTCAACTATTTATTACAATTTTCTACAAAATGGAACAAAAGAGAACTGTGGTGACTTGGCCAGATAATGTTCAATTTTTTTGTTTTGTACTCCACTATCAATTATGAAAAATATTTCATAATTTTGTCGTTGGAAGAACTATTATGAAAGTCTGAAGACTTTCAATTTCGATGTTTTGTGTCCGATAGTTTTTCTTCCTATAGTTTGACAATTATACAGTATACTGATTACGATTGCTCGGTGAACAGATGGTTAATATGCACGGAAGAGAGATAGATGCGACGAGTATGGACAAAGAAAGTTTAGAGAGCAGCGAGGGGACCAAGGAGGGTGATGGGAACGACGATGACGATGATGAAAGCAGCAGCTACGATCCTCAGCGAGTCACGGTGCCTTTGACTCTATGCGTTGCCATTATGGTCGGGTTAGTATTAACAATATACAGGTTCCTATCATATTCGAAAAATTCAGCTGCGAGAAAATGCAAGACAAATTTTGCATACAAAATTATCCATCTGCAATCCAAGATTTTTAATTCCAAAACCCGAGAATTTGTTTCTTGAAGCTTTTCTTTCTGTATTAATATTCAATTCTTTCGATCTCTGCCTTAATACATTACATACATAAAGCGTATTAATATGACTATCAATGAATTGTGCTATATTAAAAAAGAACTGAAAAATCTTCATTTAAAAAATTGGATAATGTTCTTTATATTAGCCTGTTAATTCATGACAAAAATTGCCATTGCCTCAGAATTATTTTTTAAGAAGTTTTCAGCTGTGATTCATAGCGTTCAATTTTGTTTGTAATGAATGCGTGTAATCTACAGTTTATTGATTCTTCATTGAATGATAATGTAACTTTTGGTTGTTTAATTCTTCGCGAAAATTTGTCATTACATCGTCCAGGGTCGGCGAATGTAAAACTAATTCGGAGTGTAACAACTAGGCCGCTTAAGTTCCAGCCGAAAGCACGGAATTATTTAGCGTGAATCGAACGGGCAGAATTTCCGGTTCTAAAAGTTCGCCGTTCCGAACGACTTTTCCAGATACATTTGGGGCGGAGCGATTCTGTTCTCCGAGTGGGAGGAATGGAACATGCTAGACGGCTCTTATTTCTGCTTCGTCTCTTTATCGACCATAGGCTTCGGGGATATCGTTCCCGGCGACAAAATCTACGCGGCTCACGGCCTAGATTTGTCCTTCATCTTCTGCTCGATGTACCTGATGCTCGGTGAGTAGCCATTTTTATGCTTCGACGTCCTCCGCGTTTAATCTCTGAAATGGTTATATTTCGTTTCACAACTCCGCCATTTTTATATGTACACAATTATGTTTTTCTTTCAAAAATCAATAAGTACGTCTTGTTATGCGATATTTAAATAGTATTTGCTGAAAATTTGAGCTAGATATATTAAACTAGAAGGATGTGGCAGCCATTTTCCCAAACTGGGAACGATAAGTTAAAGGTGTAAATATTCTTGCACTGGGGTTGGAAAATAAGGAAATTCGACAATTCTTTTGCTATAGAAAATAATGTATCATTAAAAATTGAAACTATATATTATATTGTATGATGTTTAAATAATATTTACTGAAAATTTGAGCTAGATATATCAAACTAGAAGGACGTGGCAGCCATTTTACCAGTACCATTTCTGCAAATAATTCAAACACTTGATGTTAAACTAACAAACGAAACTATGTATTAATGTACAATTACTTTATGCGAAGTAAGTTTACAGATAAAAAAACAAGTGTTTTGCTTAAAATGAAGTTTGTACGTGTACTCGAGTCGGTTTGTTGAAAGGGTTCCAATATGGCCGTCCAATTATACTGATGACACATCCGTTTGATTATGGCTTCTCCGATCGTTATCCTGCCTTATCCTGCGTTATCCTAATTACTCCAGCCATTATTCATCTACGGATCAAAACAATCAGCACGCCGTTCTCCTTCAACAATCTGTCGGTTGTAATCGTGCTCTTTTACACAGTAACTAAAGAACAATATTTGGCAATAATACAAACATACAAATATTAGATAAAATATAGTAAATGGTCCATGGACATTTATTTCAGTCATTTCGGTTACAATTACATTGCAGATTGTATGCATTTATGACAAAAATGAGTAGAAACATTAACACTTGGTTTACGTAGCACTAAAATTGAATATTTTGCATTGCTTTATAAGAATAATAAAATTGTATTTACTTAGATCTTCAGCGATTTTTATTGTAATATATACACAAAAAAATAAATCTATTTAATAATTCGTCGCGAATGCCTCCTTACACTCTTAATAATCGTAAATTAAAAATTTTTGAATCCGTCATTTTGACGGGTTCCGTAAATCTAGTGTTAAAAGAATTGAATACCATCAATATATTTCATTGAACCCACTAAAATTGTTAAGAAAAGAAAAAAGAATTCTTAAGCGACTCCTGCGACTGTCACAGATGCAAACAATTTTTATTGTGCGTAATGATCCGCAGTCTGGTTGTAATAAAATGATCCACGGATATTTATTTCAGTCATTTAGATTCGGCATTAGTGCAGCTTTACTTAAGCTCAGATGCTGCCACACTGAGCTTCCATTTATTCAGAAATAGACTGCAGATGTTTCTGCAAATGTAGATTTTTAAAAACTGAATTGACTTAACACTAAATAAATTGAAAGGTTCTACCAAGGTCTAAATAAAATATATAAAAATATGTAAAATACTAGAATAACGTATTAATCTCTTTACTATATGAAACTTTCCAGTCGACTGTCCCCTCTGAGGCACCACTAAAAATTATTTTACCATAATTCAAAATAATTCTTACATTACTAACTTTGTAATAAGTAGACTGCGGATTTTATGCATTCATGACAAAAAGTAGTAGTTGTAACTTAAAACAATAAAAGCATTGCAACAATTTATAAATATTGTTGTATTATTTTCAGGCTATTAAAAATATTAAAAAAGAAAATAACTTTCTATTTCACTTCAGTTTGTTGTAATTCCGGTATAAAATTTTTATTTTGCATAAAGATCCGCAGCCTAGTAATAAGGTACCACCGTCTATATATTTTATAAGTTGCTAAACGTTCAAGCGTGGTAAAAGGCAAATACACTCTTGAAGAACTGCACTTTTACCTAACTTCAGTTCGTCATAATTTCTATTCTGTATAAAAATCCACAGTTCAACAATAAGTAAGAACAAGTGAAATACAATACAACGAGAACTCGAGAAAAATCAACAAATACGCGTTAATGTCGATTTACCAAATTTATTAATCTATAAGAATGCATTTACATTTTCTGAGTTCATCACAATTTTTATTCTGCACAAAAATCCGCAGTCCGTTCTAACCATACCGTACTAACACTATTAAATATCATTATGCTCTCATTGTTCTTTTATTCCACCTACACGAACCACTAACAATTTCCCCTGCCACCTCCATCAACCCCTTGCGACCGATTCCCGCGGCACACACCGTGCCTACCAACACCGACATAAAGTATGAAGATAGAACAGCCGATACAATAAAGTATCGAAATGATATTTCACTGGGGGAAGGATGGTAGACGTTAACGATTATTTTCACGGAAAAATAGAGCGGACGTTTGACGAATAAACTCTATCCGTAGCTCGGCCCGCCCTCTCGAACGATGAATTGGGGAGGTGGGGGGGGGGAGGGATTCTCTGTCGCTTCCAGCGAAGAAACAATGAAACAAAAGATCGATCGGTATCAATAATTCGTAACCTGCAGAACGAAAGAGAGAACGAGAAAAAAAAAGAAACGAGCGAGAGGGCAACAGAGAAAAAGAAGCGGGAGATTTAAAAACCATCGATGAACGTAGTTTATCGACGAGTAGATGGACAGGAGCGCGTGTTCGCAATTGTTTCTTTGCCAAGAACGGCAATCGGATTCCCGGGGAATTTTCTCGTGCATGGTGGATGGTGTGCTAGAAACGAACCGGATGTCCCGTGGACAGACTTAATCGTTTCGAAAGAGCTGGAGAACAGCTACTCTAATTCGTCGAACGGGCCTCCGGTTTTATCCGCTTTGGATCCGCGCGTAGCGATGGTTTCGCGCGTTAAGTCGATGAACGCTTTGTTTCGCGGGCGTGCGCGCGCGAAAACCGCTCGGATTTCAAAATCATCGATCCCACGATACCCCGCGCGGATAATCGGGAACGGCACGGATTTTTCGCCCGTGTAGAACAACGCACGGCGGATTTACTCGCGAGAGAAAAGTTTCGCTCTTTGTGGACTAACCCTTCCACTTAATGGGGATTTGAGGACCGAAAGTGTGCGCGAAGCGTGTCAAGGGTCGCAAGATCGATTGCTTTTTAACCTCGGCACTTTGTACAACGAGGCGCAAAAGTTCAACGGGGCTGGATCGTGTCTTAGAACTGACGGGAGCTGTGCTGTGAAATCATAGTTGTAATTGGACCAAGATTCTTTACGGAAATTCCTGTAACCTCGGACTAATTGGTGAGAACAGTATTTCGGTGGATGTTTATCGTTTTGTTAAGATTGTTGTGACTTTTGAAGCTTGTAGTACATTATAAAAATTTAGCTGTCAATATATTGCATCGACGTGAAGACAATTTAATTGACTAAAAAGATGGTCTGGTTCTTTCAGTGTTTATTGTTGGCCCCAAACAGAGAGCAACTAACGAGACATTTCAATTTTTACAGTTTCTTTTAACTCAGTGCAGAAATTCAATCTGTCAATCAATTGCAGAAACGTAGCCACAATAATTATCTAGAAAAATGCTCTGTTTATTTAAGTGTTCATTGTTGGTCCCAAACGGAGAGCAACTAAAGAAACATTTAAATATTTACAGATTCTTTTAACTCAGTGCAGAAATTCAATCTGTCAATCAATTGCAGAAACGTTGCCACAATAATTATCTAGAAAAATGCTCTGTTTCTTTAAGTGTTCATTGTTGGTCCCAAACAGAGAGCAACTAACGAGGCATTTTAATTTTTACAGTTTCTTTTAACTCAGTGCAGAAATTCAATCTGTCAATCAATTGCAAAACCGTAACCAAAATAATTATCTAGAGAAATGCTCTGTTTATTTAAGTGTTCATTGTTGGTCCCAAACGGAGAGCAACTAAAGAAACATTTAAATATTTACAGATTCTTTTAACTCAGTGCAGAAATTCAATCTGTCAATCAATTGCAGAAACGTTGCCACAATAATTATCTAGAAAAATGCTCTGTTTCTTTAAGTGTTCATTGTTGGTATTCGATGCTTCTTTTCACAGTTTCTTATAATTTAGTATAAAAATTTAACTGTCAAACTCTTGCATGAACGTAAATGTAACGTAATTACTAGATTCTAGATTTTCGACTAAAATAAAAATTGTCTGCATTAATTTCAAGCCACGAGTGCTACATAGATATTTATTGCATTCGTGAATAATTTTAGTGAGGTAGATATATTTAAACAGTATTTTCAAATTCTCTAAATGTATTAATGTTTTTGCATTTAATCTACTCATTGCTGTCATAAATGCATGGCATCCACAGTCTAGTAATTACTTAAAACGATGCTCTGCTTCTTTAACTGTTCATTGTTGGTTCCAAACAAAGAGGTAATGTTTCAGACTGCTCCACTGAGTTTCTTCTTCTATTTAGGCTTGTTACCAAACTCATCGGTCCATCAATCATTTAAACCATAAAAACAATAATAACGGAAAGAGACACTTCGTTTCTCTAGACGCTCGTCAGCAGTCCCAAGCAACGAGCAACTAGGGAGACATCAATAATCCAAGCGTCCTCCACCCCTTCGAAACTTAACATTAAAATTCGATCAGCTGATCCACCGTGTCTACCACCACCTAGATCTACGAATGTTGCACCCAGGGGAGAATTATACGATAAACATCATGCAATCGAATGATACCAATCGACGAGTTGCTTCTGACGATCGTGTACGGTAACGCGTTTGCTCGAAAAAATGGTCAAAATTCATAATTTCAATACAATTTTCATGAAACATAACATTAAAATTCGATCAAATAACTAAAAAATAACTAAAATTCGATTCTTCGAAACTTAACATTAAAATTCGATCAAATAACTAAAATTCGTTCCTTCGAAACTTAACATTAAAATTCGATCAGCTGATCCACCGTGTCTTCTAGATCTACGAATGTTGCACCCAGGGGAGAATTATACGATAAACATCATGCAATCGAATGATACCAATCGTCGAGTTGCTTCTGACGATCGTGTACGGTAACGCGTTTGCCAGAAAAAAATGGTCAAAATTCATAATTTCAATACAATTTTCATGAAAAATATTTTATACTTTGGCGAATAAAATTCTAAACATTTAACAATACATGTCAAATGACCAGATTGTGGATTTTTATGCAGTATACATTTTTGTACATTCATTTACAGGAATTGAAATGAAATGAAACATTGAGGATTGCACGAGAGACGAAGTAAAATAAACACCGAGTTTTAAACTATCGACACAGCGAAAATGCAAATAACAATTTTATTGATTCCAGAGAAGTCTGGAGTACCTCTCAACGTAATAAAGCGAAAGTATTTATTGAATACAAATATTGATTTGATTATTTAAAAGGCTGCATTGTGAGCGAGAATAAATTGTGAAAGCAAATAACAAGACGGAAAATATGATTACTGAATTAATTTTTAATAAATTAAATTTTAAATGTGTTCAAACAATGCATGCTTCATTGGAACCACTCTATACATACAACAAAACAGCTACAGCAGCAAAAGACTATTAAATAATTAAAAAATTCAACTTTAGGTCATCTTTCCTGACTCATTTCGCATGCTTCAATTTTTCAGTCATTAAGGAGCATTGTTATCTTTGATGGCCCATATCTCAGTAAATAATCACAATATTTAAAAAATTCAAAATGCATTTGACTTACTAATGTATAGAAAGTAAAACATCTATAGAAGTAAAAAGTTACTAAATAATTGGAAAGTTCAATTTTGGCAAAATATCCCTCGCCCATCCAACATGTTTCAATTTTTAAGTCATTAAGGAGCATTGTCATCTTTGATGGCCCATATCTCAGTAAATAATCACAATATTTAAAAAATTCAAAATGCATTTGAATTACTGATGTATACAAAGTAAATCATCTATAGTAGTAAAAAGTTGTTAAATAATTGGAAAGTTCCATTTTGACCAAATATCCCTCGCCCATCCAACATTCTTCAGTTTTCAAGTCACTACGGAGCATTGTTAACTTTGATGACCCATATCTCAGTAAATAATCACAATATTTAAAAAATTCAAGAGGCATTTGACTTACTAATGTATAAAAAGTAAATCATCTATAGTAGTAAAAAGTTGCTAAATAATTAGAAAGTTCAGTTTTGGCCAAATATCCCTCGCCCATCCAACATGCTTCAGTTTTCAAGTCACTACGGAGCATTGTTAACTTTGATGGCCCATATCTCAGTAAATAATCACAATATTTAAAAAATTCAAAATGCATTTGACTTACTGATGTATACAAAGTAAATGATCTATAGTAGTAAAAAGTTGCTAAATAATTGGAAGGTTCAATTTTGCCCAAATTTTCCTCACCCATCCAACATATAATACTTCAATTTTCAAGTCACTAGGGAGCATTGTGAACTTTGATGTCCCATATCTCAGTAACGAATCAATATATATAAAAAATTCAAAATACATTTGATGCACCGACGTGTGCCCAATAAATCGGCTATAGTAGGGAATGTTGCTGCATAATTAAGAAGTTGAATTTTCGCCAAGTTTTGATGATGCATCACTGCGGATGGCTTGAAAGTGTAACTCAGGTGTCACGTGTGTGTTACAGGTATGGCGTTGATAGCGATGTGCTTCAACCTGATGCAGGAGGAGGTGATCGCGAAGGTGCACGCCCTGGTGCGTACCATTAAATATATTTTCCGGTGTGACAGGTGACCGAGCCCGGTCTCAGGCCACGTTCCGCACACCTGCGCAACGCTCGGTGAGTCCAATCCCGTCGCGTTTTATTCATGAAATATCTTCGGGGAATGTAATCGTGTCGGGCTTACGACGATCGACAACGAGTCGCATCGAAATACGGGATCGAAGTCTCTCGATTTATGTGTGTGCTCGATATCCCCGTGAAAAATCCTTGCGACAGCTTCACGAGTTTTTTGAACGTTTGCGAGAGCGGTCGACGAGTGGACCGGCGAATGAAAGTGACTTTTCTCATCCGGGCAGCTTTTCCAAAAAATTTTAAGACATCCTGGTGAACACGGTATAATAAATGAGATTTTTTAGCATGTTTCTGATAATCTTTCACTCATTCTGCGACTGCAATGGAAATTAGAACTGCAGTTCAGTTTACATCTGCAGGTTTTGCACTAAAAATTAATACTTTTTTGCAGATCATATTCAGTTTTTTGCACTCCAAATTAACCCTTTTGCAGGTCTTAGTCATCTTCTTGCAAATCTAATTCATCTTGTACATGACTCAAAAGAGAAGTAATAAAATGTCATTTTGTCGTCTTTTTTTGGTGACTTTATCCGTAGTTATTCGTTTCGAAATAACAACTTTACATTGGATATTTTTGTTATTGAAGAAACTTAAGAAAATAAAAGAAAAGTTTGAGTTACAAAAGGGGGAATTTGAAGGTGCAAAAAGGTGGATGTACAATAACATTAATTTGGAGTGCAAAATTTGTATAACGAGGCGAGTCTTGTAACATGACGACTTTAAATAACTCGTAAGTTCATTGTTGTACGACACAATTTCTCCAACGAATGTTGCATGATTTCCAGCGAGACATACAGTGCTGTAATTTGTTTTTTATTACATTGCTTTTTGATCGACACATAAAGGTAACCAGCAATGTTTTAAATGGAGTGCCCAATATTTTTTCTTGTGATCGGATAAAGCACCAAATTCTGTTTCAACAAGTATTATACCAAGTAGGGCTTAGAATGAATAATAACTGCGATTTTCAGAAATTAATAATCATCTGTTAATAAATATTTCATACGCTAAAATGCTTATTAAAATTAAAAAATCTAGAAACCATGCAACATTTGTTTGAATAATGTTTTCATACAACTAACTTAGTAGATATTTGAAGTCGTCGTGTTACGAAACACGTCGTACCCCCTCCATATCCCGTCGTACCCCCTCCCCTATTGTGTGATGTCGTACCCCCTCCACTTTCCCATGCAATAGGAGCCTGTGATGCCAGAAACAACCAGAACTGGTTGTTTTTTCCTCTCGTCCTTTTCCCCTTCCACTATCCCATTCCACTACCTGAACACACTCCAACGTCCCCCACTAAGACCGTAGACTGGTCACGTGACGTGCCGTGCAACGTGTCACATATTACTCTGGTCATCAGAGAGGTGGTAAACTATACTCTCCTCGATTCATCCGATCTGGCATCACTGATAGGAGCACAGAAAATTTCATCTTTTATTCAAAAACTAGTTTGAAAGTCCTTCACATTGAGATTCGCAAATGAATTTCAATATTATATACATTTTTGTAATTATGGTAGGGTTAGAAAAGTGTAATATGTTTCTTTAGCAAGAAGCATCTGTAGAACTTTAATATAGTGTCTTCAGTATTTTTCTATTTAGGAAGGAGGTCGTTTTGTATGAAGCCTTTTCGGTAGTGGAATTGTGCACAATTTCTTCGCTGCATGGTTCAAATGATTTGATATTCCGATATTATATTTCATAGTGAAATATGCTATTTCGACTACTGTTGATGGAATTTCTAAGTCGTTTCTGAGTTGGTCGTTTCGCACGTACGACGGTGCGTTAACTATAGTTCTTAGCATTATGGATTGTAGTGCTTCCGGCTTAGCAGTATGACGTTTTGCAGATATGAATGCAGAGCTCAATTCAGTACGTCTCAATTGGTTTGATAGCTGTTTTATATATTAACTCGTTAAGTCCCCAAGCCATGAAATGAGGCAATTTTTGCACATTATTTATTTCTTATCAGACTGTACAAGAAAGAGCACATAAATTCTACCAAAAAATTCGCTCAATTGGTAAGTTAGAAGAAACAATGTATACAAGCTATAATAAACTTATTAGAACATTAAAGACACAAATAAAATAACATCTATTTTTTTTTATTGAAACATAAAAATTGCATTGTAGTACTAGACATTGTACAAGAGAAATCCATAAGAACGTATTCCATGATTAATAGAAAATTGTTTATATATTGCAGTGCTATTTGAATATCTCACATTCTGCAAATTTCAAATTGTTATACAATTCATTTGGTAACAAAACAGTGATGAAAATAATATTGAACGAGTCTATGAAGTCCACTTTTACAATCACAATTGGAAGAAGAGAATATAATAATGCAAATATATTGAACAAAATAATTGTTATTGAAATTCATCGTTGCGTTACCGTAACGTCGGGTATTAAAACGAGTTAAAAGTTTGTTGTCCGTATTTAATTTAAACCGTTTGTCGGCTAACAAAGAAGAAATAATAAAATAATAATAAATGACTCAGTGGATCAATAAAATATAAATAATGAAAAATAAACAATGCATTCCTTATAATCGAAACTCCACTGTCATCCAAACAATTATAAATAGCAACGAACTTGAGAGACATGAATCGATATAATAATAATAAATGAATCGGTCAATCAATGAAATAAAAATAATTCAAGAACAGAAAATGCATTCTGGATAATGGAAAGTCCACTGTAAATCACAAAACATGAAGGCAACAGTCTCAAGAAATCTGAAAGGATAAAAAAATAATAAATGAATGGGTCGATCAATAAATTAAAAATAATGAAGAACAAGAAATGCATTCCCCATAATTGGGACTCCACTGCAATCCATGCAATTTGATATAAACAAGCTTAAGATGTTTGAATTAATACAATAATAATAAATAAATCGGTCAATCAATAAATTAAAAATAATGAAGAATAAAAAATGCATCTCCCAGAATTTCCGTATTTTATTAGAAACTTGATTAAAATACAGAATACATTCTGGATAATCGGAAGTCGACCGTAATTTCTAAAAATTAACATGAACAATCTTAAGAGATTTCAGTGAACATTGAGGTTAGATTGACGCCGACAAATTGTTTTCATCGAGCCGAGCGATCATGATCCCCAGGATCGATCTCTTAAGCGCCTGCAAAACAATTTTCTCCGAGGATTTTCCCGGGAGCTCTCGCAGACAGGAAGTACAGGAGACAAGATGTCGCGAGGTACCACGCAAGATGTCCGTCGCGAACGAGGCAAAGGAGAAGAAAAAAAAAAGGAATTGCGAAATGTACAACAGCGGCGGCGACGACATTCGAGGCAGGTCTACCGGGAGCACGCTGTCACACGCAAAAAGAGGGAGCTTGTTTCTATCTGCGACGACTCGCGGAATAGATAAAGGAACCGAGAACGCCTGGGATGAAATATGAAATCTTCTTTCGAGGGGGAAATGTAATGAGAAGCTGGAAAAAATGGATCGCCAGAGCTCGATCGACGAATTCTTTGAGTCCTGTAACCAGTACCTAAAAAACATCTTTCTACATTGCTATTGGATTTAATTACGGAAATTAATTCACGTTCTTGAACTTGGTGCTTCGTTTAATTAATATTTGTTTATATAAAACTAAGGATCGTGTAATTACAAGGTAAAAGTAGCTGACGTTGAAGATTTCTCTTTTATATCATCTGTGATGGATTTTGCAATTTTTTAATATTTATATTTTGCAGTATATTCAATATATATATATACAAATTTTATTCATAAATAAAATATATAAAACCGATATATACATTATATAACATATATGGTGTCCCAAAAATGTTGAAAATCTTTGAAATGTGCGTTTCTTGAGGTTATTTAAACTAATTTTCTCCTTTTGAAAAATAGCCACTTTGGCTTTGTTAAGGACTTATTAACAAAAAGCACGGACCAATCAGAGCGCGGCTAAAGCAGACGAATTATGGTGATTGTTTCACAATCGAGCTGTTTATAAATCTTATAAATCAATCTTCAATACAAATTGTCACTATTCATGTTAATTTTCTTTTTGTAAAACATGTAAAACTAATTTCTATTAAAATAACGTGGATACTCATTGAGAATCTGGTATAATTGTTACGACTCGTGCATTTCATAATTGTTGCAAATCTTTTTACGTAACTCTCGTCGCTACCAAATCTCGCATAATCGTAGCAGCCAACGTTACGAGCCAAATTGTTTACAAGTTAATTCATTTTCTAGATAGAAAATCAGCTTTCTGCGTCACACTGTATGTTAACGAATTCTGCATCCGGTAACGAGATACTAACAAATTCAGCGCGGAAATATCCCCAATTAATCCGGGTTCCCAATAATTCGAGCTCGATTCTCGCCATCCGACATCGGATTATTCTCCTCTATTTTTATTATTGTTAAAACAGGGTAGAAGAAAATTTTACCAAGCTTTCAATGTTCAACGTACAATGAAATCAACAAGCTATCATTATATTGCGGATTTTTATAAAAATTGTACCACATGCAAGAAACAGAAGTTAAATAAAAACACACAAAATTGTTCAGAATGCATTTTCTTCATTATTTGGGTATACACATTTATGCAAAATAAAAATGTTCAGAGTCGATTGTGAGAAAAACAAGTTAAATGAAAATATATTCTATTTTTCAATCATTTTAATGAGAATTCATTTAAAATACGATTTTTCTGTACCACGTGCAAGAAACAGAAGTTAAATAAAAATGTTCAGAATGCATTTTCTTCATTATTTGAGTGTAGACCTTTATGCAAAGTAAAAACTTTCAGAGTCGACTGTGAGAAAAACAGGTTAAATAAAAATATATTCCATCTTTCAATAGTTTTAATGAGAATTTATTTAAAATAAGATTTTTCCGTACAACGTGCAAGAAACAGAAGTTAAATAAAAATGTTCAGAATGCATTTTCTTCATTATTTGAGTGTAGACCTTTATGCAAAGTATAAACTTTGAGAGTCGACTGTGAGAAAAACAGGTTAAATAAAAATATATTCCATCTTTCAATAGTTTTAATGAGAATTTATTTAAAATAAGATTTTTCTGTACCACGTGCAAGAAACAGAAGTTAAAAATAATATTGTTTTATACTCTGAACTACTTTTAATATTTTTACTGTTCTATAATTCACCTTCCAATCTGTCATAAATGCATAAAATCTGCAGTCTAGTTACCATTGACGACAGCTGTGCTCAGACCACTAATTATTTTAATTGATCAATTATTCAGAAGAACTGAAGACGGAGAATTTTTCTAAGCAATTTTTCAAGTTCCTTCAGTCCTTTTTCATTTTATATTTTTCCATAATTAGAATCGTAAAGAAGTTTTCCACGAGGGACAGTAGAATTTTTCAGTTTTCCCGCGCTACCTTCAGCGATAATTCGAATTGTTTTTCGCTCTGAACAGTTTAATCCGCGTTCAACCCGTGAATTCAATTAACATGTAACCCCAATTGAATGGGAACATAAAAGCTTGTTAAGGGAAGCATGCTTCTGTTTATTTTCAATATTCGGTTTTCGCGAGAAAAGGCTGACTTAACTCAAAAGTGTTCTATTCTTCTTAAGAGCGACGACTCTCGAATGTTGAGGACAGCGTTGATTCGCTGGAACTGTTCAAAATTACCTGGCAAAGCTGGAATTATTCACGCCGAAGCATTTTCACGTTGTTTTACCTTGATAATTATTTACTGCGATTTGCAATTTTATTTTCTATGCCACAAAGAAAATATTCCATTTTTTTTACACAGAAACGACTTGATTCTCAATAATTATACTTAAAGTTACAATTTGTTAGCAATTGTACGGGCAAAAGTTACTTCATTGTTAACAACTTCGTTAAATAAAACCAAGAAGTTCAAATGGTCCTTGTTAGTAAAGATTTATGATAAAGTATACCAGCTGAATGCTATTTAAATATATTTGTTGAATTCAATTTACGATCTTGATCTCGAGATTGATTCGATGGTTTAATTATTGGGATTAATTATAAAATAGGTGAAGTATAAATTCACAGATTTTGACTTAACAACTCAAGTTCATTGTTTAACTAATTATTTTTGAGAGAGCGAGAGCAGAGCATGTTTCGAAAGCCACTTTGAAACCTGTTCATTTTCCCTAGAGACTCGTGACTTTGAAATCACTGTTCATTTACATGGTTTTAAGTCTATTACCTTTGATACATGCATTCCCTCTGTTGTCGAATTCAAGCCAACCACTTTATACCAGCGGAACACTTATAAACAGAGTTTTGTTTGTCAGCCTTTTCGTTGTCGTTAATTGAATATTCTGAACGATTAAACGCATTGTCGAGACGAGTTGCAAAAGTGGCTGCCTCCGACTATTGTCTCATCTGTTGACCGCTGATATTTATGCATTTTTATTTATAAACTTGTAGAAGTACGTGAAGTACGCTTTCCATGAAGTTTATCATAATCCTGAATTTATTCGAGCTGTTAATACAGGAAATAACATTTTTTTCACGTCTTCAGCAGTGACGAATAAATTCATTTTTAAAAGAAAATATTGATATAAACGTTTACTATTGTCACCGATAGTTTCAGTGAATAAAAAATATAATAACAGTGCATCAACATTCTGTTTGATAAACTTTTAGAGATTGTATAGTACACTTTTCATAAAACATAATGTGATTCTGAATTTATTCGAGCTGTTAATGCAGGAAATAGAACTTCATTCATTTTTACGTCTACATCGGTTCCAAATAAATCCATTTTAAAAAGAAAATATTGATATAAACGTTTATTTTTGTCACCGATAGTTTCAGTGAATGAAAAATAAAATATCAGTGCATCAACATTCTGTTTGATAAACTTTTAAAGATTGTATAGTACACTTTTCATAAAACATAATGTGATTCCGAATTTATTCGAGCTGTTAATGCAGGAAATAGCACTTCATTCATTTTTACGTCTACATCGGTGCCAAATAAATTCATTTTTAAAAGAAAATATTGATATAAACGTTTACTATTGTCACCGATAGTTTCAGTGAATGAAAAATAAAATATCAGTGCATCAACATTCTGTTTGATAAACTTTTAAAGATTGTATAGTACACTTTTCATAAAACATAATGTGATTCCGAATTTATTCGAGCTGTTAATGCAGGAAATAGCACTTCATTCATTTTTACGTCTGCATCGGTGCCAAATAAATTCATTTTTAAAAGAAAATATTGATATAATCGTTTATTTTTGTCACCGATAGTTTCAGTGAATGAAAAATAAAATATCAGTGCATCAACATTCTGTTTGATAAGCTTTTAAAGATTGTACAGTACATTATTCATAAAATATAATGTGATTCTGAATTTATTCGAGCTGTTAATGCAGGAAATAGCACGTCATTCATTTTTACGTCTACATCGGTGACAAATAAATTAATTTTTTAAAGAAAATATTGATATAAACTACTTTTGTCACCGATAGCTTCAGCGAATAATAAAGGAAATGACAGTGCTCCAACTTTCTGTTTTACAAGGTTTTAAAGATTTTTGTGCGCTGTGAATGCACGATGGTCCGCAGTTCAGTGATAAATATAGAGACATCTTTTGTTTCAGCGCTATATAAATGTGTATTTGTATCTACACTATTTTTACACTGTGGTCCACATCCGCGGAACGATATTCGATCGACGTGGATATACAACAGCATCGAGGAGGCAAATTTACACACTAGAATAAATCTTTTTGGGGGCAGCGGTTGTTTACAACGATAAATAAAAAGACAGAGTAAATCCAAATGGGGTTTATGGAAATCAAACAAGTGTAAAAGTTAGCATTTGAAGCGGATCTTAATAATCTTAAAGAGAATGAAGAAAATATACAGTGGACCCAAGAAGTATGAGAAGAACACTAAATACTCGATTTTCGAAAAATTGCCTATATTTAAGCTATGATAATTTCGTAAAAAATGATCATACCTCGATAAATTGTATTCCAAGATTTTGTTCATATAGTAGCGAGCGAGAAACTGCAGCCGCATTTTTTCTCGAAAATTCTACACATTCAAATGTCTGTGAAAACTTTGAAAATTTCGTTCTTCTTTCCAACGGTAGTTTAAAAATTAATGCACCATTTTTTTTAGTCGTTTTATCCAGCTTTCAATGAGAAGTGTGCCGTTAATTTTTCGGTTACTTTAAGCATTTTTGCAAATTTGTTAGTTTAGGAGGTTATTACAAAAATTGAGTGAACATAATCTGGAGCAAGTGTGCAATAACCTCTAGAATGTACACTTTACAATTTCTACCACCAAACTCTTCAATGGTGACACCTATTGAAGAATTTTCTTTTGACTCTTCTAGTCATGAACATTTGCTGTTCGTTATTCTTGTAACGATTACTCCTTCAGATTGTCATAATGATTCTATAAATCCATATGTACATGAAATTATTTCAAGCAGATATAGTATAGTACACTGTTAAGTGAGAATTTAACATCTGTTCATTGTTAAACGAAATAAAACTTTAAATTTGAAAAGGGTGAATTTGATTTGCAAGAGGATGAATTCAGTCTTGCAATAATTCTATACAAATTCATTTTTATTTAATAAACTCCCTAAATTTTCTAAATAAAAATTTCATATAATCCGCAAAATGATAAATATAACCGCAAAAACCCGATAAATATAGTCCGCAAAATGATAAATTTCTAGTGCAAAACCTGCATGTAACAAAAACATTCTAGATTAGATGAAAAATCTGAATTCTGGAGTGAATATATCCTCGAGTACAATTGGTTAATTACATTATGTGCTGATTAATCGATGTCCTATTCGTTGATAATGAAACAAACTACAGAATGGAGATGAGTATCATGAAATTCAAAAATCTGAAGTTCAGTTTCTACTCTAATCAGTGGCGTATTACCCTATGTGTAACTTGGGCAAATGTCCGGGGCCCCAAGCAAAAAAGTGCCCCGAACACAAACCAATTATTTTGTATTCTTATGTAAAAGGTTTTCATGGATGAAGGAGAACTTATTTCACGTTTTATGCAGTAATAAATATGTAGATGTTTTTACAATTGTTTTATTTTTTTCAACGTGAAAGTTATTTATTTAAGGTTAGGGGTCCCGAAATTCTACTTTGAACAGGGCCCTCAAGTAGTCATAACGCGGCACTGACTGTAATACAAAGAAACTTAAAATTCACTGACAGAAGACATTGATTACAATGCTGTGCCACTCTGACGAATAAATGTATTGAGACAAAAGTTGCGTTTGTTTGATGTTACTGTTAAAAATCGGGGCATTTCATATGCAACAACCTAATACTACCATCGAACCCACTACCCTCCACAAACCTCTCCAACCGCCCTCATCCCGCAACATTCTCCACCCCATCAATTCTTGTCTAACCACCGTAAACCTCCAACAGGTTAACGAATCGCATCGTTCCGTGTATCGAGATCCGAAAAACCCGCTCGAATCGCGGGAGGAGTCGCAGAAGAAGGTCGCCGTCGGAGGAACGATCAGGAAGAGGTCCGAGGGGTCGCGTGGCCTCGGCCTTCGACATCTCTCTGTCCGAGGAAGACGAAGGAGACGGCGAGATCAAGCCGGGACTTTGGTTTCGTGGGTGTTGCGGGGGTGGGAAAGCGCGCGTCGGGGGTGTTCGAAATAGTGGAGGCTGTCGGAACGAGGTTGCGGCGTTCCTTCATGCGGCGATCGGACCGCACGAGGCCGCACATGCGCCCCGGGACCGTTTCGGATTGGTCTTGCGCCTTGTGCAGCCCGTCTACGGGGTGCGTCCGTGCCGGCGACGCTCTTCATGGACGGCAGACAGTTCCCACGGCACTCGACGACCGCCGTTTCTCGTCCAGAGCCTCGCAGAACCGCGTCGATAACCCTAGGACAAGAGTCTTCCAGGATTCCGGGTCCTCCGGGTGTCCTGATCAACGCGCGAACCACTCCCGAGAACAGGCTAACCTAAGAGGAGCTAGAACACGCGAGTTGCGAAGATGCTGCGTTCAGAACCAACGTGGCAAGTCACCTAGACCAGCAGCCTCAGGTCTTATGGCGCCAACCGTGATCAACGGTGAACAGAATCCCCCGAGGTCAACCGACCCTGGTGCAACGTCCTCGCTTGTGAACCTGTTTCGAGGATCCGGTCATCTGGAGCAGTGCGCTATATTTCCCAGTGGTTGGAAGCTTCGTTCTACAAAGAGGTTCAGCAAATGAGTTCGAGCTTGTGGGTCAAGCTGAAAGACAGAGGCTGGCGATTGGCTCCAGAGGATCAACGTCGTCGACCGGTGTGCATTGTCGACCAGTGGCACGGCGGACTTCTTCTGTCGCTTCGGCAGTGTGATCGACGAGGATTAGTGTTCCCCTTCTCGTGTGTCTTCTTCGCTGCGTCCGTGATAAGGCTTTCAGAGGTTTGAGAAAGTTTCGACCGTTTGCTGGAAACCCGACTTGATATGATCTTCGAGACGACCACGAAGCTGGAAAGTTGAGGCCCGCACGGACGGCGGAGCGATCGTTGCTTAGGTGAGTTTCAGGTTGACGAGCTGGCTTTTTTTCCCCGAACGTTTCCGAATCGATGCACCGCCGTCGACGCCGCCTCGTGTACTACGTTGCACTACATTGCACCGCGTTGCATCGCGTTGCACTTCGTTTCACCCCGTTTCACTTCGCTGCACGCGGACGATTTTTGTCGATGCGGTTGCGACTTGGATCCTCTTTACTTGAGAGCTACGAGCGGATTTCGAGATGACGTGTAGCTGGCCTGTAAGTGATCTAGAGATGCTCTGGAGTTGAACTGTCTTCTGAGGTCTGGAACTGATCTGGAGTAGGTCTGAAACTGTTCTGTAGGTGATTGGGAGATAGTCTGTCACCTGAGATGCTTGGAATAATTTCATTTAGGGTTTCTAGACATTCTGTAGCTGAGTAGAAGTTAGTCTGTCACCTGAGATGTTTGGAATAATTTAATACAGGGTGTATAGATGCTCTGTAGCTGAGTAGAAGCTGGTCTTTCACTTGAAGTGTTTCGAATAATTTTATACAGGGTCTATAGAGTGTAGCTGATATGTAGCTGACCAGGAATATGTCATCTGACGTGTTCAAAATAATTTTATTCAGGGTATACAGTTGCTCTGTAATTGATCTGTAGCTGACCAGTAGATTGTCGATCTTTATGTAAATTCTCTAATTCCATGGTTTATTTGAAAAAAAAAACAGGATGAGGAGCAAGTTCAGTTTATCAACTAATGTTTGCTACTATACATGCTTTCATGGACTTTATTATGAAAATCTGCCCTCTCTATGAACACATAAACATCCTCAGTCTACTGATCGAGAGTTTATATGTCCCCTGAGGCGTTTGAAATAATTTCATATAGGGTCTAAAGATGCTTCGTAGCTGATCTGTAGGTAATATCACACATGATGTATTGGAAATAATTTTGTATAGGGTCTGTAGATACTCTGTAGCTGATTAGAAGCTGATCAAGATCTAATCTTTCACTTGTTTCAAATAATTTGATGAAGAGTCCACAAATGCTCTGTAACTGATCTGTAGCTGATCAGGAGTTCATCTGTCACTGGACTTGTTTGAAATAATTTTATACAGGCTCTATAGATACTTCAGTAGTTGGTTAGAAGCTAATCTGTCATCTGATGTATTTAAAATAATTGTGCACGAACAGGATTTAATTCGTCATTTGATACGTGTGAAATAATTTGATACAGACTCTGGAAAGAGATAAAGTGTTAGTGTTTGCAACGTGTTGTCCGGAGCTTTGAGACTCTGATTGAGGTTGCGAAAGAATCGAAGGGAAGAAAGAAACGTTGACAGAGAAGCGGTACCGTTTATCGGGAATTGCGAGCCGGGTGACAAGGGCGAAATTACTTGGTCGATCGCGAGGAGTTAAACGTCGAATCGACGCCTCTACCACACGCTCCGCTCTGCTTTGCTCTGCTATGCTCTGCTTTGCTTCGCGCCGCGCCGCGCCGGGAGAATGATCGTCGCCGCGAGGCCCGTAAACCCCGCTCGGTCGTTAGCCGCGAGAATTATCGGCCTAGAACGTGCATGGACTTAAATCTAGACTAAACTGCCTCATCCACTCATCAGCTTTTTTATTGGGAGACAATGCTTGTGGGGAACCAAGCCGTAAGTGATCGTGCACGCTTTCTGGAACGAGGGTCCTGGAATTATGGCTGTTTTTAAAAAAGGGGCTTTGTAAACGGGGATTTGAAATTCACGGGTGTAATGGACACAGGGGTTTTAGAAACAAATGTTTTAGAAACTGGAGTTCGAGAAACTGGAGTTTGAGAAACAGGAGTTTGAGAAACAGGAGTTTGATATTACGGGGGATCTCGAAACAGGGCTTTCAGATTAAAGGGTTTCTGGAAATAGGGATTTTGCAAACGGAGGTTTGAAATGACGGGAGTGCTGAAAACAGAATTTTTGCGAAAGGGGTTTTGTAAACAGGTGTTTGAAATTAAAGGGGTTCTGAAAATAGGGATTTTGCAAACAGGGGTTTGAAATTAAGGCGGTCCTGGTTGGGAGTTTGTATCCGGAAGTTTTGTAAATTGTGGTTTTGTAAACAGGAGGTTCTGGAAAAGCGGGTTTACAATTACGAGTTGTCTTGGAAACTGGGATTTTAGAAACAGAGCTTTTAGAATCCCGGGTTTCAGGAGCAGGGCTCTTAGAAACATGGGTTTTAGAAACAGGGGTCTTAGAAACTGGTATTTGAAATTATGTTGGTCCTGAAAACAGGGGTTTATAACTACGGAGATCCTGGAAAGGGGAGTTCTAGAAACAGGGATTGTAGAAATAGTAGTCGTAGAAATAGGAATTTTAGAACCAGCTAGGTGTTTGAAAACATAGGAGTCCTGAAAGCAGGATTTTTAACACTAAACCTACCAGCCACAAAACATATAAAGATAAAGCGCCTTACAGAATTGAAAAGATTGAATTTATTTAAACTTTGTACCGTTTCCATAAGAGTATGTACTTAAATAAAGAAGTCAATTCAGTAATTTCCTATGAAATCGTTTTTCTAATTTCAATATTTGTAAAATAGAAAACCGGTCATTTTGACCGTGGTAGGTTTAGTGTTAAAAACAGGGATTTGAAATTACGAGAGTTCTGGAGACAGGAGTTTTGTAACCGGGGGTTTTGTAAACGGAGGTTTTGTGAACGGGGGTTTTGTGAACGGGGGTTTTGTGAACGGGGGTTTTGTAAACGGGGGCTTTGTGAACGGGAGTTTTGTAAACGGAGATTCTGAAAACAGGAGTTTCTAAAGCAGGAGTGTTGGGGGTGCAACACAAAATCCGGTTAATATTCGTCTGACCCTCGCAATTCCTCGATATAGGGACGAGCACCCACCAATTACGTTAAATGATCCGTAACACCGTGATCGTGAAGCTATAAACTACTCGATATGATAGGCATGGGGGTTAGAAGCATTGAAATGGGAATATGTGTTTGAAAAGGCGAATGAGAAGGAGCGCGAGGTGGAGAGCAGGTAGAAAAGTTGAAAAAGGAAGGAGATCAACGTTGAGCGCGAGAGCCAGGTAAAATAGAGAAAGGAAAAAAGAAAAAGAAAAAAGGGTCGATGGAAGAAGAAAAGCCGAGGAAGGGGTTTCCGTGTGCTGGAATGACAACTATAGCCCAACTGTCGTCATTATGAATAATCTATGTAGGAGCGACGCGTGCGCTTTTACACGCCAAGAGAGAGCTAAAAGCGAATTTCGCTGACGAATCGACAGACGCGTCCTACTGTTGCGGATCGAACAACAACAACAACGGAGGGAGCAACGCTTACGTAAAGTCGCTCAATCCTCTCGTGACCGTCTTCCCTTTCACCTGAATGCACGATCGCGCGTCAATTTATCTCCCCTTTGACTCATTTCATTTGTTAATTCGACGGCCGGGTTAATTCCAAACTCCTGTGTCCGAAACCGCACTTTCCAAAACGGCATTTGCTAAAAAATTTCACCCAAATAGAAAATTAGAGAGTATGTCTAGTCTATATTTTACTGACCCTAGTGTCTAGAATCAAAGAATATTTATTAACAATTTAAAAGCGAAACCAATTTTGTCTCCTTCTCCAATTCACTTTTTAAATTCAAATACAAAAATATAAATACTATATCTATAGAATATCTATATAGTAATACTGATTATCTAGAATTAAATATTCTAGAATAAAATATTTATTTTATTAGTCATCGTTCGCTTTAAAGGGGTGGAAAATACTCTTGGAATTGAGGGGTGCAACAGCTCATGAAATTGGGGGTTGAAAGTTTTAAAATTTCAGAGGAGTATTTAACTCTAGGATTTATTTTATTGGTCATCGTTTGCGTTAAAGGGGTGGAAAATGCTGTTGGATTTACGGGGTGCAACAGCTCTCGAAATTGTGGGTTGAAACTTTTCAAATTTGAGGGGAGTATTTGACTCCAGGATTTATTTTATTGGTTATGGTTCGCGGTAAAGGGGTGGAAAATACTATTAGAATTAAGGGGTGCAACAGCTCTCGAAATTAGGGGTTGAATCTTTTCAAATTTGAGGGAAGAATTTGACTCCAGGATTTATTTTATTGGTCATGGTTCGCGTTAAAGGAATGTAGTAAGATGAAGGGAAATATAAGGGATTTTGAAATTAATGGTTGAAAATTTACAAAAATATAAATACTATATCTATAGAATATTTATATAGTAATACTGATTATCTAGAATTAAATATTCCTAAGAATTTTGGAAAACCCCGGTAATGTCAAACCTCTGTCTCTAACATTCCTATATCTAAAACCCTTGTTTCTAAAACCCCTGTTTTCCGGGCTCCCTTCAGGGGGAAGATACATTAGAGCGCTCGAAAATCGGTGATTTTTAGGAATTTTTTTTTTAATAACTACAAAGCGGATCGTTTTGAAACTTTCTTGGTATCGTGTTCTATATTTAAGCAATACAGAAATTGGTCCACATAAACGATTAATATATTTGTTGTCGAAATATTTATTTATCTTCCCATCCCCGCGCGGCGCGCGCATCGTCAGTTTGTGTACATTCTACAGCCTACAATTTTCATCTGAAACAGAAAAACCAAAGATTTTCTTAATCCTTACAAAATTATGTCGTCGTTAAATTAAAAAAATTCCGAAAATTGCATAAAAATGCAAAAATTTTGAGGTTTAACAAAAAAGTTACGATTTTAACGAAAAAATTTCGGTTTTGTAATGCAGAAAAAAATAGAAGACTGAAACTGTTTATAAATTTTTTTAATTCATCGACGAAAAAATTTTATAAGGATTGAGAAAAACTTTGGTTTTTCTGTTTCAGATGAAAATTGTAGGCTGTAGAATGTACACAAACTAACGATGCGGGCGCCGCGCGGAGCTGTGAAGTTAATTAAATATTTCAACAACAAATATATTAATCGTTAATGTGGACCAATTTCTGTATTGTTTAAATATAGAACATGGCACCAAGAAAGCTTGAAAAAGATCCGCTTTGTAGGTATTAAGAAAACAATTCCCTGTTTCCGGAACCACCGTAATTTATAACCTTGTTTTCAGAACCTCTGTAATTTCAAACTGCTGTTTCAAAAATTGTTGTTTCTCAAATCTCTGTTTCATACAACACATTTTCCAAGACCTCCGTATTTTCAAACCCTTGTTTCCAGAATCCCCGTAATTTCAAACCCCTGTTTCTAAAACCGCCATTAGCAAAACAATATTTTTAAAAAATTTCACTGGAATAGAAAACAGCAAAATAGAAAACAACAAATGTCCGGTTTACATTTGACCGACTGTTATATCTGTCTTTCTCACTCTTCTCTTCCTCTATCTCTTTTTTCTCTTATTTCACCCACTATTTAATTTTCTCGTTTGCTCTCTTTCTTTGTTTATATCGAGAGATTGGTATCATTACCGTCGGTGGTAATAATACGCTTAAGTGTTTTGTAACTGTAGTTGAATTTAGTGGGATTCGTCTCGACCAGGTGGGAAATCCCGGTTTTCTTGATCAAGAGAGATCTTCTTATCCGGATCCAACACTCCTGGGACACGGATGCGACCACTACTAATGGCAGAAATGGAGGATTTCGAGTCAATGTGAAAATTTCAAGGGTTTCAGTGGTAAAACCTTTAAATGGGTCAGCCCGTAATCTAGTGGTTTGGAATGGAGGTTTAATTGGTGTTCGGAGTTTGGACGATTTGTCATGGGAGTTTATTCGGTTTTAGAACTGAGAAGGATGTTTATAGATTTGTTATATTCACACTGCTTCTAATGAAAATGAGTAACTAAATATAACGATTTATATTCCATTATGTATTGTAAAGTGTTATACTAATGTACGTTATATAAACCAAACATGGTTTGCGGCATTAATAAATAAATATAATACATAAATGAAGGATGAAAATAATTTAAGAATATCGGTGTATTATTTTTAATGCCCTCAAATTATTAAAAAGAGAAACTATAATTTTGAGTTCTGTTGGGACACCTTAAGAACTAAAATGAAAGTATGTAAACGTCCCAATCACAATTGTAAGAAAAAATTTATTATCAAGGGTTGAACATTTTAAAGAAACACGAACGTAAGAGAAAAATTAGAATTTTCTATGCAAATTTAAATTATAAGGACTAAAATTGAAGAGCCAAAACGTTCAGATGGTCGTTTTAACGAAAAACCAGTTCCATCGTAAAAATTCCAAAGAAATTCGAACGAAACTGGAAAATAACAAGTTTCTTCACACATGAAAATTCTAAGGACTAAAATAGAAGTATCATAATTTTAACGAAATACTGATTGTCCAGGGTTAAAAATTCCCGAGAAGAGCGAACGAATCCCGCAAACATCTATTTCCTTCGCAAATTAAAATTGCGAGTACGTCGAAAACCTGGCGATGGATAATTTCTGAAATTCATCCCGCAAAGTGGCTCGGAACATCCGGAACGAGGACGTCTGTCGGTCGGTTTAATTGAGAACTTGTAAAGCCGATAAAAAATTTAGAAAACCGAGAGAGGATCCACTCCTCACCCTTCTTAAACTGGGAACAAGCTAGCCCCGCCGAAAAAAGAAGAAAAACCGATTCTCCGTCGCTCGAGTCGTGTTCGAGACCCTCGAGGGTCTGCAACGTTTCAAGAGGGCCTTCGAACGGCTTTCTAGTCCTTTCGTATCCGTCCACGAGCGTCGAATCCTTCGAGATTTCTCGATCGAAGTAGAAAGCAAACAACTCGCGCCGCGTTAGAGAGAAGCGTTAAGTGAAAATTGTTCGTCTCCGAGGAACGGGGCCCAGTCTTGTATCGTGTTTATCTACGCCACTCCATTACGTTCAACGAGCAATCGCCGGTCTCTTCCAAAGGTTTCTCCAACTGTAGAACAGCGAAAGAAGATAATGGAAACGAACTGCTGCTGCGACCCGTTGGTCCCCGTTTTTTCATACCCTGGGGGTACATTTTTACGGTCCATCATCAATGAATCTTTCGGGGAACGTGACAGAGTATGGGCTCACTAATTTTGAATAGAATTTATGTTGGACGTTATACGAACGGAAATATTTGACTCTAAGATTTATTTTAGTGGTCATCGTTCGCGTTAAAGGGGTGGAAAATACTCTCGGATTTAAGGGGGGCAGCAGCTCCCGAAATTGAGGGTTGAAACTTTTGAAATTTGAGGGGAGTATTCGACTCTAGGATTTATTTTATTGGTCATCGGTTACGTTAAAGGGGTGGAAAATAGTCTCGGATTTAAGGGGGGCAGCAGCTCCCGAAATTGAGGGTTGAAACTTTTGAAATTTGAGGGGAGTATTCGACTCTAGGATTTATTTTATTGGTCATCGGTTACGTTAAAGGGGTGGAAAATAGTCTCGGATTTAAGGGGGGCAGCAGCTCCCGAAATTGAGGGTTGAAACTTTTGAAATTTGAGGGGAGTATTCGACTCTAGGATTTATTTTATTGGTCATCGGTTACGTTAAAGGGGTGGAAAATACTCTTGGATTTGAGGGGTGCAGCAGCTCCCGAAATTGAGGGTTGAAACTTTTGAAATTTGAGGGGAGTATTCGACTCTAGGATTTATTTTATTGGTCATCGTTCAGGTTAAAGGGGTGGAAAATACTCTTGGATTTGAGGGGTGCAACAGCTCACGAAATTGGGGGTTGAAAAATTTGAAATTTGAGGGGAGTATTCGACCTTAGGATTTATTTTATTGGTCATCGTTCGCGTTAAAGGGGTGGAAAATACTCTTGGATTTAAGGGGGGCAGCAGCTCCCGAAATTGAGGGATGAAACTTTTGAAATTTGAGGGGAGTATTCGACTCCAGGATTTATTTTATTGGTCATGGTTCGCGGTAAAGGGGTGGAGAATACTCTTGGAATTAAGGGGTGCAACAGCTCTCGAAATTAGGGGTTGAATCTTTTCAAATTTGAGGGGAGTATTTGACTCCTGGATTTATTTTATTGGTCATGGTTCGCGGTAAAGAAATGTAGTAAGATGAAGGGAAATATAAGGGATTTTGAAATTAATGGTTGAAAATTTAAAAATAGCCAACTTTAATTCCTTAGATGTAAATTCGTAGATATAAATGAAAACGCATTTTTCAGAATAATATTCGACTGTAGTAATTATTTTGTTCACAGTTGTGTACATTAAAGGGGCGAAAACTATCCTTGAAAATGAAGAATATAAGACCTCTCGAAATTATGGGTTGAAACTTTTTATATTGTGGGTTATTATAATAAGGGTAGATATAATATATTAATTACTTAGAAACATTCGGGGAATGGGTAAAAGCAACATCTTAAATGAAGGATTACATCAATTGTTGAAATTGAGGATTTATACATACTTTGGAATTGAATGCTAAAGATATATTGTCTTTAATATCTTAAAAACAATCGGCCACATTGAGAGAATAAAATAAACCGCAATATTAAGGATTGATACTGCTCTTAAGACTGGAGATTGAAACAACCTTCAAAGTTGAGAGTCAGATATATACGTAAATATATGTCTTGAACAGATAATTTTCAAAGGCTGTTGTTCTACATAAATTTTCCAATCAAGTAACAAACTTAGAAACAAAATTATAAATTTATTGAAACTACAGGAAGTAGAAAAAGTATTTGTCAAATCCTGATGATCTAGATAAATGTTCCAATCAAGTAATAAATTTAGAAACGAAACCTTAGACCTTTTGAAACTAGAGTAGGGAAAACATTTTTTAGATACGATGGTTCGAAAATAACAGGGTGTAAAAAGAAATCTTTCAAATCCTATCAAGAAAAGAAAATTTTTAGAAACAACAGGAATACATTTTTAGAAACAGCAAGGAGAAACACGAGAAATAGCTTTTGAGGATTATACTAAATTATAGAAAACAACTTTTCAAAAAGTAAGAGTAAGTAGACAAAACATTTCTTGAGGAAATGTACTCCTGAATACAAACTCCAGTCTCATAAAATATTAAAGAAGAACATCTCGCATAAAGTGTTTTAAAAAACGACTTGCATAAAATGTTCTTAGCGATCCATTTCAAGACAAACCATTTTCGAAATTTTCCTCCACACACTTACCTGAATAAACTGAAGCGAACGGATAATAGATCTTCCTCTAGCGTTCGAAATTTTCTTCCAGAACATCTTTTTCTATTTTCAATCGTCCTGGAGAAAAAGCACGTTCCAATTACGGTCCACTCTATGTAAGACGAGGATGAAATTGGGATTTTCTTTGGTCAAATTTTTTTAGCTCCCGGCTAAACATCGGCCAAGTTGGTCGCGTCAGAGAGAGCTCGTAATCCTAAGGGTCTCCAGTATAACCAGGCTTCTCTCTGTCTCTGTCTCTCCCTCTCGCTCTCTCTTTCTTTCTCGTCCAGCTGGAAGAAGAGGGATTAGAGGGTAGACTTTACGCGAGCATCCTCCTCGGTCCCTGGTCCTTTGAGACCTTTATTAGCAGCGTTTATGTACCCGGGCCTCGTGGAATACACCTTCTGGAAACTTATCGCTCCGGGCATTTCAAATAACACCCTGGTCCCAGGGTGTTCTCTTCCGGTCTTGCGCACCCTGTTTTTCCCATCGCGTTGCCGCAACTACCCTGGCTCAGTTAATTAACCCTTTGTGCGTCGATGTATCTTTCCTGGCCGGCAACACTCCGCTGATATTAAACAGGAGAGAAAAATGTAAGAAAAACCTCGAGAATCGTTTAATTGAAACCGAGTTCTTCTTTTCCGCTAATTTTACCTGATCAAAGAAGAAGAACGGCTTTTATGATATACTTTATCGTCGGCGATGCAAAATTTCTTTGTAAATATACCGGTGAAGGTATTTCTTTATTAATCGCCTTTGAGGAATTAATGGTCCTCTTCGGGAGAATCTCGTTACTCAATTTTTTTTCTCGAAAGTTTGCTTTCATCCGAGTTTACCTAGCTGAAATAAAAAATGTCTATTGTGAGAGATAAAGTGGAACTTTCATGAATGTCTTTTTAAAAGTATGGAGTAGTAAAGTTGACTAGCTTATATCTTTTTAAGAGAATTACAAAATTGCATTTATTCATATGCCTTCAATTGTTGATTGCATTGTTTAGAACGTGCAGTTTGATAACCATTCAGCAGCGACTCAGCCTTATCTGTTTGACTCAGTAGTAATCTACACTACTTTATAATTTCCAACCTTTTATTTCTTTGCATCTAATAAACTAATCCTTTCGGCATCTCAAAAATATTTTGAGTCGTTTGGTCAAATTTTTGAAAAAATTATTCCTTTTTAAAGGGTGTCCCAATACTTTTTTCAGGCACTGTATGCTTGAACGAAGAAACGTATTCATGTAATCATTTCCAATGGAAACATTTGTATACTTTTAAAAATTGATCAATGAAAAATTTCAGACCGGTCATTATGACCAGCGCTTTTATGTTTAGTGTTAACACGTTGACACGCACTCTGAAATCGGTGACGGACGACAAAGAAGCAACTTTCCTTTTGTTAATTATATGATCCTTGCGGAGTTCGATGAACTCATAGCATAAAATTATTATTTATTCTAACAAATTTTTCTAGAAATTGGCGGACATTCATAGGCGGCGGATGTCTATTGGGATCTGACATTTTGAGTGGCGCCATCTGCTGCCGAAAAGTAGAAATACTCTAAGCTTGGCTTCGCTTGGCTTATAGCAGCTTACAGTGTTAACAGGTGTTAATTACAGTATAAACTTACAGTGTTAAAACAGGTGTTAATTAAAAATAACGTTATGGAAGCTCCAATTTTTCCACAGTGAAGCAAAAAAAATTTTGATTACTGTGCAGTGAAAGATTGTGATAGTAGAGCGAGCAAAAATTTGTTGCTCCGTTTCCACACTTTGAAATGAAGTATGCAAAGTGAACTGCTTGAAATTTATAAGACCTTCGTTTCTAAAATATAAGAAACAATTTAGCAAAGAACAGTCTATTTTAACAACTAAAATAGCTAAAGCTAGAGTGGATATTGAAAGATCTAACCAAAGTTTAAAGACTTTCAAAATTCTTGGTTCAGTGATACCTGTGGCATTGGTGCCTCTAATATAAGATATTTGTACCATTATTTGTAGAGTAGTTAATATGTCCTCACCAGTTCTAAGCGATTAGAAATTTATGAAATTATAATTGTAAATTTAGAAGGCATATTAAAAAATAAATTATTTTTTTGTAAAATGAATTATTCGATAAATCATACTTTATAAAGCCGCTCTTCTTCAACAAACTTTCTTTCTGCAGGATTTATACCTGCCCACTTACAAATTTCACCCATACATACAAACATTTTAAGTAAAAACAAAAAAGAACATATCAATACAATGTTAAGACGAAGCGCTTCGTCGCCATATTGGATAGCTCTCTCTCTCTCTATATATATATATATATATATATATATATATATATATTAAAAAACTACAGAAATTTTATAGTGACGGTATAATATCTTTACCAAAAATGTGGGAAGAGGTTGTAGAGAAGGTGGTTATATTTTTTCGTTGACTTTGGAAGTACGTTTCAAATATTAATTTAAATAGTAAAACAGTAAACGGCACGAACTTATGGGACGACCTAATATTATCCACGCCCCCATGTCAGATCCCAATAGACGGCATTTACGTCAACGTGTTACGGTGAAGACATCGAGTAACAAAAACGCGCCGCACCGGTCCAGATTACGTCGCTGATAACGATTCCATTTCATAACAGACGATTTATGGTTAATTATCCAACTTGAATTACCGTGTGGTAAGGGCGTTCGACCACCGTACGACTATTTTTCAGAGTCAAACGAAATCCTCTTACGGCTTTCAACGAGGATCGCGCGAAAAGCGTGACTCTTCATTGTGGTATTGTTCGTCGGTTCGTTTCTCTCGTTTTTCCTCCCTTCGTCGGGCCCCCCATTTTCCCCGACAATGGTCGATTATCGTCGAAACGCCGGCGAAAAGTCCGAAATCCCGGGGGAAAGTTGCGTTTCGAAAATTTCGTTGCCAGCATGAAAATACCCTGGCCGCCTTTTCATTTTTCGTTACCGCGTATTCACGCGTTTTAATACCTCGTCGATGCTTTAATTCGTCCCTGGCTAAATTGGAAACTTTCTCCGACCTTTTTCCAGCCCTTCTGCACCCTCCGGGAATATCGACTTTCGTTGTCCGACCCTCGTCACCCTCATACTTCCATATTCTTTCATCCACTTTCAACAGATTTCTCGAAACTCGAACGGCGAGCACAAGATTCGACTCGATCGACCTTGAAAATCATCTGTATCAAAATTTAACACAACTACGATGTAAGAAATTTCTTTTTCTTGATGTTATGATTACACTGGAAATTTTTATGCGAATTTTCATTTTTGTACTTAACACCTTCGCACCAAATGACGCATACGTGCATTATTAGATTCTTCGATCTACTGTCTTATGGATAAAACGTTATATTCATATTTAGATATTTTTATATAAAATGCCTGGAGCAAAATTAAGTGGATGTCCTTCACAAACCAATAATATTTTCAAATTCGAACAAACTACTTGAGCTTTTTTTTAGATGTTAGAAGGATTAGTTTACTAGGCAGTGTATGATAAGAATTATTTAAAGATTACCATTGGTCGTAATTGCGAAGAAGAAAGTGAAGGCCATGGGTTTCGTAAATCCAAGTAAATTATATACATACACGAAGTTTTAACGTAATCGATTAAGTTTGCTACGAGCAATAAATGATTAAAAATGGCAAAAATTCTGAGGAACTGCGATTAAAAAGTCGAAGCAGTGGAAGCAATCGAAGCCGGTGCCAAAAATGCATAGAGATCCACAGTGTATGTTGTGGATTGGTGCGACCGGCAATTGGCAGAGCTATCTGCTGTACGGTGAGAGAGTGAAGGAGATTATTCAATTAACCTAACCTCAAATTCTCTAAAGTACTATCTCCTTATTTTACCTACTCCCGATTTGTTTATTAACAGTGTAGTTATGATTAACTTTTGGAAACATGCTTCAGCACCGTGTTGTAATTAACATGTTACTGGTTATAAACAATTTTATATTTTGGTGTTGAATGAGTAGTTGATGAATTTGATGTAGTTCCTTATTTAAAATTGGAGAGCACTGCATGATGTACGTTGTATTTATGATTTTATTGAGATAATATCGTTTTGTATATTATATAAAACGATACGATGTATTTAATAGAATTTTATGAATACTGTTAAAGGAAATTTTGGTGGTGGTGGTGAATGTGTTTATGCAATTTATAAATTCTCTTGAATCGTCTAAAGAAAGAAGCGGAAACGAGAAAAACGGAATCTATTTATTCAAATGTCTTCATAAATGCAAAACAACGAGAAAATTTGATTCATTAAAACCAGAATCCTTGTTTGTATGGTTTCGTACATTTGCATCAGCAACAAGTGCCTGAGACCTGTAGTCTGAACATTACATTGTACTTTTTTACATCATCGCTTTGCTTCTCTCATCAGGTAGAATTTTAATTGAATTCAGGTTCTAAGAAAAAGTATAAATAAATATTAGACGAGAAAAATACATTCCGTTTATTCTAATGTCTTAATAATTTGCAAAATAAAAAACGAAACATGATTCATTATAATCAGAATTTTTACTTTTGTGGTTCTCTATACAGGGTGTTGAGAAAAACCATTCAATATTTATATGGTATATAGAACACTCTGTACTGAGTTAAAAAGACTTAGTAAACATAGATCGAAAGGTCAACCGTTTCTGACCATGATGCTAGCAAACAAAAATGTTTATATCTCAAAAACGGTTGACCTTTCGACCTATGTTTACTAAGGCTTTTTTACTCAATACAATGTGTCCTATATACCATATAAATATTGAATGGTTTTTTCTTAACACCCTGTATACACTTACACCTACAACAAGTACATAATATTTTCATTCTGAAGATACTAATTAAATTCAGGTTCTAAAAAAATCTATAAACAAGTTTTACTTCAAAATCCTCATAAAAATCGTTACAGAATCCGTATGTCTGGCACGATTTTATACTAACTTTTAGTACTTTTATACTTACTCTTATAGAACTTCTGTAATAACTTTTTTAAAATTGGATCAAACGACGAGTTTTTTTTTAGATGTTAGAATGATTAGTTTACTAGGTAATGCGTGAACAAATCTTTTTTCAAATTGCTATTGTGAATTTGAAAGAAAAAAATTAAGTACACCATTTTTAACTCTTTTATCCGTGCGTACAATGAATTACTATAGGCATTGCAAGATGTAAGAATCTTTGAATTTTAGACCTACGATTAATCTAAATCGCAGTATCTCACAATTTTTTCCATCATTAACTATTCATTGCTCATAACAACCTTAATCGATTTTGACGAAACTTTGAGCATGCATATAACTTACTTAGTTCTAGAAGAGGTATGTTTATTATTTTTCTTCACAATTTCGACCAATGGTAATTTCTAATTAATATTCTTTATATATTACCTGGTAAACTGATCCTTCTAACATTTCAGGAAAGTTATTAGTCTTCAAAGGATGTCGACTTAATTTTCGCGCTGTATATACATTTGCATCTGCAACAAGTGCATAAAGACTTGCAGTCTGATCATTATACTGTTCTTTTGCATCTTCACTGTGCTTCTCTAGATACAGAGAAAAATTACAATTACCAGCCCGGGAAAAGGAACATAAATATCCCACAAAAATAGGCAATTAAACACGATCATTGTTCCTACCGTAGCACCAAAGCTAGTTCCCATTGAGTGTGATCTATTCTCGGTGGCCAAGGAAACGAGGAAAGTTACGATCACGGGGGTGTCAGGATGCAAGGGGATGCAAGAGTGTTCGCGCGTGTGTGTATAGGTATCTGCACAGGAGAAAACCGTGCCGTTTGGAAATATTTTCTCGAGGCGTTATCGAGTTTCAGCCATTCATTCCGTTCGAATGTGCCCCGCCATGAAAAGCGTCACCGCGGTGGAAGTTATGCGAGAACCTTGTCCGAGGACCGGCTGGAACGTTAAGAAGAAGTTAAGGGCTGCTTTAAAACGTGCCACCGTCTCGGAAATACCATCGACCCTGCGTCTGTGACCAAAACTCCCTTTAAACCCCGTCAATTTACACCCTGCCACCAGGGGATTTCCTGTCCGCCCCAAAATTACAACGATGCCAATTTTTTTGCACCCGACTTCGACTTTTCTGGACCCTTAGGTCTTCTTAACTGGAAATTCGAAAACTGCACACGTCAAAAATTTATTAGTTAAATTTTGCATGACGTCGTGTTAAAGAACCTGATCTATGCAGAATACCATGCAAACTGTAAACAATTACAGGAAATAATTTTATTTTCACTTGAGCAATTACGAAATAAAAATTTAGTGGTTACACTTCATGCGTCTGTAATAGTTATAATTAGACTGTGGATTTTAAGCATTTATCCCGAAAATGTGTTGGTGCAATTTCAAATGAATTAAAAGACTTTAAGAACGTCGATGTATTATCTTCAATTTATTAGGGTCATTAAAGAAAAAAGAAATTTGAATGTGTTTTCTGTGTTTTGCAATTGATGCAGACAATTTTTATTTTGCATAAAGATCTGCAGTCTGTTTATGATCTATGATTGTTACCAAGGCATCCAAGATATGTTAAACAACTATGTCATTACTTTGCAGATTTTTATAGGAATAATATTGATTGTATTTCTCATTTAATAATAAATTGTATTTTACAAAATTTTACACTTCATCATTCGATTTTTTCACGATTTTGAAACAATTTTGTTGTGCCAAGATGGGAGACTATTACAGCAATTTTCTTCAGTAATGTGAGTTTCAAGTCTGCTAAAGTATGAATAATTGCTATCTTTCGTAATATTGTACAATTACTAACATTATAGAGCAATTGGTTGGATACAAAGTATTTCAAGTGCACGGGTAAGATAGGAATGTTCAAATTAAATTTGATCGAAAACGAAGCCGTAATCGAAGCATTTTTATTGTACATTCTCGATGCATATTTTTATTATGAATTCATCTGTACTCGCTTGTTCTACTCGCACCGAACCATTCTGTTCGAAAAAGTAAAAATCGACCGAGTACTACGACGACAATATTGAAACATCCAAAAAATGAAGTGAATCTATTCGCGCAATAAAGGCGAACGCGAGGAACGTTTGAATTCATTATTATCCTAAACGAAACCGTGATTTTTATTCTTCATTTATGATGTACTTTTTCATATGGTATCCAGCTATACTCGATTATTCGATAATTATTTAGACGTTTGTCCTCCACTTCGATCTTAATAATATCTAGATATGTGGAGGGAGGGGAGTGTAAGTTTGAACAACTTTTTCCTTTGGAATTATATGGCGGTCTCCATTAGTTTTCGAGATATTTGCGAAAGATTGTTCGCACCACTACAAGCAATTCTGTCCATGCGTGTGCGTTTGCGAAACAGTCATAATCATTGTCAGCAGCAGTTGATTCACTGTTATGACACGTAACCTTCAACTAGCAGATCGTTCACCTTAAGCTTCATTCATATAATACATTTGAATCAGTTCTAAGAGAGTCTTTCGAACTATCCGCATCCTTATAACTCTGAAGACAAGAAATAATTAAAATACAAACCTAACGACTAATTCTAATCTGAACCTAATCCCAACCTAACCCCAACGCGAAAATAATTAAAATACGAATCCAACCATGGCCCCTATTTGTTTTAATTTTTTCAAAAATGATGAAAAACCACGAATATTTGGTTAGGATTAAGGTTAGGTTTAGGTTAGCGTTAGGACGAGTTCCTCCCCGTAGTAAAGTACAAGTTTCATTATTAAAACAAACTTTTCTTGTAAGAACGTCGATACGCAGTTGTGAACGGGGCTGACACACCTGTACACTGTCATTTGTCTCAAGTGAAGAGTGTAATTTAACACTTAACGTACCTAGAGTTTATTAACGTACCAGACTTCGTCTGCGGAAAATGTATGAAGGAGAAACCTTAATTGATTATTTTATTTATAAAAATAAAAATATATGTTTGATTATTTTATGAGAAATCTGAAGTTATGTTGCGAATTATTTCCTTTAATAAGTTATGAATTTCTTTCTGGAAATCAACGTTTATCTCATAAGGAGTCAAATGACCCAAACGACCCAGAATAGATATGTATATGCAATGTGCCGGTACGTTTCGTGTTAAACTACTATGCTTATACTGTGACGTAGACACACACGCATGGACAGAATTCCTGGAAATGGTACTGACAATCTTCCGCAAATATCTCAAGAACTAAAAGAGATAGCCAGATATTTCCGAAGGAAAAAATTGTTCAAAATTACTCCGCCCCACCACATATTCAAAAATTCTTAACATCGGGGTGGAAGTACAAACTTCTAAATAATTAGCGATTATTATACTCATACTGAAACAGCTATACTATTATCGTGATCAGCTGGTAATCTTGCGAGTCAATTTCCTGGGAATTTCCGTTATAGGTGTTTCGTGTGTCGGTAAGGATAGTTAGCTGAGAAATCAGAGCAAGAAGGTATGCTCGAAGCAGTTCTTAGGGCTCAGCCTCCGGTTCGCCGCAAGGTTCCTCCGCGAGACTTCGGCTTCCGGTGTTCCGAACGCGACGAAAATCCGACCCGGTTTCCCCGGCGATTTTCACCGGGATTCTCGGGAACGATTCCGAGGTTTTTCCCTCCCCTCGGCGACCGATAAATCTCGTTTCCATCGCGCGACGGATAAAAGCGCCGAGTCGTCGAACCGCAGCCTCCTCTAACCCCTCCTCACGGCTCTTCCCTCACTGCCATCACGGTTTTATAAACCCGCGTTTCATTTGCCCGCTTTGTTTCCATGGGAGATTAATGACTGTAATTGCCGCGGAGAGATCGGGGCTTGGGATAGACGCGGTCGCCTGCTTGCTGCCTGAAACCCCAGTTTCCACGAAATTTCGCGCGATTAATCGAAATAGTTGCTCGAATTCCGACACGTTCGGTTAAGAATCCCCCCCCCCCCCCCCCGTGATCGACGGGCTTCGTTACCGCTGCTTGATGGGACGATGAATTTTTCTCGAGAACTTCCTGCGACGGTCTTCTTATGGTTCCTGATTGGTTAAACCCCGATTGGGTTAGGCAACTTTCGGTCGAACTCAGTCCCTGATCGACCACAGTCGTCCCTGTAGGGGAACGTTCCCTGTAGGGGAAAGTTATATTCGAAATTGATTCTTATTGAATCTTCGTCAACCCCAACCAATATGTGCATGATGATCTTCTTATTGCACCAAATTCAACCAATACCAATCTTAATGTACGTAATTCTACCCCTACCAATTTAATTTCTTGTATTTAAAGGAAACAAGATTTGAAATCAGCATTAGATCAGTTAGATTCAAACGACCCAACATGAATTTCTTCTTTTAAAATAATTGAATACACAACACTACAACTTGTATGTACGTTGATATTCTTATCAACTAGACAGAGGATTTTATGCATTTATGACCTAAAAATGAGTAGGTAAAATATAAAACAGTAAAAACATTTAGAGAATTCGAAAATACTGTTTTACTAGTTCCAACTCACTATAAACACAGGGTGTTTCGTCTAAAACAGGACACCTAAATATCTCCTCTACCTCTGAAAATACAAAAAATGTTTCTAACGTAATCAGAAACCAATTAATGGTTTCAAAAAACGAATCAGTTGGAAGAATCGTTTTTTATCAATTGTAATTTTTTAATTGATTTTTCAAGTTCACTCGTGTTTTTTTTACATATATACACACATTTTGTTGTTGTTGTATGTTATAGCAAACATTATTGTGCATTCATCCATGTTTAATAGCACGACCTTGAAATGACCGTGAGCTCTAAAATTTGCTAATTAATGCAGAATTTATTTTCAGCAACATTTCAGATTCCAACGGTAACAGAAATTCGACCATGAACTTGAACTTGTAAATAATCACATTTATTACTGCAATAAATATTCGAAATGATGTCCTTCCGTTGTGATACATTTCGTGAGGCGAAAGACGACAGATTGTACAGCTCTTTCGATGATTTCAGGTTTCATATCAGCACATGCAGCAATTAAGAAAAAATCCCCATAAGAAAAAATCATAAATGTGGTTATTTACAAGTTCACGTTCATGGTGGAATTTCTATTACCGTTGAAATCTGAAATGTCGCTGAAAGTAAGTTTTGCATTAATTAGCAAATTTTAGAGTTTCCGTTCATTTCAAGATCGTGCTATTAAACATGGATGAATGCACAATAATGTTTGCTATAACATACAACAACAAAAAATGTGTATATATATGTAAAAAAACACGAGTGACCTTGAAAACACGGTTAAAAAATTACCGTTTATAAAAAACGATTCTTCCATGTGATTCGTCTTTTGAAACCATTTAGATTACGTTAGAAACATTATTTGTATTTTCAGAGGTAGAGGAGATATTTAGTTGTCCTGTTTTAGACGAAACACCCTGTATAAAAGAAGAAGAAATAAATGTATATTTAGTCCCTGTACCCAGAAATACAATTTTTATTTTGCATAAAAATCCGCAGGCTACTTATTACATAGAGTTAAACGTTACCTATCCATTTTCGTCACATCCCCATGAAATCCTTACTCCTATAACCACCTCTCTCTAACTTCCATTATTAATTAACCCTCTCGACGAACCCCCTTGCGGCAGAATCATTTAGCAGAGAATTTCTGGAAGCGAAACAATGGAGCCGCGATGTTAATCGGGTAATTTGATCGTGTCGCGAGTAGAGTAAATAAATCGCGTTGGAGGGTAGGTACCGTAAGCGCGTATTTATAGTTATAGAGAAACAAGGTTGCGAGAGCGGGGGTGGATTTAAAGGCTGGGAGCGAGATAAGGAAGGAAAAGGGCACGAGTTTAGCACAGGAGGGTTACGAAGAGAGAAAGAGAGTGAGTGAGAAAGAGAGACTGCAGAGAAGCAGCCTTTTTATCCTCGGAAAGCCGCGGGTGGGAAGAGGTTCTCGTTCGCAAATGAGGCACGAGCGACGAGATAAGGGAGGGAAAGCCGCGGGCCAGGCCAAGCTACGGCGTACACGCGAATAAAGGGCGATCAAACGCGATAAAAACTCCGCTCGAGAGAACCGATAAGACCTAATTGAATGTTCCCTCTCGATTTTAGCCGGCCCTAAAGCCGGGAAACTTTAGACGGGGCCCTCCGTCGATAACCCTGCCAAAGCAACCCCTTCTTCCACGTACGACACACATTTCTCTTTTGCATAACCTACTTTGTCGCCGGGCCGAGCTTCTCACGGATCTCTTTTCGGCTAGCCTAACCGTGGACACGCTTCTTCACCACTGCTAGGCAGATACGACTCGAGCACGACGTTTGATGAAACGTTGTCTTCAAACGACTCGTTAACACTAGGTTTACGGAGCACTAAAACTTTCTATTTTACATTACTTTACAGAAATAACAAGAATGTGTCTATCCAAATTTTCAGCCATTTTTTTTAAATAAATAACCCAGAGAAATAAATTGAATTCTTTCCTCGTGGATGGATTTATTTTACTGAAATCTTGTTAACCTCTTGATCTGCATTATTGTGTCACATTTATGACGATTTCAGAGTGTAACCTTATGTTCTTCTTTGTTGAGTGTAACGTGACACCAATTTTATTCACGGGAACCACTATGTCGAGTGTGACTTGATATTTTTAGATTGCTAAATTAAATATGCATATATTTTATAATATTAATTCGTGTATTCAACAAAAATTCGAAGTGGAAAGAATTGATAAACACTTCTTCCACTTGTATGTGATTTTTCATGATGCACTGCAAGGAGAAATTATTTATTACATAAACTAAATATATTAGTCCTGAATTAAATCACAAAATTAATGTTAATATTAATAAGGAGCCGACTTAGTTGTAGCATGTCTGTAGATTCCATTGGGTGGTAAATTTACTCTAATTGCTATGTCTGGAAACGTTTACCCCTAAGCACGTATGTTTCAATGTATGCTGGTACGAGCAGATGCTGTAATGATCGAGATTCGAGAACTAATTGGTTCGTTCTAGCATACTCCACTGTGTCCCTGTAAATTATAATTATTTTCACTTACGTCTCTTTTATTGAATTTACTTTTTGTTGTTTTCTCATTTAGTATCCTGGTTTAGAATAATAGAAAGATTTGAAGAATGTAAAGTTACATGGAAATTTAACTTTCATATTACTAAAATTATTAATTTTCCATTGCAACTAAGCCATTATTTAGCTCCTGTATCTTACAACTGATCACAGTTTATTGAATGCTCCTGTGCCAGTCAGTATTTGCTTTGCAGAGAACTATTTTATTTAGCAATTAGTGGTTTACTGTTTGAGTAATGATATAGACAATGAGTAATGTTTAATGGTCCAATAAGTACAATATTTGGTTGGAAATCTAATAGCGGATGGTGAACATTGTAATGCAAATTCATTGTTAATGCAGACACTGCAACAGTGAGGTTCTTTTAACAGTCGATAACTGATTGCAAACTATCGTACGTGAAAACGACAACGCCAATTGAAAACCGCAAATACAATCAATTGTACACTTATATTATGTAACAACATAATTGTTTTATCTTACATAGGAACAGGAAAAACGAAATACAAAAATATATTAAAACAATTGACTGTAACCCTTACTTTTCCAAGGGTTAGTTATCTAAGGTTAAAAATAATGAATTGACAATTACAGACAAGAAATACCAATCCAGAAGATATATTATGAAAAAAATTGGTGTGTGTTTAGACCACATGGCTGAAGTGAACCTTCATTCTTTATTTTTTTTCGAATTTTTATTAACACTTTATGACATTTAATTTTCAATGATTCTATTATTGAAACAATTGGCTTGTGATAGCTAAAATATGATATAAATATTCTTGATTCAATTTTGTCTGAATGTCTTGCAAATACTGTATCGAGAGTTGTTCCTGTTTTTGTTGTCGCTTCATTAGGGTTGTTTACCTTTTCCAATCTTAATTTACTACTAAAAAATTCTATTAATAATTTTGATTATTCCGATGCAAAGTTTGTGAATGATGATTGTTTATATTGTATATGAGAGTTCAGAATAAATGGCACAGATGGAAGAGTGAGCGCTAGAGTGAGTGAGAGTCCGGAATGTGAGGAAGAGAGATTGTTTGAGGTTAGGGTCGAACGTAGAGAGGTATATGCACGATGCATGGCGAGCACGTGTGAGAGCTAATAAAATGTCTCATATGTAGTTATAAGTGTTATATTATTAAAGTATATTAGTAAATATGTGTTTCCAATAGTTTATTCACCACAAAGTTCACGTTGGAATCTCCACTTAGTATCATCGGAACTTTATCATAATCTTTATTAAGCAATGCCGAACTCTCAACCGTATATGCTAATAGAATAGAATTTCGTTTCATCGTTTCATCGCCAGATCGGTTTTACTCCTACCGCGTCGAGGTTTTACGCCTAACGCGCCTAAAGAAGAACTTCACCAAAAACACAGCAAACATTTTTCAACGCCATTTTTCTTCATCATTTACCTCTCCCGTATTTTGTTTCGTATTTTTCTACAACCATAAGACCAAAGATCTGGGATCAGTCATTCCAACGATGATTAATTCTGTACCTGTAGAGTCAAACAAATATAAAGCAATTCCACCTAACTTTCACTTAAATCTCAAAACCAGAGAGAATAGAATTCCGCTTGATTCCGATTTCTTGAAACTCCCCGGCAAAAACTGAGAATTTACATAAAGTTCCGCAGTCCACTAATGATTACAGGTAATTAGTTCCGAATCCTCGGACTCGTCGGCGTGCCACAGCTTCAATCTTCGTTAAAGTCTGATTGCGAGTGGTACCATATCGTCGTTAAGGCTAATTGGGTTATATTAGTCTTACCATTAGTTTTAATTTCGCCGGTTTCATTGCACACCTCCTCGCGTGCGAATAACATTGTAGTCCGAGATTATAATTACCACGGGCCCATTGTGCACGCCGAGTCGCTGTTAAACGAAATTAAAAATCGACGAAATGAATCTCTCTCACCCTGTCCTTCTCTCTCTCTCTCTCTGTCTCTCTGACTTTGATTCTCTGTGCGGGTAACGTCTCGACGGTTCGTAATTGACGTTAAGTAAGGCGAGACGGCAGATTACGCGGTGCTCGAGGCTACAAGGTAAACGTTACTGTTATTTGTGTACCGGGATTCACTTGACGCGACATGCAAGATAGTTACGCGCTCGTTATCTCGCGCTAGCAGACGCGTTTTCATTTCGAGACACTTGAACTTTTTGCGTCCGCGAAAAGAGATGAGAGGGGGGGGGAGAAAGAGGGACCGGATACGTTTTTATAAGCCCGATTGCTGGGAATAATCGCCCCCCAGCGCGGAAATCCTGACTCTTTGATAGTCTAACTTCCGAATAATTTAATGCAGAAACTGCGGCTCAAAGGGAATCGGAAGTCCCCATCGATTGAACCTTCAGAGATCCCGAAACGGAGTTGGGAAATGAATAAACGAGTGCCTTCGATTTTCGTCCGCCCTCCGGAATTATTACTCAGTATTTACGACCCCCGAACCAGAGCATTTTATAGAGTTTGATAAAGTTGTTAGTTCTTCTTAATCTGGAAAAGTTCTCCTTAGAGCACAAAGTTTAGACAAAGTATTTGATTGCTTTCAAAATTCATTTTCGTTGTTATTAATGCGCACAGTACAAACTCTGAATTGTTTTATGACCCTTCTAAGACGAATATTATTGTACTGATATTGTCGATTCTTGTATCTAACCTGTAAATTTACAAATAAATTGTTTATTACAAATATTTTTGATGGAAAGCTCTTTTGGAAGTACAAAGTTTACAAAAAGCGTCAGATCGTTTTCATAATTCATTTTATGTCGCTGTATTGATGAGGTCAACTCACGAATATTGCCCGTAAAGTTATAAACAATTTATTCATTATAAAAATTTTTGATAGGAAGCTCTTTTGGAAGCACAAAGTTTACAGGAAGCGTTAAACAGATTTATGATTCATTTTCGGTCGACTAATGACGTCGACTCAAGGAACTTGAGTACTGAACTATTCATAGAACAAAAGCTTAGTACATGTTAAACAAAATTTTAAAAAATGGTACTTAAAACATTAATGATAAGATAAGTGCACTAATGGTGCGTGTTTATAGTTAGCAATATAAAAGTGGATAGAAAGAAAATACTTTGTGGGACACTTTAATATACTGTAGTGGAATTTCAGCTCGCGTGAAGTGCCAGTTCAATATTATAACACCCGTAAAAGATATATTTTATCACATTTCTCCTCGAACCCTCGTTGAGTCAAGTTTACGATGCTAAAAGCAGTTATGCAATTTATTTTCTGCTGATTTTCCCCTCTGATTGTTTCCCATGGAGTTTTATGGAGTCCCTCGTGCAACATGTGTGAACCCCTGTCCCTGTGCGAGGGCTACACGTGTCACGCAAGGGACTGCAATAACATTTATCTCGTAGAAAGTTCTGATAAAATGAATTCCGACACGTTTTAGCTATTACCGACCAGGAAATGCATACAGTGACAGGCTTAAACAGAATATTCATAGTTAAGAATATTTATAGTTAAACCTATAATATTGATAACTCATCCAACGTTAGCTAAAAGTATGAACAGTTGCAGTTATAAGTTGAAAATCGTAAAAAACTGTAATTTTTCCCACTTTTAATCTACGAGTCTATAATGCTCAGTTTTTAAACTTTCAATACAGGCCCAGATAAAAAAGTTGTAAAAATCAACTTTTACTATTTCTTTTTTGCCGTTCCGACCAGATGCAATTTTTTCAAAAATCTTTGTACGCGTCATCAAATAAAGTAATCCTCCTAACTTCTCACTCAAGTCATTTGGTCTAATTATCAAAAAGTTATACTTCTTCAAATCGTGTTGATACTCTTCTACAGTTCACTGTACTTCCTGCGTATATTAAAGCACGCGATCGCGGCGGATCTTGAAACTCGATTTTCTCGAAAACGAGGCTTCAAACGAAAAAATGTTATTCCTTTCTTTTCGATATATTTTTACATTTAGAATCATCCTCTGCCCGCTTGTATATGTTATTCGGCCCCAATCTGTACAAAAACCTCGCTAAAGAAATATACTAAAACTTTTCTCAAGAAAATATTTCTGTGACTTCGCGAATTGTAAAAGAAAAAATCTGAGGTCCGTCATTTTGACGGGCTCGGTAGTTCTAGTGTTAACTCTCGTCGCGAGCAAGTACACAAAACCGGGCTAGCAGTAGCCTAGCCCACTGAGTAGGGTCCCCAATTACTTCGATGCGCGAACGGTTCGCCGGGTGCGGTTTGTTAAAGCTCCTAGGTCGAACAGAGAAATATCGAAACCGAGGGAGGGGGGATGAGAAAACGAGAATGTCGACGACGAGAGTAGGGTGGCAGAGAGAAAGAGGAGACGAGGGGGTGGTGCGAGAGGGCGTACAGGGTGAGAAGACACGGTCTGGCAATATAATCGGGAGGAACACGGTAACACCGCGTAACGAGTTAGCACAACGAAGCCAAGCCAGGGGTCTTCGTGGCCCTGGCAGCTCGCAATCGATAGCCGGAGCAGCTAGAGGCGTGGGAGTCTGCAGCCTCCGGGGTCGAGAGCGAGCGAGACCAAGCTCGAAACAGAAAGAGAGAGACAGAGAGGGTGGGAGGGGGGTGAAGAGGGAGCGAAAGGGACACAAAGAGACGTTGGACCGAATTTCCGGAGCAAGACGAACTCGCGAGGAGCCGAGGAGGAGCGGAAAAGGGGGACTCCGAGGAAGAAAGCGTGTCGCGAACTAAAACTCAGACACCAGACGCGAGAACGCTCTCTTATCCGTCGTCGGAATTTCTCGCTGAATTCTATTCGGCGGTTTACGGGGTGCAGAGGGTGCGGTGTAGGGACACAGATTGAAATTTTCGGCCGGAATCCGCCAATTAACCGTATTTCGGGCGTTCGAGAGCGTCCTCCAAAAAGCAGAAGAGAGGACATCTCAAAATCTTTAGACCTAACACAGTACTTTTATAATACGAGGCACGAAATGCTTCTAGATAGTAACCCTCGGATTTTATGAATTAACCCTCCAACAGAGGCAGGGTCTCTTTTGACCCCGAGTATCAAAATTCATTTATACTCAGTCTCTGGCGAATTAACCATTAAACTGTAGACAGTTTCGTCTACGGACAATTTCGTACAGTTTATAAAATTCTTTTGTTTCATACATTTTACCATATAACATATTTCAATTATTTGTAAAATTCACTGTGATATTCTCAATTTACTAGGCTTGAAGATACTATATACATCTTTTTAGATATTTTTAAGAACTATCATTCTACTAAAAACTGTATCAGATATGAAAGACCCACGTTTACAGTTTGAAGATACTGTAAGAACGTTTACAGTTTAAGGGTTAATCAAATGGACAGCTACTGCGTTAGGAATAATGATTAACGCGCCTGGAAGTAACTCTAAAAATACATTTCACAAAATTGATAAATAAAAAAGTGAGTGATTCTAAATATCCTCTATTATACAGGGTGTTTCCAAAATCATGGTAAAAGAAAGAAACAACATCTTTTTGGTCAACGTCCCGTTTTCAAGATAAATGAGTTCGAAGATCTCCCGAGTTCGCGTCATCTAGGAAGTAGAATTGGTCCGTTATAGTCAGACGCGTCCGACAATTCCTATCTAATTGCACGTCTACACGCCGCATTTTCAAAATCGATTTCCACAAAAACGAGGTGTCGAACAAAAAAATATTCCTCTTTTTCTTAAACTTGTTTTAACCTTTTCGGGAATACTGATATATATGTGCACTCTTATATCCTTTTAAGATTATAATTAATCTAAGTAAAACAAAATCAAAATTTGTTGGAGGAACAAAATCATTACAGTATCTCTCAACGAGAAAAACAAAAAATTCGCCATATGGAAGCACCGATAATAATTGTACTGATTAATATTTTAAACAAGAAATTATTATATATTTCTTGTTTCTACTTCAGGAAATTCGTCGCTAAAGGTATTAACACTAAACCTACCTAGGTCAGATGACCGGTTCTCTATTTCACAATTATTGAAATTATACAAAACGCTTTCATAGGAAATGATTCAACTGTCTTCTTTATTTAAACACAGATTATAATGAAAACCGTAACAAGTTAAAAGAAATTCAATCTTTTTACTTCTATAGGGCATTTTACTTTTATATGTTTTGTGTTTGGAAGGTATAGTGATAAACAAGACGAACTTCTGGGATACCCTGATATAATAATTAGACTGCGGATCATTATGCAAAACAATAATTTTCTTCGTCAATTACACGACACTGAAGCCATACAAAAATTTCTTTCTGTCTTTAACAATTTTAATAGATCGATGACAACATGTTCTTAAATTTGCTTAATGTTTGTACTGTTTTAAATTATATGCACGAATTTTTGTCATAAACTCGTAAAATTCGAAATCTAATTATTATCTTCGAAACTCAAATACCAGACACTGTCTTATCGGTCGCCAGAATTTCGCACGGTGTTTTACTCGTGGTTATGGTGTGCAGAGGGTGCGGGGATGGAAATTTTCAGGCGGGAATCCGTCAATTAACCGGCTTCGCGTTCGAGGTTCGAGAGCGTCGTCGAAAAAGGAGACGAGAGAGGACACCTCGGGGGTCTCGAGACGAAGCTTTCGAGCGTATAATAGGGCGAATCGGCGAAACGAGACGGGACTCGAAAGTCGCGGAAGCCTTTAAGGAAATAGGTCGAGAACCAATAAGTCGTTTAAAGGACTCTCTACGCCGAGGTTCCGCTCGCCGGCCGACGGATTTATGGAGACGCCTTTTAATTAAACCCCGCCCCGTGCCCTCCGCGATGCTTCCCCTTGTCCGGCGACATTTCCGATATCGGCGCCTCTTCCTTCTCTTTGAATCTCTGTCTCTCTCTATTTATCTCTATCTCATTCTTCCTTTTTCTCTCTGTTGCGATTACCATTCTTTGAATTTCGCGCCATGGGCCTCTGTGAAATTTGGTGGCTTTGTAATGCAGTTTCTTTGAGTATTGGAGGTCTTTGATGGGAACGATAGGGTTGTGTTTGAATGATGGGACCTTAGGAAGCTTTCTTTTATTAGCTTTTTGAACATTTGGATTTATCTATTGCGGAACTTATATTTTTGCCCTTTCTTTTCTCTATCGAGTTTACTCGTGGCTTGAATTTTAAGTCTTATTATTTGTTGCTATATACACTTAACTTTATTTTATATATATAATTATATATACAAACTTTTATACACTCTTATGTATCTAAACTACTGTTAATAAACACTATGGCGGCTGAAAAGTGTGTGAGAGGAGGAAAAAGGATTAGGAAGCGTTTCGTCCTAGGCCCGCTAGAGGACTCGTCAGTAAGGCTATCTAGCGAACCCGTGCCTTAGACGCGGGATGTCGTAAGGACAGTATAGGACGGTATATATACAAACAGAGGAAGATTGAGGTAGTAGCGAGAAAGGTGTTGTCGTAATGTCCCTCTGTTGACGAGCATAGGAAGTAGCCGTCACACACTAATAATAAACTTGTTCCTAACTTAATCAGAATACTTTTACATACGTGGTTTCTCTCATCAATCTCTCTACACTCGCTCTTCTTCTTTCATACTTCACAATCATACCAACCTTTTTCTCACACGCATACCAACTGCAAAACAATAATTATTACCAACACTCTCCCTCAATTATGTGATGCAGTTTATTCACACCCATTCCACCTTCTTCACAATAATTGTTTCCAACATTATTTTGTACGTATTAGGTATATTTAACACTAATCCTGCCGAGCATAAAAAGTGACCCGCATTTGTTGCCTTGTAAGATTGACAACATTGTATTTATCTAGGCCTTTTTCTATTTTTACTATAGTATACAGGTTGCGGCAGAATAACATGTCCAAGCGGACAGAAGTGATTTTACATATAAAAATAGATCGAAAAAGAAGAATAACATTTTTTCGTTTGACACTTCATTTTTGAGACAATCGAGTTTCAAGATCGATCGGATTCTTGTGTTTTAGTGTATGAGGGTAGTAGAATTGGTTGGTCGTGTTCAGACGCATCTGGCGACGTTTCTGATCAGTCGTTAATTATATCACTATAAAATTAAAGAAGTATCTTAACACGTTGATCGCCCACTCAACAAGTATAAAAATTCGATAGAATCAAAACAATTTATTTAACAACACAAAAACAGAAAAGTTATGTTTTATAATATTAATTGCTGTTTCATAGCTCTTGCATTTCGCAGATCGTAAGCTAATTTGCTCGACTGAATCTAGTAACGAGAAAATTAATTTTCAATTCTGGACAAACAATTCCGTCACTCAGATATTGGTGACATGGCGATCACAGTGTCAAATACAATGATTAAATAATATTGAAACAGAGTACAATTAATAACTCTTAAATTTAAATGTTCTTTTCGAAAAATAATCCTCCTTTGGCATTTATTATATCTTTCCTTAATCGTGGCATTCGTTATATTAATTTTACATTTTTTCATCTAGTGTAGTCCTCCTCCATGTCTCTTGTAATAGGGTGTAGAATTGGATTTCAGAAGTGGCGTAATTTTTTCTAACGCATACGTTTCAAAATTCATGTAGATTTTAAGAAAATAAAATATTAATCACTTATTATTTTGTAAATAAGCGGGGGGGGGGGGGGTGATCTAAACACATTTTATACAAGTTATGAATGATTATTTACTAAAAAAACTTTTTAAAGAAATGTCCATACTTCAATGAGTGGTAGTGTATATGTTACGGTAAATGTGATTAATCCGGTGATTATGTATAATTGCCGGTTATTATATACAGGGTGTCTCGTATAAAACAGGACACCTAAATATTTCCTCTACCTCTGAAAATACAAAAAATGTTTCTAACGTAACCTAAATGGTTTCAAAAGACGAATCAGATGGAAGAATCGTTTTTTATAAATTGTAATTTTTTAATCAATTTTATAAATTGTAATTTTTTAATCAATTTTATAAATTGTAATTTTTTAATCAATTTTATAAATTGTAATTTTTTAATCAATTTTATAAATTGTAATTTTTTAATCAATTTTATAAATTGTAATTTTTTAATCGTTTTTTCAAGTGTTTTTTTACATTTTTTGTTGTTATATCTTATAGAAAACATGATTGTGCATTCATCCATGTTTAATAGCACGACCTTGAAATGACCGTGAACTCTAAAATTTTCTAATTAATGCAGAACTTACTTTCAGCGACATTTCAGATTTCAACGGTAACAGAAATTCGACCATGAACTTGAACTTGTAAATAAAGACATTGTATCATTCCTCTATGTACATAAAGAGTGAGAGAGATATGTATTTAAGAGTTTGCTCACTGCTAGATTTCTCAGTGTATCGACAAGCGATCCATAATGCGTTATTCAGAACAGGAGAAAATTCAAATGGTTTTAATTTACGGTGAAGCTCGAAAGTGTCTAAGAGAAGCAATTCGAATTTACAAAGACAGATTTCCAGAACGTTCCTGTCCATCACGTTCTGCATACTCAAGTATTGTTAAAACATTTTGTGAGACTGGTAGTGTCAACAGAAACATTCGTGTGAGATGTAAGACTGTTACTCATGAAGCAAATGTGAACAATATCATCGCTAAAGTCAATAAAAACTCGCATGTTAGTATAAGGCAACTTGGACGTGAAACCGGTATTAGTATGACAAGCATATTCCGAATTCGTCATTCACAAAAATTTCATCCTTTCCATTTATCTCTTCACCAAGAGCTCCATGGAAGAGACGTTTACAACCGCGTACACTTTACTCAATGGGATTTTCGAAGGAGCTGTACAATCTGTCGTTTTTCGCCTCACGAAATGTATCACAACGGAAGGACATCATTTCGAATATTTATTGCAGTAATAAATATGATTATTTACAAGTTCAAGTTCATGGTCGAATTTCTGTTACCGTTGAAATCTGAAATGTCGCTGAAAGTAAGTGCTGCATTAATTAGAAAATTTTAGAGTTCACGGTCATTTCAAGGTCGTGCTATTAAACATGGATGAATGCACAATCATGTTTGCTATAACATACAACAACAAAAAATGTGTGTATATATGTAAAAAAACACGAGTGACCTTGGAAAAACGATTCAAAAATTACAATTTATAAAAAAACGATTCTTCCATCTGATTCGTCTTTTGAAACCATTTAGGTTACGTTAGAAAAATTGTTTGTATTTTCAGAGGTAGAGGAGATATTTAGGAGTCCTGTTTTAAACGAAACACCCTGTATAATAACCGGCAATTATACATAGTCACCGGATTAATCACAATTACTGTAACATATATAGAGTGAATCCAAAAAATATTCGAAAACTAAATTTTCCTGTCTCAAGAAGTTGTTGATGATTTCGTTAAAACAAATAGCACAATAATAATCGTGGTCTCATTTTATAGCTTCAGGCTTCTACTTTTACTAACCATTATTGAGTATTGCTCAGAACAATTTCACATGACGTAAAAGGTGGAAAACAGAAGGCATGTTTTATCACGATAATACTACCCCACTTGAAGCGTCCCTAAAGACATTGAAAATTTGTTTTCGCGAATAAATCTACCGTAGATCGAAGATCAAAGTATTTCATTTATAACGACGCAAACAAACTTGATGTACGGTTTTTTTTTAATTGAATTTTTTAGGTCACATGCCCTTTCTCAGGTTATTAGTGACCGCAGTGTATTTGTTTTAAATTAAATGACAAGTCCAATATCCTTCAGGAATGCTAGTATTTGAACGCAGGAATTTTCCTCTTGCAGCATATTTTTTAGGTTAGGTATTCCATATTGTGTTTAGTCGTTTTATCAAGGTTTAAATGAAAGGTGTACATAACATAATAACTTTACTCTAATCATAATGTACACCACCGAGCTTGGTCCTCATTTTTGTTCCATAAAACAGTGAAAAGAAATCATACGTCAATTTTTAAGACGTCGTTGTAAAGAGGAGGCGTCAGACATCAAATCTATGGAAGATTAATTCACGAAATAAATATAGTTAATGTTTTTACAGAAATTTCAATTTATAACATTTTTGAGGAAAATATGTCTTCAGTTTCTTATCTGTTACATCATGTAGAAATATTTCAGAAAAAAAGTGAATAACAGTATGCGAAAGTAGAATCTTCAAGCTTTAAAACGAGTCCAAATTTATTGCTATACAATTGTTTTTTACGACCGGTTAAATATCGCCGAAATTTCGGGAATCAGAAATATTATATATTTCTATACCTTTATAGAAAGGTATAGATATTCTAATACCTAATATTTATATATTCTAATACCTTTTCGATCCTTTGTACATGTCTCAGAACATGTATAGTTAAATTTTCATTACTTTTTTCAAACGGTGTTTTGTGGAACACATCTACCGTGTAAAAAGAGAGTTGTGTGTACGCATTTCACAGTGAAATGGTTAAAAGCATTGCCTAGCTCTTGCAGTCGCCGTATTTGACGGTCAGATGCGTTTTACTATACCACTATGTAGTAATGGCGTTGTTCCGCGAGTCTAATAGAAATCGGCATCGGATGACGGATAAATGAGGGTAAATGGTAACAATTATCTAGAGCACACCGATATCCAGCGGGAATCTCATAACTCCCGACCGGAAATATCGGGAGCGAGCATACTGTACAGACACAGAGGATCGGGGAGGTGGGGGAGTTGTGGGTGAGCTCGAAGGGGATGATGGGGGTGAGAGGTCGCAAGTTTGTTCAGGTCCGATTGCGCGGCGGAGCATCTGCTCCCAAATTCACGGATTTCGAGCGTGTACACACGGGGCAAAGTTCGCGCAAAGTTTGCGTTACAATTGCGTTTTGCTCTCCTCGTGCAGCCAGCGTGGCACGGCACGGCACGGCAGCGCGTCGCGTACACGAGCATAAAGGAATTTCATTTATCGGCCCCAGGCTTTGTGCAACACCGGGAATCCGAATCAACCGCGTTACGCAAACATTTCATACCGGGATTACATCGTCGATACGCGTTCCTTCCATCGTTTCGTTCGAGAAACGGGAACGGAGACGGATATGACGAGTCGCAGAAAAATGGCGGACGCATCGACGAGCTGCGACGCGAGCGAAGAATGAAAACGTGCTACCGAATGATTTCTGGATCAGCAAAGAAAGTATGATATTTGGTGGAGTTTCTTTGCATTGAAGAGAAATGGTTAGAAGAATGATTTGAGCACAGTGGATTCATGCTATGAAACACAATAGTGTTTCTAAGTACATTAGTATTTGAATTTCATGAATAAATATCAATACGAATATTAAGAAGTTCTAATAAAGAATTTAGTATGGAGGCATAGGATTATGAAAAGATGGAAAAAGGAGAAGGAAGCGTTTCGTCCTAGGTCCGCTAGAGGACTCGTCAGTAAGGCTATCTAGCGAGCCCTTAGACCATATATACTTATAGACCCGGCATAGGTATAGTGTGTGCATTGAATGCAATGTTCCAAGATTAAAGACTATCTGGTGGCCTCTTAGATGATTCAAAATGGTGGATAGCGTATGAGACGATGCACGTACTGCGGTAGAAGCGTCACCAGTAACAAAGAGAGAAGAGCAGCTACGCATATAAAAGCGAGATAAACGATTATATTTGTTCAGGTATTTCCTAAAAATTTAGAAAAATGGTGCACACTTGTTGCATAAAAAATTGTAGAGAACGACGAAACCGAGATATATATAATATTATGTATTGTATATAATATATATTATATATATTATATATAATAATACATTATATATAATATTATGTATTGTATATAATATATATTATATATATTATATATAATAATACATTATATATAATATTATGTATTGTATATAGAGTTGAGCAAAATTTATATCTAAATAAAAATTTTGAATAACGAATGAAGATAAAGTATCTTTTATTCGCGAATCGTTATTTGAATAATTATTTACCTAAATAATGCCCAACTCTGATTTGTATTCGACATATACATGTACCTATATTGTTCTTACTAGTATTTTTTTAAATAAAGTTGTGAGGAAATAAATACAGACTTCATATTATCAACTTCTACATTAAAATTTATCTTTTTCCCAATTATAATCAACAAAATGAGTTAGGCATATTTAAAATAACTAGAGCAAAGTAAGAATGAACGAATAATAAAATAAATGTATGTATATTACAGTTACAGTTTCCATAAATATCTATACAGAATCAGATGCGATGACAATTCCCCTTTCCCCTGTTGCACTTTACCACCAAGGTACTGCGATTTCTCAACAGACTATAGCACTTGGCCTCCTACGTCATCTTTTAATCTTGGAACATAGGACGTTATCTGAAGCCGGGTCTATAAGTATATATGGTCTAAGAGCGGGCCCGTGCCTTAGACGCGGGATGTCGTAAGGACAGTTTAGGACGGTATATACACGAACAGAGGAAGATTCAGGTAGCAGCGGAAAAGGTGTTGTAGCAATGTCCATCTGTTAACGAGCATACGAGGTAGCCGCCACATTAGTAAATAATAGAATGGAAGTAGGGGTTGCTAAAATTATTTGTACACAGTGGTTTCATATTATGAGGCAAAATATTGCTTCTTAATAACAGATTTCGAAATCTATGAATTACAATGGTAATAAATTTATGAAGTAATGGTAATGTAATAATCGAGAATATTCTATAAATTGAGTTCTTCGATACAATTTCCAGTTAAGATCAATTTCATTTAAAACCGAACAATGTTATAATTATTTGAAATGTACCAGCAAACGGTGAAGGAATAAAACAATATGTTAGCATTTAATTTTCTCTATGTTGCAGTCAGTTTTTTACTTTCCAGACTATAGTGAGCAAGATGTCGAGTCAAAGATTATTAATGAATCAAGCACACAATTGGAACTATGATTTATCTCGTCGAGTTCTGATATTCCCAACCTCAACTGTCGTTCGATCGTTTCACCCACGTGGGAGCTATTGTTCAGACACGATTCACTCGGATTATCTTCGACCTGTTAATTAGTTACGCATGTTAACCCCCCTGTCGAGGAAATTGCGCCGCATCAATTCCAATTACATCACCCTATCTTCGAGAACTCATCCTTTGAGAAGTTCGTATAGTCACTATATTGTTGTACACAACAATAACGTGTGAGAGATAGAAACCATGACTTTGCTACTTCTCAATATTTATTGTTCATTCATCATCTGAACATATTTTATACGGCTCGGGAAAATATTCGAATTACCGTAATGGAAACAGGCGAAAAGACGAGCAGTAGTATTATCCTCGCTGTGGTCAGACAGGAGTTAAATGATCTACTGCGATCACTAGTTTAATGTGCGTTTGTGAAAGCAACTGAATAGCAGCGTATTATGTTAACAAATACTGTGAATTAAATCTAGTAATTCATTTAATATAGAATCTAGTACAATAATTAATTTAGTAATTTTTGCGAAATGAGTGGGTTAAGGACGTTCATACAAATTTATAAAAGAAATTTCTTTCTTAATTATTAAGTTCGCTAATAAGCAATCAATTGTTCAAAATTTCTTTTGTTACATTAAATTATTTCCATTCGTGTTTTAATTGGTATAAATACATAAAGAGTTAAGTTTTAACACCTTGTCATAAATTATATAAATCATTGTCTAACATCTTGAAGATACGTATTGTATTATTGCAATGATGGCAGTACACCTTTCATTCAAAGCTTAATAAATCGAATAGAAAAAATCGTAGATCAAGTTTTAATAAATATTCACTGTAAAAGGGAAGCTTCAATCTTTAAATCCACGGTGCTTCCGGTTATGAAAAAAATTGATCAATGTTTCTACAGACATTTCAATTTGTAACATTTTACACCAATGAAGCGTCTTCAATTTCCAAGTCGTTGTAGCATGCAAAAGTATCTTTGACAAAAATCAACGATGGATGGCAAAATTAGAGGCTTCAAACTTGAAAATGAGTACAGGAATATTGTTGTACTATTTTCTTCAACGAAATTCTCACAGTTCAAATGTTTACAATTTCTCGAGAATCGGAAATGTAATGTTTGAATATTTTTAGGATCCACTACACAGGTTGTTCATTTGAAAACTTTCCAGCCGAATATGTCGAAAAGTATGAAAGATATTAAAAAAGTGTAAAACACGTGTCCAAGGATTTCGAGGAGGATAGAGGGGAGCAGTATCAGTTTTTTATTTGGGTGGCGTTTTCAGGGTCATTTGAAGGTCAAGTTTGTTTTTTCAAATGGAAACCTATATTTTTTATTATGGGATTTTATTGTACGTAAAAAGACCAGCAATTTTCGTAGGATAGTTTTTTTTATCTGCGCACTACTTTCCGAGATATTTAAAGAGAAGTAGAGCGAGTCATACTTACACTGCGAGAAAGTTTGTAATTTCTTTATAACTAACAAATTTTCAAAATTGTTCTTCGTTGTTTCCTAAACAATAATTCAGACGATTCTCAAATTCTGAACGAACATTTTTGAAGGTATCTGTTGGAATAGCTCTACATACAATTAATTGTACTACGATATAGTATCTCTTATTACAATGATTCACACTTGACTAAATAGTACAATCTTATATTTGAAGACAAACAATATAAATAAGAGATCAATAGAGGACAATTTTGTTTTCTATCGCTACGTACAAGTACAACTGGAAAACATGAACGATTTGCGTCAAAGAATTTTACACATTAATATGCCTCGCTCTACTTCTCTTCAAATATCCCCGAAACTAGTGCGCGGATCTTTTTACGTACAATAAGATCCCATAATAAAAAATATAGGTTTCCATTTGAAAAAACAAAGTTGACCTTCAAATAACCTTCAAAAGGCCACCCAAATAAAAAACTGATACTGCCCCCCTCTTTCCCCCTCGAAATCCTTGGATACGTGTTTTACACTTTTTTAATATCTTTCATACTTTTCGGCATATTCGGCTGGAAAGTTTTCAAATGAACACCCTGTATATTAAATTCACGGATCTGTCGACCAGATGACATACATTCAATTGATTTGATTTTAACAACTGCACGGTACATACATTTTACATTCCTTAGTAATAAAAATTCCCGAACAATTTCAACACAGGTTATAAAATATGTTCTCTAGAACATTCCACCCAAAATTTTCCCCAAAACCTCATTATCAAGCGAAACAAGAATTCTTCGTTTGTCAATCATCATCTGCTCGAAAATACGTAGAAAGGCGAAGGGCCGTTTGTTATCGGAAATCGAAAGGCTTCTCGGTGCAATTATTGGCGGGCAAACAAAGGGCTTCCATTACCGTTCGCGAAACGAATACATTCAGGCCGATTAGATTACCGCCGATACAGAAATTCATATCCGTGAATTTCGCTGGTCGGAGCTTTCTTGTTTCTTTCGGTCGCGATTCGGCGGGTACGATGAATCGTGAATTCATCCGACTAGGTGCATAACGCTCGAGAACATCCCCCCGGCTCGGTTCGGCTCGGCTCGTTGTGACGTCGACGTCGACGTCGTAGAAGGGATGCCACGACGACCCACATTCCGTCGAATTTAATTTCATGCCTTATCTCTGGTAACCACGGTACAATGCTTCAACTGGGGCGGCTGCGAATCCTTCTATCTTTCCCTTGTACGCTCCACATACACCGCGTCGCCGGAGAACCCTGTACAACCCCCCCCCCCCCTTCCTCCTACTCCCCCGACGCTCCACACAACTGTCTAAAACGTACTGCCATCGCGAAAACCGTCCAAACATATTTTCGTTTATTACTCTCGAGTGTAACAGAGTTGCAAAGACTTTGGACAAAGGGACACTGTAAACATTTACGGCAATTGTTGGATCACGCTCCCTTAACAGGGGCACAGTATTCAAAACGCTGAAAATAGGGGAATGTATTTGATTTCTTTTAGGGAAACTATCGGGTGGATCTTTTTAAAATTTTTAAGGTAATTTGCTGCATATTGCAAGAGGTGTATGTAACAAATTATTGAGAAATTTCAATCGAAGCACTCGTGCATTCTTAAAGATGGAACACTACTTGGAACACAGATATTGACGTTATCTTTGTGATTTCTTTGGAGGGAAACTATCGGGTGAATCATTTTGAAATTTGTATGATAACTTATTTTATATGCAAGGTGAATGTAGGAAATTATTGAGAAATTTCTGTTATAGCACATGTGAGTTCTTAAGGGGGGAACGTTACTTAGAAGGCTGGAAGTAAGGATATTTTTGTGATTTCTTTGGAGGGAAACTATCGGGTGAATCATTTTAAAATTTGTATGATAACTTATCTTATATGCGAGGTGAATGTAGAAAATTATTGAAAAACTTCTGTTACAGCACATGGGAGTTCTTAAGGGGGGAACGTTACTTAGAAGGCTGGAAGTAAGGATATTTTTGTGATTTTTTTTGGAGGGAAACCATCGGGTAGTTGTTTCTAAAAAATTTAAGGTAATTTATCGCATATTCGAGTTATATGTTAGAAATTATAGAGAAATTTCTGTTGAGACATACATGCGTTCTTAAGGGCGGAACGCTGCTTACAGCACCAATACTAATGTTATGTGATTTTTTGGAAAGAAACTATGGGGCAGTTCAGTTTGAAATTTTTAGGATAATTTTTCTTATATAGAAGGAATGTGTAGTAAATTATTGAGACATTTCTGCTGAGTATACGTGCGTCCTTAAGGAGGAGAATCCTGCAAACGTTACTGATCTATTTATTATTCAAATAGGCTGCTCAACGAACACGATTGCCAGGAGAAGCAATCATAATTTTTTCGTGTCGGAAGCATGATTGACCTATTTCTTAGCTTCGCCTTTCACCCATGCAATTCTTGCTCGCGTTTTTTTTTACGAAAACGTTCCTTCGTTCGCGCGCCGGCGAAACGGTGAATTATGGATACGATGTTTGCGTTGGAATTCGATGGAACCCCGCGATTCCAGGATATTTCATCCCCCCTGTACCCCTCCCATGGAAAGGAAATATTTATGACTATTTATGGAGCTTCGTGCGTAGAACGAGTGCGCGGATTTTTTGCTCGGAACAAGTTCCAATACGCAGAACCAGGAAAATAGTTCGATAAAAATTTATAACTGGATATTTGTGCAAATCTACGATTTTATGGAGCAACTTGAACCCGATCAATCGATCGTCGGGTTGACTGCGCATATTGGAAAGTTGTTAGAAAACTGAGGATTTTTATGCAACATAAAAATTGTCTGCATTAACTGCAAAACAAAGAAGTTACATAGACATTTATTTCTTGACTGAATAATTACAATCCGATGAAAATAATATAACAGCATTTTTCAATTCATTAAATCTTTTTCCTCTTTTACATTTGAGCTACTCCTTTTTGTTACAAATGCATAAAAAATCAATAAATTGTGTAGATTCATTTTCCTTTAAAATGGGTACAACCTATTTTAATATCAGCAATGAATAAATTTTCATTTTTGACTGCACAAATTTTTTAATATGATTAATTGCATAGTTTGTGCATCTATGGTGAAAATCAACAGGTGAATTCTAAAACCGCAGAAAGCATTTGAAAATATTCGTGGACTAATAAATTTTCATTTTTGACTGTACATGGATTTTTTAATGCACTAAATAGACTACGAACTTTATGCATTTATAACAAAAATAAATAGATTGTTTATGATTTATTAGAACAATTAAAGAAAATTTCGTCTGATACACGGTCATGAATTTAAGAATAATACCGACAAAGCCATTTTATTTACACAGTCTATCTGATTTTAGACTTTATTAAATTCCGCTAGAGGTCTTGAATAATGTAAATATGATATGAACTGTTTCTTTTCATATGGAGAAAATATCAGAAAAATTTAATGAAGAGGGTGCAACGTACACTTTTTATTGAAATCTCGTTTGACTATGGCATCACGGTTCTTTCACCTCCGGTGAAAAGCAAAGGATGAAAAATGAGTTCGCGCAACCTCATTTTCCGCGCATGTACGCACGTAAATAGAGGGTGATATTTATTTACGCGCGCACGCCGCGTAATTAACCCTTGATAACCCTTCGCGCGGCACACGCGTCGTTAACCAGGAATCCTCCCTTATTGATGCGGCAACGTCAATCTGTTTTACCATGAAATTTAAATCCAGTTAAATCACATGTACGAGTACATACGATTTTCACCAAGCCAGGAAGTTCTTAACAACTTCCATCAGACTAGAAAATGGCGTGTTAAATTTTAGATGCCCGCTTCATAATGATTAAAGTGTGGGAGGATTAAAACCTCACAGCACTTTAGGGGATTCTAGGATGAAATTGGATATTATGGTGCACGTGACTCTTCATCGGATACCATGAACCACCTGTGGCGGGGCTTCACGTGCTCGCCACAAGGGGTTCGTTGGTTAATACTTTTCTCTGGTTCTGCAACTATCAACGATTGCTATATTGCTTTCTGAAACGTTCATGGAAAGCCCATCAACTTTTAAGGCAGACTTTAGGTAGCTTATGGTGCTCGCCATAAAATGGATCGTTGCTTGACAGTTTTCTCGCTGGTGCTCTAATTGCCATTGATTACTATGTATGGCTTTCTGAAATACGATCATGAAATATCTATCGACCTAACGCAGACTTCCGATAGAGTTTCCTTTGTCCACCACAGGAGAATTCTTGGGTTAACACTAGTTTCTGGTTTTCCAACTGTCAACGATTGTTATATAGCTCTCTGAAACGTCCATGGAAAGCCCATCAACTTTTAAGGCAGACTTTAGGTAGCTTATGGTGGTCACCACAAGATGGCTGGTTGCTTGATAGTTTTCTCGCTGGTGCTCTAACTGATATTGATTACTATAAGTATATGACTTTCTGAAATACGATCATGAAATATCCATTGATCTAAGGCAGACTTTAGATAGAGTATTCTCTGACCACCACAGGGGAATTCTAGGGTTAACACTAGTCTCTGGTTTTCCAACTGTCAACGATTGTTATATACCTTTTTGAAACGTTCATGGAAAGCCAATCAACTTTTAAGGCTGACTTTAGCTGGCTTATGGTGCTCGCCATAAGATGGCTGGTTGCTTGATAGTTTTCTCGTTGGTGCTCTAATTGCCATTTATTACTATGTATGGCTTTCTGAAATACGATTATGAAATATCTATTGACCTAACACAGACTTCCGGTAGAGTTTCCTTTGTCCACCACAGGAGAATTCTTGGGTTAACACTAGTCTCTGGTTTTCCAACTGTCAACGATTGTTATATAGCTCTCTGAAACGTCCATGGAAAGCCCATCAACTTTTAAGGCAGACTTTAGGTAGCTTATGGTGGTCACCACAAGATGGCTGATTGCTTGATAGTTTTCTCGCTGGTGTTCTAACTGATATTGATTACTATAAGTATATGACTTTCTGAAATACGATCATGAAATATCCATTGATCTAAGGCAGACTTTAGATAGAGTATTCTCTGACCACCACAGGGGAATTCTAGGGTTAACACTAGTCTCTGGTTTTCCAACTGTCAACGATTGTTATATACCTTTTTGAAACGTTCATGGAAAGCCAATCAACTTTTAAGGCTGACTTTAGCTGGCTTATGGTGCTCGCCATAAGATGGCTGGTTGCTTGATAGTTTTCTCGTTGGTGCTCTAATTGCCATTGATTACTATGTATGGCTTTCTGAAATACGATTATGAAATATCTATCGACCTAACACAGACTTCCGGTAGAGTTTCCTTTGTCCACCACAGGAGAATTCTTGGGTTAACACTAGTCTCTGGTTTTCCAACTGTCAACGATTGTTATACAGGGCGAGTCCGAAGAAACAGAACACCTAAATATCTCCGTTACTTTTCGTTGTACACAAAAACTTTTTACGACAAAGTTACACTGTTTGGAGGGCCACATGTAACGCTGTAAGAGAAAAAATTTTCAGGTCCAGTTTTTTATGAAATTTCAAGGTCATCGATGTATTTTTAAATGGAATGATATATCTTCGTTAACGGAATGTTGAAGCTGACAAAGTAACGAATTCATCCATGTAACACAATATGACCTACAAATGACCTTCGACCCAGAAAAATGGTTTAAATAAAATTCAACGTGTAAGATTCATTTGCTTTATGTCTGTTACGCAAAATGTTCAATATTCCTTGAGCTGCTTACATTCAAATGTATCGCAATACACAACATAATAACAGATTCGGCAGGAAGAGATTTATGATATCATAAATACCTTCTCCTATGCGTTCGTACAGAATCGTGTTTATCAACTACTAATTACTCTGAAAACCTTCTTGCTATCAGATTTCCACTGTTTCTAAGATTTCTAATCTATCAGTTTATCGATGAACGTTTCACAATGCGTTACTCGAAGGAAGATAAGATTTATATGATTTTCATTTACGGAGAAAGTCGACAGTGTTTAAGAGAAGCAGTGCGGTTGTACAAGGACCGATTTCCTAATCGTAATTGTCCATCAGTTTCCGTTTACTTCAATGTGATAAATAAATTCCGTGAATCTGGCAGTGTTGAAAATAAAAAATGTACGAATGTGAGGACTGTAAGGAATGAAGCAAACACAATTAATGTTCTGGCAGCAGTGGATATATTGTGTTACATGTATGAATTCGTTATTTTGTCAGCTACAACGTTACGTTAACGAAAATATATCATTCCATTTAAAAAAACATCGATGACCTTGAAATCTCATAAAGAAAGTGACCTTCAAAATTTTTCCCCTCACACCGTTACATGTGACCCTTCAAACAGTGTAACTTTGTCCTAAAAAGTTTTTTTGTACAACGAAAAGTAACGGAGATATTTAGGTGTTCTGTTTCTTCGGACTCACCCTGTATAGCTTTCAAAAACGTTCATGGAAAGCCCATCAACTTTTAAGGCGGTCTTTAGGTAACGTATGGTACTCGCCACAAGATGGCTCCTTGCTTGACAGTTTTCTCGCTGGTGCTCTAAATGCCATTGATTACTATGTATGGCTTTCTAAAATACGATCATGAAATATCCATCGACCTAACGCAGACTTGCGATAGAGTTTCCTCTGTCCACGACAGGGGAATTCTTGGGTTAATAGTTTTCCCGCTGGTGCTCTGCCACCGATTGCTGTATCGTAGTTTCCTGTGTCCACCACAAGGGAGTTCATTGTTTAGTAGTTTTCTCACTGATACTCTAACTGTCATCGTTATTATACAAAGCTTTCTAAACATATTGTTGCGACTTTTATTTTCACTTCGCATCGTCCCAAGCGGGATCGTTAAATATTTATTTGTAATCTTTATTTATAGACTTAATTACCATTCTTATGGCTTTCTACAAATGTATAGATTTATTGGTTCTGTACGTCCGATCTGTTCGGCGGTCGAATCTCTCTCTTTCTGCTGTGCCATGGCTAACCCTCTCTTGACAATCCCCCCTCTTCCACTATTTCCTTAGGGGCTGTCCATCACTGCATTAATCATTGGTTAACATAGTACTTTCCTTGCTGGTCCGCTAACTACCATCGAATGCTATAGCTTTCTCTAATAATCATGACTAGACTGCAAATTTGATGCACTTATGACAAAGTTAAGTTTGCCCAATTTAAAACAATAGACAGAATAAAAACATTTAAGAATATCAATGTATCAAGTTTAGCACATTGATATAAATAAAGGAAGAACGAATTTCTGTCGGGCTCCTATTACTTACAACATATTTAAGCAGTTTCTATTTTGCATATAAATCTGCAGTCTAATCATGGCATATCCATTATTAACAGGCAGACTCTAGGTAGCTTATGGCTCCACAAAATAATTCATTGGTTAATATAATACTTTCCTTGCTGGTCCTCTGTCATCGATTGCTGTATATAGTTTTCTAAAGGATCGTGAAGTATCCATCAACTTAAGACAAAGCTTAGGTAGCTTATAGTGCTCACCACAAAAGAGCTCGTTGGTTAATACAATACTTTCCTCCCTGGTGCTCTGTCGTCAATGTTGTACATAACTTCCTGAACTGATCATGAAACATCCAGCAACCCAAGGCAGACTGCAGCCAGTTATAATGATCGCCGGTAGAACCGCCAGGACGAAACTTACTGCAATTTTCTCTCCTCTCTCTTTCCACGATCTTCCCATACACCAATTTGCCTTTGCCCCTCCCCTATCCTCAATCTCTAACTTCAACCGCTACTTGCTATACTCCAAAGTAGTAAGTTCTAGTTTCAGTACTATTTCAAGTACGTCTCAAGCGTTTCGCTATATCACCCCCGTCCACCAAGACGAAACTAACCATTACGGCAGAGGGGTAAGTCTTGACTAGTGTCCTCGAGCGACCAATTAACCCAACTCTCTCCTCCATTCTACGACGTCTATCCTCATTTACAATAGACCAAAGTAGGCGGTTCGAGATTCACACTGTGTTTCAGTGGCCACCAAATAGATCGCTATATCCGCCTACGTACACCAAACTGTGAAACTGGAATTCCTAAAGACTCCCTTGAGAGCGACATTGTACTAGTATGAGTTCCCCGTTTCTTTTGGCAGCGCCTCTGTTGCCGTTAACATGATGCAAACTAGGTAAATGATCAAATTTATACACTGTTTCAGCGGCTTACAAATAGGTCCCCAACATCCTTACCTAGCTAGTAGCTTGAAGCTATAAACGATATAATAAATCCCATATCGTCTATAGTGACTTTGAACTAGTACAAGCTTCCTTCCTCTTTCTTTTGACAATATCTCCGAGGGAATTAACATGATGCAAACTAGGCAAATGATCAAATTTATAGACTGTTTCAGTGGCTAACAAACAGGTCCCCAATATACATACCAAGCTGGTAATGTGAAGCTATAAATGATATAATAACCCCTTTCGTCTATAGTGACTTTGAACTAGTACAAGCTTCCTCCCTCTTTCTTTCGACAATATCTCCGAGGAAATTAACATGATGCAAACTAAGCAAATGATCAAATTTATACACTGCTTCGGCGGCAAACAAATAGGTCCCCAATGTACTCACCAATTTGTGCAGCTATACATTACGTAATAACTCCTTTCTTCGTTTTTATAACTTTGCAAATATCTCGGTAACTATGCGAAATATGGCAAAATATCAAGAGACCTTTTTTGTAAAAAATGATATTTTATTCGCATAATCTTTGCATTGTAGCTGACATCCAGAATTTGACCTAGTAATGGAAAAATCATGTGAATAGAATGAGTTGTGGTTAGGTCGTGGAGGGGGCGGAAATCGCACATATATATATATATATATATATATATATATATATATATATATATACTATGGATACGGTATTGCCATAAGCCAGATACACAGCTTTTTGTTCCGAATTGAACGTAGAGTTGGATGCCAGCGCCGCTATCGTTCGACCGGTGTACTGTACCCCTCGTACTCCTCTTCGCCCCGTGATCCCCTATACTTCGCCATGCGTTTGCGTTCCTCTAAATGGCGCTGCTTTCAATCGAGTTCATTGGACGTCATTGATACGCTACGAAATAAAAAGTGTCGATGACGTCCAATGAACTCGATTGAAAGCAGCGCCATCTAGAGGGACGCAAACACATGGCGAAGTATAGAGGATCACGGGGTGAAGAGGAGTACGAGGGGTACAGTACACCGGTCGAACGATAGCGGCGCTGCCACCCAAATCTACTGTTTAATTCGGGACATTTCCAGAATCCGAATACCGTATCTATAGTATATATATATATATATATATATATATATATATATATATATATATATATCAGTGGGAAATCGTACGAGGGGCCACGGAAATCGTACTCGTGCCGCATAATTAAACGCAGTCCAACTATCACACACCAAACATCTCCCAACCATGCCCTCAATCTTCCCCAACCACCTTAACCAAACAATAATCCCGAACGACACACTGCTGCACCATCGACCTTCATCCACGAAATCACTTGGCACTCTCCTTCACCATGAACCGACACCACCGGCAATAGCATTCCAAGCTCAGCAAACGCCACCTCGAGTTCCACAGAATTGTGCCCAAACAGTTCATTGTATCCCGTCTTTACAAGCACGCTCAGTCGAAAGGCAAAAGATACGTGCACGCGATACGAGGGTGGGCGTATTTAAAGTGGACAGAGGCAAAACATACACAAGGAGAGAGAGTGAGAGAGAGGAGAAACCCTAGCAGTTCATGAAGTAGACTGGCGTGATAGCAATGTTCCCACCGGTGTGTTGCTCCGGTACATCTGTTGGGAAAGTGTGGTCTCGCGTTAACGGGACTGCTCGCTCGCCTCCGCGCCGCGTAGGAGGCGGATACGCTGTTGGAGGTCGATTGTGGCTATTTCTGCTTGTGCGGAACGCGCGATGCCACGGACGATCGCTTTATCAGCAACGCTCTGTGACTCCTCTGCAGCGTTGAATGCCGGTTAAAAGCTGCGAAAACGGGACATTTATTTCGGGAAATCGAGCCGGCCGCTCCGCGCGCGCCGCGATTATTAACTCCGCTCGTAATGGGACGCTCTCCCCGGCAGGAAATTGAAAAACACGACCGAGAGGACAAGAGGGCCGGAGGCTCTGCTACCTATCTAGCTAGCTAGCGAGAGAGAGAGCGAGAGAAAGAGAGAGAGAGAGAGAGAGAGAGAGTCAGCTGACTAGGTAGTGAGTTAGAGAGGATAAGAGTACGCTGCTTGGTCCGGATCCAATTCTTTCGGCCGGCCCGGACCTCTGGACGCCCGGGGAGACGGGAATTCACGCTGTTTACGCAAAAAGCTTCCGCCGTATTCCACTTCTGGCTGGCTCGAGGGGGATAAACAATGCCCGGCGTGTTGTTCCAGTTTACGGGAATACTTGCACGCCCGATGCTTGACCCCGGGGACGCCGCGTCAGTTACAGATCCTGCGAAACGAGATCGCGCTCCCCTCAAGCATACACTTTTCCAAATGAATTCTTTAGACGGACCGCATTCTGCCAGGACAGAGATGAGAAATTGGAGTAAACGGTGGTTCTTCGCTGATCGGGATCCACTATGTTTTCTGGAGTCTCTTGGTGTTCTGTTATGAATATTGCACGACAAGTTATTTCACGGATACAGATATTAGAACTACTTTGTCGTTCGTAATTCTTTAAATGAACACTGAAGTTTTTACTTATTGTGGATAAACTTCCGAAAATATGATAGTGAAAATTGGCGCAAATGTTATTTTCATAGCGAAAATCACGAAAAAACCATAAACATCATATTTTTTCCATTTATTTCTGTAAATAATGGTAATTTGAAAAATACTTCAAATAAAAGTTGTAGGACTCATCAAAATACACATTTGATGTTGTATTGATTTTTGTCAGGCGTAGATATTTTGCTTTCTGGTTCGGTATAAACATCGATGTTGCAAACTTCAAATGGGGGGGGGGGGAGGTTCTCAAGATAAAAGTCTGCTCTATCGCGTGATATAGTTTGATTTTACACTGGACCCTTATTTTTTTGAGATAAATTCAAAAATATGCTCAAAAATTGCTGCAAAAATGGCGTCTCTCGGTCTTTAATGATCGTTTAAACATGTTTAAACATTCATAATGTATTCATATTGGATATCACTGTAATCAGGAAAGTCTATAGAATCTTTTACTGCAAAGAACAATTCAATATCTTTTATAATAACATCACAATATTTGTTAAAAAGTTGAAAAATAGGTTTTTTTTCAAAGTCATGTTTCTTAAAAACTGTGCGTGTAGGCGAAAAAGTAAAGGCAGATTCGGAATCAGCGCAAGAAACTCTATAAGAACCACCCAACAGCTATCAGGAAACATAAAAAAAGTTGAAATTTGTTGGACAGTGTAATTTTGATAACGATTCCAGGTGTGTTGAGTGGGATAGGATGAATAACTTGGGTGAGGTGAACTTGGTCTTACGTAGATATCGTTATGGGAGAATGCCAATCTTGACGTTTCTCCCGACGGTAAGATTCCTGTACTGATTCCAGTCTCCAATCGTACTGCATATGTTAGTGCATCATCTAAATTCTTGGGATCGCGTATATCCTCTATTCTTCCAATTTCATGGGGTACGTCTTATAGGAAGTTCTTCAGGGCTAGATTTTTGCCTTCATAGCATGGGATATTTAATGTACTATGGTGGAGTGTATAGCACTCCGCCATTGACGCCATCAAAGTACTAGTCGCGCCTAGCTTATTACTTGAAATGTTTCCCGGACAAGACATTGAATAAGATTACACTTGGATAAAATTGATAAAATCGTTAATAAGAATGAAAGGATTTTAAACGCTGCCACAATTCTAAATTGTACGTTACGCTCAAATTGTCAATCTTAATAAGTCGAAGGCAATATGTTTACACTTTTCAATTCCTTCAATATTCCCACTGTTTTAAATGGCGCCAATTTGTTTTTGTTGTAAATGCATAAAATTCGCATTTTGCTCGTGATTAACTGGTTCGACTTGCGCCATTTTTTTATTTAACGGCTCATATTAACAAAGAAGAGGGTTTCCATAATTATTGTCAGGTATAAAATTATTTTTCATAAATAATCAATATATACATCTCATTCTATGATGTTTAAATAGTATTTGCTGAAAAATTAAACTGAATATCTCAAACAGTATCCCAAACATTGTATTTCCATGAGATTTTATCTCATACTAAAATTATAAACGTACGGACGTGGACTTATAATTATGCTTATTTGAAACGGTGAATTCTCCACCTTCACGTACCTGATCGAAATTTGTTCAGTCTCTTTTTCGTTTCTTAAAACAGTGTGAGAAACTGTGGCTGTCTCCTGTCATTTGGAATTCTACAAATTCAAACGACTCTGCAATGTTCAAACAATTTTTGTACAGACACATTTCAATGTGATTTTCTGGAGAGTAGTTTGCCCTTCAAAATGACTTCTCCAAACTTGACTTTCGATTTTTTGTAGCCATTTTATTGTATTTTAAATAGCTCTAAAAATCTCATCTTTCAGGATCAGCAGTATTGGCCGTGCATGGTCAGACCGGGATTAGATGACATTTACTGTCATTTACCAGATATATCAGATTTGCTGATATACCAGAATATACTAGAATATACTAGAATATACTAGAATATACTAGAATATACTAGAATATACTAGAATATACTAGAATATACTAGAATATACTAGAATATACTAGAATATACTAGAATATACTAGAATATACTAGAATATACTAGAATATACTAGAATATAATAGAATATACTAGAATATACTAGAATATACTAGAATATACTAGAATATACTAGAATATACTAGAATATACTAGAATATACTAGAATATACTAGAATATACTAGAATATACTAGAATATACTAGAATATACTAAAATATACTAGAATATACTAGAATATACTAGAATATACTAGAATATACTAGAATATAATAGAATATACTAGAATATACTAGAATATACTAGAATATACTAGAATATACTAGAATATACTAGAATATACGAGAATGTACTAGAATATACTAGAATATACTAGAATATACTAAAATGTACTAGAATATACTAGAATATGCTAGAATATAATAGAATATACTAGACTGTGCTCGAATATACTAGAATACAGGAGCACCAGTTTTGAATGTTGCTGTAAAAGTACGTAGTTAAACTATATAAACAGTAACAAATTGTATCAACAAATAATCTACGGTCAGCTCTCCCCTCAAACTGCTCCAAACACCATTCTATGTAGTGTAATCCAACCGTCGTCCACATTTCCACGCACACACACACCATTAGACTGCATATTTGTATGCAAAATAAATATTGCATTAATTTCAAGATACAGGACCCATATAGACATTTATATCTATACTTAATGATTTTAATGAGCTGAAAATAACCCAACAGTATTTTAAAATTCTCCAAATACTGTCACCGTTTTGCATTTCATCTGCTCATTTTTGACATAAATGCATAAAAAATCCGCCTACACATGATCCCCCGAACTTTGTCCACGGTGTCACCAAGAAAAGTCTTCCACTCAATCGCATATTTACGAGCTCTGTATTATTCCCTGTACAGCATCTCGCGGTGAAAGAGAGTGAAGACGTTAGGGGTCTAGATAGCGCGTAGATATTGCGGAAAAGGGGCCACCGAAACATGCTCCCGCGTAAGACAGGTGAATCTATGCGAGAGCGGGTTGCCGGCCGGATATCTAAGATGCATGGTATCGCAGGATCTCTGCCGTGGCATGCGGAGGAGCCTTAATTGCCGAGCAAGAGGCAATTAGCCCGGCGGTGGTTGAATGTGGCGGGGGTTGAACGGGCTGACATCTAATCGGATCCCCCGGTAATCTCTGTGACAGGCTTGCCACCGCACCAGATGGACGAGGCTCGAGGGAGGATAGCAGAACGATAGGAGGCGACCGGTTGCGGCTGCAGCTGCGGCGTCGGTCGCTGCACCTGCAGCTGCAGCTGCAGCTGCGGCGACAGCGACGGCGACGGTAGCACCGGGTTTTGATCAGGCGCCGGAACGATGCAGGCCACCGGCGACTACTATCAGAGGGCGAGCTGCTGTCCCGGAAGGAACGCGAACGTGAACGCAGAGGCGCTGCAGATCAGCACGTCCGTCAAGGGCACGGAGCTGCTCTGCTGTTGCTGCAGCTGCAGCCCCTCCACATCCACAGATACTCCGGGTCTACTGGCCAGCCTCGGGGTCTGCGTACTCATCTTAGGGTACACGCTGCTCGGGGCGTTCGCTTTCATGGCGCTGGAGGGCGGCCTCAAGTCAGTACGTACGGATTTCGACATTGCAGTAGACCCTCATACCGGGACATTGCTACCACAAGCCCTCCCATAACACTGTTCGATCCGAAGGTTCCGTCTTACAGCGATGATTCGGTCTAAGCAATACCCTCGGGATCGTGCAGAGCTCGATACAATTTTAGAGGAACAATATTCCAAATACTAGTTCAAATAGTCGTTGTTCTACAATTCAAATAAAATACTATTTTAAATTAACCGTAAAACTTCTGCAAATAAAATATTTTTATTGTGGTAATCTAACGCATAAAATAAAATATTTGAATTTGCGTTAAATAGTATTCAAAGTCGACTTTAACGACAGCGAGTCGTCAAATGAAAAAAATTTATTCCATATTTTCGATGTATTTTCTTATGTAAACCTGATTCCAAATAAGAAGGTACCTGGCAAATCACGAGTTTAAGGCATTATCTCTGAACATGGCACAACAGAACTCGTTCATTGACTAATCCCTTACTCTCGCCGAAGACAATACAAATCACAAATCACTTGTCACCTGGTATATGAAAATTCGTGACGATGTGAGTGATCGAGTGGGGGAGCAGAGACTTTACAAGGCAACCGCGCAATGAGATGCGCGAAACAGGTTCCCTCTTATTTGATGTCACCTACAGAAATCACCTTCTCAAATAAAATTCGCACTATTTTAAAAATCCTTCAACTAAAATACTATTTTGAATACTATTTTAAAAACTTTTTCTAACAAATGAAATGTTTTATTTTCAAAAGTGCACGTATGATTTACAATAAAATAGATTGTTTTTCTATCTACTATTTGAAATAGTACTATACACAGCTCTTGGACCGTGTCATTGCATGGATCGTGCAGAAGGAAGAAAAGGGCGACGCGTGTAGACACTAAATTGAAGATGAAGCCACTAAATGCAGTTCAAATGATATTGTGTTTAGTGTCATTTTAATCAGAAAAATGGCACAAATAATTTGGTGAAAGTCTCATAGAAAATAAATAATAAAAAAGTTTTGCAATTGGATTAGTGGTTTCACACCGATATATACCTGACATTGTATCGAATTGCGCGGCATGCTTACACTGTTCGTCAACCGAGGCAGCTCTAGCTTCTTGACCCCTCGCGGAGCATAATCCGCAATGGTGGAGATAGGCGCTTTGCATAGAACGTACACTTCTCGCTTGCTTAGATCGAACCGTTACTGTATACCGAAACCATGATAAGACCGAGCTATACTATCCGCACAGACACGGAACGGTTCCGTTTCAATACAATAATATTTTAATAATACCTTTTTTTTAAAGCCCTCACACCGCCCTTGTAGACTCATATAAGCTAAATCCGAAAGCATCTTGATGCGCCGGGTTATTGATGAACGTAATAGCCAGCAGCATCCCCCGAACAATAAGTTTTAACTTCGACGGGGTTTAGTTCGGGAACTCTGTCCTTATCGCGTCCCGATTATGCATGCGACGAGATCCTTAAACCAATTTGAAATTAATCCTCGCTGATCCAGGATTCATCGAACGACCTGCTCGTTACCGGAGGTTCGAAGACCGAAGGCGGATCCTACGTGGTGCCCAGCCTTGAGGACGACACTGCGGCGACGGAGCTCAGGGCACGTACAGTGGAGAGGCTTTGGAGTATCACGGAGGATTTGAATGTGCTCTACAAAGAGAATTGGACCCGGCTAGCGGCTAGAGAGGTCTTCGAGTTCCAAGAGAACCTGGCGAGAGGTCTCAGACGAACCTCGTCGCAGTATGAGCCCGTTGGATCGCGATCCAGGGATCATGCCATGGATCGGAGGCCGCATCGACGGTGGACGTTCAGCGGCAGCCTGTTGTATTCGCTCACGCTCATCGCAACCATCGGTAAAGTCCATCAAAAATTCGTCACTTGCGTTCAGAAAGCCATGAAGATAGCAGATGTCTTTAACACTAAACTTACCGGTTGAAAATGGCACGATTGAATTTATTTAAATTTTGTGCGATTTTTATCATAATGTATACTTTCATAAAGCAGCGTGTATAATCATTTCCAGTGGATATAACATCAATAATTGTGAAATAACAAATCTGAAACGGGTCATTTGACCCGCAGTTTAGTTGTTAATTTCTCAACGATTCATCTGAGACTAGGACGTGAGTTCTAACTAGACCGCGGATCTTTATGAAAAATAAAAATTGTCTGCGTTCACTGAAAGAGACGGGTGTCACTTAGGAATGTCTTTCTTCCCCTAATTATTTGAGTGGTTCGGAAATAAATGATTGACACTCTTCGCCTTTTTAAATCCTGCTGCTATTTCAAATTACAGTTGCCCATTATTGCCATAAATGCATAAAATCCGCAGTCTAGTTACAACGTGTGAAGTTTATAAAACGTCAGAGGACTTCATCGGTGATGTTAGACGATGATCAACTACGAATCTCAAAGGCTATAATCTCTAGGGTAAAGCCAATCGCGTTCTTGCCTTTTGAACGATCCGCAGACTAGTCATCGGTTATGGGACAGTGTGCAATATTTATTGAATTGTACTGCTGTTTCAGGGTACGGCGGCGTGACGCCACGCACGATCTGGGGTCGTTTGATCACGATAGTGTATGCGCTGGCCGGGATTCCCCTGATGCTGGTCTATTTGAGCACAGTGGGCGATGTGTTAGCAAGAAGCTTCCGCCGTTTGTATGGCAGGCTTTGCAGGCCTCGGAACTGCACGAGGAAGCAACAACCTCCGCCACCCCCTCCACCGGTTGGCGGAATCATGAGCAAAACATACAGATACGACAACCACGTCGACTCGAAGTCCGGCAATTATTACTCGGCCAGCAGGGAGAGCTCCTGCGATGATTTAGGGACAAGAGGAACCAGCAGCGCCATTTTGTTAGACTGTGGGAGCGAGGGACTGCTTCATGCTACCACTAGCTCTACCGCCGCTCTTCAGGTACATCGATGATCATTGCAGTCACGGAAAATGGTTTAAAAAATTGCCTGACTTCTTCTGAATTTATAGTCTCGCCAGTTCTAAAATTGTTTGGCGAATGGAAACAGAACCATACTACAGTAAATCCTCTTATAACACGGTTGATTCATTCCGTGTTGTATCGGAACCGTGTTAACCCAAACTTAGGGGAATTGTACGTAGGGAACTTAGAGAGTAGTATGAGGGCTGTCCAAGTCTAATAAGTTCTACTGTGTTATGGGAGGGTTTACGCAATTTTTGTATCGCGTTATATCGAAATCGTGTTCTGTTGCACTGGTATTAAAATTCAAAGTAGACTGAAAAGTACCAATATATCAGCCTGTGGCTACACAGTTACCAAGGAACATTGTAAAAATATTAACAATAGAGAATACAGTGTGGCCTAAAAACCACTAGACCATTTTTAAGTGGAATTACCCTTTTATTCCCTCAAAAAATTCATATTTATTTTCCATAAAAAAATTCAAAATTTCAAATGGTCTGGTAACTTCTATACCCCCTTGCATCAACGAGAAAACCTAGACGTATCCAGTTAGAACAAAGTTTGTACCGTTGACTAAAAAGATTGACAAATTGTACCAAATTTGTAGCCAGTATTACCGCACGTTAAACTGAGTATTTGTTAATAATGTCCATCTTGTAGGACGTGTCGTCCGGAAACGGCAAACGGCATTTTCACCCGTGCTCGTTGTCCTTGTCGACAACCTCGTCGCCGGGTTACGTGGTCGAGACGAGCTCCGTCAGGATACCGATAAGCCTATGCCTGGTGATCATACTGATCTACATATGCGGTGGGGCGATAATGTTCAATCGGCTGGAGGGCTGGAGCCTCCTAGAAGGTGGTTACTTCTGCTTCACCAGCCTGGGAACGATCGGGTTCGGTGACCTGATGCCGGTCGGAAGAAACGCGGCGACTGCGACCTTGGAGGAGCTCAGCTTGTGCGCCTGCTCGCTCTACATCCTCGCCGGGATGGGCCTGGTCGCCATGTGCGTCAACCTCGTCCAGGAGGAGGTGGTACGCGTGATCAGGGACTTCGGTAGAACCTGCGGCATGTCGTCCGGGGTGGTGGTCGGACCTATCGGTGGTACAGGTATCCCTGATGCAGGCATTCGACGGGGAACCGCTAGATCATTCCGGCCGAGAAATCCCCTGGTTCCGCTTTAAGGTCCATTTATAACAGCCTTAATCAAATATCAATCGGAATTTGCATTCTACAAACTCCATTTATCTCAATGAGAACAAGAAGATATAAACAACGAGAACAAGTACACAAGTCTTAGAACCAAGCTGCACCACTTAAGAGTGCTGGTCGACTCGAGGAGTCCATACAATTTTTAAAGATGTTTGTGTAAATGAAATTGAACCCTTTACGGTCCAATGTAGTCCTTCAATTTGGCTCGACTGCGTTTTGGAGAACTCCGTGTTCTTAACTTTTTTGAACTGTTTTTATGTGATCCTGTAGATATCGATGAAGACATTCCGAAAATGTGTGTATGGTTGTTAGGAATTCACTGGTTTATAAATTATACGCGTGTAAAGATGAGCAGTTTTAAGCGTTTTTGACAGGTTAGAGCGTCGCCATATTGGATATTCGTTGAGTAGTAGAGGTAGGTAGGTCTGTTCGGCGCATGCGCTGGTTAGATCCTGAGTGTTCAGCGCATGTGTTAGATAGTATGGTATATTTGCGGGATCGACTAAATAGTAATGAGCGTATGCGTTGGATGCCAATTCAGTGGTTACACATACTTTATGAACATAAGCAATTTCAAATGTTTTTCACAAATTAATTTCACAAGTAATTAGAAATTTTAACTTTAAAGACATGCCAAGTAGTAAAGAAGAAGCAATTACTTGGGCTCGGGATTGTGGATTGTTGCGGAAATTTAAAAAATGTCGTACACATCGGTGCGAACTGAAAATTTATAACAATAATAATGGAATCGGTCGTTTTCGGTGTCCAGTAATTAAAATATACAGAATCGCATACAGAATTTCAAAAAGAAGGTACAGTCCAAGATGGTTTGGGATTAGGTCGTCGTGGGAGCGGAGAAGGCTGACCCGACCATGGTATAATGTTTCGCATTTTGATTTAGTAAATATGTTATTATGTATTACGTACGTGTTTGTGCTGCCATCTAAAGGATTTGTTCGGAAATATTTAGCCTATTTTGTGTGTATTACCTAGCAAATATATCAATATGGCGGCGCTGTAACCTGTTAAAAAGGCTTAAAAGTGTTCAACTTTATATGCGTATAACTTTTTAACTAATGACTTCCGCGCATTAAGATTTTCATTTTCGGCGTTTACTCGTCGAAATCTATAAGATTGTATAAAAAAACTTGAAAAAAAAAGTTCTCCAAAACGCAGTTAAACCTTCAATTTTACTGCAGAACTTCTACCTACAGTAGCTCTACTATGTACAGGATAGTCCACTTAAAAATAACCACCGAAATATGTCGTTTTCAGTTGTCATGGTGTAAAAAAACATTTTGTATGCAGTTTGACTGATATCGATGGACGAATACCGCAGTAGAATCGTTTTCAGTGTACAGTGAACAAACAATTAGAGACAACTGAATAAATTGACAAATTTATATTGAAATTATCAAGTTGTAAATGACAATCTAGCTACACTGGGTTCTTATTATCTTAAAGAAGTATTGATGTTTGCATATTGCAAGTGTATGTTTAGCAATACTGTAGGCAACATTGTCGGTCGCGTGGACAATAAATATATTTTTCGTAAAGTAGCGGTGTAACGAATGTAAAATCATTTATTTGTCGACTGTAAATGTCGATAAAAATCGCAACCACGGATCCGGCCAGTGACACTTCTTGTTCAGGTATAGTATTCTTTGACTTGTGCCGAACGTAGAGAAGGACAGCGAAGCTCGAGAGGCCTCGGTCGCCGAGAAGTGTAACATAATACGGGTCGAGTATGTCGGTGTGAAAGCAACACGTAACCCAGTGACAAAACTTCTTTACTTTTTATTATTTTTTTATATAACTTTGGAAGTTTTGTCATTGAATTAGTAGTGCTCTCACCGATATACTCGAACCGTATTATGTTACACTTCTCGGCGACCGAGGCCTCTCGAGCATCGCGGCCCCTCACCAGGTATATCCCGCGGAAGTGGGGGTTATTTTGTGACACTTCTTGTTCAGAATTTTGCGACACTTATCGATTTATTACTGTAAATATGAAATTCATTTTTAATAAATTACGCAACTGAAGGAGATATTTATGTGGCTACATTTAAGTGGACCACCCTTTATAATTACTATATATATATATATATATATATATATATATATATATATATATATATTATAATAAATATAATAGTAATATAGTAAGCTCATAGGTAGCTCTACTAACCTATTTAGCACAGTTAACAAATTACCAACCGGCGGTTATTTCATAATTTTTAAAAGTCTGTGGTCCATGGCGAACAACTTTTTAATAGATCCTTCAACAGTAACAGCATTTTCAATTGTGGATCAACAAGTCACCCCTAGTGTCATCTAATAATCTCGTTTAGGATTATAATGTAAAAGAAGATTTTTATGTTTCTTTTTGCTACAGCACAATTATCCGGTTTGGAAAAATCCGGTTGGTAAAATGTTAAGAAACACTACACTTGTTGTTACATACCATGTAACCAAGACATTCTTGACCACTGTAATGGGAATCGATAAAGTAAGAAAGTATTGCAAAATCAATGTCAAATCTGATGCAACATGGGACTGCAAACGGTTAGTAATAACTTAACATGTTCCAAAATTGATCTCGTAACAAAATAAGCTTGTACATATTAGTGTTCATATCGTGTACCATCCTCTTTTGACGTTAATATACAGTCTTATTTGTGACAACTTGATATCCACTACCGCTTGGTGTAACAGAAATAATGGCATAGCTTTTGGGTTGTTAATTATTCTTTAATGAAACCTTTACCAACATGTTTGAGACATTTTCCTGGTTAAAATAAGCCCTAACACAATACAATTTCAATCGCATTGTCTCGTATAATTCACGATTTAATAGAACCTCGATTATCCGAACCATTAGCTGAATCCTCCATTATCGAAACACAAGTTTTCACACGTGAACAATTCAATCTAAATCGATCCATATACAACAGGACGTTACAAATCGATGAATATTTAGTCTCTAGCCAGGCAACTGTTCGGATATTCGAGGTTCTACTGATGTTCTACTAGAAAGTTCCGGTTCATATTTGACCGAGCATCGTATTATCGACAAGCCGTGCACGAGACAAGCAGAACGAAGGTGTAGTCAAAATATTAATAGTGTTTTATCAATGTGTCTGATTATTTATTATCATGTGGATACCAGTCCCAACGAGCGAATGCATTCAGCCCGATTGTACCATCAATACAAACAATTAACTCTGCAATCATACCAACGAGGCCCGTGCATACGTGATTTGTTCAATCATACGTGTTTCGTTGCCAAAGAATTTTAAATGAATTTTCAATGAATATTCAATGACCCTTTGCATTGTTCGTGCATAACGATTAACGAAGTGCAATGGGAGATGAAAACACAATGTCCTTACTGTGCATACCAACGAACAAAATAATGATAAAATACTATCAATACGTGGCTCGACAGTGCCCTCGTTCTGTTCGACTCATGCACAGTTCGTCGATAGTAAAAATTGATCATTTAAATGGATCTTTAGGGTGCAATTACACTAGACGCGATTTTCGATCGCATGCAACACGTACTGTTCGTCTCACTTGTTTCAAAGCGTTTTGAATGCGTCTGAACTAGAGATCCCTATTCCACGTGTGTTCAAATACACACGTATTTAGTCACTTGTGCATTAACACGTTGAACACATGATAATCACTGGTAGTGGCGGCGCTATCGAACTACTTAAAACTGATTGTTACAAAAATTAGTGCCACTGAATATCAATTTATTAATGCAGAAACTAACTATTGCCGATTGTATAGTTTAAGATGAGAACTTCGTTATCAAGATTTAACCATTGTTATACAGTCACTCCCATTAATATTCGTACACTCTTAAAAAGACGATAACTTGTTTAATATTGGACCATACGACTTGGACTTTTTTGAGAAGTTAGAATAATTAGTTTAATACATGACGTGAAAAAGAAATTTTAAAACAATTCCAATTTATCGGTACTGTAGAGAAAATACTAAAAGTTGTGTTTTACAATTTTTTTATGTGGCTTATATTGAAAATTTAAAACATCCATTTTTTAGATCTGTATCAATTGTATACATTTTCAAATTTTCATCCAATTTGGATTACGTGGAAAACAGCGACAGGCATCGAATGACGTAAGAATCCTTCGATTTATTACAGTTTAAGGCCAAAAATTGTGAAAAGTTGCAATTTTTACAGAGAAATATTCAGAGTGTATACAGTTGACACAAATCTACAAAACGTATTTGTTGAATTTTCAATATGGACCCACATAAAACAGTTATAAATAACAACTTTTAGTATTTTCTTTGTAATTCCGACCAATTACAGTTTTTTCAAAATTTCTGTGTTTCAACGTGTAGTAAACGAATTGTTCTAACCTCTAAAAAAAATCAAAGTCACATGATCCAATATTAAAAACGTAATCGCCTTTTAGAGTGTCTGAATATTAATGGGAGTGACTGTATCTAGACTGCGGATGTTTATGCACGTTTTATATGACAAAATATATACAAAATATATGCAAAATTAATGAAAAATATATACAAAATATATGCAAAATTAATGCAAACTGTATACACAATATATGCAAAATTAATGCAAAATATATACAAACTGTATGCAGAATATATGCAAAATTAATGCAAAATTAATGCAAAATATAATACAATAGAATACAATATTACATGATATGTAATAATTGTATAACATATACCACTAATGTATATACATTTGTCTGTAATTTGCATTACAATAATGTAACGATCATATCTTCTATGATTTCGACTGTCAATTGGTACCATTTATTAGATAAAATAATTTGTATTCTGAAAATATACTCTGAACATCACAAGATTTGGTGAGGGCATATTTATACTTTTTATCCGCAGTCAGTAGGTACACCATGTAGATTTTAAGCAAAATCCGTAAGTGGTTTAATTAAATCCTCCAATGCGAACACATGTCTTTTTTATTTTTTTTAAAGCAACTAACAGTTACAGATTGTATAATTTTTTAGGCTGACATTGACTTTCTACAGTTTAGGTCAGGCATGTCGAGAAGTAGCTCACTTGGACGCAAATTCGAGGGAGACGCCTACTTCTCCCGCCCGCGCTTCTCGCTCCCCGTGGCGGCCGTAGTCCTCCGAGATCCTCAGACCCGTGCCTACCGCTTGCAATATGTACCGCGTGTGGCGCGTTGGGGCGACTCTCGGACCCACGGTAGGCACGGGTCTGAGGAGCTCGGAGGACTATGGCCGCCACGGGGAGCGAGACGCACGGGTGGGAGAAGTAGCCGTCTCCCTCGAATTTACCTCCAAGTGAGCTACTTCTGGACATGTCTGGTTTAGGTGCATATTTCTAACAGTTCTGATAAACATATATCGATGTATACATGTATACTAAAACATATATTATATCTACCTACACATACCTTATTATCACGTGAAATTATTATATTTTTGATTATTATGAGTAAAATACTAAAAGTATGCACAATATGAAAAAATATGCGTTATGCATAATATGCAAAATAAAAAATATATTTTCGAAATTTTTTGAATCTAATCCTAACAGAAATAACAGGCCCGATTGAACTACCAATTCTCGAGAAACATATGCATTTGCATGAACATCCGCTGTCTAGTTACCAGTAGTGTCATCTTTGATTAAAATAGGCAAAACTCGTATAAAACATCAAATTCGTATGTTAGGCAACGTGTTAATTAACATAGGCTCAGATGCACACTTAACTCCCCTTCTTTCACTTCCCACATTATAGCAAGCACAGGCAGCAAAGCTAGAAACAACTCAACCAGCAACCCATTCAACTAGCAAAACCCTCCACAATTAAATTATTCAACTAGCAAAGCACTCAACTATGAAATTATTCAACGAGCAAAACATTCAATTTTCAAATCATTCAGCCTGCATTGATCTAAAATTCGTTGAATCCTCAGCAACCACAGCGCACACGTTTGAACAAATACGTAGAGATTGGTTCAGATCAAAATCGCGTCGGGGATTTCGAAGGAGCATCTTGACCACTCCGCAGAACCCCTATGTTGAAAGGCAGCTAGCTCTAAAACCGCGCATACAAGTTCCCCCACAACTTATGAAACAACTTCAAGGCTAAATCTCTTTTTAGGTTCCGGTCATGGGCTTAAAGGAGACCTCGACGACGGCGGCGGCACCAGCGACTCGCGGCTGTCCGAACAAGAAGAGGAAGCAATCGCCATGTCCATGGTGCCAGCATCCTGACAGCATCAGGCCAGGAATCCCGGTGACGGGAAGCTCCTGGCCCATGCATCCAACACTGCCATAAAACCATTGCCCGGCCACCATTCTCTGCCACGGAAGAAGTCCGTTATCTCTGACGCGAGGAACTCGTCGGTGCAGCAGTTCCAGCGTGCGCAATCCTTGAGAAGAAGCTGTCTGTCGCCGACGCAGTATCATCATCAGCATCATCAGCATCGGCAGCAGGAGAGCTCTCTGCACTTCGAGTACTTCGTCCCGAGGAGCGTCAGCGAGTTCAATTTGGCTGCGGCGGCGGTCACAGACATGGCAGTGCCACCACCGCCGCCATCGTCGCTGTTGAGGCCCTCGGCAGCGCTGACACCCCCGTTAGTATCCGTTGCCAATCCGTCGACCCAGTCCCGATTGTTAGAGTGCACCGGAACTGCGACCAGGAGCCGAGAGAAAATGGTCACCTTCGAGGACGAGGGCGTCACGTCCACCCCCACCAGGAAGAACGTTTCGGGATTGGACAACGTTTTCATGTGACGCTGCAACAATCGATTACGCGGCGATCTCGCCAGGATCGACCTGCACGGACGCGAACGTTGAGCAAGAAGCTTCACTGGAGACCAATCCTTAACATCTTCAGGACGGACGAAATTATCAAATCTCGAGCGGCTAAATCCCTCTTAATTAGGCTAAATATTTTAACCCCTCGTCCTTAACATTAACCGTATTATTTTCTTCACAGCTAGCTACATCGTTAGTACTTCTTCGTTCTGAACAATCGGACGGCGGACCTTTTCTATAACTATATAATTGATGATGGTTAGGGCTGTTTACGAATCTTTTTATTAATTTGTTAGAATACATTTTTCAAGGTATTTCTTTTAAACACATTCGTCTTTGTGTTATTCTCAATGCAACAGCTATTCAGTTAGTTCAATTGCCAACAATTAAGCGCGCAAATGACTATTTTGGTACTGTGGGTCAAGATAGATCCAGGCACCGCTGTCGGAGGGTTAATCGTTTCTTAATAGGAAAAGAGGATCGTGTTTAGTGTCTGTCTACAATTACTTTACTGTTTCAATATTGGTAACAAGAAAATAAGATTGTATTTTGATTTGATAGAAATGGGAACCATTCATGTGTAGACTCTATTTGAAATCTTCGTTGCGAGTCTGACTCGGTATGCGGAATTAATCCTTGCATTTTTGGAAGAAAAAAAATCTGGTGTTAGATAATGCACTGAATTCTTAAGTTTTTGAGATCAGTCTCGTTCCACCATTCTCAACTGAATTATAGACTGCGGATCTTTATGCAAAATAAAAATTGTCTACATCAATTTGAAAAAACAGAAGCCATAAGTATAGAAGATTATTTCCTTCCTTAATAATTTTAATAAATGGGAAATAATATACTAGCGTTCTTATATTCATTTAGTTTGTGTGTTATTTAAAATCGCACCAGGTTATTTTTGCCATATAAGCATACAGTCCGCAGTCTGATTATAAACGACAGATACATCTTCCCTGGTCTCTTGTTCTTCTTTTTTAACCGACTGAAAGAAGAAGAAGGCAACAGGAGATGACAAAACGTTGCACAATGTTGCTTCAGTGTGGACATACGCTCCATTTCCCCTAAATGCCAAAGAGCTTGAAATATCAATAGCATCAGGGCCCGCTCTAGGGGCGGGCAACTCGGACATTTGTCCGGTTCGCCAAAATTTAGGAGCGCCATTTTGGCTTTATTTAAAAAATATAAATATTCATAAGGGGCGGCAATTTGTCTTTTTGTCCGGGGCGACGTAACCGCTAGAGCGGGCGCTGCTAGCTTCTTAACCCTCGGATAGTGGACCGCTATTACAACTATATATTTGATGATGTTTACGACTATTCACTGCTTTATTTATCAATTATTGGAAACATATTTTTCAAGGTATTTCTTGTAGACACGTTATTCTTCCTTTTTTTCTAATGTAACATCTGTCCATTTAATTCAATCGCCAGAAAATGAATAATTAACACGTTAAAAACGGAGCTAACTTTGCCTCGCCTTATTTTCCCGTGTCACTTTTTATTTAAATTTAAATGTAAAAATACGCCTGTGCATAAGCTAAAAAAAGACACGTTTACTTCTGTTCTGTTTATTTTGTTTTAATCATACTTATCGAGACAGTATTTTTTAATATTTTGTGAATTATAATAATATCCCAGGGACTGATATGGCATAGCGTTTAACGTGTTAAATGTGGATTTTGATATTTTGGGTCAAATAGTCCCAGGTTGCGCTGTCGGAGGGTGAAATATTGTATTCACAACTTGCCCTACTTTAATTCGATCTATCAGATCCGTCCTGAACGTGTTAGAGGGTCCAGTGGTAAAACTGAAGCAGTGAGAGTAAAGTGACGACTTATCAGCGAATTACGTGCTGACGTTCGTTGATGGCTAATTAAGGATGACGGTGTACAGAAGAGTAAAGGACATAATCAAGGATCACGGAGCAAGTGCTTTCTGGAACAAGGGAAGAGCAAGGAGGAAGGCTGTATTTGCTCTACCGAACTACCGGTGTACAGAATCTCTGTAAGAAGTTAAGAGGCCGGCAGGGGCGCGTCGAAACTCCACGAGTTGTCTTTTGTGCCCGACGGGAAGAAAGACGCTACATTTCTACCGTTTAAATTATAACGACCGTTACTGTAACACTAATCAATATTCTTATCGCTGCTGATACTCTTCTTCTTACTATTATCGTTGCTAGGTTACACGAGCGCCAGCCGGAACTGCGAAATCGCTGGCGGTAACTTACTTTGTACGACGCCGGAAACGCGTCACAACCTCTACGATCTATCGGACTATGGATCTATATTGCCTCTTCCTCCGCAGGTTCGATTTTCGTCGACAAGGCACGGAACAGTTTGTGCTAGCTGGACCAAACCCAAACATCAATGTGATTGCGAGAAAAGTGTTTGCAAAAATCCAAAAATCGAAAGTTGCGATGCACTGAAAAATGTTAAGCAATAGACAGCGCTTTTCCAATTAATTATTCAATGCCGTAAACAAGAGCAGTGTAGAATTATATGAGATTATTTTGAAAATATTATTAGTTGTTACTAGACCGCCGATTTTTATGCGAAATGAAAATTGTTTGCATCGATTAGAATGAACAGGAATCAAACAGAAATCTCTTTGATAACATGGAACTAATACACGGAAGCTATTAAATTATTTCAAATTGTACCCATCGATTTCTACCATAAATGCATAAAATCCGCAATCTGGTTATTACAATTTCGTGATGTTTTCCTTGTTTTAACAAATGTCAACTGCCTTAAAAAGAGTCAGGAAAATTGAACTTATAATCGAGACATGATAGTACGGTTTCGTCCATCTAGCGCCAATCTCGCGGGAGAAATCTGCTCGGAGTTGCTCCGCCCACTTGTTCTTTGCTCCGCCCAGTATCCCCTACCCTCGAACGTTCTATTGGAAAGTTTACGACCGAATGTCTTGGAGTTACTATAAGTTGCTCGTTTTCCTGTCGTTTCCATCGAATGAAGAATTGTTGTGTACGATGCGGATAACGATTTCTTTTGTATTTCGTTTCGGAATCTTCTGAAAAAGAGGCGGTGTAGTAAGACAAGAAAGACACAGCCTTAAACCGCGGCCCACAAGCGGTTCACTTAATATTGTTACAAAAAGACAGATATCGTAAAGTTTAGAAGAATGGACGATCAGGCAGCTACGAGAACGACTGTCCTAGCATAATTCGTTAAGAGAAAATCTCGTTTAACCGACGCGTCGGGAGTCGCTTAATTTTAATACGAACCGATCGATGCCGTGTATATATATGCGCGAGGCACGGAGAGGGCGTGGTTTCGTTACGGTGAACTTTCCATGAATCACCGAGCGAAACGATTTTTTTCTGTTTTTTCTTTATTCGTAAACACGGACCAAGTCCAGTCGACCTCAGTCCACGTGGGAGCAGAATCGTTCGATCGCTAGACTGGATCGAGGCTCAACGAGTGTTCAAATAGTCTGTTTATATATACATACGTGTCTCTTTCTCGATAAAAATGGATTTTCATTAAAGCAGACGAAGTAAAACCGAACCATCACCTCGTCAATTTCCTTCTTTCCTCTATGAAACCTTCGAAACGTAGGTTGTCAACGTCGATTGGTTGTTCCAGGCCACGCCCACGCCATGGGAACGCCACAAGGGGCGTGTACCTTCGAACAACGAGTCGACTCAATGGTTTATCAATTATCTTCTTCCCTTTTTACATTGACAACAACAAATAAATTATTTACATTCCGTTTTCTTCGCTCCTTCACTATTTTCTGCAATGAAACTGCTCAACACGTGTCAATGACGAATATAAAATTTTTATTGCGGTTGGTTTCGTTTTACAACGAAATGTAAAGAATAAAAATATGAGAATCACTTGACACAACAAATTTGCGAGGAACAATGTCAAATTCTCCAAGTTTCAAGGTTTATGTGTACACGTAAGGAAGAATGTTGTTCAGAAATGAGCTGGGAGCAGGATCTAAGGTAAGACGTTTGCTGTTTAATCATTCCAGATGTCGTGTTACTTGAGCGTGACTGAAATTCGATGATACAAAAGTGATGCTGGTGATTCCGAACAATGTGTACTATATGTTCCGTATTTATTCTAGTCAATCGTAATCCTCTTCGCAATAGTCCCACTCCTCCTCATGGGAATTTCGTCTTATCGGATGCGACGGCATCATGTCGTCAGAGTCCGTGTGAGTTTGACCGAAGCCCCACTTAGCTATAAGTCCTGTCGAACGAGTCACAGAGTTACCACAATTAGACAAATTAATTTGGCAAAACTGCACAATGATATCCAGTAGTCAAACTTTCCGATGGACCTCAAATAGATTTTTGATTCCTTTTCAACCCTCTGTAACCCCGTATAATATTAAAGCCAGGCGCCGATTTTTCATTTAAGTATTGTTTATAATTTATTGTTCCATTCACGCAAACATTTCTGAATGATTTAGAGACGTTTCAGTCAGTAGCATTTTTGAGAGAAGACATAACATCAGTTTTCAACCTGTCACGTTTTGCGATAATGTCATAGGCGAAAATGAATGATGGTTAGTAAAATTAGAAGTCTGAAGCTTTGAAATGAGAACAGAATTAAAATTTTACTATTTGGTTTAACGGAATCATCACTGTTTAACCATCGACAATTTCTCGAGACTGGGAAATTTAGTGTTCATATACTTTTTGGATCCACTGTAAATACACACATATCTATATGTTTAGACCGTGTTATACCAAAATCGCGTAAAAAGAAAGTTGGATGTATAATATTTCGTCCAAATTTGAAAAAATGGGTTACAGAGGGTTAAACGATTTGTACATCGAAATGAATCATTTTAGTAAAACGTTTAAAATGGTTTTTAAAGAAAAATGAGGAGATAAGTCGATGTCGAAAGAATAGACGAAAGGAACGTTGTAAGGACCTTTAATTCTACTAATTAAATCTTCGCCCTTCTCTTTAGGACAATCGCATCCCTCGTCCTCGTCCGATTTCTGCTTCATATTTTCAAGGATCGTGCACCCTATGTCCATCGCGTGATTCACTATGAACTGAGCTGTACAAAGGACCATGACGATTAACATCGGCAGACAGAGGGTGGTTTCCACGTTATCCAGAATCAGGTCCAACCACTCTGGCAGCAAACTGCAACTCATTTTCGCTTGTTCTTTTCGAAAATTATGGATCACTGTGTTTTGACACGGTTTGTTTGTCAAAATGATTTACGAAATGTACCATGCTCTTGTCAATTTAGCCGCAGGGAGAAAACATTGCCGAAACACAATTTGAAGTACGCTCTCGCAGCTCTGAAAACAGCAAAAGCTGAACGTTCAAATTGCTCGTGAAGTCGACTGTCGATTCCAATATGATCGTCGATATTAAACTTTTAAAGATGAACGTCTTCATCAGGGAGGAGCAGGGAGGTCCCATTCTCGTGTTTTTTTTGTCACTATTTCTTCGGAACAGAACCGATTTCACTCATTAAATTATAACGGTTGAAGTAACAAAATACAAAAGTGTCTAATGAAATGATATCATTTGAAAAAGAATTTTTTGTTACCATATATTTTGCGATTGTTTTAAGGAAATGTTTTCTTAGCAGAGGAAAATTGAAAACTTTCGAAAAGATATTAGAGTATAGCAGCAAGTATCCCCTCTACGGACCAGTTCTCTGGAAATCGTAAATAATTGATTAACTATACGACGAATCTACACAAAACTGCAACGGGAATGTAGGTGAAGAAAAGGAATGAGCATGTCTCTCAGGTAGCCCTCTCAATGACTTCACGCCGGATACCGAAATTGAACCGGCTCAGAACCTGCAAGCAAGACCTTCTGCTGTGTCGGAGTCAGAAAACGGGGCGAGCAAAATTTAGAGGGGGTCAAAAGTGGAGTCAGGATCTGTTCCAGACCACAGACTTAAGATACCTACAGACATTGCATGCAATGCATTTTTCTGTCTACGGTTCTGAATTACCGACTCTGTAGAAAATGTCCTAGTACGATAGCGGACTCTATCGAAATGGAACGGTCAGGTGGTGAACTACATGAGGTTGCAACACATACAGTGTATGTCTGAGGAGGCTCGATTTTACAGTGTTGTCAGCTTTAAAACGCAATTTTATTCGTACAAAAATAGAGAAGTTTGTATCCGACAAGGACGAACTTATGCACATTTAAGAAGAGAAAGAAAGATAGTCACAGAGCTGCTGAATACTGTGCACACTCGACAGAAAATTTATTAGTAACACACTTGTGAGGAATTGTTTACAAATATTTGCAGTTAGGAAATATAGAATAGACCTTCAGCTACTTTCACAGATAGTTTATCGTCACATTTTATTTCTGACTAAATAGTTAAAAACAATTATTATAAGTCTTGTTCTAAAATAAACTCAAATAATTTAACAAATCTCTGGTAAAAAATAATCTTCCTTGTGATCGGAGAATCTAGAATGATGTCTTAGCTACATCTCTGTTGCAGTTTTATGTAGATTCGACGCCTAGTTAATTAGTTATTTACGATTTCCAGAGAGGTGACACAACGATTTGTGTGTTTACCTTTGACGAATACTCGGACTCTCCTTGTCTTACTCATTGCGGGCATAGAAGATAGAAGTTACCTCCACAAAAATTGTTGATAAATTACTTCAAGTAATTTTTATAAATATTAGCTCTCGAAGAATATAGAATGGACCTTCGGCAACATTCATGTATAGTTTTCAATTCGATTCTAGAAGAGGTTAATTAGTTATAAATAATTTTTGTTATTCTTGTTCTAATGAAACTGTGCATACTAGTGAGAATTGAATATCTTGTATACTCCAAATGTTCATGCATAAAAGTTAATCTGTATCTCGAGTACTATTAGCTATTTTTACTAAAAAATTGGGTGGTGAGGTAACCAAACATATAATCGTTGTAATCGTTAAAAAAACAGAGATAAGAAATTCATTAATTACATTTTTTCAATATAATTATGCTTAGTAATATTCATGTATCATAAATTATGCTGGATCTCGAGTTTTATTACTTACTTCTACTAAAAAATTAGATGGCAAGGTGGTCAACGGGGTGCTCGTCGACATCATCGACAAAAGGAATTGTTTCAAATATTAACCAGCTAGAGATGATAAATTTATCAGTGAATTGTGTTCGATAAATTAATGCACGCGAATATTCATGTGTCAGAAGATATTCAATATCTCGAGTTCCATTACATATTTTCACTGAAAAATTAGATGGTCAGATAGTCGAGGGAGTGCTTATCGACATAATTAGCAAAAGGAATTGTTATAAACATTAAACAGCCAGTGATAGTAACTTTATTAATTACATTTGCTTCATATAATATTGTTTGGTAATATTCGTGTGTTAAAAGTTACTTTGTATCTCGAGTACTATTAGCAATTTTTACTTAAAAATAAGAAGGTAGATAGTCAAGAGGATGCTTGTCGACATCATTAACAAAAAGATTGTTATAAATATTAACTAGCTAGAAACAATACATTTTTCAGTGAGTTGTGTTGAAGAAATTAATGCGTATGAATATTCATGGTTTAAAAGTTGTTCTGTACCTCGAGTACGATTAGCAATTTTTACTACAAAATTAGTTGGTAGATAGACAAGGGGATGCTTGTCGACATCGTTGGCAAAAGGAATTGTTATAAACATTAAACAGCAAGAAATAATAGATATATCAATAATTATTATCACGGCAATCGAGATCTACCGAAATTAGTTGGGGTGGGGAGCGTTGCGCTTCGCTGGGCGTTGCGCATCACTGGCTACCTAAGCTCGCTGAGCGCGATCAGTCAATCAGTCGGGCCGGGCCCTCCGGCAGGAGCGGATGGGCTCCGGGACCAGGAGGGTCTTCCAGCGGTACCCTGGCCTCTCCTGCCTACCTTGGGGACGACCAGTGGTCCTCCAGAGCTACCCTTGCCTACCTTCAGCTGGCTTAGGGTGGACCAAGGGTCCTCCACCAGTGGTCATCCAGAGCTACTCTGGCCTACCCTTGCCTACCCTGAGGCTGACCAGTGGTCCTCCAGAGCTACCCTTGCCTACCTTCAGCTGGCTTAGGGTGGACCAAGGGTCCTCCACCAGTGGTCATCCAGAGCTACTCTGGCCTACCCTTGCCTACCCTGAGGCTGACCAGTGGTCCTCCAGAGCTACCCTTGCCTACCTTCAGCTGGCTTAGGGTGGACCAAGGGTCCTCCACCAGTGGTCATCCAGAGCTACTCTGGCCTACCCTTGCCTACCCTGAGGCTGACCAGTGGTCCTCCAGAGCTACCCTTGCCTACCTTCAGCTGGCTTAGGATGGACCAAGGGCCCTCCAACAGTGGTCTACCCTGTGGTTGATCAGTGGTCATCGAGAGCTACTCTGGCCTACCTGTGCTTACCTTGAGGCTGACCAGTGGTCTTCCAGAACTACCCTTGTTTACCTTCAGCTGGCTTAAGCTTATCCAAGGGTCCTCCACCAATGGCCTACCATTGTCTACCATGGTCCACCTTTAGCTAGCTTAGGGTAGTCCAAGAGTTATTTTATACTTCCTTGGCCTACTTTAAGCTAGCTCGGGGGGGGCCATGGACTCTTCAATGCTTCCTTCGTTTACCTTGGGTTCTGAGCCGGTCCAGTTTCGGTATCCGGCATGCCGTCATTACCGTGCTGATCGACTCAGAGAGAACATTCATTGCAATGACTTCGCATCTTCGAGTGAGTCATTTTGTTACTACCTTGTTACTATATTCGTCTGTAGAAGTAGTAGTATACCGTCGTAGTAAAGTGTAAAAGTAGTTAGTTGCATGCATGGGCAGGCCTCGCCGCCCCAACGATCAGCCGAGATGGGAACGTCCGCGATTTGCACTAGCGTTGCGACAAAACCACGCGTTGCATTTAGTCGATTTTGAACAGAGATTAAAGTTAATGTTACGAAAAATTTTGTTTAGAGCGTAGCGTTGCGAATCACAAATAGTCGCGGTTCAAAATTACATTTCAATTTGATAACTGCGCTTTTAAAGTTCATATTGTTGTTGTTTTACATATAATCTAAAGTAATCGTTTTTTGGATCTCTGTTCGTTGAATTAGCGTTGCGCACCAAAAGTTCGCGTTTGCCTTCGAGTCTTTCGACTTTTCAGGCTCCCATGCTCGAGCTGCAACGATCAACTGTGAGATGGGCACATCCGCGATTTCAAGTAGTGTTGCGAAACAAATTGTTACACGCGTTGTACTAGTATCAATTTTTAAAGTTGATGAAATGTCTAGTTAATGTTGCAAATAAATAGTCGTAATTTAAAGTAGCTCTAAAGATACCTGTTTAGAATTTTAGACGTTAGAGTTTTAAATTTCTTATTTAAATAGCATTTTAAATTCGATTTGTTGAGTTAGCGTTGCGCATCAAAAGAATCGCGTTTGCAATAGAATCTTTCGATATTTCAGGCGCCCATGCTCCAGTTGCAACGATCAACTGTGAGATGGGTACTTCCGCAATATCGAGTAGCGGTGCGAAACAAATTGTCGGGATGGGGCCGAAGGAGCAGACGAGGTTTTATGCCAAAGATGCCGGACAAACTGTCATTCAAAAGGACAATCATTGCAACGTCTTCGCATCTTCGAGTGAGTCATTTTATCACTACCTTGTCGTTATACTCGTCTGTAGAAATAGAGTTGTAGTAGAATGTAAAAGTAGTTAGTTGCATGCATGGGCAGGCCTCGCCGCCCCAACGATCAGCCGAGATGGGAACGTCCGCGATTTGCACTAGCGTTGCGAAAAAAGTACGCGTTGCGTTAGTCGATTTTGAACAGAGATCAAAGTTAGCCTTTCTTCTAAATATAATAGTAGTCTCTATCAGCGATATAGCTTGTTTAAACTGTAGCGTTGCGAAACAAATAGTCGCGATTCGATTTGCAGAAACTGTAGAGTAATCTTTTCTGGATCTCTGTTCATTGAATTAGCGTTGCGTACCAAAAGTTTGCGTTTGATTTCGAGTCTTTCGACTTTTCAGGCTCCCATGCTCGAGCTGCAACGATCAGCTGTGAGATGGGCACATCCGCGATTTCGAGTAGAGTTGCGAAACAAATTGTCACACGCGTTGTACTACTATCAATTTTAAAACTTGATTAAATGTGTAGTAAATGTTGCGAATAAATAGTTGCGATTTAAAGTAAATCTAGACGTACAGATGTACAATTTTAAACGTTGGAATTCTAAATTTCTTATTTAAATAGCAATTTGAATTTCGATTTTGTGAATTAGAGTAAACTTTTTTGGATCTCTGTTCGTTAAAATTAGCTTTGCGCACCAAAAGTTCGCGTTTGCTTTCGAGTCTTTCGACATTTCAGGCGCCCATGCTCGAGCTGCAACGATCAACTGTGAGATGGGCTCATCCGCGATTTCGAGTAGCGTTGCGAAACAAATTGTCATACGCGTTGTACTAGTATCAATTTTTAAAGTTGATCAAATGCCTAGTTAATGTTGCGAATAAATAGTCGCGATTTAAAGTAATTCTAGAGACACCGATATAGAATTTTAGACGTCAGAGTTCTTTTCTTATTTAAATAGTATTTTTAATTTCGATTTGTTGAATTAGCGTTGCGCATCAAAAGGATCGCGTTTGTATTAGAATGATTCGATATTTCAGGCGCCCATGCTCCAGTTGCAACGATCAACTGTGAGATAAGAACATTCGCGATTTTAAGTAGCATTGCGAAACAAATTGTAACACGCGTTGTAATAGTATAAATTTTCAAACTTGACTTAATGTCTAGTTAATGTTGCGAATAAATAGCCGCGATTTAAATTATTTTTAGAAGAACCAATCTAGAATTTTAGACCTTAGAGTTTTAAATTTCTTATGTAATTTGTAAGAATTGTAATACTTAATTTTGTAAGACTTTCAAAGTTCAACTTTATCAAATTGATACAATATTTTTGTCTAGATATTGATATTTTTCAGGAAATTGATATTTCTCAGGAAATTGATATTTTTTCAGGAAATTGATATATTTGTCTTGAAATTGACATATTTGTCTTGAAATTGTTATTTATTTCAGGAAATTGTTATTTATTTTAGGAAATTGATATTTCTTTCAGGAAATTGATATTTCTTTCAGGAAATTGATATTTCTTTCAGGAAATTGATATTTCTTTCAGGAAATTGATATTTATTTCAGGAAATTGATATTTATTTCAGGAAATTGATATTTATTTCAGGAAATTGATATTTATTTCAGGAAATTGATATTTATTTCAGGAAATTGATATTTATTTCAGGAAATTGATATTTATTTCAGGAAATTGATTTTTATTTCAGGAACTTGATATTTATTTCAGGAAATTGATATTTTTTTCAGGAAATTGATATTTATTTCAGGAAATTAATATTTATTTCAGGAAATTGATATTTTTATCTTCAAATCAATATTGCTCAGATCGGAGTTCCCTCAGGGACTCACTCACGGGATGGGGCCCGTGAGTGGGTACGGGGACTCGCGTCCCCGGGGGCACCCGAATCGCCTAGAGGTCGTTGCGTCCACAAATCATTAGATTTGGGCTCGATGTGGTTTCGATTTTGTTTCGACTTTGTTTCGACTGGTTTTCGATTTGGTGTCGATTTTGTTTCAACTTTGTTTCGACAGGTTTTCGATTTGTTGTCGATTTTGTTTCAACTTTTTTTCGATTCTGTTTCAACTGGTTTTCGATTCTGTTTCCATTTTGCTTCAACTGGTTTTTGATTCTGTTTCGATTTTCTTTCAATTGGTTTTCGATTCTGTTTCGATTTGGGTCGTTCATCTGGCTCTGGAAAGAAAAAAATTCATCGTCCGAAGAAAATTCATCGAAGGAAGAAAATTCATCGTGCGAAGAAAATTCATCGTGCGAAGAAAATTCATCGTACGAAGAAAATTCATCGAAAGAAGAGGATTCGTCGAACGAAGACTCCAGATTATTCTTAAGTTAGTTTTAGCGCATGCGTTAGTTATTAAAATTGTCAATCGTCGTTGTAATTATGTCGAGTAATTATTGCCGTAACTTGACCTTGCTCGCCTCGTTTTCTGACTCCGACATAGCCTTCTGCTGTGTCGGCCTTGCTTGCAGGTTCTGAGCTGGTCCAGTTTCGGTATCCGGCGTGAAGTCATTGAGAGGGATGTCTAAGAGACTCGTTCACTCGTCTTCTGACGATCCTCTGTGTTAACGTAATTCTGGGCACGCCATGTTCTCATGTCACCCAGTAGCGCCAGAAACCGTTTGAGCGCATCTCTTTGCCATCTTTCTTGGTGATGGAGTGGCGGGTATCGGGCTGGCCGGCTCAGGACTTGTAAGCACTGAACGCGTCGCGTCACCCTTGAACCAGAGCCTTCTGCTCTGGTTCGATCTTGTTTGTCTCTTTGAAAGAATCAGAGCCTTCCGCCTGATTCGCCCTTGATCCCTCGTGGATCGGAGACTTCTTCTCCGATTCACACTTTGCCCCGCAATAATTACTCGACATACGCTAAATGGAAAAGAAGTCTTTTCCATGAAAAAGACTACTTCTCCATTTAGCGACCTGCGAAACTTAGTTTCTAAGAATCTTCGTTGTAAGAAAGGGAGGCAGAACGAAGGGGGGAGACTTCGTTCTGACTCCCTTTCGGGTCTCTTGTGCAGCAACCTCCTCGTGGTGAGACCTGGGCAATCGATATTATCCACAATGCGCAAGATATTATAACTTATAAATTGTAGTACCTTGCATTTAGTGGATAATATCGAGCAAATAGCTGCACATTTAGAGTTTGCGTAAATATGTATTTTATATTAGAATGTAAGACTTAATAATTTCTTCGTTTTCCTTTGTTCAGTTATTCCAGGTTCAGCATTTTTTTTCAATTAATAATAGAAATGCGGAATTACAATTTCAGAATTCATGTACCTTCAACAAACACCTCCATTATTAATTTTTGGATTCGTAATTGGAATGTGCTCCTGAACTTTCAAAGTCCAACTTTCTCAAATTGATATTTTTGTCTTGAAATTGATATTCCTCCGATCGGAGTTCCCTCAGGGGCTCACTCGCGGGATGGGGCCCGTGAGTGGGTACGGGGACTCGCGTCCCCGGGGCCACCCGAATCGCCTATAGATCGTTGCGTCCACGAATCATTAGATTTGGGCTCGACATGGTTTCGATTCTGTTTCGACTGGTTTTTCATTTGGTGTCAATTTCGTATCAACTGGTTTTCGATTCTGTTTCGATTTTGTTTCATCTGGTTTTCGATTCTGTTTCAATTTTTTTTCAAGAGCTTTTCCATTTGGAGTCAATTTTGTTTCAGCTGGTCATCGATTTTGTTTAAGAAAATTCATCTTGCGAAGAAAATTCATCGTGCGAAGAAGATTCATCATACGAAGAAAATTCAACGTACGAAGAAAATTCATCGAACGAAGAAAATTCATCGAAAGAAGAGGATTCGTCGAACGAAGACCAGATTATTCTTAAGTTAGTTTTAGTGCGTGCGTTAGTTATTAAGATTGTCAATCGTCGTTGTAATTATGTCGAGTAATTATTGCCGTAACTTAACTTTGCTCGCTCCGTTTTCCGACTCCGACACAGCCTTCTGCTGTGTCGGCCTTGCTTGCAGGTTCTGAGCCGGTCCAGTTTCGGTATCCGGCGTGAAGTCATTGAGAGGGATGTCTGAGAGACTCGTTCACTCGTCTTCTGACGATCCTCTGTGTTAACGTAATCCTGGGCACGCCATGTTCTCATGTCACCCAGTAGCGCCAGAAACCGTTTGAGCGCATCTCTTTGCCATCTTTCTTGGTGATGGAGTGACGGGTATCGGGCTGGTCGGCTCAGGACTTGTAAGCACTGAACGCGTCGTGTCACCCTTGAACCAGTGCCTTCTGCTCTTGTTCGATCTTGTTTCTCTCTTTGAAAGAATCAGAGCCTTCTGCCCGATTCGCTTTTGGTCCCTCGTGGATCGGAGACTTCTTCTCCGATTCACTCTTTGCCCCGCAATAATTACTCGACATACGCTAAATGGAAAAGAAGTCTTTTCCGTGAAAAAGACTACTTCTCCATTTAGCGACCTGCGAAACTTAGTTTCTAAGAATCTTCGTTGTAAGAAAGGGAGACAGAACGAAGGGAGAATTCGTTCTGACTCCTTTTCGGGTCTCTTGTGCAGCAACCTCCTCGTGGTGAGACCTGGGCAATCGATATTATCCACAATTCGCAAGATATTATAACTTACAAATTGTAGTATCTTGCATGTAGTGGATAATATCGAGCTAATAGCTGCACATTTAGAATTTGCATAAATATGTATTTCATAGTAGAATGTAAGACTTTTAATACTTTCTTCCTTTTCCGATGTCCCAGCTACAACAATTATTTTCAATTAATAATCCAAATACAAAGTTTTCGTTTCAGAATACATGTAACTCTTGATCTCGTGAGCGAGTGTTAAATAGATTTGCACTCCTGCAGTAGATTGTAGGTTCTGATGTAGTCTAAATATGATGTACGTACTGGATGTACGTTACATATCGCATATTATTTCGATATTGAAACATTATTTTATATTCAAATTAAATAATTGGTTGAAACTAGTTCTTATGCAGACTAAAAGTTAGTTCTGATTCATGTGTTAGAGGGGGTAAAAAGATGAGGCAGGATCTGTTCCATGTTGCCGCATTACCGTAAAGAAAGTAAACTATTGGTTTAAAGTGCATAAAACTATTATAATATGCATTCATTAGTGACACGAGTAATAAAAATAATATTACGTATAGAAACCAAATTAATTTTACTACAATTCGTATTTTTGTAATACATTCTTCATAAATATTATTTTCACCGTTCAAATACACGCGCCGTATGCATTAGTAGCCTCCAAAACACCCGTAGTAAAAATAAAGTGTACAGAATATTCAGTTCTTGCTAATACGGCTAAATTCGTGAACTATCGGTAATATTGAGCGCGACACCGAAATGGTACGGGGGCCACTGTGGCCCTCCGAGGCCTAGACAGAAAAGCCCATAAGATGCAATGTCTGTAGTAGTCTTAAGTCTGTGTCCAGACTAAAGGTTAGTTCCTATTCGGACGTTAGAGGGGGGCAAAAGTGGATTCAGGAGCTGATCCAGGCTAGATTTAAACTAGGGGGCAGCAGTATACCGGGCACGAGCAAAACCCGGGCTGAGCACTCTCATTCCTCTCTGATATAAGCTCCACTTTTTGCTATAAGCTCAACTGATGAGCGAATTTATAACCTCTCTGTTATAACGAAACAATATTAATGTTATGTAAAGAATATATTTAAAGTGTTTTCTAATAACATTTATATTTGCACTCAATTTATGTTGCATAAAAGTATTTGAGTCACTACTTGATATGTTATATCGTATTTGAATCACCTTTGTTATTATATTCCTACCTAACCTAAATGTATCAACATACGTGTGCACGAATTAATGTATTAGTTATATTGTGAGTAAAATATATAAACATTTACCTGTAGAAGATTTAAAGACAATTTGTCATGATGATGTCAAAATATAAAGGTGCAGTTTGCGCTTTTGGAAAATTCGTACAGGTAATTTGATTGTTATTATTGAATCTAACAAACGTTTCTGATCTTTAAATAAATATTATTCTTTTTCAGAGCAATCAATCTTTGATATTAAGTCCTATAAACTGTCCATATTATAATTTTCAACAACATAGGAACATAGCGAAACATTGGAATCCAAAGTTCCGCAAACTCAGGAGACAGAAGGTTATTAAAGTGGAACTTCCAAAGTTCGATGAAGATCCTGATACAGTAACACAAGAACGTTTTCGAGCAACATTAAAAAAGAATGGTCTGTTACCTAATAGGAACTGGAGAGAGAGACCACTTCTCATTTCTTCTACATCTAACATAATTGAGCCATATGTTGTACCAGAAGGTGATGGAAAATATTCTACTATTACTAAAGAGGTACATAAATACAGGCTTAAATAATGTATTAAATATTACATTAAACTTATTATTATAATGTGCAAACTGTATAAAATCATTTTACATTTAATATTTAGGGAGCAAAACAAAAGATTGAATTCATTGAAAAAAAGGGAAAATCTTATATGGCTGTTAGGAAAATAAAGTCATACGAGGATGATTTTTCAACGAGTTATTTTCCAGGAAATGCGTTAGAGATATATAAAAATGCACACAATGCATTGGCTAAGTGAGTATTTGGCATAGAAATTTATTTACTGAATAATAACAATAATTTTGTAAAATACTACCTTTGTTTTTTTTCAGCAAAAACAAGGATGAATTAATACAATATGTTACAGAGTTTGCGTATCCTGTAAGTTTCATATGTTGGAAACTCGTATGGTTTAACATAACGTTACCAATTTATATTAAAAATGTATTGATAAATTTTGTTTACTTGTAGAAAATGTTACATAACACAGAGGACAAAACAATTGTTTGGAAATTCTTAGAATCCTTAGAGCCAGCACGTATTGTACACTGCAGATGCGCGGATGTAATATCAAAGCATAATATTTTTGCTCAAGTTACTGTCCGGTTTCATACTCAACAGGTACGATAATAAGCAATTTACTTTTTCTTATATGATACATCGTTTCTGTATTGTTTCATATAAGATAAATCTTTCCAGATACTGTGCATTTATGACAGGTTTGGACGACTGTTAAAGGGTAGTGAAATATTAAGAAAAGATGTTCTGGATTACATTGTATTCGAGAAGCATTTATCTAATGAATATGGTACTTGGCGAATACATGCAAAGATTATACCAAGTTGGCTGCCACCGGAAGAAATAGCGGCGAAAACGTATACGTTACCAAAGAAGATCGAAGAAACTAGTTTAACAGCCAAAAATGCTGAGGAGTCAGTTGCTGTAACACCGCCGCAGTAAATGGCAATGAACAAATGACACATTTTTATGATCGATGTATTTAAGCTTTAAATAAAGTAGCAGGAAATAAAACATTGTTAATACAAATAATCTTTGCTATCTTTACATATAGCTCTGTAAGCAAACCATTGTTTATTTTCATTTTGATTATGATACTTTAAGAAATGGTTTAGTCATTTCGTTTTTTTAGTGTTCCACGATCAATGTTAATCACCGCGCAGGATATATTTACAGTTACGTTTAAAAAATAACTTTGAAAATTACATTTAATGATTGTTATCACTGGTATCATCAGACCAGCTTTTACCTCTGATTACATCCATCAGTTTCGCAAATGGTTTTTGTATGGCCACATTTTCTGCAATGCTTAAATATTGATTACAAAAGAATGCAATTTCATTTTGTCCAAAAAGATAGGCATAATATTCGTATTTATTAGACGTTGTTTCAAATCATCACGAGTCTGAGTCATTATAATACGGCAAGGGGTTAGAAGCTTTTCGCCGAACGCATTTAAAAGTTTCAATAAATATTAGTGACAGGATCTAAAGCGATAATGCTATGCATGTTGGTTTCGCAATTTAGCGCCTAATTAAGCGTTATCATGATTTTAAATGACTCGATGTTGAACCGATAAGTTCTTCGGTCACGGAAGCTTAAGAACGGAATTTAGGTCACCGGGACGTTTATATTTTGCGACGTGAACTCGTATCACGATTGAAGTAAATCATTTTCTAAAATGTGTTCGTAGAGTTTTATGCATTTAAAATCAGTACACTTATCAATCAAATGTCTCTAAATAAAACTTACTCGGCCAGGTGTTTTGAAATAACTGAACAACAGTTTATTTGCAGACGAAAATGACTTTTTTTTTATTATTTCACTGTGCTTGGTTATCAAATGAAATAATTTCTTATTTCATACTACTAAAATAATCTTTTATGTCAAATTATATATTGTTTGATTTAGATGATTTAATTAGCTGAAATAAGAAATATTGTTTAAAAATGATATACTTGAATTTCATACAAAATAAACAGGTTATGTCTAAAACAAAATTAATAAGTTAGTCGAAACAATTCATTATTTGAAATTATTATTTCACTCTGAATAAAATGTGTCCAAGCCTAAAAATCACATGCATCGTATATGTTATGTTATTTATTGTAATGAAACGCAATTTGCTCGAGTATAAGAATTATGAGCGACATCAACATACCACCGAAAAATAAAAGATAAACGAGATACATCTGTTCCAGTTCGATTGCTGTAGGTACTTGCGAAATGCTTTCTTCCTCCCGCCGTAGCCAATTTCGCTTAATCGCATTCAATAGACCGATTTCATGTAATTTCAACAGTCTGCAGAACAGAACACACATTCACTTAATTAAAGAATTATATTATTCATTTTATTATTCATTTTTATGTGAATTCTAATATTTGATTGTTGTAGTTCTTATATAATTAAAGGGAATGCAAAGTTTTAATTTCGAAGATATCTTGTGCTAAAGGAGCATACAATTGTTCAGTTACTTGCTACATAAAATGGCACATAGAATTTATGAACGTAATGATACAAAAATTGATTTGCAATTGGAAGCACAAAATTGTATAAAAACATTCCGGATCTGAATGTGTTTTAATCAGTGTAATTATGTTTATTTGACGTGATTAAATTAATTTCATTAAACTGCGACTGTTTGTATTATACAGTGTGTCCACGCTACTACTAGCCTGTGTTTTTCTTACAAATAGTAAATATTAGAAAAAAATGAAAGAGGAAAACGTAATACTATTTTTTCCAAGCAATTTAATGGCGTATGTAATTTATTGTATTTGCACTATTTTCATGAAAATGTTGGTGACCCCTAATTTTTTAAATGGAATGCTATATATTTTTCATACCATATGAAAGCGTGTGTCAAGACAAATTCTTTCGTATACGACACAATGACCTTCAAGATCATACAAGATCATAAATGGAAGAAACATTTTGAACATTTCGAACATTGCGTGTTTCGACCTGTGGCCCGCTACAGGATTTGTAATCAGTAAGGCTATCTAGCGGGCTCTGCCTTAGAAACAGTGATATCGTAAGGACGGCTTAGGATGGTATATACATATATGAATCGGCGACGGATCAGGTACTAGCGAGAAAGTTGTTTTCTTGTCTCTCTATCCATCTGGTGACGAGCGTAGGAGAAAGCCGCCACATTATATTAAAAATATATTACGGTCGTCGCAGATAATTCGTTAAAATCATATGAATGGAAGTAGAAAAATGACCGCCCCAAACTGGCGCAGTGACTTTTATTATTGCAGCGGCGCAGATACACACCTTACTTAAAAAAAAACAATCAAATAGTAAAAGTCTATATAAGGCATTCCTCTACTTTTATCATCCATGTGTTTATAAGAAATGATATTTTGAAAAATACTTTCATTATCATTCCAAAAAACAGGAAACTTAAGAACCAGTATTTTAATCATTGCACAGCAAACCTGTCGTAACATCAACAAATTCAAGTTGTTCAGTCTCGGAAAAGACGCCTCTAAGACGCCTTATTTCAGACGCAAAGAAGACGTATCCCAGAAGGCGCCTCTGAGACGCCTTATTTCAGACGCCTCAAGGACGCCTTATTTCAGGCGCCTCAAAGACGTCTCTGAGACGCCTTATTTCAGACGCAAAAAAAACGTCTCCCAGAAGGCGTCTCTGAGACGCCTCAAAAACGCCTTTTTGTGACCTAAGACGCTCAGACCTAAAACAGACGTCTCTAAGACGACTCGTGCTGTCTGGGATGTTACTTACCAAAAACAGTATTACTTTTTCCTCTATCATTTTTTTCTAATATTTATTATTTGCAAGAAAAACACTGGCAAGTGCTAGCGTGAACACCCTGTATATATTAATTTCAATTTCGTATTATTAAATTACTTACCCGATATCGATGCTCCGTTTGTTTTCGATGTTCCATGAGATACCAGATGCTAGAGGCAGTCGAATAGTGGCCCCCAAAGACTCTAATCTGCACGGATGCTTCATTTGTATGCTCATTTCGTCCGTTAAATACGCGGCCGTAAATTCTTTCGTGCAGAGTGTCTTGTAGAATTCACTTAAATTGTTTTTAACAATCAATTTATTCGATCTACTCTTTATTATGCGATCAGCTATCATTACCTTCTGAAAATAGAAATGTAAAACAACCTCTATCTGTCGAGAAAAAATATTGAAAATTTCTGTTCGACGCGTATTAACTTGTTCACTTTTTGCGTTCAAACTGGCAGAGTTAACTTGATATTTTCGGTGTGAAACTTAAATAATTAATTAGAACAGCGATTCTCAAACTTTTTTGTGGTACTTTGAATGTAATTAATAACATTCTGCAGCGCATTGATTGTTTCATAAAATTTCATCCGTCAAAGAAGAACTTCAAAGTTTCATTCTTCACGGCATATACATATACCGATGATAGAAGTATGCAATTTATTTTATCGTACTGTTTGATGAACTTTTTTTATTCTTCCTAGTTTGAGTTCGTTGTTTACAAAATCTCGCACATTTGCAAGGCTTTCGCGACACATTGATCGATAATCGCTGAATTCGAAGATCGTACCTGGTAAATTAGGTGCGACAACGAGTCCTTCACAACGATGAAACTGTATTCTGAAGTTTGCAGGAAAGATATTATATCGCTGATTGGCTTTATGGCAACAACCTGTGTCACATAGCTAATTACAAGCGCGTTGAACACCGCATTAATTAATAGGGCGAACAGACTCACCAGACACTCTATCATCCTGGAACTTTTACTCATAGCATTTGTGTTGCAGTCTGTACAATTAAATCATTTGTTGAAATAACAAACAATTAACGTGATTAACGTATATAGCACATGCGGGCGCGCGGGAATGCGTGAAAACAACTAAAATAAGAAAACCAATGACAAATCACGTTTTCAAGTTACTTTCAGCTCAAGAGAACAATCGACAAAATAAACATTTGTTTCAAGTCTGTATTCGTAAACTATTTCGGAGACTTGGCATTCATCATCTTAAGTTAGAAAAATTGATGTAAAAAAATGTACTTCATGCAGAATATTACTGAATTTTGTATTAAATAAAATATTCGGTCAAGCTTGGGTGTGCCTTTTTTCTCACTTTGAATGCACATCATGCCGAGATTATAGAAGAGAGAATCAAGTATGTCTGGGATCATGTTTCCCCCAAACACGACCACCTCGATTACGTGGAAAATATAACTGCATATGCTTAAGATTATATAAATTGCCAGGGTCGCGAACCAGACTTCTTTGGAGAACAGTTTCAACATCCAAGTGGTAACATGGCTTCGTTTCTGTCGCGTGAAAATTTTACATCTACAATGGCATAAGAAACGCATGACATCTTTGTACGTCAAGGGGTTAAGGTTTTCATGAAAGATATTAAATTGTTTCGAAAACTTAAATGATTAATAACCGGTTTTGGATTGAAACATAGTTTTTGTAACTCGCCTAGCACTCCTGAACGGGACCGTGAGCTGAACTACGGCTGATCTCGATGAAGTTACTTCAACTCTCGCTATGATATCCGTTTGATTTAAATGTATCATCTTGAGTAAACCGGGAGTATACGTGCCGTTGACTTCCACACCTAAAGTTCGTATACTCGAACTTTCCGGTTTCAACCTGAGACAATAAATTATGGTTGACAATCTACCCGTTATGCTGATGTTTATTCTTCGAACGATTATTACGTAAAATGTAAATATTCTGCCAAAATTTTCCAGGTGTCGCCAATGTAACCCTTGATGCTTGTTCCGTTCTTATCGCTAGTGATCACGTTCTCAATCTGATAAAAAAAGAAAATCATTAAGAGAAACGTTGGTTAAAATCCATATAAACTAACGAGGTAGTGAAACAGAAAACATTTCAAATATTTAAAGGTGATGTAACATCAATGTTTCGATATATACATATATGTGATTAATTCAATGACAACTTTTTCTTTTTTAATTATTTTTTTACGAAGATTTTACTAGCATATTCGTGACATTTTTCTGATTAGAATGAAACTAAACATGATTTAATTCGAAATATATTTACAATATGTACAATCGACGATTTAGTTAATAGAACCTCTATTGTCCGAACCGTTGCACAGTGCGGTATTTGACCCGAAAAGTGCGCAAAAACTATTACATAAGGGTGTGCGTACTCAAAATTTCTGGTTCGGATCGGGTCGGGAAATTCGTTCGCGATCGGGTCAGGATCCCGAAAGTTTATAAACTTCGGGTACCCCAAAAAGGTAATCAGTAGGGGTGTGCGGCTACCCGAGCCTCGGGTCGAGTCGGATAATGATCGGGTCGGGTCGGGATCCCGAAAGTTTATAAACTTCGGGTACCCAAAATGGTAGTCGGGTTGGGTCGGGTCGAAGTCCCGAAAGTTTGCAATATTCGGGTACTCGAATTTAAAGTTGTATTCATGTAAGCCTAATGCTGTTTTATGATTTTTCAGTTCAATCTCTTATTTTCAATGGCAGGTTCAGAATGAATTTTGTATTTTTAGTGTAATCGGTTATCAAACTTCGCGAGGAAAAAAATATTTTACAATACATTATGTGAAAGAATGTATGTAAAGCACGCTTCTGTTTCTAGAAAACTTTTCTTACGAGACAGGGACTCTTCGTCCACACACTGTTCATATAAGTGCACTGTTTCGTAAACAGTGTTTACTACAAATCAAAATACATATTATTACAACCGATGATTGGACGTCTTAATATGCACAGAGTCACAGAGTTATTTATTGCTGATTTGACCGCAGACTTGCCTCAACTGTAACTTCGAGTACCCGAATATTGCAAACTTACGGGACCCGACCCGATCCCGAACAAATTTCCCGACCCAACCCGAACCCGAAATTTCGAGTACTCGCGCACCCCTAGTAATCAGGTCCGGTCGAGTCGGGGTCCCGAAAGTTTGCAATATTCGGGTACTAAACTTTAATTTACGAAGATCAAGGTCATTTCAAGGTCACGTTATTATACATATTTGAATTTATTTTTCGATCAGCTACACGATGGAATGATAAAAAAATGTAGGTATGCGTCAAAAAAACACCGATGACCTTGACAACTCTGAACGAAATGAGATTGGGAAAAAAATTATTCTTGGAACATGTTGGTCCTTTGACAGTATGCACTTATGCACATTACGTAAAAAATATTTTTTGCATCACAATAAGCTGAAGAGATATTTAGGTGGCCTCACTTAAAAGGACCAGCTTGTATAAATGAGAAAAAAATATTGATTCACATATTGAACTATCTCGGATTGCAAACATGTTACGTCTTACGCGAAAATTCTTCAAATTGATTTTTTGTGCGCTTTTCGGGTCAAATACCGTACTACCATACGATGTCTGACTTCTGACAGGAATTATGCATAATATACTATTTTATTAAGTGAATGTTGTTAACAACATTTCTGACACATCATTCTGTCTTAAAGACAAAATAAGCAACTTGAACATATTTCAGTAGTGTTACCTCGTAATAAGAGAATCTAAATGTCCTCCCTTGAAAGTTGTGAGTCTCCTTCGCACGGCTCCTGTGCAGAAATTCTTGATTCATCGCTGCAAAAATTGGTTCGCTGACAATCGGCACGAAATCGCTTATTTTCTTATTCCACATCACACCATTCACCGATTGAACAGGTGTCAATAAACCATGAACAACTACAAGCCACAATAACTGTCTCATAGCGCCATTGCTCTTCGGGTTTTCGAATCCGGAAAATCTTAACCGCCGTTCTTGTACCATGGTTGACGCTGATAGTTTTTGCGACATCGATCGATCGGATGGTTTAAAATTTTAAATATTTAATATCATTGTGTTTACACTGTTACTATGATGCACGCTGGATGGTCGCCATACTTCTGCGTACTAGATTTTTCAATGATTAAACTACTATACGTCTAAATATATTTAGAACATTCAATTGATCCTGGATTTTCGTTATTTAACCTTGGAACGACGCGGAGTTGCAGCCAGCGCCATTTTACGCTCTAATTGATTTTCTACTGTGGAAAAATGTATTGATAAATGTCGAAAATTGTAAATTCCCATTTTGTTTGTTTTGTCATAGTATTTTTTAAGATAACAATATTCTAGTCATCTGCCCTTGAAAAGTTTATTCTATTTCTTTTAACAAAAATTGCACCCTACAGTTATAATTTCTTTCGATGTAATATTAAATAGTGTTTTAAATATTAAAATTGTATTTTGAGTCAATTCCGCACAGTGTTGCTAACGACGAGAAATGAAAGTGAGATGTTGCAAGGTTAAATATGTTGATAATATAGAGAATATGGCAAAAATGAAGATCTATTGATGTTTTAAATAATTATTTAAAAGGTGATCTCAGTGTCACAATTTTATAAATTATTATCTGCTTCAATGTTAATGTTAGTAGCCGTAGATTTACAATTTATATTTGAAGAAATGAGCATGGAAGTTACACTTTGCTTTTTGAAAATTACGCGACGTTACTACGTGACACAATACTTATTACACACTGATATCATGTCTCATTTGAACGGTGTTTGGACACGTTTAACGGTTTCAATAAATGCTAACGGACACGAACCGAGGTGAGATTGTTATGCGTGCTGGTCTTTTAGTGCAGTAGCCAGTTAGATGTTATCGCGATTTTAAATGTCGTGATATCGATCCGATAAATCCTGCCTTCGCGGATTTGCAAGATTAGAATTTAGATTGCCATAGCATTTATATTTCATGGCTTTTTTATGACGACCGAAATCAATTAATTTCTAATATGTATTCGTAGGATTGTGCCTTCCGAATCAAATATCATAGTGCACAGTACTCTATTTTCATAAAATATTTCTAAATAATAACACATTTACTATTTTATAGTAAAATAGTTTTGTATTTACTATTCATTTTTACCTTTTTATCGCTGAACACTACCAGGAAAAGGTTTTTCAATCGATAAAATCAGTTCTGCAATGTTACGTGACTCTATGTTGCACTATAATTTCTTAGCTAATAATATATAATATTTCAGTGATTCCATACGCGTTTGATATTTCAACAAATTTTCACGCGAAATTATGTATCTTTTAACACTAAACCTAGCACAAAACATATAAAAAATATGAAGTTGGAAGATTGAATTTACTTAAACTTTGCACCGCTTTCATTAGAATATGTGCTGAAATAAAGAAGTCAATCTAGTCATTTCCTATGAAAGCGTTCCTATAATTTCAATAAATGTGAAATAGAAAACCGGTCATTTGACCGTGGTTTAGTGTTAAAGAAAGGAGGCCCTTAGAAGTATATAAAGAATATAGTTTTTAAATAATATTTGAGCATTTGAAGATAATCATTTTAAGGATTTAATAGTGTTGGTAAATATATTTATAATTTCTACTATAAATTATTCAACCGTTATCTATTGATGAAGCACATGTTAAATAAGCTACGGAAGCTTGTGTGGTATTTTTCCAATATGGCGGAAAGAATCGTGATAGAAACCCAATGTAATAAAATTTTTTGTCTGTTTTGGAAACTTTATTCGCTTTATTTATTTAATTTAGTTTTCCAAATTAATGCATGCAGTTGAAAGAAAGAAATTCAACGCAATTGTGCTGTAACAAGATTCAGGGCAGCCGCTGTGTCCGCCATCTTGAATATTAAGTCTCTATCTTAGATTTATTCGATTATTAAAAATTGTGAATCATTTTCAAGTTAAACTCATTTAGATAATTTACGGTCAAAATCAATATGCTAATAACAGAAACTTAAAATAATAAAAACTGACATTGAGAAACTATTTGTTGTAGAGAATAAAGGTGCATGAAGGAGTAATGAGAAATGCAGTAACACGTACAAAAAACATGTATCGTTTATATCATAGTTGACTGTATATATATATATAATAAATATATTTTTACATATATATTTATATATATATATATATAAAATTTTACATATATGTATAAAGGTCTTAAGTTTACTATATCCGTCGACGTAGTTGACATAAATTAACTTAACTCTAACCGGTGACGAACCTCCGACGCGGACCGCGAGAGTGTTTTACAAATACAATTAATAATACAATTGCCATGTTGCAGGCTCGTCACCATAAAAAAGTCTCGCTCCAACTTAACCGGTACGTTAATTACTCTAACGATCTCCACGTATCTAATTTACATCGATTTCAGGTGCGACGCACGCACCTTTTCCTTACAGACGATGAAACACTCCGCCGGTTCCTTTTAATAGAAAATTATAAAAACTATAATACAGTTTTCGTTCAAGCTCTCTAACGGACCTTGCATGGCCAATGACCTCTTAAATAGTCTAAGTACTCCAGGTCAGCACCTGTACACAATAAAATTGAGCCTGTATCTAGATTTTCGTTTCAACAGAATTCAATAATAATTTTCTATTTTTCTTTGCAATGAAAAACATCTAAATTACAATTGTGTTTACTTTTAAGTATTAAAGTGAATTTTTCATAGAATACGTTTTCGAATTCATAAATAAATCGAAATCCATTTTTAATAGGGCTAGTTAATTGTACGTACAAACAACAGTAAAATAAGCTAAAGTGTCCATTAAAAATAAATTTTGAATTACTGTTTATTTACAAATCCACAATTCTATATATGTGCTTCTGAGACCATTTGTATGCATTGTTTCAATATTTGCTCCTTTTGGATACCAATCTGACTCTTTGCACGCTAGGCTAACATTCGATGATCAAATGATTTGAATCGCAACCGTTCACGTTCAAAAAAGATATTATTAACCATGCAAGGTTCGCTTCTCAGTCTAGACTTCCATTTAGGGCTGTAAATAATGTTCGAACTGGTTTGAAGACGAACTTACAATACGAATTTCGAATTGCATCAAATATAATCAACTATTTGAATGTTATCCTTGTCAAGAACTATCGAACAATTGTTTCCGACTCGTGAGTTTAAGATGCTGGTTTGGATTATTCAATAGCAGCTAACATAAATAGCTAGTCATTTGAATTGGCTGTTAAAAAATTAGAATTTCGGTTGAACCTTTGGACACCTGGGTCAATATGGACCCAAAGTCCTACCGTTCGAGGCTTAAAGTTATCAAATCGCTCAATTATCAAAAGTTTGAAAGAGATCGGCATGATAAAAATTCATTACAGTATAATATACATTTCTAATTGCAAGAAAGAACACGTCACAGAATTAAAATTTCTAAAAAATTGAAAGGGACGTCTAAAAGAATATTTTAAAAATCAAACGTGCTTTACTATAAATAAAATATTAAATAAAAATAAAATCACACATTCCTGTAGTCAGCGTGCTAGCAGAAAATTTAAAAAATATCCTTGATAGTTCCTGGTAAGAATATTATTCGAATGGTTACAAATAATTGCTATAACTCGAAGTTCGATCAATCAGTTCGAGTTCGAACATTTGAATTTTTACAGTGCTACTCTCGTCACTTATTGTTAGTTTGCTCACGACACAGCACTGTTCATGCTATCGTCGAAAACAACCGTTATTATTCCTTTTCTTTTATTCACGTTCTCGAGTTTCGGAACACTTCATAACAGCCTGCGCGCATTAACACCACCCCTGGCCGTGTTCTACGCTCTACACGCGAACAATAAACGATTTCGCATATAATTTACACACTGATGTCGTTGACAAACTTCATGTTATTGAATGTCGTTGAATTCTTACAATGAGCGATCTCCATGATTATTTATTCAGAGCACGCGGTCTTGTTTGGGTCTTCTAAAACATCTTGATTTTTAAAACTTCATCTACTGGCGATGACCTTAACAGTCTTTTAAAAATCAGGGATTAACAATACTCTTAACAAGTTCACAGCATAACATTGTTTTAGGCGTCTAATTTTGCATTAAATGTTACAATTTCATGTAACGACATGCACAAAATTAATTTAATAGCGAACACGTTAATCAATTTTTCAATAGTAATTTCATTTGCAAACCAACAGTCTCAGGTAATATTATTATTTTCTTTTGCGATTGCTATTTAGAAGAAAATTATTCCCCTTCTTTTAATTATGGTACATCCATTAAAATACGTATTACATAGGCGTTTGGTAGATGAAGTATTAAAATAGAAAAAGTACATATGATGTCGGCAGTAGAAAAATCACGAGGTTGAACAATACAATTATGCAATTACAATGTTGACGCACCGATTATTTGGACTCATTCAAGTGAATGACGCTATCATACATTTTTTTTGTTTACTCTGAAAAATTAATAGAAAACAGTCTACGTACGTTCGCCTATTATGTAAGAATTGTTTAACACACGCTAAAGAGATCACATTTCAAATCGTCCCTTCCATAGAGAACAACCTACCACTACACATACAGATGATAATTTATTATTGTGCCATTTTTAGTGGGGGAGGGGATTAGTTTTTCGCAAATCGTTTAAAGTTTAATTTCTAAAATACTTATTCTCAGTCTGGCAAGCACACATATTACAAAGTGCAACTATTATTACAGGTATATTATATCCTAGCAACAATATGTCAGTAAAAAAGTTCACTTTTGCCACTCCCATTGTTCAACGGAACGTCTGATCTCGGCGAGTGGCAAATCAGAAATTCGTGTAGATCACCTTGGGTCATGTATTCGAATAGGTACACATTGGTTCTCCCTTCAATATCACCCCGAGCAAGCAAATAATGTTTGGATGTCTAAGATCCGTCATCAGATCGACTTCTCGTTTGAAGTCGTTTTGCGTTTTTGGACTTGCGTTTTCTTTCAATGTCTTTACCGCTACGTAGATAGGTGGCTCGCACTTATTACCCGTTTGCAGCTCGCCCTTGTATATTTTGCCTAGGGAACAATGGAATAATTAACTAAAATCATTGCATTATACTAATGAGGCTATACCGAAACTGATATAATATTGAAACCGTCATAGTACCGAAATGTATGAATACCGAAACAGAATTAATACAGATATTTTTTTCGGTTTTCTTTTCGTACTGGACTCACAATATTGTATGTATAAAATATGTCAACTATTGTAAACTGTAATATCGTATTCTTTTCCACTCGGGAACATAGTAAATATATTATTATAAACATGCTGGTAATTACTCTGATTTCGGTATCGTAGTGGTTGTGGTACTGCATATCAGTTTCGGTATTTGCTCACATAACATCGATAGTAAAATAATACAGGTTCTGCATCTGTGCTTAAAAATACTTTGGAAATTATAATCAATTTTATCATAATTATAGGGAAACCGAAAAAATTCCCGATAAATACTGGCATTTTTCATTTTGGTAGAAGTCCCTGATTAAAGTTATGTCTTCTTCATGAATTTAACAGGAAGAAGTTGTAAAAGTTGCGAGATCTCACCGAACGCTCCTTCACCGAGTTCTTGTAAAAGTACAACATTGTTGGTGCTAAATTGTGGCACTCTGTTATTGGATGTTCTACTGCTGCCACTGCTTAATGTTCCAGTTCCTGGAGTGGTGTTACCGGGACCGGCTAAAAGGAAACTCATTTCCATAGGTTGTGTCGTACTTCATCTTCCATCGTATATGTTTTTATCACACCGTATACCTGTTAACATCTGTTGAATAAAGAACAGAAGATTATTTTCATGTTATTGTATATTGGCTGGATTTTCTAATCGCGAAACTATATGAGATCTTACTTTGTTAGATGGCAAATGATTCATCTGCCTTGTAGATTTTCTGCTTCTATAACAGCAGCAATAACATACCAATATTACAAGTCCTCCTGTTAGTACAAAACCAACGATTGCATAGATCCATAAGTTTTTAACTGCAACGAAATGGAGTGTTTTATTATATTCGTATTAAATGTCATTTCGTTTACCAATGAGTAACATTTACCACATTTAGGTATATCACAAAATTCCTTTTGCATCGTGTGATTGACATCTACGTAACACCACGGTTGCGATTCTGTTTCGTCTGGATTGCGGCAATACGAGTGTTGACCAGCTAATTCAGGATAATCAGAAATTGGGAGGTTGAAGTGTGCCAACCATTGTAAGCATGGTCGTCCACTAATGTTTGTCTTCACTATACCTTGTCCTCTAAATAAAACTTACTCGGCCAGATGTTTTGAAATAATTGAACAACAGTTTATTAGCAGACGAAAATGACTTTTTTTTATTATTTCACTGTGCTTGTTTATCAAATGAAATAATTTCTTATTTTGTATTACTAAAATAATCTTTTATGTCAAATTATATATTGTTTGATTTAAATGATTTAATTAGCTGAAATAAGAAATATTGTTTGAAAATGATATACTTGAATTTCATACAAAATAAAAAGGTCATTTCTAAAACAAAATTAATAAGTTAGTCGAAAGAATTCATTATTTAAAATTATTATTTCACTCTGAATAAAATGTGTCCAAGCCTAAAAATCGCATGCATCGAATATGTTATGTTATTTATTGTAATGAAACGCAATTTGCTCGAGTATAACAATTATGAGCGACATCAACATACCACCGAAAAATAAAAGGTAAACGAGATACACCTGTTCCATTTCGATTGCTGTAGGTACTTGCGAAATGCTGTCTTTCTTCCACCATCTAAACCAATTTCGCTGAATCGCATTCAATAGACCGCTTTCATATAATTTCAACAGTCTGCAAAACAGAACACACGTTCACTTAATTAGAGAATTATATTATTCATTTTATTATTCATTTTTATGTGAATTCTAACATCTCATTGTTTTAGTTCTTATATAATTAAAGAGAATTCAAAGTTTTAATTTCGAAGATATCTTGTGCTAAAAGAGTATATAATTGTTCAGTTACTTGCTACATAAAATGGCACATAGAATTTTTAAACGTAATGATACAAAAATTGATTTGCAATTCGAAGCACAAAATTGTATAAAAACATTCCGGATCTGAATGTGTTTTAATCAGTGTAATTATGTTTATTTGACGTGATTAAATTAATTTCATTAAACTGCGACTGTTTGTATTATACAGTGTGTCCACGCTACTACTAGCCTGTGTTTTTCTTACAAATAGTAAATATTAGAAAAAAATGAAAGAGGAAAACGTAATACTATTTTTTCCAAGCAACTTAATGGCGTATGTAATTTATTGTATTTGCACTATTTTCATGAAAATGTTGGTGACCTCTAATTTTTTTAAATGGAATGCTACATATTTTTTCATACCATATGAAAGCGTGTGTCAAGACAAATTCTTTTGTATACGACACAATGACCTTCAAGATCATACAAGATCAGAAATGGAAGAAACAGTTTGAACATTTCGTGCTAATGCCTTTACAAGTATACTTTATTGACCAGGCTATAGTAAATGTTCAGTATAACTTCCTTGTGCATGATTACATATTTCGGCTGTATTAATTACATTCTTGTTAGCTTCTTCTAACGTCGTCCGAAACATTAATGCACATGATTGCGTTAGATTCCTTTGCAAGTCGTTTACATTTCTTGGCGCTGTGTATCGTGAATGATATCTTTACGAAATATACAAAATTCTGCTGCCATTTGTGACCTTGTATGACCTTGAAGGTCATTGTGTTCTATACGAATAAGTTTTTCTTGTCACACGCTTTCATATGATATAAAAAAACATATGGCATTTCATTTAAAAAACTGAAAGGTCACCTTCATTTCTAAGAAAATAGTGCAAACACAAGAAAATTACATACACCATTATGTTACTTACCAAAAACAGTATTACTTTTCCCTCTATCAATTTTTTCTAATATTTATTATTTCCGAGAAAAACGCTGGCTAGTGATAGCGTGAACACCCTGTATATATTAATTTCAATTTCGTATTATTAAATTACTTACCCGATATCGATGCTCCGTTTGTTTTCGATGTTCCATGAGATACCAGATGCTAGAGGCAGTCGAATAGTGGCCCCCAAAGACTCTAATCTGCACGGATGCTTCATTTGTATGCTCATTTCGTCCGTTAAATACGCGGCCGTCAATTCTTTCGTGCAGAGTGTCTTGTAGCATTCACTTAAACTGTTCACAACAATCACTTTGTTCGTTCTACTCTTTATTATGCGATCAGCTATCATTGTCTCCTGAAAATAGAAATGCAAAACAACCTCTATCTGTCGAGAAAAAATATTAAAAATTTCTGTTCGACGCGTATTAACTTGTTCACTTTCTGCATTCAAACTGGCAGAGTTAACTTAATATTTTCGGTGGCAAAGTTAAACAATTAATTAGAACAGCGATTCTCAAACTTTTTTGTGGTACTTTGAATGTAATTAATAACATTCTGCAGTTCATTGATTGTTTCATAAAATTTCATTCTTCAAAGAAGAACTTCAAAGTTTCATTCTTCACGGCATATACTGATGATAGAAGTTTGCCATTTATTTTATCGTACTGTTTGATGAAGTTTTTTTATTCTTCCTAGTTTAAGTTCGTTGTTTACAAAATCTCGCACATTTGCACGGCTTTCGCGACACATTGGTCGAAAATCGCTGGATTCGAAGATCGTACCTGGTAACGTAGGTGCGGCAACGAGCCCTTCACAAAGATGGTACTGTATTCTGAAGTTTGCAGGAAAGATATTATATCACTGAATGGTTTTATGGCAACAACCTGTGTCACATAGCCAATTACAAGAGCGTTGAACACCGTATTAATTAATAGGGCGAACAAACTCACCAGACACTCTATCATCCTGGAACTTTTACTCATAGCATTTGTGTTGCAGTCTGTACAATTAAATCATTTGTTGAAATAACAAACAATTGAGGTGATTAACGTATATGGCACATGCGGGCGCACGGGAATGCGTGAAAACAACTAAAATAAGATAACCAATGACAAATCACGTTTTCAAGTTACTTTCAGCTCAAGAGAACAATCGACAAAATAAACATTTGTTTCAAGTCTATATTCGTAAACTATTTCGGAGACTTGGCATTCATCATCTTAAGTTAGAAAAATTTATGTAAGAAAATGTACTTCGTGCAGAATATTACTGAATTTTGTATTAAATAAAATATTCGGTCAAGCTTGGGTGTGCCTTTTTTCTCACTTTGAATGCATATCATGCCGAGATTGTAGAAGAGAGAATCAAGTATGTCTGGGATCATGTTTCCCCCAAACACGTCCACCTCGATTACGTGGAAAATATAACTGCATATGCTTAAGATTATATAAATTGCCAGGGTCGAGAACCAGACTTCTCTGGAGAACAGTTTCAACATCCAAGTGGTAACATGTTTTCGTTCCTGTCGCGTGAAAATTGTACATCTACAATGTCATAAGAAACGCATGACGTCTTTGTACGTCAAGGGGTTAAGGTTTTCATGAAAGATATTAAATTGTTTCGAAAACTTAAATGATTAATAACCGGTTTTGGATTGAAATACAGTTTTTGTAACTCGCCTAGCACTCCTGAACGGGACCGTGAGCTGAACTACGGCTGATCTCGATGAAGTTGCTTCAACTCTCGCTATGATATCCGTTTGATTTAAATGTATCATCTTGAGTAAACCGGGAGTATACGTGCCGTTGACTTCCACACCTAAAGTTCGTATACTCGAACTTTCCGGTTTCAACCTGAGACAATAAATTATGGTTGACATTCTACCCGTTATGCTGATGTTTATTCTTCGAACGATTATTACGTAAAATGTAAATATTCTGCCAAAATTTTCCAGGTGTCGCCAATGTAACCCTTGATGCTTGTTCCGTTCTTATCGCTAGCAATCACGTAATTCATCTGATAAAAAAAGAAAACCATTAAGAGAAACATCGGTTATAATTCATTTAGCATATAAACTAACGAGGTAGTGAAACAGAAAACATTTCAAATATTTAAAGATGTTGTAACATCAATGTTTCGATACATACATATATGTGATTAATTCAATGACAACTATTTTATTTTTAATTATTTTTTTACGAAACTTTTACTAGCATATTCGTGACATTTTTCTGATAACAATGAAACTATACATGTGTTACGTACGGAAAATTCATCTATGTGACTTTTTAAGCCTTCTTGAAGCCACATGTTGTTGTGCAGTGGTCTGCTAGTTTATCTAAAAAACCAACTCTCCCACGGGGGTGCTGCATCTGGGAAATTCTCAGGAATTTCCACCCAGATGCACGCCTACTCCCACCCAAATTTCTAGACAATTTCGGGGTATATAAAGCCCACGATCCCAACCACAAACGGGCACAGTTGAAACCTAGTCACGTTACGACACGTTACGTAAAGCAAGATCGGGTATAAAAGTCCTTTTCGAGCATTAACTCAACAGTACGTATTCCATCGAACATATAGCTAGATAACCGTAACTAATATTAGTATTCCGCGACTACACGTTACACATATACAATTGTAACCCTTATTTAATTACTGAGTATATTGTACTACAATTTTGAGGAATTCAATTCTATTAATTCCATACTCACTTCACATATTCCTTTCCAGTAAGTTTTGGTGACAGACAAAGAGATTACATGATAAAGACATTAAAGACACGCTCTCCTGACTGGGTCATCCTTCCTCGCGCCCGAAACTTTAATTGTCTATTACACAAGTAGGTATCATCGGAATTATATCATATTTGGTATGATTTTTATTAGAAAAATGCCACAAATATGGTCATCGAAGTCCCATAAAAAAATAATGAATAATAAAGACGTTGGAAATTCGGATTAGTGTGGTCTCACCAATACATCCGAGCCGCATGGTGTCATATTTCTCGGCGACCGAGGCCACTCGGGCTTCATGGCCCCTCAAGGGGGTACACCCCGCACTAGTGGGGATATCTCAAGGACAATTATGTGCGAGACATTTGCGACATTTACCGATGAAATACTGTATGCACTTATGCACATTACGTGCATACACATTACACAAAAATATTTTTTGCATCACAATAAGCTGAAGAGATATTTAGGTGGCCTCACTTAAGAGGACGAGCTAGTATAAATGAGAAAAAAATATTGATTCATATATTGAACTATCTCGGATTGCAAACATTTTACGTCTTACGCGAAAATTCTTCAAATTGATTTTTTGCGCGCATTTGGGTTAAATACTGTACTACTATGCGATGTCTGACTTCTGAGAGGAATTATGCATAATATACTATTTTATTAACTGAATGTTGTTAACAAAATTTCTGACACATCATTCTGTCTTAAAGACAAAATAAGCAACTTGAACATATTTCAATAGTGTTACCTCGTAATAAGAGAATCTCAATGTCCTCCCTTCAAAGTTGTAAGTCTCCTTCGCACGGCTCCTGTCCAGAACTTCCTGATTCATCGCTGCAAAAATTGGTTCGCTGACAATCGGCACGAAATCGCTTATTTTCTTATTCCACATCACACCATTCAGCGATTGAACAGGTGTCAATAAACCATGAATAACTACAAGCCACAATAACTGTCTCATAGCGCCATTGCTTTTCGGGTTTTCGAATCCGGAAAATTTTAACCGCAGTTCTTGTACCATGGTTGACGCTGATAGTTTTTGCGACATCGATCGATCGGATGGTTTAAAATTTTAAATATTTAATATCATTGTGTTTACACTGTTACTATGATGCACGCTGGATGGTCGCCATACTTTTGCGTTCTAGATTTTTCAACGATTAAACTACTATACGTCTAAATATATTTAGAACATTCAATTGATCCTGGATTTTCGTTATTTAACCTTGGAACGACGCGGAGTTGCAGCCAGCGCCATTTTACGCTCTAATTGATTTTCTACTGTGGAAAAATGTATTGATAAATGTCGAAAATTGTAAATTCCCATTTTGTTTGTTTTGTCATAGTATTTTTTAAGATAACAATGTTCTAGTCATCTGTCCTTGAAAAGTTTATTCTATTTCTTTTAACAAAAATTGCACCCTACAGTTATAATTTCTTTCGATGTAATATTAAATAGTGTTTTAAATATTAAAATTGTATTTTGAGTCAATTCCGCACCGTGTTGCTAACGACGAAAAATGAAAGTGAGATGTTTCAAGGTTAAATATGTTGATAATATAGAGAATATGGCAAAAATGAAGATCTATTCATGTTTTAAATAATTATTTAAAAGGTGATCTCAATGTCACCATTTTATAAATTATTATCTGCTTCACTGTTAATGTTAGTAGCCGTAGATTTACAATTTATATTTGAAGAAATGAGCATGGAAGTTACACTTTGCTTTTTGAAAATTACGCGACGTTACTACGTGACACAATACTTATTACACACTGATATCATGTCTTATTTGAACGGTGTTTGGACACGTTTAACGGTTTCAATAAATGCTAACGGACACGAACCGAGGTGACATTGTTATGCGTGCTGGTCTCTTAGTGCAGTAGCCAGTTAGATATTATCGCGATTTTAAATGTCCTGATATCGATCCGATAAATCCTGCCTTCGCGCATTTGCAAGAACGGAATTTAGATTGCCATAGCGTTTATATTTCATGGCTTTTTTATGACGACCGAAATCAATTAATTTCTAATATGTATTCGTAGGATTGTGCCTTCCGAATCAAATATCATAGTGCACAGTACTCTATTTTCATAAAATATTTCTAAATAATACCACATTTAGTATTTTATAGTAAAAAAGATTTATATTTACTATTCATTTTTACCTTTTTATCGCTGAACACTGCCAGAAAAAAGTTTTTCAATAAAATCAGTTCTGCAATGTTACGCGTCTCTATGTTGCACTATAATTTCTTAGCTAATAATATATAATATTTCAGTGATTCCATACGCGTTTGATATTTCAACAAATTTTCACGCGAAATTATGTATCTTTTAACACTAAACCTAGCACAAAACATATAAAAAAATATAAAACATATAAAAGCAAAACGCTTTCCAGAAGTTGGAAAATTGAATTTATTTAAACTTTACACCGCTTTCATTACAATATGTGCTGAAATAAAGAAGTCAATCTAGTCATTTCCTATGAAAGCGTTTCTATAATTTCAATAAATGCGAAATAGAAAACCGGTCATTTGACCGTGGTAGGTTTAGTGTTAAAGAAAGGAAGCCCTTGGAAGTATATAAAGAATATAGTTTTTAAAAAATATTTGAGTATTTGAAGATAATCATTTTAAGGATTTAATAGTGTTCGTAATAGCGGTATTCAATAATAATTTCTACTATAAATTATTCAACCGTTATCTATTGTTGAAGCACATGTTAAATAAGCTACGGAAGCTTGTGTGGTATTTTTCCAATATTGCGGAAAGAATCGTGATAGAAACACAATGTAATAAAAATTTTTGACTATTTTGGAAACTTTATTCGCTTTATTTGTTTAATTTAGTTTTCCAAATTAAAGCATGCAGTTGAAAGAAAGAAATTCAACGCAATTTTGCTGTAACAAGGTTCAGGACAGCCGCCATCTTGAATATTAAGTCTCTATTTTAGGTTAATTCAAGTATTAAAAATTGTGAATCATTTAGATAATTTACGGCTAAAATCAATATGCTAATAACAGAAACTTAAAATAATAAAAACTGACATTGAGAAACTATTTGTTGTAGAGAATAAAGGTGCATGAAAGAGTAATGAGAAATGCAGTGACACGTACAAAAAACATGTATCGTTTATATCATAGTTGACTGTATATATATATATAATATATATATTTTTATATATATATTTATATATATATAAAATTTTACATATATGTATAAAGGTCTTAAGTTTACTATATTCGTCGACGTAGTTGACATAAATTAACTTAACTCTAACCGGTGACGAACCTCCGACGCGGACCGCGAGAGTGTTTTACAAATACAATTAATAATACAATTGCCATGTTGCAGGCCCGTCACCATAAAAAAGTCTCGCTCCAACTTAACCGGTACGTTAATTACTCTAATGATCTCCACGTATCTAATTTACATCGATTTCAGGTGCGACGCACGCACCTTTTCCTTACAGCCGATGAAACACTCCGCCGGTTCCTTTTAATAGAAAATTATAAAAAGTATAATACAGTTTTCGTCCAAGCTCTCTAACGGACCTTGCATGGCCAACGACACCAATTCGATGATGCTGACCAAATAGTCTAAGTACTTCAGCTCAGCACCTGTACACAATAAAATTGAGCCTGTATCTAGATTTTCGTTTCAACAGAATTCAATAATAATTTTCTATTTTTCTTTGCAATGAAAAACATCTAAATTACAATTGTGTTTACTTTTAAGTATTAAAGTGAATTTTTCATAGAATACGTTTTCGAATTCATAAATAAATCGAAATCCATTTTTAATAGGGCTAGTTAATTTTACGTACAAACAACAGTAAAATAAGCTAAAGTGTCCATTAAAAATAGATTTTGCATTACTGTTTATTTACAAATCCACAATTCTATATATGTGCTTTTGTGACTAATTGTATGCATTGTTTCAATATTTGCTCCTTTTTGAAAGGACCAATCTGACACTTTGCACGCTAGGCTAACATTCGATGATCGAATGATTTGGATCGCAACCGTTCACGTTCAAAAAAGATATTATTAACCATGCAAGGTTCGCTTCTCACTCTAGACTTCCATTTAGGGCTGTAAATAATGTTCGAACTGGTTTGAAGACGAACTTACAATACGAATTTCAAATTGTATCAAATATAATCAACTATTTGAATGTTATCCTTGTCAAGAACTATCGAACAATTGTTTCCGACTCGTGAGTTTAAGATGCTGGTTTGGATTATTTAATAACAGCTAACATAAATAGCTAGTAATTTGAATTGGCTGTTAAGAAATTAGAATTTCGGTTGAACTTTTGGATACCTAGGTCAATATGGACCCAAGTACTGCCGTTCGAGGCTTAAAGTTATCAAATCGCTCAATTATCAAAAGTTTGAAAGAGATCGGCGTGATAAAAATTCATTACAGTATAATATACATTTCTAATTGCAAGAAAGAACACGTCACAGAATTAAAATTTCTAAAAAATTGAAAGGGACGTCTAAAAGAATATTTTAAAAATCAAACGTGCTTTACTATAAATAAAATATTAAATAAAAATAAAATCACACATTCCTGTAGTCAGCGTGCTAGCAGAAAATTTAAAAAATATCCTTGATAGTTCCTGGTAAGAATATTATTCGAATGGTTAGAAATAATTGCTATAACTCGAAGTTCGATCAATCAGTTCGAGTTCGAACATTTGAATTTTTACAGTGCTACTCTCGTCACTTATTGTTAGTTTGCACACGACACAGCACTGTTCATGCTATCGTCGAAAACAACCGTTATTATTCCTTTTCTTTAATTCACGTTCTCGAGTTTCGGAACAATTCTGAACAGCCTGAGCGCATTAACACCTCCCCTGGCCGTGTTCTACGCTCTACACGCGAACAATAAACGATTTCGCATATAATTTACACACTGATGTCGTTGACAAACTTCATGTTATTGAATGTCGTTGAATTCTTACAATGAGCGATCTCCATGATTATTTATTCAGAGCACGCGGTCTTGTTTGGGTCTTCTTAAACATCCTGATTTTTAAAACTTCATCTACTGGCGGTGAGCTTAACAGTCTTTTAAAAATCAGGGATTAACAATACTCTTAACAAGTTCACAGCATAACATTGTTTTAGGCGTCTAAGGTTGCATTAAATGTTACAATTTCGTGTAACGACATGCACAAAATTAATTTAATAGCGAACACGTTAATCAATTTTTCAATAGTAATTTCATTTGCAAACCAACAGTCTCAAGTAATATTATTATTTTCTTTTGAGATTGCTATTTAGAAGAAAATTATTCACCTTCTTTTAATTATGGTACAGCCATTAAAATACGTATTACATAGGCGTTTGGTAGATGAAGTATTAAAATAGAAAAAGTACATATGATGTCGGCAGTAGAAAAGTCACGAGGTTGAACAATACAATTATGCAATTACAATGTTGACGCACCGATTATTTGGACTCATTCAAGTGAATGACGCTATCATACATTTTTTTTGTTTACTCTGAAAAATTAATAGAAAACAGTCTACGTACGTTCGCCTATTATGTAAGAATTGTTTAACACACGCTAAAGAGATCACATTTCAAATCGTCCCTTCCATAGAGAACAACCTACCACTACACATACAGATGATAATTTATTATTGTGCCATTTTTAGTGGGGGAGGGGAATAGTTTTTCGCAAATCGTTTAAAGTTTAATTTCTAAAATACTTATTCTCAGTCTGGCAAGCACACAATATTACAAAGTGCAACTATTATTACAGGTATATTATATCCTAGCAACAATATGTCAGTAAAAAAGTTCACGAGTTACAGGTTTGCAAAAATATCAGTAAAAATTACATAAAAAATTCTCGATTGTTTGATTTACAACTTTGTTCCTCCGATCGGGGAGCGGCACCCAATATTGTTACTGCAGTATAATATAGCTGCAATACTAGCTGGCCGCATACTTACATAAAACTAACGTACGAGTGAAGTCTGTTGAATATGTTCAAGTACATATTAACAGGATGCCTAATACTTTCAAAATACAATCCATGAAATGATACAGGGAAACATTAGTGGTACAGTCTACAGCCTACACTGCACATATTTATTTATAATCAGTGCTGGGATTCAACTGGTTCGCGTGAACCAGTCCCTAAAAATTTGAATTAGCTGAACCTGTATCTAAGGTCATCTAATTTATGTTCCAATATATTTCAAAATTTAATGTTAATTAGAACTTGCAATATAATATAAACTATTCTTTATTCACTACTTTATCCACTACTCTAATTCTTAGAGTACTTTTCACATTAAACGTAAATAAAAAATATGTTTCTCCTTAGAGTGTGAACCAGTTCTTAAACGTTTGGAATCCCACCACTGTTTATAACGTATACGCAAACGCGTATGTATAAAACGTACATACACATGTGTATACACGCTTGTACGTATTTCTGTATATGTATAAAACGTTAAAGTTGTACCATCAAAAATGTTATTGCCAGTATAAGATGTCACATATATTCCGATAGAAATAAATATAAATGCAGAAATATGGCAGTGATTAGGTATTGACGGTTGTGTATACCCAATTTCCTTAACGAACGTGACCCGAAGCTTTAAAGATTCAATTGTACCTAGAAACGGACCATATAGATACCTTGTACAGCGATTACGGTAAATATATAGAAACATAAAAATTCGTCGCGATCGTGAGAATCTTAAGATTTATCGTTCTCACTTGGATACCCTGGTCTCGGTCGTCACCTTACTGGGGTCTGGTAACCTGACGACTAATTGTGCACCGTTCTGCATTGGTCTGGTACCGTTCAACGTATTCGTTTTGACCACTTGTTGCGTCGTTGGCGGCAAAACCTTCTTGGCACCGCTCAGTTTCGGCGAACAGCACTGTTTGTCGTCGTACTCGTTCAAGTTAATGTTCGTTTGATTCGGATAATTCGGCGTTTTCATCGGTGTACTGTGTTCACTGAAACCACAGTTCGGTCTCTGATCGATGGAGTTCGAATTCTGGAAGCTCGGCGGTAGCATCTTCAGTCCGTTAGTGTGCTCGCTCATGTTGCAGAACGTTTGCTCCATGTTCCCTTTGAAGTTACCCATGTCCTTCTGATCGCACTTGTATATGGGCGCGGATAATTGCGTGGAATTGGTCTTGTTCGTACTCTTGTGGCTACTGCCGGAATAGCTGGTGATAGACTCGTTGCAGAAGTCGCTGAGATAAGTCTGATTTATGTACCAATTGTGTAACCGGTGATGTATCTCTGGGAACTGCGGTCTACGATTCGCAACCTCGTGCCAGCATTCTATCATTAGGCTGTAAATCATGGTGGGGCAGTCCTCGGGACAAGGTAATAACTGTCGTGAACGTATCATGTCTATCACCTCTTGATTGTTGTAACCATAATACGGCTGCAAAATGAAAAGTAACATGTTCATCTCTCAATTATAGTGGGATAAGGAAATGTGAAGTCGTCGATTTAATTTCGTAAAATGATGAGTGTCTTTTTTTTACTTTACTTGGATGTAGGATGTGATGCATTACCTGTAAACCGTAACTGTAAATCTCCCATAATACAACACCGAAGCTCCAAACATCCGACTCTGTTGTAAATTTCCCATAAACAATTGACTCTGGAGGCATCCATCGAACAGGTAACAAACTCTTAGATTGAACTCTATAATAGTCGCTACTATATATGTCGCGTGACAACCCAAAGTCAGAAATTTTAACTGTTAGATTGTCCCCGACTAAACAATTCCTTGCGGCTAAGTCTCGATGAACGTAATGATGGCTCGCTAAGTATTCCATACCTGAATAAACATTTTCCCAAGTACAGTACACCGATAAAATGATTGAAATTGTCGATGGGAAGCTATATACTAACCAGACGCAATTTGCAAAGCGATGTGCAAAAATTCTGGTTGTTCTAAGATTTTGCCACTCCCATTGTTCAACGGAACGTCTGATCTCGGCGAGTGGCAAATCAGAAATTCGTGTAGATCACCTTGGGTCATGTATTCGAATAGCATACACATTGGTTCTCCCTTCAATATCACCCCGAGCAAGCAAATAATGTTTGGATGTCTAAGATCCGTCATCAGATCGACTTCTCGTTTGAAATCGTTTTGCGTTTTTGGACTTGCGTTTTCTTTCAATGTCTTTACCGCTACGTAGATAGGTGGCTCGCACTTATTACCCGTTTGCAGCTCGCCCTTGTATACTTTGCCTAGGGAACAATGGAATAATTAACTAAAATCATTGCATTATACTAATGAGGCTATACCGAAACTGATATAATATTGAAACCGTCATAGTACCGAAATGTATGAATACCGAAACAGAATTAATACAGATATTTTTTTCGGTTTTCTTTTCGTACTGGACTCACAATATTGTATGTATAAAATATGTCAACTATTGTAAACTGTAATATCGTATTCTTTTCCACTCGGGAACATAGTAAATATATTATTATAAACATGCTGGTAATTACTCTGATTTCGGTATCGTAGTGGTTGTGGTACTGGATATCAGTTTCGGTATTTGCTCACATAATATCGATAGTAAAATAATACAGGTTCTACATCTGTGCTTAAAAATACTTTGGAAATTATAATCAATTTTATCATAATTATAGGGAAACCGAAAAAATTCCCGATAAATACTGGCATTTTTCATTTTGGTAGAAGTCCCTGATTAAAGTTATGTCTTCTTCATGAATTTAACAGGAAGAAGTTGTAAAAGTTGCGAGATCTCACCGAACGCTCCTTCACCGAGTTCTTGTAAAAGTACAACATTGTTGGTGCTAAATTGTGGCACTCTGTTATTGGATGTTCTACTGCTGCCACTGCTTAATGTTCCAGTTCCTGGAGTGGTGTTACCGGGACCGGCTAAAAGGGAACTCATTTCCATAGGTTGTGTCGTACTTCGTCTTCCATCGTATATGTTTTTGTCACACTGTATACCTGTTAACATCTGTTGAATAAAGAACAGAAGATTATTTTCATGCTATTGTATATTGGCTGGGTTTTCTAATCGCGAAACTATATGAGATCTTACTTTGTTAGATGGCAAATGATTCATCTGCCTTGTAGATTTTCTGCTTCTATAACAGCAGCAATAACATACCAATATTACAACAAGTCCTCCTGTTAGTACAAAACCAACGACTGCATAGATCCATAAGTTTTTAACTGCAACGAAATGGAGTGTTTTATTATATTCGTATTAAATGTCATTTCGTTTACCAATGAGTAACATTTACCACATTTAGGTATATCACAAAATTCCTTTTGCATCGTGTGATTGACATCAACGTAACACCACGGTTGCGATTCTGTTTCGTCTGGATTGCGGCAATACGAGTGTTGACCAGCTAATTCAGGATAATCAGAAATTGGGAGGTTGAAGTGTGCCAACCATTGTAAGCATGGTCGTCCACTAATGCTTGTCTTCACTATACCCCGATAAGTTTTACCGTTGCCCCAATAACAATAATCTTCTATAATTCAAGAAAAATAATGCTGATATAGTGAAGAACCCCAATGAAATAGACGAAAAATCATTTACAAATATACAGTGCAAGGGGTTTTTGTAGGCGTTTATTATACAATTTGTAAACTCGTAAATGAAGTAACTAACTAACTAACTAAGTAACTAACTAACTAACTAACTAACTAACTAACTAACTAAAGGAACTAAAGGATTAACCAAAGGGATTAACTTATAGCTATAACTCTCTCTCTCTCTCTCTCTCTCTCTCTCTCTGCCTGCAGTGTCTCAGGCGGTATGATTAGGGCGCAAAGATAGAGGCTAATATAAGGACTTCTTACAACAGGGCAATTCTCGTAATAACTCATGAGTTATTTAAAGACTTCATGTTACGAGACTCACCCTATAAGTAAATAAATAGCTAAGTAAATAAAGTGTTTCTTAAAGAGTACGATTATTATTCTTACTTTCTTGCACATTGTCCTCTGTAGAAATACCGAGACTTAAACAATCACGAGCCTCAGGGGTGTTTTCCATTGGCAAATCAGAACAGTTGATTAAAGGCACTTTTTGTCCAATCAGTGGATGTCTCTTAGCAATTGCATACTCCTTCCTGCATAAATCATTCTCCAACACTTCGCACTCCTGTCGGCAAATCCTCCGTAATTTACGATTGATGTCGTTTCTGCCGGAGAACAGTGTCTCGCCATAACTTTGGCTGAGAAGCTTCTTCGTGGAAGGTTTCCCATCCATGAATGGATTATATTCAGAACCAGGACCCAAAGTGGGACTACGCTTTCTGGGAATACTATGCGATCTTGTAATATCACCTATATCATCTCCGTCACCTGTGTCTTTTGATATATCATCTTGATTGTTATTTAAAATATGAAACATTCTCTTCGCGTCTTTGAGCTTTAGAATACTGGCAGGATCTCGGCATATTGGAAATGCAGAGTAACATAAAGATGGTTTCGCGTAACCTTCGCAATTCGATGAGACCTCACTGAAACATTAAAGTTTATCGTGTTAAATTCGTATTGAAAACTTTTTGTGGATGGATCTATTACTGTTATTTGAAAGTTTCTAACAAACTTACTTCGAGTACTCAATAACACCAAAGGCTTTCATTAATTTATCATCAAGTAATTCTTGTGTCATTGGATACGGTATATAAACTGATTGCTTCTCTAAAAATGGTGCACATGTTTTTCCAACATATATCTGAAACAGTGAAATCATTTTTTAATATATAATTAAAAAATTAAGTTAAATATATAGATGTTTCTTACATACCTCGCATTTTCCTTCATGATTGTCATTTCTCCCAGGAGATAAGTGCATATTGACGTTTGTAAGGCCGCCGATTGTATGCATGTCTGTGGTACTAGATTGAGAGCTAGTCGGTTGTGGACTTGGTGATAATATGCTAAATGGATTTGTTGATGCCAGGTGAGAGATGTGTGGCGTTGACATTCCAGAACCTGAGAGGTCTAATCCGTCCCCAGGTCTAATGCTGTCAACACCAGGAAATAATTTTAAGTCATTAAATCTACTTAGAATCGTATCGATTTGGTTAGGTTAAGTGTGCAACTGAATCACTCAAATTTTTTACATAATAACATATATTCTTCGTTGTATAGACCTATCTTGATGCATAATACGCGTAAAACAAAGTTGAAAACTTGTTACACTAGTTTCGATAACATTTTATGTCATGATTTTATTAAAAATAGACCATTGTTTTTTTTGCAAAACATAACCTGCATTTCATAGAATCGTAAACAAGTAGATTAAATAAGAATGTTTGACAACTGAAATAAGAACAAATGAACATTTTTAAGTTGAATTTTTATTTTTTTATTGTTGTATATGCTTTTGTGGATTCGTTATAGCACAAAACATGATATTATCTCATAACCTCATTGTGTTTACAGTAATGTATTATCACCTTGTCTCTGTAACATTAGTAACATTTTTGACACTATTTATGGCACGTACAAAAATACACGTATTTTGCAACAATACTAGGTACAAGAGTAGCTTCATTATTATAAATAATCTATCAAAACATTTAATTTTAACAGAAAGCCTGTGTCATTTGACACCACACCCGGCGTCCATTTGTAAACTGACGCTTATCGCGGTTTTTGGCGGCGAAATCAGGAATTAAACATGTATTACCTTATATTACTAACACTGTCTTGTTATTTAAAATTTATTTAATCAGTCTAGTAATCTTTATTATATACAACTGTGACCAGTTTAAATTTCTTGATTTTTGGTACATTTAAACAATTTTTTTCATAAAATAGAGAAGTATATAAGATACTAATTAAATTACTAAATCATTAAATATGCAAGTATTATCATTTCAATTCATATTTTAATAAAAGTTGACTGAAATTGTTTGTAATATAGTAATATTACGCTATTATTATTGAAAAGATTAACAAGACTTAACGATTTAATCATTCGATAAGTATCTTGTACACTTTTTTATTTTGTGAAAATATTTTTTGTGTTCAGGAGTATTTTATTTATAAGATTGCATGTTACATATAAGTATTATTGTATGTAAATATATACATAAAATGATACAAAATTTTTAAACTGATTATAGTTATACTAGGTGAAGAATATTTTCTGATAATTAAGTTGCAAGCATATGAATTTAATATTTACCTGTCAAGGAAATCACTACCACCAGACGTGTCCGGAGAAAATCTATCATCGCTGGATGTTTGGCCAATGGGAACTGTATCAAAATAAATTGTAATTAATGTATTACATATTACAAGATCATATATATTGATTGATCTAAATTCACAAAAGATTATAAGTAAACTGTTAAGTTAAAAAGAGATTCAAAAGTCTATCTAGAATCTAGAGTATCTTCGAATGGATACTAATCAAAAGAAGTGAATCTAAATACAAAAATCAGTCGAAAATACAAAGTAACAATCAGTAGAAACGTTAGATACTAGACAGACCATATACTTTAGTCAAGCCATATGAAATAAAACTCATCCATGTTAAGAATTTAAATTTAAACGAATTTTAAGTAACTTAAATACATATAAATAACATCTGATGTAATATGTGCTACAATAAAGAAGTTCGTTGAATTGTTTCTCATGAAAACATTTCTACAATTTCAGTAATGGCGAAGGAAAAAATTAGGAAAATCATTTTTTGGTAGTTTTACTATTAAAGATGTATTGTACCTAATAATCACTTGTACAATTTTGAAAGTATTCTGCAATTAGTGCGATGCACAGACATCGTTCCGGAAGGATAAAAGATTATTCATACTCACTAATTATCTTTTCCTAGCAATAGAACAGTTTCCATTTTCAAAACAACAACAATCAAACACGAATACAAAAATACTTGTAAGTAAGCAATGATGCTTAAAAGTGTGTCGTAGCTGATAACCTGATCTTGTATAATTTTAAGAATATCCTTTAAAATTAATACACTATAGTTATCTATGAACGATTAAGGATTATTCATACCCTTTAATTATCTTTTCCTTGTGGAAGAACAGTTTCCACTCCCAAAATCAACAACATCAGACGTCAACGCAAAAATACTCCGCGAGATAACGACGGAGGGAGTATCGGTCGACCTTGGGTCGACCTTGAACGTACTATAAAACTTTTATCTAGGTGAAAACTTGGTCCATTCCTCGGTATCAGTTTAACACTGTTCCCGAAGCCCATACAGATCCCCGGACCCGTCCATAGTCTTTCGTATCCCCCCAAGTTTCCCGTAACTATTTGCAACGTGGGTTCTCCGAGCCCATTACGTCCCCGAGTAATCGTTCTTTTATCGCGTCTCGGGGTCGTTGTTTTCCCTCGAACTTCCAGACCAACCCTTCTTTCTCGCGAGTTTACATATCGTTTACACCGGGCCACTTTCTCGGTCGCAAACACCGGGCCGAGCCTTTGTCTCGATAAAATTTGATACGCGAACACCTGAAATCTTTTTCCGTTCGAGATCCACGGTGTGTTCTCTCTGCCCGGAGGACTCTCTTTTGCATGCCCAGCACGTTTCGTCGTCCTTTTCAAAATCCCGAGGTTCGTGCCGCATTTGCAGTTACGGTTTATTTTCTCCTCGTACTCTGTTTTCGTCCCCTTTTGTGCCGGTATAATTCTAAAAAACCCGGACACGATGAAATGGCTGCACTCGCGAAAAGTTGCAATTTACACAATATAAAGGGTGTGACCGTACGGGTGGTGCAGGCTATGATTCTGCATGTAAAAATAAGTCAAACGAAAGCAAGAATATTTTTTCGTTCGATGCTTCGTTTTCGAAAAAATCGAGTTTGAGAATACAGTGAATACACGCGCGCTTTTAGATAGGAATCGTTTGACGCGTCTGATCATGATCAACCAATTCTACTTCTTGCTAAGGCACGCGAACCCGACGGATGTTTAACACTAGGTTTGCGGGACTCATCAAAATGGCGGATTCTAATATCTTTAATTTACGATCACTGAAATTGTACAGATCAATGAAGAACACCGAAATGTAAAGAACGAGGAATTATTCAACAAATTTATTTCTTTGGGTATATATTATTTAAGAAATGGCTAACAATTTGAATACAGTTATTCTCGTTATTCTCATAAAGTTATGTAAAATGTAGGTGTGTGCGAGTACCCGTAATTTACGAGCTGAGCAGAACTCGATTCGATTGCTCGAACCGAGTCGAGCGTTTGAATTTTCCGAGCTACTTGAAATCGACGAACTGCTTGAAAAGAATGCGAGCTACTTGAAAAAATCAACCGGCTCGAATATTCAAGTCCTTGTAAAACTTCGATTTACTCGAAAATGAATTTTCAGCTCGAAATTTTTCGAATTACTCGAATATATTCGAACAGAACTTTAACTTTCGAGTTACTCGTAAAAATTCGAATTGCTCGAGTTACTCGAATATTCATTTATTTACTATCAAATACTATTCTAACTATAAGGAAGAAAAATATGACGCTAGTTTAATGCTTCTGTTTTATTTTCATGTTTTCATGAAGAAAACATATTCGAATTTTTACGAGTAACTCGAAAGTTACAGGTCTGTTCAAATATATTCGAGTAATTCGAAAAATTTCGAGCTGAAAATTCATTTTCGAGTAAATCGAAGTTTCACGAGGGCTCGAATATTCGAGCCGGTTGATTTTTTCAAGTAGCTCGCATTCTTTTCAAGCAGTTCGTCGATTTCAAGTAGCTCGGAAAATTCAAACGCTTGACTCGGCTCGACAGACCGATCATTACTCGACTCGAAATTCGAATACTCGAATAAATCGAGTACTCGCACACCCCTAGTACAATGGTCACTTTTAGTGCTGCGTAAATCTACTGTTAAACTCAACTTTTTCGAAACCAGTTATCAAACTAAAAAATGTTATTCCTTTTTGTCGACTTAGTTTTGAATGTAAAATCATCTCCATCTCTTGTTTCTACCCGTCCGATCACATCTTGCGTCACTTCTATTTTTTTTAACGAAAAAGAAGTATTAGAGATAGAAGATCAAAACGAATGTTAAGAAAAACTTTTATAGAACAGAAAAAGTTGCAATCACAGGAGATAAAGATTGTTCACAGAATTACGTTCACAGACCGAAATGTAAGATCGAGATGAAAGTCGAAAGTTGAAATTAATCCAACAATTTTTTGTATTTCCCTTAATCGTTTTTACTGTTTTGCAGTCGACTCACTAATTTTGGTCGCAAGTGTATGAAATCCGTCTGGTCATTAGTTTCCGGTACTCAAATTAGATACCAGATCGTGTATTACACGGGGAGATGCGGTTGCCATCATTATTCGAAAATGAATCTCGCCGTCCGATTTCTCATTTTCCAAATCACTGATTTTTGCTATTAACAGGTCCCTTTGCGTCTTGAAGTCGGGGACCCCGTGTCTAGGTATTCCCATTACGGGTAACACGAAGACAAGCTCGAAAAACAGGCGCGGATGGAACGAACGAACGCGATGCGACGCCTCCAGTTTCACGAGTTCTCGTCGAACTTTTCGGGGAGAACTCGTGATTACATCAAGTTCTACGGGAAATTTCGCGATGGCTGCTGCCGTGACAACATCAAACGGCACCGGGAGATCTTTGAGGAAAAGTAATTTCACCCCGGTAATCGCCGGGGTTTATTATAGGTGAATTGGTCTTTAGGGAGGCAACCCCCCTTGTGTTTGTCCTGCCCAGCTCTGAATGCCGGGGGTGCAAAGTAAATAATATCGGAAATCTGAATCCACCCCCTCGTGTCTCCGAGGGGAACGGTCTGCTTGTTCAAGAGTCTTGGACCTTCCTCAAATCTTTCGGGGGATCTTTGTCCACGATTCTCGGAAAACAATTGCTTCGACTTCGAACTTATGGCACAGAAGAGGTGTATTCTACGCCTTGGAAGTGACAGAAACGAAAGTTTTCTTGATATGCACAACGAAAAAGACAGTTCTAATATTGTTGGTTATACGGGGTGTTTCGTCTAAAACAGGACACCTAAATATCTCCTCTACCTCTGAAAATACAAAAAATGTTTCTAACGTAATCTAAATGGTTTCAAAAGACGAATCAGATGGAAGAATCGTTTTTTATAAGTTATAATTTTTTAATCGTTTTTCCAAGGTCACTCGTGTTTTTTTACATATATACACACATTTTTTGTTGTTGTATGTTATAGCAAACATTATTGTGCATTCATCCATGTTTAATAGCACGACATTGAAATGACCGTGAACTCTAAAATTTGCGTGAAAAATGCAATTAATTTTCCTAATACACGTTTCTTTTTGTAGTTAGCAGATTTGAAGATGCCATAAGTGCACGGAGATCCGCACTCTACTCGCAGGACCAGGGATTAATTTGCTTCATCGGTGCTTCGTACAGTAGTTTATCAGATATTCCGCTGCGCTGAAATTTTAACTTCTTCAAGGATACTGACACACATATGTACACTATATACGTCTAATATTTTTTAAATTAAAATTACTCTATGAAAAAAAAAATTAAAATCTGTGAGAGAATTATTAACTACAGAATCTAACAACAAGAAAAACATGTAATACGTTGTATGGAAGCATTGAAAATATTTTGATCGAACAAAACATTAAATAATGTTGTTTTCACTTTGAAATCTTCCTCCCTAAAGAGGTTAAACGATTGCTTTAGGTATAAATGCATAAAATCCGCAGTGTACTGTCGATGGTCGCTTTCATAGCATCACTTGATTTTCAAGTTCCTCGATTACGTTCTCTTTTTCCACGCGGCGGGTTTTTCTATTTTCGATGAAAATGGAAGAGAGAGAGAGAGAGAGAGAGAGAGAGAGAGAGAGAGAGAGAGAAGAGAGAGAGAGAAGAGAGAGAGTCTGGCAATCGAGTCGGTCTATTATCGGCGTCGCGATAAATCGATGCTGCGGCCGTTCGGAAGCTCGAATCCGCGTCTCGTATCAAATTCATGCCCGGAAATCATACAATACGGTCGATGTAATGAAAGATAATTGAAATCAAAACAGAATCGATGCCGGAATTGTATTACGGGCCACAGTACGTAGCACGAAGCTGCGTAAAAATCCGTTTCCGCGGTTGTAAAGCGCCTTCTCTCGAACGGTTCTCTTTATATTATATGTACATAAATCTTTTTTTACGCAACTGTGCCCAGCTCGCTTTATTACGTTTTCCCAGTTGCACGACGAGCAAATATTTCTACGGTGAAAAGATGGCCGTAGTTAGGAATGGCATTAACCCCTTGCACTATGATTTATTTTACGGTTGAAGTGATTAGAATTTCGTTATAGTTCATATCTTTTTTTTGGAAGAAGAGGAAAATTGGTATCTGTTGTATGTCTATATGGTTCTCCAATGGATGCACATTATCAACAACAAAATAGAATTTTATTTCGGCTTAAAAGAAATTAATATCATACATTATTTATTAGACTCAGTTCAGAATCTTTATCACGAGTCTGACTCGATGTTATAGCAAAAGGGGTTTTAAGCAGCGTCCACGATGAACAGAATTATCAGTGAATAGACGCTTGAGAACGTTTTAATAAACCAATTCGAGACATCACACGCGACATAGAATTTTATTTATTAACATGCAAGCTACAATTTAATATCTATTATTTCTCGACTGCGGATTTTATGCATTCATGATAAAAATGAAAACAGTAAAGACATTAGGAGAATTTAAAAATGCTATTATATTAATTTTCAACCCATTGAACATATTAAAAAAGAAAATAACATTCTCTTTCACTTTTGTGTTACAATTCAGGTAGAACATTTTTACTTTGCATAAAGATTCCCAGTCTAATAATTACGTTTAAGCCAGAGGAAGTTTAGGAAATAATAAAACAGCTGCGAAAAAATGATTACATTTTATTCCAACATTTCGATTCAAATGAAACGAATAAAATTGATATTTTTATAAATAAGTGTTTCTCTCTCATATCAATAATTTTGTATTCAAAGCTATCCATCTTTCTATAATTTACAATGCAGCTTTAAATGCTTAATTTCACGTGGAATAGAGTTGAACATTCTTTCGTTTATGGCTACAAAAATCTAAATCTGCATAGACCACGGAGGATGGTAAAAATTTGCGTTCTTCCATTGTTTTCACGCATTGTTTACAGACAAAACTATCGGGCTGGTTATAACGAGAGCAGGCCGAACAAGAAGAACACCGAGGATCTGGAAAAGTACGCAAAGTGCGGGGGCTATTGTTAGAACAATGAACCCGATACTGCATGTTCGTCGAGGCGAGAAATTATTTCTGAATAAATAGCAAAGCGAATGGTACTGTGCGAAGTTGTGCGAAGTTGTGCGAAGGGCGAGCTCTCGAGATGCAAGTCCAGTTGCGGGGGAGGGTTTATTAATGACCACCGGCTCTCTTATCTTCTCCACTTCCTGTTCGAGATACATAATACGTGGGTCGGACACGTAACCGCTGCTGCATCTCTGTAACACCAGGACGATCGACTTTCGCGTGTATGTAGGTACATGCCCGCGTGTCGCTATCCTTTTTCCAGCGATAACGATTCTTTTTCACCGACTCGCGGAATGTGCAGGGGTGTGAGCATATTTCGATGGGAACCAAAAAAACAATAGGACAAACAAGAACTCTATGACTTCGTCCGCGAATTTTTAATTTTTAGTTCTTGTAATTACCATTCTATGGAGGATATTACGTGCGATTGTCTAAATTCGTATAAGTCACTAAGCAATGATTAGATTGTGGATTTTATGCAAAATAAAAATTGTTTCAGTCGATCGTGGGAAACAGGAGTTTAATGAAAACGTATTTATTCTCCTAATAATGTTGATTATTTGAGGAGGAGTGTAACAGTATACTTAAATATTTATTATTTATCCACAGTTTTGTGTTTCACTCATTCATTTTTGTTATAAATACGTGCAATCCGCAGTCTAACGATGATTAGTATATTGCGGATTTTTATGCAAAATATAAATCGTTCGAATATATTGTAAGAAGCATATGTTAGATCAAAATGCATATCCTCTTCTAATATTGTTAATAAGTTAAAAATGGCAGCATCATTTATTTCTTCTATTGTCTTTATAGTCTTATATTTGACACACTCATTTTTGTCATAAATGCATGAAGTCCACCGCAACTTAAATATATGTTCTTCAAAAAACACATTGGCCTTGCAAAAATAAGGTGTACTGCCAAGGGGTATCATAAACGATCAATTAGCATAAACAAGCAACAATTAAACACACCTATCGATCAATGACTAAAGAACCAACGACTACAGAACCAATGACTAAAGTTTCGCCGTTCGCTACGAACTGAAACTGGGAAGGAAACGTGTAGACTGCGGATGTTTATGCAATTTTCAATATTTGTAGACGAATGTTAAGAAAGTGGGATCGAATTCAATCTTATTTTCAGTGGTAATATAGCCTTCGTAGATACAAAATAAATAAAAATCGTTGTAAGTACTACCGAATTTTATATTCCAGTATTTTTTCTTAAATTTAATAAATGCATAAAGACCTGCAATCTAGTAATTAGAAATGGAAAAAGATGAACGGTCGAGGGACCAGGGCAGTTTGCGCGCAATTTTCCGTGGATCTTCGCGAGCGGGTAGAATCCCGCGTTCTCGAGCGATAGGCCGTGATACATTATGCTATTACGTTTCATTGCCCGACATTAGACGGGATTACGTTGCTCGTTGGTGATATTACAAGGGAGGCTGTGACTTAATGGCTTATTTCATCATCGTGGCCGGCCGAATATTTTTCTGTCGCTTTAAAGAGTTCTTAAGGATTCGGACGGGCGACCGTCGAGGGGTGCAGTTTATGATATCTTTACCGCGCCATGTAATTTGTGCCGCCATTACCGCGCCGCGTTGGCGAGAACTCGTGACAGAAGGGGGACGAATTTTATCAGCAACGGGAACATTATTATTTTTATCAGCTACGAGAGCTCGTTTATTCGGACCATTGGAAAAATCGCGCCCCTCGATACCCTGGGTATTCGTATTATTTATTAGAGTTTGTTAAGTACCGATGCGATAATCGGATCTGGTCAATTAATGTAGAAACTTCAGATAATATGTTTGCAATAGAGAGTGTGTTGTCGATTTTTATGCTGCTTTGAGTTTTCACTCTTACGTTAATAATCAAAATTTTTCCACGGATTTGGTTTTTCGGTTTTAATCGGATCTGGTCAATTAATGTAGAAACTTCAGATAATATGTTTGCAATAGAGAGGGTGTTGTCGATTTTTATGCTGCTTTGAGTTTTCACTCTTACGTTAATAATCAACATTTTTCCACGGATTTGGTTTTTCGGTTTTAATCGGATCTGGTCAATTAATGTAGAAACTTCAGATAATATGTTTGCAATAGCGAGTGTGTTGTCGATTTTTATGCTGATTTGAGTTTTTACCCTTACGTTAATAATCAACATTGTTCCACGATATTCGATGATATTACTATTTATAGTTTCAACGAATATTTTTAAGCCACAAATGTAAATTATTATGTGATTATTCAAAGACATAGAAATCTACGATAATTTTGCTATTTGTCGACAAAAATTTAAAAAAGTCTCTAAAAAAAATTGAAAACGGGCACCCGGTCATTAACATAAGGCAGGGATAGGCATTTTTGTCTCAATTGAGACAAAATCATCCCCACCATAGCGCCCACTGTCTCCCACCAACATCCACCGTCACCATAGATGAAAGAAGTGCTTCGCCCGTCGCGAACAGTGCGCAGGCCTCGCGCATGAAATAGAGCTTGGTGGGAGAAGCAGGCGTTTGAGGGGCCCCTACTGTGCCCATCCCTGACATAAGGGTTAACACATTAACTACCACATTAATGTCCATAAAGACCACTGAAAATCAGAACAACTGATTTAATAACACATAAATAGGAAAGACTAAAGTTCAACAATGCAGTTGACTAAACAACTGTGCGAAAAATATGGAAACTGTGAGGGTAAGGGTACAATGATGCATTTTCATGATGAAGAATAATATTTACTATGTTATTATAATCGTAATTAGTGTTGTACGTATGGACACTTTTCTTCATTTTCTACAATGGCGTGGAAATATACATATATAGAAGATGAAAAATCTGAAAATATGAAATGCAATTTGCATTACTAATGCAGTAATTCAATACATTAGTTCTAGCTTAGGCACTGGTCCAAATGTGGCTGCTTTCTCCTACATTGTGGTTACCTACGCAAGATCATTGAATATTCCAGGGCGACCACAGTGTCACTAATGACAATGTAAATGCAGTTGACCGAAAACTGGGCGAATAACAGGGAATCTGAGGATGCAAGTATACAAGTGATGTATTTTCATGAAGAAGGAAAATATTGGTCCTATTTAATTATACAAATATTAGTATTAGTGGTGGCAACCGACTAAGAATAATAAATTAGGTCCATCCTGGGCACTGAATCCTGCAAGCTGAAGGTTGCAATACTAACCCTGCTACGACTGGTCAAATAACCGGTTTATTTCATGATTATTGAAATTACAAAGATGTTTCTACTGTAGAAATTGTTAAATACATGTCTTTACTCAAACACATATTGTTACAAAAATTGCAAGAACTCGAAATAAATTTAGTCTTGTAGTTTTTATGAAAACAACTTATATCAGTGCACATGTTTTGCTCGAAACTACGATTAGCGGTGAAAACACCACCGTCAAGATATCTTCGAATCCGGGAGATGTAAAACAGTTAATTTGTTCGAAAACAAACAACTTAAAGAACGAAGAATTTAGCGGGCACACGAAAATAGTTGCTAAACACTTTCGTGTTTCTTATGCATAAAAATTGTTTAGCTCATCTTTCTATCATAAATGTTTTAGATTTATCTACGACAGTTAGTTACAATTTAATTGTATGTATTACGACATTTCAATTGATCGAAATTAGGTCCATCCTGGGCACTGATACAATTTTTATTACTTTCTCCACGCAAAGCATATTAACATACACTAATGGGTATCTAACTCTTTGCACTCCTATGCTGTGTAGGACACGACATTTTTAAATTTCCAGTTTGAATATGCATTGCATTCTATAATATTAAGCTTCACTTTAGTTAGATAAGCAATATTAATGTATTTTAAATTTAGTTCAAGTAACCGTCTTTCGTAGTATATTTTAAATACAACACTTCAAATGATAGAGAATTTTTGGCAACAAAAATTGACGAAAAAGTCGGAGTGCAAATAATAATCAAATGCAGGTGAATGAAAATAGTGCGAAAACTGAAGAGTCAAGGATACAATGCTGTATTTCCATGAAGAAGAACAATATTAACAGTATTATTAATGATATTAGGCGACTAAGAATGGTAAATTAGGTTCAGCCTAGGCACTGACCCAAATTTTGTTGTTTCCTCCTTCATTTTAATTACTTATGCAATATCTTCGAATATTGGCAGGACTGTCACAGCGTCACTAGTGGCAATTTACACGTAGTTGCCAGAAAACAGTGTGAAGCATTATTTAAATGCAGTTGACGGAAAGCAGTAAGGAAAACGTGTGAATTGTTGGGGGAAGGTTACAGAGACGCATTTTCACGAAGATGAACAATATTTACAGTATTATTAGTAGTAAGTGGCTAACCTACATTAATCGGCTAACATTTTTAGCGTCGTGTACATTTATATTCTAGGACTGCCACAGCGTCGCTAATGGCGATTTAAACGCAGCTGACCGAGAGCAGTGCGAAAAACATGAAAACTGACATGGCAGGAGTACACCGATGCAACATTCCCGGCTCGCAGAGCATTATCCTATGCGTCCAGGATCCACTTCGGTCGACGTGCGCACCCGGTGTGCACACGAGTGCGGAGGAGTGCAAGAAACGCGGCCGGAGGCCACGTTTGTCTTTGATAATCAACAGCAACCTCATCCATCTTGGTCAAAGGGTCAACACTTTTCCATGCGCGACACCCGCGACCAGCCACTCCGGCAGATGCATTATTCATGAGGCCGGCATGGTAAGTGTTGTCCGAAATTCAATTCAGTAGCCCACGAAGGCACCGGTGTACGTGATTTGCCTTCTGCCGGAATCTGGATCCTCGTCGCCACTTCCTCTTTTTATCTTCCCGCGTGGCCTTGCACCCCCGACCAACCCCCGACCAACCCCCGACCAACCCCCGTCCAACCCCGTGCAACCATCTCCTCTTTCCGTTTCCAACCCCCTTTCGGCGTGTTACTCGACTAATCGAGCAGAGATATCGAGGATGAAATCGTTATCGGGCACGCTTGCAGTGGGAATTAAGCCGACGAGACTCGTTTCATATCAACCCCTTTTTATTTCTTCGAATTTCCTCGTCTTTTTATTTTTTCGCTTTCATCCCCCGTCCTCCAGTCCACCCCCCTTCCCTACGGTTGTACCGTCTTCCTCGATATTTTTTTCTTCTTCTTTTTCGCGTTCGTTCTTTTTTTTGGTCTGTAATTCGGTATCTTGCGGCCGATCAAAATGGCCGGGAACGGACATCGGGTATTGGTTGCCTGCGCGGCAATTGCGATATTAAGTTCACCGCGTGGAACGATTTTCGATGCTCGGATGTACCGGGTGTTCGATACATTGTGACGGAAAATTTTTAATTTGTAGTTATTCGTTCATACTCGGCTCTATTGTTGTTGGGATGTTGTGTGTCTACCTGATTGATCGTTTATTTTGCTGGAAATTGTAAATTGCTTCATGATATTCATAAAGTTGTAAACTGTCTCTGTTGCAAGGGACAGAAGTCACTTCGAAATTTCCTTGTTTCTTTAATTGGACCGGTTATTTTGAGTGGTGTAAGTCCATTGTTTCTTCTTTCGAGACATACATAAAGGTTTGCATTTTATCCGATTCAAAAATATATATAAAGTGTACTAAGTTTGACAATGTTCGCGCGAATTTGAAAATATTTAAATTGTTTACGTAAATGATTTTCATGTGAATTTAACTAAATTAATATATTCTTTCTGGATTATCAATGGACATACACCACTTTCATAACCAACCATTGGGAAATTTCATTCACTGACGAATTTTAATTTCATCAAATCATATATAGATTGGTGGCATGTCTTATACAATAATATATAATATATAATTCCAATAATTGCAGGAGAAAAATTTTTATATACATATTAACTAGCTCTTTTATATACATGTAAAGGAAAGATACTTTCTTTAAATCAAATTAGCCGCGCTCCATTAGCTCAGCGCGCCCTCTAATTGATATATATCGACGCTTAACGAGTGAGATCAAAATATAGGAAGATGACATAACAGAACACGTGTGAAAAGATTTAAGTGACAAATAAAATAAAACAAAATAATAGACCTAGGAGGAATTGAGGAGAATAGACTTCAATTGTCGTTTCTCTTTCTTTTAGGTAACTAATAAACCATTTTGTATATTTGTAAATATTCTATATACATCATACGTCAATTATAACCTCTTTCTTTTAGAACAACACATTTCGGTTATTTTCCTGGAAAATCCTTAATATTATCCTTTGTCTTATATACATATTAATTTTTTGCTGATTTAGGTTTACACTTTATTTTGAAAGATTAATTTTTAAGTTGGGAAAAAGGGTCTTAACATACTACTTACTGGAAACCTATTAGTATGATTCTTGGTGGCTACAGTATATCAGAAAATCTTTTCTGCAAAAATGGTCCCGAAAGAAATGATTGGATTCCGTTCCTGAAACTGGCTTGTTCATCACTATACCGGGTATTTCACCTAACTTGACAACCTTAAATATATCGCTTATTTTGTATGATAGAAAAAATGCCAGGGGGAGAAAATATTCTGTTCGAAGGCGCCAATACGGTGATGGGCCGAACTTTTTTCTCAAGGTCATTTTTTTCGAGATCTCAAGGTCGTCGTATTTTTTTTTTAAATGGGACTGCATATTTTCAATACAACAGTCTTATAGCTTATAAAAAAACGAATCCAACAAGGTGCAATATGTTGACTTTCACGTGACCTTTACTATATCGATGCCGATACCGTAGCTTGTTGTGCTGATACTGATTGTAAAGCGATAATCTTCTGGTAAAGTAAACATACTTCAATCGATGAAAGGAGAATACAAATGTCTGTTTGCAAGCACCAGGGACAATTACACGATACACTGTTTCAATGAAATTGAAATTCCTTCATTTACCGTCCCCGACCGCGTACTGAAGTTACTGACAAACATTTCATAATTTCCTCGCTAAAGGTCACGCGAAGGTCAACATATTGCATCTCGTTGAATTCGTTTTTTTTATAAGATATAAGACCGTTGTAGTGATAATATGCAGTCCCACGTAAAAAAATACGATAACCTTGAAATCTCGAAAAAATGACCTTGAGAAAAAAATTCGGCCCATCACCGTATTGGCGCCATCGAACAGAATATTTTCTCCCCCTGACATTTTTTCTGTCATACAAAATAAGCGATATACTTAAGGTGGTTAAGTTAGGTGAAATACCCGGTATAAAAGAGAATGAACAAACAGTACATAATTATTTAAAAAAGAATGATCAAACACTTCTTTTAAATATAGCTCACTCATTAAAACAATCTATTAGCAACCTGTAATCACCTAAACTGTCGAAATTAACATACTCGTTTAACAATCAACAAACGTCGACGTGTACGCTAATAACCGATAAACACAATAAACCGTAGCCAATAGCGAATTGAAACCTAAACACGCAATTGCGATCGTGTTTAACACACCGCGCGCAGGTAGTAATTGAGGAGATAGCAACCAGGGTAATTCGATTAGCAAAATTATACGAGGTATGAATTTTAAACGCAGTAATTCTATCGGTTTATGCAAAAATGCATGCGGCATCGTTCCTTCGGCAACCCTAATATCTAAATTAGACTATCAAATTACCAGGCAACCCTTCTTCGAAATCAGTTCGTGGGTAATTAACATCCACGATAATCAATGGCACCCGAAAGGCGCGGAATCAACCGTGCGATTAATTTGCATGTGTTATGCTCGTGGTATCGAGTCCCAGAAGTCATCGTAGATTCATCGAGGATACATGGAAGATTCGTCGACGTCTCCCCGGAAACCGGAAGCCGGGTCTAATCGGGCCTAGTCGAAAAACGCTCAGAAACGTGGAACCTGCAACCCGGCGCATCTAATTTCCCCCGTAAATTCACGTAATTTCGCTAATGGGCTCCAGTAGTCCCGTGATATAATGCCATTAACTGCGCTATTAAATCGCTTTTATCGCGTGCTATCGGTATTCCATTAATATTAATGGTGGCGCGGCCACTGTGATCGGAGACGTTCCGACGGCCAACGTTCGCCTAGACGCTTTAGAATATCCGCGCCATTTTGATTTAATCCACCGTGGATTAAGGCAGATTTTTCAGGCAAACTGCAGGAAAAAAGCTGGCCGCCTCTTCTCTAGAGGCTACATAATAATGTGGGATCCACGAGGCGTCTGTATAATTATTTAATTTTCATTTTGCGCGTTTGCGGATGACATTAACGTTTGAAACTTATAGAGAACCTATTCAAAAGTTATAAAAGTGAATTTTAACGTTTAAGTAGACTTTTAAAATGTACTTAAAAAATGCATTGATTCAATGAAATTACTAAATTAAAATAGTAGAATTTCATTAACAGTCATATTGCTAATAGTTACATATTAAATAATTGTTAGCAAACATTTTGAGTAGGACTTTAATCAAAATGTGAGGAGTTGTTCTTACAAAAGTATTTAACATATATTTTTTATCGGGGTGAAAACAACCCTGAAGGTTTCAATACTAACCGTGCTACGACCGGTCAAATGACCGATTTCACATTGTTTATTTCATGATTATTGAAATTACAAAGATGTTTCTACTGTAGAAATTGTTAAATAAATGTCTTTACTCAAACACATATTGTTACAAAAATTGCAAGAACTCGAAATAAATTTAGTCTTGCAGTTTTTATAAAAACAACTTATATCAGTGCACATTTTGTGCTCGAAACTACGATTAGCGGTGAAAACACCACCGTCAAGATATCTTCGAATCCGGGAGATGTAAAACAGTTAATTTGTTCGAAAACAAACAACTTAAAGAACGAAGAATTTAGCGGGCACACGAAAATAGTTGCTAAACACTTTCGTGTTTCTTATGCAAAAAAATTGTTTAGCTCATCTTTCTATCATAAATGTTTTAGATTTATCTACGACAGTTAGTTACAATTTAATTGTATGTATTACGACATTTCAATTGATCGAGCAGATCATATTCCAGGCATAGGCACGGGTGGAGCCCCTCAAATGCCAGCTTCTCCCAACAACCTGTCTTTCATGCGCGAGCCCTGCGCACTATTCGCGTCGGGTGAAGCACTTCTTTCCTCTATGGTAATGGCGGATGCTGGTGGGGACGGTTATGTCTCAAAAATGCCCATCCCTGTCTTATTCCATCGCTCTCGAATAAACATTTGATTTGGTTTCTAAAAATGTGTCTTTCAAGCTATTTCATCGAAGCTGATCACGCTTCGTGCTTCATCTCAGTGGCGCACTCACGGGGGCTTGCCCCCCCCCCCCAAGAAAAAGGAAATAGAACACTGAAAATTGATCAAACTGTAGAACAGCAGCTTCCTCACTCATTTCGATGATTTTTAGACATGCTATATATAAAACGCAACATTTTGAACAACTTTTCCCTACATATATGTACAAGGCATGCATTCGCTTAGGTTGGATTTGTTATACATACACGGAGGCATTAATATGACTACAATCGAAGTAATTGAAAAGCTGGGTAAACAGAAAAGAAAACTAGATTTTACTCTGTAAATAAATTTCTATAATCATCTTAATGGATTTTATTTAATACGCATTAAAAATCTTACTATGGCCTGATACAAAAGTTTCAATGTCAGTATTTACGAAGTAGATATGTCTATTGGCAATTCTTGCACCAGGCCACAAAATTTTATGTGTTCAACTCCCCCCCCCCCCCCCAGGATTAAATACTGAGAGCACCACTGCTCCATCCTATACATGCTTCCACTAATTCCAGAAAAAAAATCGCCGGATCGTCGTTGTGAGATCGTCATAAATTGAAGAGATAAATGATGCCTCCGTCGGCATCAATGCAAATCCAACTTCCGTCGGGATTAAACGTCGGAACGAGTCTGCGAGGCGGTGTTTTTGTACGATTCGCATAAAACGGTGCTCAACCGCGGTCGAAACTTATGCTCGCTAATTCTGGAAAAACCATGAGGGGGGAGGGGGGTTGGATTAGCAGGTGGAATATCTGTCTCCGGTGCCCCTTGAAGTCGGCCAACCGGCAAGTATCTGGTACCCCCGCATCCGAAAAATACTCCCCAGGCGCTCGTATTAAGCTAGATTATGGCTTAAACCCACTAGAGGAAGTTTCACCTTAATATTATTCTATGCTCGCCCACCGGCTAATCCCCATTAGCGAAATTACATGAAATTATAATAAAGCTTGCCGTTCCCGTTTCGTCGTTAAGCCTCCCCACACCTCTCCACTCCTCCTTCTATTTTGGCGGCGCGCCTATATGCGAAAAGAGCTAGCCGCTTTCTCTCCGCGTGTATGCAGATCGGAGTTAATACAATATTTATGAGATATATACATTTTCCATGTTTTGGCTCCCCATGGGAGGAATTCATCAAACGTTAAGCAGAGAAAATCCGGCGCGGCTCGCGGAAGACTCCCGATGCCAATTCATTGGCTGCGAAACGCGGCGTTATCTAAATGTAATTCTGAATTCGCAGAAACTATTTGATAAATTAGGGTATTGCAACAATAGAACGCCGATTTAATGACTTGTGAATCGCTCGTTTGCCGAACCCATTGACTCCACAAAATAGAAATAGGAGACAATCGGTGAAATAGTATACATTCGATTTTAATACTTAAAGTTGTATGCATAAATGTTGGAATGATTGAAATTCGCGTGTTGTGTTGTGTTGGCGATTCTGTTGTGTGGTTGGAATCGCGATGTTTTTGTTTCTCCCGCGTCTGCGTGCGTTCGTCGGTTTGCATCCGGACAGTGTGGACGTGTTAGATGCGATGTGCGTCCCGTATATTCTAGCTAATATATAATAACATTCTGAAACTAACTCTAACAATAAAAATAAGTGCACCAAGTTTTTGATCCAGGGGTTGAAACGATTCTGAAAATAACTGTTTGAAACAGTTATATATCGGTTCTGACGAAACAGTTATGAAGAACCGAAATGATGTTGTAACTCTTATGAGAATATCGGTTCTCGCTTATATCGGTTACGGTTCTTGAGAACCGATATTATAACGGTTCTATAACTGTTATTTTTAGGTTCTGGATTTCGGTTTCGATTCTTCAGACTTTAGAACCCATAATATGTCCCGTATCGATCTCATATCGGTTTTGCAGTTCTGCAACTGATATTTTTTGATTCTGTATCGGCTATACAGGGTGTCTCAAAATTCTTTCAACATCCGGAAATAAGAGGTTCCTGAGATCATTTGATGCGACATTTTCCTTTGCAAAAATAGTGTCCGCGGTTTTGTTAAGGAGTTATTAACGAAAAACACGGACCAATCCGAGCGCGGCTACAGCGAACGGAGCCCGACTCGGCGACAGGTCTCGCTTAGCGTCCCGTCGCCGTTGGCCGAGCCAGAATCAGTCCGCTGTAGCTGCGCTCTGATTGGTCCGTGTTTTTCGTTAATAACTCTTAAACAAAGCAGCGGACGTCATTTTTGCAAAGGAAAATGACGCTTCAAATGATCTCAGGAACCTCCCATTTCCGGATGTTGAAGGAATTTTGAGACACTCTGTATAGCCGGTACAGAACCAAAAAATATCAGTTCCAGAACTGCAAAACCGATATGAGACCGATACCGGACATATTACAGGTTCTGAAATCTGAAGAACCGAAACCGAAACCGAAATCCAGAACCTAAAAATAATAGTTATAGAACCGTTATAATATCGGTTCTCAATAACTGTTATTCTCATAACAGTTACAACATTATTTCGGTACTCCATAACTGTTTCAGTCAGAACCTATACATAACTGTTTCAAACAGTTATTTTCAGAACCGTTTCAAGCCCTGTTTATTTCACGTTGATGTCAGAATGTTACCCAAAAACATTTGATATTGTACGATTTCAAAAATAACGTATTTTCATAGTAAATATTAAATTGAATAAAATTATTTTTCTTTTTCTACCGCCTTTTATCATGTGTTACCTTATTAGTTTGCTTACATTTTAAGCAAAAACTCAAGTTGTGAAATCTGAAGAACCGAAACTGAAACCGAAATCCAGAACCTAAAAATAATAGTTATAGAACCGTTATAATATCCGTTCTCAAGAACTGTAAGTTATAACATTTTTTCGGTTCTCGTAACTGTTTCAAGAACCGGAATCGATATCATAACTGTTTTCAACCCCTGCTTTGTTCACACGATTTTGAAATAACACAGTCCAAAGAAAGAGACAATATATTCAGGACAAATGCACTTTAATACTTTTTTATTCAAAACACGCCAATCTATAAACAATGTGTCAACGTAGAAAAATAAGTTCCAATGAGATCCACATAACTGGCTTTATAAAAAAGATTTAAAATCTTTACAGACGGTGTATCAAGTTGACGCAACCCCGAACGATGAAAGACCGCATTGAACTTAATTTTAGAACAATTTGATGGTGGTTGTACCTTTCATAAACTGTTCAATTTCAGGTGTCCCGGTACAATGGCCGTGACTTAATCCCCTTCTCCTCGGGATTACGGCAAGAAACGATTAATTTAGGAGCGTCTGGGCGTCGCGTCGGTGACGGTCCAGCGGCCGATCCACAAAGAGCGAAACTTTTAATCTATCGCAGCAGAACGGCCCGTCAGCGGCGATCATAATTCTCTTCTCGTTAATTGGAAACACTTCTGCGGAGGCCGCAGGCTAATAATCCCCCCGTGCGCTCGCTGATCTTTTTCCCGGATTATCCTTGCGGGGCTGCACAGTGGCGAACGGTTGATTCCCCGTGGAAATTGCCTCCTTTAGTGGCGCCATAATTCCTCCGGAATTTATAGCGGCTTCGACACCCTCGGACGTCGGGCGGACTCGATTACCATAAGTCGTGTAAAATCGAAGATTTACTGTACAGCCGTAAAGTGTCCCTCACGACTACGCTTCGGCAAGTTTTATGGCGTTTACATTCATCGGGTCAGCCGGCTGGAAAACTTTCGGGGGCCTTTACGTGTCTGATTTCGACACTTTGAAACGCTTTTGCTGATCGGGATCCAAAGATTTATCGGCCCGGAAGTTTTTATCCCCTCGACGAGCAAATTCGTATCGTATTTTTACACGGGTTAGGGTAATAACTAGTTTTTGATAGTTGATGAAGTTTGGTATCAGATGTAACACGTGTAGGATGACCATAATGTAATTGCTAGACTGCGGACTTCTATGCAAAACAAAAATTGTTTGTCTGAATTACAAGTAACAGAAGCCAAGTAGAAATTCCTTCCTTCTTTTAATAATGTTAACAAGATAACAGCGATACATTAATATTATTACGGCGAATAGATATTTTTAATCTGTTCACTGCTCTAAATTACATCTACCATTTTTGTCATAAATCAAATCCGCAGTCAAGTATTTTTAAAGAACAGATTTAGTCAGGGCCGCTCTAGAGGCGGGCAACTCGGACATTTGCCCACGGCGCCAAAATTTAGGGGCGCCATTTTGGCTTTATTTAAAAAATACATATATTTTTAAGGGGCGGAAATTTTTCTTTTTGTCCGGGGCGACGTAACCGCTAAAGCGGCCGCTAGATTCAGTTTTGTTGATGCAGTTGTAGTAAAGTAACATGGCTGTAAAATTGCCAAACTATGTAATAACAGTTTATGAATAATACAATATTTGTTATACCTAAGCTACGGATTGTAATGCAAAATAAAGTTTGTCTACACTAATTACAAGCAACTAGAGCCAATTCAAAATTTCTTTTTCCTGTAATATTTTTAATATGTTGACGATAAGACTGCAGATTTTGTGCATTTACGATAAAAATGGGTAGATGAAATGCAATACTGTTAAACATTTAAAGAATTTAACAGTATTATTGTATTGTCTTCAACCAAGTAACATTATTAAGAAATGAAAGAAAAATTATTGTAGACAATTTTTATTTTACATAAAAATCCGAAGTCTATTGATGATAAATCAACACTTTTAAAATTGCATTTAAAATAAATGCATCAAACCCGCTGACTAATTATGCTATTATAGTGTACAAATACTGGTTCAATATTTTGATAAAAGAGAAGATTTATGATAAATAAAGTATATAAATGTTAATTAGCAGTTAGCGATTGAGCGAATAATAAAGAAAAAATATTTTTACTGTTTACTCGGATAATAACTAGTTTATAATCATTAATATTTTAATATTGAACGTCTTGAACGTTTTTATCAGTAATCACACAAGACAGTCATAATTCTATATTATAGATAAAGAAGGCCAAATTAATCGTATGTTATTTGTTATTTAACATTATGCTGCATAGTATAATGTTGAAGGAATTTTTAATTTTTCTGTGATAACATTGTTTCAAATATTTTGGAAAAGACAAACGCTGCTAGCGAACATGAGTAATGTAGTTAAAATGATGTCTAGATTAGTATTATTCTCTCGTACTATACTCCTTATGTTTACCCAAAGCAGTACTCATACTACTCAATCACGAGACTTTCTGTACATGGGTCTAAATTGTAAATAATTATTCCTGTAGGTTCTGGGGAATTATAGGACATAAAATATAATTAGGCAGTGAGGAACATTTTAAAACGAAGTGACACTTATAGAGTTCAATAATATTTAACAATTTTCGTTTAAGACGAAGTTTCTTACATTTGATAAAAACAGTGAAATAAACTCTTCAACAAGAATTAATAGACTTCACACGTTAACCCATTGAGACTCAAGAAACAAATACATCCCTCTAAAACAAGGCTAACAAAAACAACAAAATACAATAATATTAAAAGATTAATTCAGTACATTTGTGACATTTGCTATTCATAAGATCTTTTAACCCTGATAGGACTATATCACACAACAATATATATTTCCGAAATTAACCAAATCATCCCAAAAGCTTGGTGTCACAAAAATCGGTCGCACAATCGGCTAATTTCCCAGAAATTAGCACTGTGCTAATAACGAGGTTTGCGAAACTCAAGTGAAAGCGAAAAAGAAGTCTAGCAAATCATGCCAGTGACACTAACGGGGTCGAATATATCCCGAAAACCGATGTGACCGATTCTTTCCACGACGTCCGCCGCGATTCCAATAAAACGACTCACGAACGGTGTCGTCGATTCTTATCGCGGCCTCGCCGTCCAAACAAGCGAGAGAGGGGAAAATTGGAAAAAAAAGAAACCACGGGAATAGCTTGTCAGAAGGGAAATAAAGTCATCAAACAGCGCAGGATCACCGATGAATCCGGGACAGGGCAAATATCCTCGGCCGCAGAACCGTTCAAAGGCCGTCCGGTCAATTCTCGTGGCCGAACCGCAACTGCGACGTGCCATCGACGTCCAGGGAAATTGAAAATCCAAAAATGCCTGCCAGCTGCGAGGCTCGGAATTAATGCACGGATTGATGGGGAGGGCGTTAAACCTGCAGTAGCACGTTTTCCAAATGGTTAACCTTCCTCTCTTTAGCTTATTTTTTGCAAGTGCCTGACGCGTCCGAATTTCGTCCCTTGTCCAATCTCTGTTAACTGATGCTGTCTATTGCTGTCTAAATTATTTCCGCTACTATTAAAATTAAGAAAAAATAACTAAATAGGATGTACATGGTTTTAAGGCGTGCATCAGATGGTAATAAAAAAATCCTTTGAAGGTCATTTTAACGGCTTTTTCAAGGTCGCTGTATTTTTCTTTGCATATTACCATGTATTTTTCATAATGCAATGTGGTGGTCGGCGTCATGATGACTTCAACGACCTACACGCCATGACCTTGAAGTGACCTTGAAGGCGAAAAAATCAGTTTCAGTTTGAAGAATACGAAAGTAATAAAACGAAAAGGGTAATATCATCGTAATTTATTAATTGCTGAAAATGCTGGCCGGCACTAAGGTAAAGGCACCAGTAGTTGACCAGTTAAAAGAAGTTTTTCACGCGAACGATAGTAACCACTTGCTCTGTCATCAAATAGCGAGAGTCGATACCTGAAGACACTCTTTAAGTCTTCTAAATTATGTAACAAGGCCACTTTTTAAAAAAAAGTTTAGTTACACATATTTAAAAATTCAGTAATTGCTTCAGAAGTTGACCACTCTTAAAAATGAAAAACCTAGTTGACCACTTATACTAGGAAGAAGGTTAAAGCAATAATGTTAGAAATCATTTTAGTATCATTTAGTTTCAACAATTACCAGCACAAATTACAATTAAAGAATAAAATAAGAAATAAAACAAATCAATTCTATAACAAATTCAATTCAGGAACAGAGTAGATGTTGCGAGTCAATATTTTGTACTCCTAACAATCTTAGATGTAAAATGGACACATTGTAAATCGTAAACAAATGTAAATGAGTCACGTCAGTAATTGACGTTGATTTATTGAAGGGTCAACTTCTGAAAATTGTTCAAATAACAATATTCAGAATTTGACCCCCCAATAAACTATTGTTTTTGAGATTAAAATAAAAAAAAACGATGCATTTGTCACTTATAAAACGCTGTGAGAATTTAAAAAGTAAATAATTCAGTCGCGAGAGGTTCACAATGTATGGATTTTTTACCTGAACCGAACAGCTGTCCTTAACAGAAACGTTAAGGAAATAGAAATGTATCGGCATATTACTTACCTTAATGAATTTAGACGTCCGTTGTTACTATGCATATTTCACTTCGCATGTAATCGTTTTAAAATTTAACCAACAGATAGTGTGGCATTCGAGGTTTACTTTCATCAAAAGTGCACAACTTATAATAACCTTATTTTTTATGTTTCTCTAAAAACTGGTCAACTACTGGTGCCTTTACCTTAGCAAGATACGTGCAAGTATTATCTGGCCAGGTCGGTCACCCGACTTATCGTCCACTAGATTACTTTTTGTGGGGCGCTTTAAAATCTACTGTTTATAACGAAAGTCCCACGACGCCAGAAAATATGAAAGACCGAATACGGAATGCATGTTGCACTATGAATCGCAGAAATGCCATAAGAAATGCCATTCAGTCATCCACTTCTCGTGTACAGACGTGTCTTGCTACGGACGAACAGCATTTTGAGCAACTAATAAAATAAGGTGATATTACCCTTTTCGTTTTATTACTTTTGTATTCTTCAAACTGTAACTGATTTTTTCGCCTCCAAGGTCACTTCAAGGTCATGGCGTGTAGGTCGTTGAACTCATCTTGACGCCGACCACCACATTGCATTATGAAAAATACATGTTAATATGCAAAAAAATACGGTGACCTTGAAGAAACCGTTAAAATGACCATCAAAGGAATATTTTATTACCATCTGATGCAAGCCTTAAAACCATGTACATCATATTTAGTTATTTTTTCTTACTTTTAATAGTAGCGGAAATAATTTAAGTGATCGAGTTAAAATTAACACCCTGTATATAGACCAATCTCTGCTACTGTTTTTGTAGACTTTTGTAACGCATTGTTCCTCTGCGCACAGCGAAAGACCGAAGGTACCATTTATTTTTACCATTCGCGTAAGTTTAGCTGTGAATTTTTGTATAATACAGATATGTTCCCGGGATGATAATAGACATATTGCTGGTAATATTTGTTATGAAATAATATCAAAAAACCATATGGCATATCCGAGACGTCTTTGTACCTCAAGTAGTTAATATTTGTACACGTATCCCAGTTTCAGAGAATTAATTAAAATTGATAGAATATTACAGGTTGAAAAATCTCTTTTGATCACATTCTATCCTGCCGGAAGTACCAATGTATATATTTTGTTTCCCTTAACCCTTTACTGTATAATAACTAGCCAGTCTTGTGATGAAGTTTTCAAAAAGACTAACAAATATAAATGTCATTCAGCTCTTTTAAGTCAAAATGCAATTTTATTCGTCCATGGTTAATTATTAAGTACTAAAGTAAATATAGAGACATGCAATAAACTTGAAGTTTCGTTTCCTACGAAAAAATTGATCAAGATCAAGAAATTCTAATATTATTGTAACAGTGAAGCATATAATACCGCAAAGGGGGTTATTTGTAAAAATTGCTACGACGTGACTAAAATCAGCTGAAAGAAAATTTCGCAAAATATACATTAAAGAACTGAAACTTATCCTGCAAGCGTTCGTTAAAATCGATTAAATAATTCTGAATAAAGTTTAGGGTCTCGCACATGCTTCCTGTCATATTTATATAATGTATGGTGTTTCTAAAACAAGTTTTCCGTTTGACAATACTGTTCTCTTGCAGCGCCAAGTTGTCGCAGATGAAGCGAAACAAGAAGTTCAATTAAACCGTCGGAGAGTCCGCCCGAGACGCAGCTACAGCGAATGTTAAGCAACGAAATTTATTTTCTTGAAAATTCATATACGCAGAGACATTCCGGGCGTCGTTAAACGAGCGAACACATTCAAGTTTCCGGTGAGTTACGCTCGTTGCGAATTCCGCGTATATTGTTCCAACGCTAAATCACGGTAATACCGTTCCGCGTTATTAAATGAAATTAAATCACCGTTTAAACAGCCGGCACGCGCGCGATATATTAACGAAATCGAGCAACTGCGTCGTGACGGGAATTAGTACGGAATTACGGGGAACGCCGTTAGTCTGCAGGAATACCGGCCCCCCTTTTTTTTTATTATTAGAATTCAAATTCACACGCGACGATAATGTAGGTAACAAAATTACCAGAGCTGTCCCGCCATCCGTTGATTCTATTGTCCCCTTATTTTTAATCGGATCAAGTGGCCAGACAATTCTATATACTAGTGTAAAAATTATTTATGAGCGAATTATTATCAAACTGCGATAGTAAAGCGGTATTTCAACCGCGAATGGTCGTTGGCGTTTCATTATTTTGATTTCGAAACCAATATTGAATATGTGGTTAGGTGCAATCTATTAGATCCATATGAAAATGTTACATTTTATCAACTGAAATATGGTGCTATAAGTGGAAAATCGTTTTAAGAAAAATGAGTGAGTGTAATTTCAAATAGTATGAAGATTAAAAGAATTAAGAATACTAACACATTTTCTGCAACTCGATAAAACCATTACAGAGAGACATAATCCTAATTGGTTCCAATGTATGGCAACTAGTACAAACAATCTTTATTTTCCATAATGATTTACAGCAGGGATGGGCATTTTTGTCTCAATTGAGACAAAACCGTCCCCACTATAGCGCCCACTGTCCCCCACCAGCATCCGCCGTTACCATAGAGGAAGGAAGTGCGCAGGTCTCGCGCATGAAAGAGAGGTTGGTGGGAGAAGCAGGCGTTTGAGGGGCCCCTACCGTGACCATCCTTGATTTACACAGTCTATCAACGATCCAGTATGCGCAAGATCTATTTATGTACAGGCTCAAATTTTCTATTCAAAGGGTGGATATTGTATTTGAAGTTGCGGTTGCTAATTATAATTCCAATAATAAAACTTTTTTATAAATTAATTGTGTTTATCGATCGAAATTTTTTGATTAATTGTGTTTCGAATTTCGGCGCACAGGTTCGATCATTGATATTTTTTTTTTTTAACGTTTCGACCCAGATGTGGGTCTTTCTCAAGAGATGAGATTTTTATGCGTTTGCTATAGTGGAAAATTAATAAGTGGAATTTATCGAAGAAAACGTGCTGGCTACATGCCGGCAGAAACTGAACTGGAACTTTTGAATGTTGTAATGTAAACATGACATGCATAGGAACGACACATTCAAAATAGACCAATCAGAACCAAGTGATTCATGGACCCAGGGTCGATAATAGGCGGTAAATTCAAATGCTATTTAAACTGTTTTCCACTCAACACACAATGCAATTGTAACTAACCGGCTGTTATGGTACTGAAAAAATTGACATTCAATTTATTTGACAGAGAAATGAATTATAGCTGAATCCAGATTATGAAAAGAATTTTTTTTTTTATTTTAAATAAAAAATCAAAAATAAGAAACGTATCAATGATCGAACTTGTGCGCCGAAATTCGAAACACAATTAATAAAACTTTTTTGTCGGTAATTGTGTTTTCTATGATACTTTTATGATCATATTTGTGCCACTCTGCTGATTAAAATGAGACCAAACACGGTATAATTTGAATAATTTTTATATGTTTAATCCACAATTCAGTAGAACCTCGATCAGTGAAACTGTTCAGATAATACAACAGTTGCCTAGCTACAGGGATAGATTAAATCTTCATTGATTTGTACAATAAATCGTGTTGTATATGTATACACAGCTTTAGATTTAATCCGAGAGTGGAACCTGGGTCTATTTGACCGAAAATATCAGAATTAATATTTCATTACTCATTTTCTAAAAAGGATGAGCAACGTGTCTACAAGAAATTATTTCAAAAATATGTTCCCAAGAATTGAAAAATAAAGCAGCGAATAAATAGACTGTGGATTTTATGCATTTATACCAAAAATATTCTGGTTAAATATGAAACCATGAAGACGCTAGAAGAACCGAGTGGTGCTGTTATATTATTTTCAACTTGTTAAAATTATTAAAAGAGATACCTTATACCAACAGACACCTTCAAAAATGTTCGTTCAGAATTTGAGAATCGTCTGTATTATTGTTTAGAAAACAACGGAGAACATTTTGAAAATTTATTATAGTTAGAAATTACAAACTTCCTCGCAGTATAAATATAACTCACTCTACTTCTCTTTAAATATCTCCGAAGCTAATGCGCGGATAAAAAAAAGTATGCTACGAAAATTGCTGGTCTTTTTAAGTACAATAAGATCCCATAATAAAAAATATAGGTTTCCATTTGAAAAAAACAAAGCTGACCTTCAAATGACCTTGAAAACGCCACCCAAATAAAAAACTGATATTGCCCCCCTCTTTTCACCTCGAAATCCCTGTACACGTGTTCTACACTTCTTTAATATCTTTCATACTTTTCGAGATATTCGGCTGGAAAGTTTTCAAATGAACACCCTGTATAGTTGTAAGTACGGTCCGCACTCTTAATCTGAAGAGGATTCAGATATTGATTCGGATAATCGAGGTTCTACTGTATCGTGGATTAAACAAATAAATACGATCTAAACGGTGTAGTGTTGGGTATAGTTTTGATCAGAAAAATGTCGCGAATGTGTGAGTAAAATTTCCACCAAAAAAAAACATTATAAACTATAGAATTTTATCATGGAATTAGCATTAGTAACACTGGTACGCTGGAGTCGTTGTTTCGTTTACTCGTTACCCTTTTTTGTTTGAGACACTGCAATATTGTAATAAGAGTTGTATTGCAGTGTAAAGTTCTTCAGAATTCCCTGTGCAATTATTAGAAATTTCCGAAAGCATAAACGCGGAGCCTGTTCCACGCATTATCGCGGAATGGCGGGTCGGAAAATTTCCATGCAACATTGCGGTGGTCGGTCATGGGAGAGCGTTCCGACCGTTTTTCATAAAAGTTAGGGGAAGTCCGAGGCGGGTCCAGTTCCCCGGTCCGAGGCAAAGTTAAAATGGCCTTCGACTCGCGTTATTAAAGTGTCGAAACTTCCGTGAGAACCACTGGTGTAGATGCGATCGTTTCGCCCGGCGCAGCATGGCAAACTCTGAGAAAAGCAGATAGAGTGTCGGTGAACACGGGCGTGCACCGCCGGCGAAGAGAATGCACCGAAATAAATGACGCCCGCTCCTCTACATAAGCAAACTTCGATTCTAAATATCGCCGGAACTGCTTGTAGGTAACCGTTGCAAAAAGAGGATCCATCGTCCCGGCGCTCGATCGCCCCGGCAATTCTCGATCCTCCTTGTTCCTCCGTTTCTCCTGTTTCCGTTTGTTCTTTTATCCCCGATCGCCCCGCATTTTATTGCTTTATCAAGACTCGAGTGGCTGATACGATATCAGTTGCTGTTCCCAAGAATTTTTTCACTTTACCGGGACATTCGTGTCTCTATTATTCGCGTTCGGAATATTTGATACTTTCATTGTTCAGAGTTCCTAATTTGCGTATGAAACATTTCTATTTTACTGAATTTGTTTTTATTGTGTCATTAAAGCCAGAGAGACATTGCGTATTATTATAGATTGTTTATCATCACAAATAGAATAACGTACAAATGGAATACAAAATTCCAGGAATCATCAAAGATGTCACCGAATCAAAGGAATCTTGCGAAAAACTAATAAAATTCTTGAAACACAGAAAATTATTCAACCAAATCTAAATTATAAATGACCACCTAATTGTAAGGACTTTTTAAAAATTTGATATGTCTAGTAAGCTTTGAAACCATCCGCTTTCGGAAGTATCATTATTTTGTAAACAGTTTTGACAAACAAAAGTTGCATGTTCTTAACGTAAAAATTGCGAAATTTTTAATTATTTAAAAATTCTTTGCGAAATTATAACAACCTCCGCAACTTTTTCTTTTCTCGCTCATCTTGTTGATTCTTTTGAAACAATCACTTGCTCACATACTCGCGTTATTACAGATAGTACGTTCAGCATTGCAAATATCATAAAAGAGAGGGATAAGGAAAAGATACCATCGTGATTTAGATCACCGGCCGCATAGGTGTAGAAATATATGAAGAAAGTCCTTGTATTTAAAAGTTACAATGATAATCAAGTTGTATTGATAAGTTGTTTATTAGATCATATTGTAAATAATGCAAATTTGTTTTTATATTTTTGAAAAGTGGAATACCAGAATGTGATCGTAACTAGTGGTCACACTATTCCTCATGTTTCGCAAAATTCACGTTCTTGTACTGCATCCTTCAAAAATTTGAAAACAAATTTGCATTATTTATGGATCGACTTGATATACAGGGTAGAAATTATAAAGCGTTACAGACGAAAATCTCCAAAAATATTGATTACACGCAAAAATGTTTCAGATTAAAGTACCGAGGGGGGCGTCATGTGGTGGAACTTTTATTTTTCCCGGTGGACACTCCAAGGTGAGGTGAAGGTCAACTTTCTTTCTTTTAAATGGAATGATATGTTTTTTTATCCACCATCAAATAGTCCGTTTTAAGATGAGTTCAATTACCTACGAATCAAGGTCATTCAAGGTCAAACTTGCAGGATCAAAATTGTCTGATATAGGAGCTACATAGACATTTATTCCTTCTGTGAATAATTTTATTGGATTGAAAACGATACAAATAATATTTTCAAATTCTTTAAATGCTTTTACTATTTTATATTCGATCTACTCGTTCCTGTCATATTTATCACTATTATACATTTTAACACAGAGTCACATTCATTACACGAATTTGTGAATGTTTTTGCATTATATTGGATTTATTAACATTATCAAGAGAACGTTTGTATTACATTTGTATGTTATGCTACTGTGTTAAATTGTCATTGTAATTTAAGAATATTAAATAAAGTGAATTCAAAGTAGGTCAGTTCGATAGCTTGGTCCTTAACGACAAGACCCGGCACTTTCATCGATAAGTAACGTTAACAAATGGTGCTTTATTAAGAAGTCGACAAAGCGTGCTCATAGACAAAGGGCACTCTATATCAGTTGCTCGCAGAACCGTCTGTGCGATCCCGATAGTCTAAACAATAGTAGTTCCATTTGCGTAGCTAATATACATATAATCTACTTACGTGCCTAACAGAGACCTAATTCAAACCTACAAAAGAACAAACTGAGAAGTATTCTACTAATCGCAATTTCTTTAAATATTTACTATATTTCTTTAAAGTATCGCAATATATTTCGACCTTCACCTCTTTTTTCTGATAGTAATATTTTTCGTGACATTTTCGTTGAAGAGAAAATATTTAATCTATATTACTGTATTTGTAGATAAACCGTCCTATTATTCGACCACACATTGTCCCACCCAATCAGTTCGAATAATCGAGGTTCTACAGTTTCGTGGATTAAACAGATAAGTATGATGTATCGTTTCAATCAGAAAAATTCCATGAATGTTTCAGTAAAAGTGTCATAAAAGAAATCATTAGAAACAAAACCATTTTTACCGTTTAACATTCTCTCACCGATGCTACGTTCGACGCTTGCAGCAAAAGATCAAGGACTATTGTGTATGTATATACGATGTAAGAGATATATCAGCAGTCGGTAATATGTATAGAACGCGACCTACAATTTTAGAGATCTTACGACTATGTCAATAGGCCCCACCAACAGTGATGCCAGATCGGTTAAATCGAGGGGAATACAATTTACCACATCTCTGATGACCAGAGTAAGATGTAACACGTTGCGCGCCACGTCATGTGACCAGTCTACGGGCTTAGTGGAGGACGTTGGATTGTGCTCATGATAGTGGAATGGGATAGTGGAAGGGGAAAAGGAGGAGAGGAAAATCCACCCAGTTTTGGGTGTTTCTGGCATCACTGCCCACTAACACCTTGGGCAGTTGCGTGGAGTTAGGGACAAGCGGAGCCGTCACTTGTGAGCTCTGAAAGTTAGTAAAATTATTAAACTAAATATTAAAGTAAACTAAATATTAAACTAAAATTATTAAAGAAACACATTTTTATTTGGATCTAGCACCTTGTAAATGATGCAGGCAATTTTTATTTTGCATAAAGATCCGCAATCTAGTGATCAGACATTTAAACGATAATATCTCGAAAATGAAAACATGTGACATGTGGTGTTTTTCCCTAGAACCACAGATTTATGTCAGTAACTATATCGAGACGTCACCGACGTTTCTAAAAAAGAAAGTGGGTGTCCGCTGCCCGACTTAACCTGGATGTTGAACACGTTCGTAACAAGTCGAACACGTCCTACGCGAGTAGCGGGGGTGCGTGTCGCGGTCCTTTCTGCGCAAACAGCGAAGTGGAATAACATTGAAACACGGTAACTTCGGCAAATATCAAACAGAGTGTTCGACAGCAGCCGGTGATCGACGATTCATGCCAGATCGAGCGCATAAACCCGGCCGTTTCACCGGAAGGCGCAACGCCCGGACGATCATCCGGCGGCCAGCTGTAATTTGCAGAGGGTAGGTGCGTAATGCGTGCAACGTGCTCCGCCAATTCTACCCCCTGCTTTTGCACCCCAACCCCCTCCTCATCCACCCGAAAATTGAAAAGCGGTTAATGCCGGGAACCGGGTTCGAGGCTCCGCCGCTCCATTAGAAGCCACCTCTTTAGGATCGTTCCCGAGCAATCGTGGAAACCGAATGCTGAACCTGGTTGGTGTTAGTGTTTTAGTTCTGACCCGGGACCGGGACCAGAACGGATAAATTTGAATGGCGGACTTGTATCGACATTTTGGATAATCCCGGGGCCACGCAGCCGCGCGTAGGAATGCTCGGCTGTGTAAACTATGCGGCACCGGCCGTGTATTTATTAAACATGACCTGTTACCATCGAGATCCGAACCACCACCATACTCCCCCCTCCCGACACCGCGTTGGAATTAGCGCGATAGAGGAGTTCCGATCGGTTCGGGTTAGCATCCGCTTGTTCCGGTTTGCGAGCAAATTCTGTACAAATGGAACTAGCATTGTTTAAACTATCCTGGATCGCGGTTGACCTTCTCTGCTAGATGCTGTAAGTGTTCTCTATTTGGCGGGCTGAGAATCATAGTGGTGTAAGTCTCATACAGTCGGTCACAAAGAGATTCGGACACTTTTGAAAAGAAGATAACTTGTTCACAATTGGTTGGAATTGCAGAAAAAATACTCAAAGTTGCTGTTGTAGATCTTTATACATTTTGTAGTCGATTAAATACATTCTGAAAATTTCATCAAAATCGGTCAACATTGCCATGAGCTACAAGCGGTTAAACGATGTTGAAAATCTGGAGACGATGAAAATATGAATTTCTAGATTAAAGAATGATATGGGAATCGTCAATTAAACAAGCAAATATACAGGGTGTTCATTTGAAAACTTTCCAGCCGAATATCTCGAAAAGTATGAAAGATATTAAAAAAGTGTAAAACACGTGTCCAAGGATTTCGAGGGGGATAGAGGAGAGCAGAATCAGTTTTTTATTTGGGTGGCGTTTTCAAGGTCATTTGAAGGTCGTTTGTTTTTTCAAATGGAAACCTATATTTTTTATTATGGGATCTTATTGTACGTAAAAAGACCAGCAATTTTCGTAGGATACTTTTTTTTATCTGAGCACTAGTTTCGGAGATATTTAAAGAGAAGTAGAGCGAGTTATATTTATACTGCGAGGAAGTTTCTAATTTCTTTATAACTATAACAAATTTTCAAAATATTCTCCGTTGTTTTCTAAACAATAATACAGACGATTCTCAAATTCTGAACGAATATTTGAAGGTATCTGTTGGAATAGCTCTACATACAATTAATTGTACTACGATATAGTATGTCTTATTACGATGATTCACACTTGACTAAATAGTACAATCTTATATTGACAGATAGAGAACATAAACAAGAGATCAATATAGGAAAATTTTGTTTTCAAACAGTACGTGCTAGTGTAACTGGAAAACATCAACGATTTGCGTCAATGAATTTTACACAATAATATGCCTCGCACTACTTTTCTTTAAATATCTCCGAAATTAGTGAACGGATAAAAAAAAGTATGCTACGAAAATTGCTGGTCTTTTTACGTACAATAAGATCCCATAAAAAATATAGGTTTCCATTTGAAAAAACAAAGTTGACCTTCAAATGACCTTGAAAACGCCACCCAAATAAAAAACTGATACTGTCCCCCTTTTTCCCCCTCGAAATCCTTGGACACGTGTTTTATACGTTTTTAATATCTTTCATGCTTTTCGAGATATTCGGCTGCAAAGATTTCAAATGAACACCCTGTATGTATAGTTAAAATTGTCTTGTGTTCGGTCTCATTGTAATCAGAAATATATCACAAGTATATTATTGAAAATTCCATAAAAAAGAACAGTTCAAAACAAAAAAGTTTTATCATTGGATAAAATTATTATCTAGTTTCTTAATCCACCATGAAAGTATCTTCGTAATTTCAATAATTATAAAATAAATCTGAAGCCGGTTATTTGACTGGTTGTGGCAGGCTCAGTGATAAATCAGGCAACAAGGAGATCTTGGATTTCTTGCACCGGGGTACACCGGTGGCAATATTGTGTGCCGTTTTGTAATTAGAATGTATACGCGAGATGGCTATCGATGGAAAAGTGTTGAAAAGAGAGCAGTGCGTTTCGAGGCGAATTCATGGTGAGGCGGTCGATTAATAGCGCAATTAAAGAGCGGCGTCCGGCAAAGGACACACGCTCGGAATCGTTATTGACGGGGCCCGACGAAATTCCATTTCGTTTCAATAATTCGCGTCGGCGCTGCGCGGTGACATGGGCGTTAATAAAACGGGAGTTAAAGTGCAGCCGCGTCCACTGTAAATACGTGTCCCGCGTCACGCGTTTTACGCTTCTCTGTAATAGCATTACAGTTTATTTCGTGCTTCGATAACGAATAAGCATAAATAGCTTTGGATATCGGCCGAGCTGTATCGAAATGATAATACTAAGCGGCCGACGCTTTTGAAATAATGAGAGACTGAGGGAGAAAGGCATAAAGTGAATCACAGTCGAACGCATTCTGCCAATCTCGATTTTCCCCCGGGAACATCGTTCGATAATGCTTGTCATGTGTGTCTGACAACAAATTTATATTCTTCAAAAGAGTTTCACAGCTCTTGAGAGTCTACACTTCATAGCTAAGAATTTCTCAATCCTTAATGACCTGTTATTTTAATTGCGGAAAGGGTATAGCCGGATAAGATGGTCAAAAGTGCCCTTGAACCGAATTTTATCAACGATGGATCATTCGATAGGGCATCGACAAAAAACATACTATGCACAATTTCAACCCTGTATCTCGATCGGAAGGGTAGTTATGGGGTAAAATCGAAAAATCAGTTTTTGGACTATTTTCCCTAGTTAATGATATTTAGAAATTCTGGTAAAACTCTGACACATGTTAAGAACCCAAATGCATACTTTGCAATTGGTTTCAGATTTTTAAATTGAAAATCCTGCTTGTAAAAAGTTAAAAACCTCAAAAAAATCGAACAAATGCAGATTTCACATGGAAGTTCTAGAGTGACTAACTTTATATTTTTACAGTACAGATATATTATTATACGTATCGTATATGAATTTTTTCACATTTTTCGGTTTCTTGCGCCGTTGTTAAAAAAAATAAAAACCGATTTTTTCCGTGAAAACCTGAGCTAACCTTCAAATTGTAACATTTTATTTATTCTGTAAGCCTATTGGACACTGATAAACCTTGAACATTTCGCAGAAGTAATTAAAAAATGCAATTAACTTGATTAGTATTCTGGTATGTCAGCGCATAACATCTGAAAATATTAACCATTTCCCAACAATTCGATTGGGTCCGCGCATTAGGCGCTCGACTGTGACATGCTTATACTAGGATTGCGCCCGGCATAAGTCTACTTTTTTTTTATTTAATCTATTCTTTTTTTTTCTATACTCCCGATCGAGATACAGAGTTGAAATTTTGCACAGTATGTTTTTTCTTAATTCCCTATCGAATGATCCATCGCCGATAAAATTCGGTTCAAGGGCACTTTTGACCATTTTATCTGGTTGTACCTTTTTACTGTTCATTTAAAATAATATTAGGTCGTTGCATATGAAATGTTCGATTGTTAACAGTAACTTTAAGCAAACGTAATCTTCTTCGAAATAAACTTATGGATCAAAGTAAGCATCATTCTGATCAATGTATTCTGTGAATGAATTGCAAGAATCTTGATTGTATTAAAGTATAAATCGGACTTTTTTGTCGTTCAGGTTCATCATTTACAAGATTCTCATCTCCATTTTGTAGTCTTCTTTATCGTAGACGAATAGCGCATTGATTAATCGACCAATTTTGACCAAAATCTGTTACGTACAGAGAATTCTCTCTGCTTTATTTTAATCAGAGTTTTCTAATCACTTTCCTGAGAACGGAAAACGCCCTATTCCACCTTTTGCTTATAGAAACGATGACTATGCTCCAGCTGGATGGAGCCGGCACAAAGCATGTACAAAGTACAGGGACAGTTCCACAAGATTCCCTAATATGGAAATCTTGAGAGCATCCCACTTAGATTTCACAGTATATAAACCCTCGAATTTTAACCCTTTAGGTCAGTGCTTAAAGTAAATTCAAACGAGCTATACACGTCGTTACGCTGAATCGCGTTTTGGAGTTGGTTGTATTTAGTGAGATCGGGCCTAGTCATCCTTTCGAATCAAGTAACCTTATAGATTCCGCGAGTACGGTATTAATCTATCTTGACAGAATTATTTCACCTCTCTGTGTTCCCCGCATCGCCAGTGCGTCATCCAACAGGCAGTAGTACTTAGGTAGCTACACAACATTTTTCATACACACTCAATTCTTACCGCGACGCTAACAGTTGTAACAGAGCCAGTTTCCTGTAATATACAATTTAGTTCAAGGTAATTTAGAGTAACAATTGATTTTAACCCATCATTCAGATCCAGTCATCCTTAGTTGACCATTCCCACATGATAGAATCTTACTGCTCGGGTTGTGTCAAATAATTTATAATATTAAAGTTACGAGACCGTTACTAACTTATCCTAGGAGCTACCTGATCTTGTATCAGGAACCCAAAACTGTTATCCAACCTATGCGGCTTCCTGATTTCGCATCAGGTTCGTTCGTATCCTACAGCTCCCCGATTTCGCATCGGGTTCGTCTGCGCGTCTTCCTACCTCCCAGCAGCCCCCCGATTTCGCATCGGGTTCGTCCGTGCACCTTACTAACAATTAAAAACATCTTTAAACCTCTTTAATATTCCTCTTTAAACCATAAACCGCTCGCCGGCCACGCGCGCTACCGCTCGGCCCAGGCTCGTAACACATCACATGATGCTATTATTAAAATGTTATTTTTCCGATCATAATGAGTACTCGACAATCACATTGACTGACATTGAAATAAACTTTATTTAAAAGTAAAATTGGATATTTACATAAAAATTGAAGATGAGACCTTAAATCAGCTTGTACCTTAAAATGATGTATACCAGGCATGTCCAGAAGTAGCTCACTTGGAGGCAAATTCGAGGGAGATGCCTACTTTTTCCGCCCGCGCGTCTCGCTCCCTGTGGTGGCCGTAGTCCTCCGAGTTCCTCAGACTCGTGCCTACCGCTTGCAATATGCACCCATGAGGTACTATGGTCAATGCGTTTTTTTTTGTCTGTGGTTTGCCCTATAGGCCTATTCCACTGCGTCGTAGGATAATTTCGAAAAAATAAATTTGGAAAATAGTTTTTATTATACTGTCAAAATTTTACTGACAATTAGGAAAGCTTGCTTATTGCGCTATTCAAAGGTTCACTATTGCGCATTTTCACTAGAACTGCTTTCAACCTTTGAATAGCGCAATAAGCAAGCTTTCCTAATTGTCAGTAAAATTTTGACAGTATAATAAAAACTATTTTCCAAATTTTTTTTTCGAAATTATCGTGCGACGCAGTGGAATAGGCCTATAGGGGATACCACTGACGAAAAAAAAACGCATTGACCATAGTACCTCATGGGTGATGTGGAAACCTATGGGTATGAGAGTCGCCCCAAAGCGCCACACGCAGTACATACCGCAAACGGTAGGCACGGGTCTGAGGAGCTCGGAGGACTACGGCCGCCACGGTCTCCTTCGAATTTGCCTCCAAGTGAGCTACTTCTGGACATGCCTGATGTATACTAAACACATAGATTGTAATAGTATTTCTTGATCAAAACGGTACATAACATTTGCATTCTAGAATCGGACATTTCATATGTAACAACTTAATATTTTATTTGAATTGGAGAAGAACGACTACTTAACCCTTCCGCTACGGCAGACTTTGATGCGTTCCGCTCGTACCATACTGTAGGAATTCAATCGCGACCTACACTGAGAACGGCATAGTTTATCGTCAGCGTGCATTCCTCATTGTAAGGTGAATGCCTGTAGGCGCCAACAGTATCACGAAACCAAATTTTAAAAGCGCCTTTAGGCGCCAGAAATTATCAAAGGGTTAAAACAGTATTTGAAATATGTATATTCTCTCAAAAATTTGTCCCAACTCTTTGTAAGGTGTTAAACATGAAACAACTCTTAATTTGTCCTTCATTTTCTCCAAGAAAATATGGTTACCGCATGTGTAATTAATCCGGACAGGGAAGATCACGCTTCGATCAGAGTAGTTACACAACAGGACGAAGTAACGAAGGGAAAAGGCGAAGGGGGCGAGGACGAGAGTATCATGTTGGCCCTAGCGTTAGTTGGACAACGGTGATCAAGTATTATACGGTCGTATATCCGCGTAACGGTTCGTTAAAGGGGCCGAGATCCGACGGTGGACGAAGAAGATTTTGCCGGTCTGTGGTGCGTGAAATGAGCCCAGGATGGATCCAGGACGAGTAGGAAGCCGTGGGCAGATCTAAACAATAAGAGGGAATATTAGTCTTGCTCAGCCGGGCAGGTGTAGATGCAAGCCGTGATCTCACGTATCGCGGTGTCGCGTTGAGCTACAGGTATCTCGTGCAAGACAGAATTCCCTGGGGGCAGTTTAACAAATTATACACGCGGAGTTTGATCATGTTCCTGCCAAGGTACACTATCGGCTAAAAGTGACTCCGCTTTGAATTATTCCCGAACCTCAGTAATGTTTGCTGCTTCAACAGTTCGGTTCGGTCTGGGCAGAACGAAACTGTGGTCATTAATAAATAATAGTTCTGTATTGAATTGTGACTTTTAGATCAGTTGTTTTTACTCTTATGTTAACCACCAGACAATGTATAAATGATTAGTACCATTTACAGATTTAATTACTAATTTTTTAAAATGCATTTTCAAAGATATTTCTTGTGGACACGAAGTTTAGGGTGTTCCTAATACAGCAGGTATTAATTACAGAAATAAAATTTAAAAAAACGATAGGAAAAATAAAATTCGACACACTAATGGTTAATGTGTAATAATAATAATACAATATATTATTACTAGTATTAATAATTAGAATTAAAAAGTATTAATAATAATAATAAATTTATCTCAGCCTCACGGCTAAGACATTTGCCTTGATTTACATAGACCTAATCAGTACAATCCTAACTTAACCTTCCATTCTTCCATTGGCACAGTGTATACGTATAATTTCTTTATAAATTTACGAATTATTTTAAGATATTACATGTTTATTTGGTTAAATGAAACCATTATTCCAGTTTGTGTAACAAAAAAGTGGTTATGCATTTAAACAATTCTAACTAACCTAATTCTATAAATATTTCAATATTTCTAAACATACTTTTAAATTTTTTATCAAAAATACCTTTGGATACTTTGATTAAAACCTTGATCAAAAACATCTGTAAATTGTTTTGTTAAAGTAGAGTACAAATACGATCTTTTTCCATTGTTTATCAATTTCAGATATTTATTAGATTGAAACGAACCCTGCTTTTGTAAAATATATCGTCTCGATGGTACTTTTGCCAAGCAAAATTTGAATTACAATCTACATAGTCACACACTAGTGAATTGCATATTCGTGTACCGAATGAAAAAGGAATTTTGTAAAAAGTAAAGTATTGTAATTGTTGAATGTGCGTAAATTTTGCGATTTCATCGGGCAAATGGAATTTCGTGTCCCTGTCACGGTTATTAATTTTAATATATTTGTCTTCCACTGAAATCCCATTTCCCTTTAAAACAACATTATTTTTGCAGAATCGTGCGGTATTAAATAACGAATCGGCCGTTTAAAAACATCGAAAGTCCATTTGCAAAAGTAACGCACGGCCGAATTGGCGCCGCGCGACGTTCAACAGGGTGTTTGTTCGAAATGAAATGCATGGAAATATACAAGCGGCGGTATCATTGTCACTTCCGGCCGGCAACATTTTCGGCCAAATAAACTCGTTTCAGTCCCTGATGTAACATTCGTCCATCAAAAACTATGTGCGCGTAAGAGAAATTTATTTTAATCCTCAAATCATTGCCATATTCGTAATGCACGAAAATGGAACGGTATCAATGTCCCTTTGCCAAGATGGCGGCTCGAGTGAGCCGCCACACCGATTTTTCAATGTAAAAACGCTGCGACGGCCCTGTTTGTTTTTCGTATTTGTTTCGATTTTTCGGAAGGGAAAAAATAAAAAAGAGAATCGAATCAAACAAACGCGTCGCCAATCAAGCTGCACGAGTCTTTTTTTAACAGACAACTTCCCGTGCGCTCCGACGAATTGTCAAACCGAACCTTCCGAGCACATTCGTCCCTCCATTTTGAATAACTATTGTCAAAAATAGTCTCAGAATGTATGCAATCATTGTATACAATCTATTTATCGTAAGAAAATTTAATTCATCAATATATGATAAATACTGTTGATATTTTTGACAAAAATTGTTTATTTCAAATTTTCATATTTGAAGACTTCTCTGAAGAAATCTTGAAGAAGTCTAATAAAATACTTTGGCAAATTTTGTTTTTGTCAAATTTAAGTTATAAGGGTGTGCCAGAATGTGTATTATATGTTCAGTTAATTGTTTTCTTTAATACAATAAATCTTTTCATGTAAAATACAAGTTATCGAATTAAGTCTTTGCCCACCGGAAGTGTATCATAGTCGATAAACATTGTTGTATTCTATGAGTTTGGAAAAATTACTCATGTCTCATTTCCTTAACATTATCATGTTGATCTAGTTAATTCTGTTAAAAATGGTTTTATATTTTAAGTGGAAAAACATTGTCACCAGTATACCAGCAATAGTAATTTCTTCAACACTATTTCAGATTGTGTAGGTCAATCGAAGACTACAGCAAGATTAATAAGATTTTCAATAATTATGTTGTACTAAAATACAGTTTCAAAATATTATTGCATGCAACAATCTCGAAAAACAAGCTTAGAAAAAGAAGAAATAAATTCTTATTTGGTTTCTGTGACTTCGAACCGATGCAAACAGTTCCTATTTTGCGTGAAGACCCACAGTCTAATAATAACATTATTTTCCATGTTCAATAATCCATAAACAAAACCATGAAATTCTTTACAAACTTCTACACGTATGTTCCTCGCTAAATATCAAATACAATAGATGCAGTTTAATGCTCATAGGAATTTTTTTAACACACTTTTAAATTCGATTTTACCGATATATCAGAAAAACGTCACGTCCCTCCGGCGGCTCGATTAACGTCGCATAATTCCGCTGATAGCGGACCGCTTAGGACAAAAATATCGGCAAAATAAAAACTCTGGCTGCAATTTAGCGAACGATGGGTCCGTACGGCAGGGGAGGCTTTGCAGAAAGCGCGGCCAGATAGGAGACGATGAAGATTCATGCGAGATTACGTGAAACGCGAATTGTTAAGTCCCTTAAGCCCGGATTTTCGGAAGGGGGCGGGGGGCGAGGGGCGCTACATATAGTTGGACAGTGCGCTCGAGGCCACGCGAAATCTATACGCATTTATGGACGATTATGTAGCCGCGTTTTCGGTTTACGTCCGCGAAAAACCGCGATTCCGGCTCGGGTACGGTAACGATAACGCGTATTTGCACGGAACGGTTCACTGTATAAATTGCAAATTTGTTGAAAATATTGCCGCAGCGTCGCGTCGCGTCGGCTCGAAATCGCGATCCTATCGACTGCGCCGTCGATTTTTATGGATGAAATCGCGCTTCTCTGAATACAAAATTTCGTGAACTGCCGGTCAAATGAAATTTCATATTTTTTTAAACATTTTTCGATCATTCAGAATACGAACGGATCCGATACGCCGATTTCGGTGCTAACGAGGAACATGGTAGGACAATTTGGTCACTTGTTTATTGTTCTGCGTCGCCTACAATCATTTTTTTTTGGTTTGTCTCCATTCGCAGATGGTTTTCGAACGCTCAATGAACGAGAGATTTGCAGCAGGTTGTAAAATAATTTTTTTCTCGATATAATCGCAAATGAATCGCATGGTCTTGAGATAGAAATGCGTGTTATTAATTAGATTTCTGTTGAAAAATAGGTAAAATTATATTAGATTATAAGCGGACTGCGGATTACTATGCGAAATAAAAATGTTCTGTTTTAATTTCAGAATTCATATACTACGTAGACATTCATTTCCTTTCTTAACCCCTTGTCGTACCACCTAACTCCCGATTGCTCGGGCCATAATAAACAAGAAGGTCGGTCACGCTTCGAGCCATTTAGCTGTTTAGCCGTGTGCTCGAACTTGCGCAAAATGTATGCGTCTCACGACATGTATATTTCGGTGCAACGATAGTAATGGTGAAATAATAAACACGTTTGGGCACAACTAATACTTTTAAGATGTCTGCGAAGTAATTATGATCAATTCATCGGTGAACAAAAATGATTTATAATTTGAAAGTGGATAATGTATCAGTAACAATTTGTAAATTAATACTTAATTTAAATTAATAATGTTTTGAGAAAACTCGTAGAAAATTAGTAATCTTCGTGTTAGTGTTGTTTACGTTTGTCACGAATGAAGTACGACGAGTCAGGCTTGTGTTGTTTACGTTTGGTCCGAACGAAGTACGACGAGTCAGGCTCGTCCTTATTGTTTTTGGCCCAAATTTCTTACCACGAGTCTCACTCGTTGTCGTAGGACAAGAGGTTAATGATTGTAAGACTATATAATTTTCGTACGGACGCGTACTTATAAAATACGGCTCGAGATATTATCCTAAGCGCAATACGATCGGCTAAACGTTCCGGCGGGTGTGTTCAACAGAATGCCTGACCGGAGTCGTCCCTTGTTCCTCGGAGTCAAGAGCAGTGATGGGAATGTTGGCGCTTTTCACACGCATGCGCGAGTTTCGGCAGCACCGAAGCTACGTCCGAAGTTTGTGGGGTACTATTGGGGCGAAAGTAGTGGGTTTGTTATTATATATTTCGTTTAAAGTTATTTTATTACCCTTCCCTTTCTTATTCCCAAGATGATGAAGAAGAGTAAGTTATATTATATTGTAAATAGATACATAAATATTATATATTTATATATTATATATTCTATGTATGTATGTATATATTACAATATATATATACATACACATGTTGTACATTCATTTTTCAAAATCAAACCATAATAAATTTTGCGAAATTAGCGGGGCGACCAAGGTACCCGATTTTCGTGCTTGACTGAGACTACAATCGCCGCGCATGCGCGTGAAAAGCGCCAACATTCCCATCACTGGTCAAGAGTCCCAGGGTCAGGGGTTGACAGGGGGGGGGGCGACGTACAGGTAGCCGCCGCTCGTCCCGCGCTGGGGGTCCGTTCCTCGGGCCGCGGCCCCGTTGCACGTGTTCTACCCTTGCTGGCTACGCGACGTCTTACATGATTTTAATGAGTATGAATAATACAACAGTATTTCTAAATTTGACAAATGCTGTTACTGTTTTGCATCTGATCTACTCATTTTTGTCATAAATGCATAATATCCGCAGTCTGTATCATATTGTACGATGAAACACAAAAAACAACCATAATCGTTAGTTTTCTGTGGATTCTAGAAAATAAAAGGACATTTTTATACAGAATGGTATACTAATGATTCTGATTATTTTTTAGTATTTTATCTTCCAAAAACTTGAAAAATGTCGCATTACTTATTGGATGACTTATGAACAATTTTAACAAATTAAGTATGGAACGAAATGGTTCTAAGTTTTATGTAAGTTTGAATTTTATAATTTTTCTATGCTTTTTTAATACTATAAAGTGCTGTAGTTTTTATGGTTTGTTTGGAGAAGAGGTTTTATGAAGAGAAAATACGAATGAAATGAGATCAATCTTTTAGGAAAAAGGTGTATTTGTGTTATACAAATATGGGATGACTGTTATTGGTCCGGATGGACCCTGTTCGAGAGTTAACTGCTTCCATTCCGCTCAAAATCACCCATAAATAAACGTACGAGGGTCGGACCATAAGTAAGTTATCCTCCTCCCCTCTCTCTCTCTCACTCTGTCGTCCATCATGAAAGTGATATTAAGTCGCCATTAAATGGCAATATTCATACATTACTATTAAACTGCCGATCTTTATGCGAAATGATTGTTGAAGCCGAAACGGCATTGAATTTAATTGTTTCTTGTGCTTCATTACATTTGCAACTAGACTGCAGATTTTAAGTACTTCTGACAAAAGTGAATGGGTTTAATTTAAAAATATATATTATATTTTGGTTTTATAATGATCAGAACGAGGGAAAAATTGATTTCGTCGACGAAGAAAGGCTTTGTAGTAAAACTAAACTGAAATAAATATCCAGTTATACTAGCATATAGATTTCTTTGTATATAAAAAATGATAGAAAAATTTGTTTTGTCGATTAGGTGCATTCTGGCAGAAACAAAATCAATATATTATCAATTGCTATAAGTGTACGTATTTTCTAGCATTTTATGTGGAATCATGCAGCAGTTTAGTACATTTTATTAAATTTTGCTAAAACTTCATTGGAAATATTGACACGTCGACGCTCACTCTGAAATCGGTGATGGACGACAAAAGCAACTTTTTTTTGTTAATTTCTTGTTCTTGGAGAGTTCGATTTACTTACAGAATAAAATTATTATTTGTTCTAACAGATTTTCCGAAAAATTGGCGGACGTTTATGACCGCCATTTGCATCTACAATCCCAAGCATTGGATGTCTATAGACGGCATTTACGTCAACGTGTTAAATGTATCGAATGGTTGTAATTCCATGGTCTGATTCAATGCTCAAGCTTTTCAATTTTACTAATGACACAAAGAAATATTAAAAATATCGAATGGTCCTGATTCAATGGTCTGCTTTAACGTTCATGCCTTCCAATGTTACTAAAAACGCAATGGAATATTAAAAGTATCAAATGGTCGTAATTCAATGGTCTGTTTCAATGGTCAAGCCATTCAATTTGAGTAGAAACAGAAAAAAATATTAAAAATATCGAATGGTTGTGATTCAATGCTCTGTTTCAAGGTTCAGGTCTTTCAATTCTACTAAAAACGCAAAGGAATATTGTTTTTTTTCACAATATTACTAAAAATGTATACACTGTACTACTCTGCAATGTAAATTATGTTGTAATAAATCTCATAAGAAATTTTCTAATAAAAAAAAAATTAAAAGTATCAAATGGCCGTAATTCAATGGTCTGATTGAATGTTCAAGCCTTTCAATTTGAGAAAGAACACAAAAAAATATTAAAAATAACGAATGGTCCTCATTCAATGCTCTGTTACATTGTTCAAGCCATTCAATTTTATTAAAAATGCAAAGAAATATTAAAAGTATCAAATGGTCGTAATTCAATGGTCTGATTCAATGTTCAAGCCTTTCTTTAATTTGTGTAAAAACACAAAAAAAATATTATTAATATCGAATAGTGCTGATTCAATGCTCTGTTTCAATTTAACCAAAAACAAAAAAATGTTTAAAATATCGTATGGCTCTTATTCAACGATCCTACAAAATGTACAATGTATAGTACAGTTGTTACGAGAGCGTGAGTACAAATTGGCAACAAGGAGTACCACTTCGCTCACCCGTTTTTACAAAACATAGGGGTAAGTTACAGCGCCATGTCGAAGCAGATATCTACCTAGCAGAGAGAGGCTCGGCTGATCTCGAGCTATTATCATCAGCGGCGTGTCTCGCCTCCACGGCCAGTGCTAACGATCCCACGCAAACAAAAGAAACCAGAGAAGGCCGGGGACGAGGTAGAGAAGCGAGAAGAGATCGAGAAGATTCGGAGCCGCGAGCTAGTTAGAGCCGAAACGAAATCGACCAGGTGATCGCCGGTTAGTGTTGTCTTCCTCGGCACGAAACACACGGGAGAAAGCCAATGGCGGCAAGAAACCATGAGGAAAAAGGTGAAGGTAGACGTGGAAACGGAATGATCATGGGCAATACTTTTTTTTTAATTATCTATTTCTCATTTTCTCAAAAATCTTCAGTTGCCATCTCAATTATTGGGTCCCCACGTAAGTAACGCGTATTTTGTTTTATATTTTTGAAAGGTGAAATAGAAAAATCACAAGCATTATTTTTATTTCTACATATAATGATAATAATATCTTTATTTCAACCTTGCCGACCATGAAATTTGGACTTGGTTTACAATTCAGTGTGATACCATTCACACATTCTTTTCATTTATTCATTCTCTTTCTTTCTTTCTTTCTCTCTCTCTCTCTCTCTCTCTCTCTCTCTCTCTCTCTCTCGTTATTACCTAAACTTAGACCTTAATATATCCTCGAAGACCTGAGTGCTGCAACCTAAAACCTAAAATCTTACACTTACAACTTATAACCTAAATACCTATTTTGGTTTGACCTTTGGTTTCTGTTTGTTTGTTAATACTCTATGTTATAATTTCTACATATAATTCTATAGATTGTAAAAAAAAAATATATATCTACGTTAGGTCTTACTATAAATTACTCTAGTTCCTTTAAATCGTATTCAATTGAAAAATGACGAACATTGTCCATGAACTATTTTGCATCTGACGATTTTTATATGGAACTTTTATTTATTGAACATATTCGTGACACTTTTCTGATTCGAATGAGACCATACACGATACAATTCGGTTGATATTTACTTGTTTAATTCACGATATAGTAGAATCTCTATTATGCGAACTAATCGGTTGGATATAGATATTTGAATAATAGGACGATAACGTAACCGCAGTGTTAGATTAATCAGGAATGGGCGCGGTAGGGGCCCCTAAAACGCCTGCTTCTCCCACCAACCTCTCTTTCATACTCTATGGCGGCGGATGCTGGTGGGGGACAGGGGGCGCTATGGTGGGGACGGTTTTGTCTCAATTGAGACAAAAATGCCCATCCCTGGATTAAATCTTGACTGATTTGTGCAATGAAACATATTGTATATGAATTGTGCTTCAATCCATACAAGTAAACATAATCCATATTGTACCGTGTTTGGTCTCATTTTAACCAGAAAAATGTCACCAACATGCTGGTAAAAGTTTTGTTCAAAAATAATTAATAACAAACAAGTTGTCATTAGAACTATAGTAGCAACCCCAACTTTTGAAGACAATTTTCATCACAGAAAAATGAACAGGAAGCAAATGCTAGCGGGCAAATACGATTTTTTAAAACGTATTTATTGCTGGCGAGACAGAACCAAGAAAAAAGTAATTAGAAATCTAGAAAAAATTGTTCTGTATAACGAAAAAGGAGTTAAATCAATACGAAGAGAAAATCACACTGTTAGACGATGCATTATCTTGAAAAAAAATTTGTGCAAATAGTTAAATTGCGCAATGCCCCCATTAAATTTTCGACAAATACAGAACCGATGTTCGATGTCTCGCGAAACGAAAAGTGTCAGGAAATCGCGAACACCGATCGCGTTTGCACGCGAGACCAGCGATAAGGAAGATCGGCAAAGAGTCCAGGCAGCACGGAACCGAACTGCAGAAAAAGGACGAACGTTCTGTGCCACGACCTTTTAATGAATAGGCCGATAGCGACACCCTGAGAATTATATCGGTAGCCTGTTTTACCAGGGAATCGTGTAGGCTGGCGAGAGAAAGAAAGAGACAAAAAAAAGATCGAATCTTGCAAACGAGCGAGGAAGAGCAACGGTGAACGATAACCGCGCGCGGCCAGGACCTGTTTTTATTTTTCTAACGTATCCTCCACGGTTAACACGGCCGCTTTGAGGCGTTAGTGTGCGTTAATGCGGTGCGCCTCCGGCGAGGTTTTTCGAGATTTTTCCGGCGCGATTGCGGCTACGCCGTTCGCAGAATTTTCTTTTATTTTTTTGGTGCGGCTTCGTTCCACGGCCAAGGTGACGTTATTATCGTGTAATGACAGCCATGAGTCGTCGCAAGCTGTGGCAACTGTGCGGCGATTTTTCTGCGGGTTATGCGGGTCTGGAATTTCGGGTCCTTGATTTATTTTGGAAACAAAGGTTCGTGTGGATTCAACCCTTAGGTGTCCATTCCTTTATTTGGATTTTTACCCTTTATGGAAGAGAATTGTTTAAAAGTTTAACCCTTCAACCCTTCAAAAAGTTTAACCCTTAATTGATAAGCGATTTTTAGAAATGCGATTAGAAGGCTGTAGATTTTTGTGCAAAGTAAATATTGTTTCGTATTAACATCGTAAACATTTATTCATCCCTAATAGTATTTTTATGCGAAATAAAAATTGTTTGTATTAATTGCACGATACTTGAGCTACGTAGAAATTTATTTATCTTTTTTTAGTAATTTTATTGAGTTGAAGATAATACAACGGTATTTTCAAAATTTATAAATGGTTTTACTGGTTTGTATTTGATTTGCTCATTCTTACCATGAATGCATAAAATCGGCAGTCTAATTATAATAATATTATTATTAGACAGCGGATCTTTATGCAAAATAGGAAATGTTTGCATTGATTGCAAGACACAGGAGGGAATTAAAAAATGTTTTCTTGTTTGAATTGTTTTATTAAGCTGAAACTAATACACTGATGTCTTTAGATCTTTTTAATATGGTCACTGATGTAAATTGTGCGTGCCTATTTTTATCATAATTGCATAAAATCTGCAGTCTAATTATTATATATTTATTTTTATATTTAATATTATAAGTAAATTGAGGATTGTTCATTTTTATGACTTTTCCTTTGGAAAGTACAATTATAAACGTATCGATTTTTCTGAATAACAATTCATGATGCTGAATGAAAAATGTGTAAAACATTATCGCTTTGCTTAATGTAAACCTACTAATAGGAGTCTCAATTACTATACTAAATCAAAAAGAATGTTATAAATCTTCTTATCGGTAATAATTCTAAAACATAGTTTTATTAGATGATGTAGCTCGTAATACAGCGTCTTGGTTAACGATTAAAGACACAATAATAAGAATACCTTAAGAAACCAATAAATTATCCACAAATCACATTTAATGGCCTATAATTAACTAACTAGTACTTAAAGAGCTATTTACAAGATATGTAAGTGAGCAAAGTCCTACTGAACCGAACGGTTACAAAATGATGCACGCACCGAACAGTTTCCTCAATCAGAGTTTCTCTCGTGTAACCATTTGAATTAGTGTTTTTTCTTTTAAGAAAAAAGCTTGCAACATAGCTACTGTGTAAACCAGCAATCGCTACCCGCAGATCTCCGAGTAAAGATTACGAGGAGCGAGTGGACCATTAGCGGTTTATCAGTGCAATTTATAAAGTGAAACTCGAAATTATAGATCCAATTTGATACGGTTGAACGGAGGCGACCGACCGGTCGTCTTAATGGGCGAATATCGAAACGCGGGCCACGATTATTCTTTGTCAGGTACGATCGCCGGCAATTTATATTAAGTGACCCGAAACTGTTCCGAAGTCCGCACCATTTAAGCACCGGTCGTACCGCAATTAATTCCAAATCCTGCATAGAATAAAAATGTGGTTTCCTAGCGAGCTGCGGCGCCATCTTGTGCGGTAGTAGCGCTGATCATTAGAATTCAATGATCGAACTCTTGTAATCGTTTCCCGATTAATTGATATCTCATGAAATATCGGCTTCGTGTGAAAATAATATTTACAAATCATTTTTCGGATAAATCTCATTGCTGTAATAAAACCTTGTTGTATGTATACATTAATTCCATAGGGTGATCCGCTGCGTAGTATACTCAAACGCAGGGCTGAACTTTACAATTGTCGCCCCCAGGTTTGTCGGAGAAATTTCCAAAAGAATTTCTCTTATTTATTTCCAGTGGTTGAAAACAGTTATGATATCGATCCCGGTTCTTCAAACAGTTAGGAGAACCGGAAAAATGTTACAACTGTTATGAGAATATCGGTTTTGCTTATATCGGTTACGGTTCTTGAGTACCGATATTATAACGGTTCTATAACTGATATTTTTATGTTCTGGATTTCGATTTCGGTTTCGGTTCTTCAGACTTCAGAACCTGTAATATATCCCGCATCGGTCTCATATCAGTTTTGCAGTTCTGCAACTGATATTTTTTGGTTCTGTATCGGCTATACAGGGTGTCTCAAATTTCCTTTAGCATCCGGAAATGGGAGGTTCCTGAAATCATTTGAAGCGACATTTTCCTTTGAAAAAATGGCGTTCGTGGCTTTGTTAAGGAGTTATTAACGAAAAACACGGACAAATCAGAGGGCAGCTACAGCGGATTGATTCTGGCTCGGCCAACGGCGACGCCACGCTAAGCGGGACCTATCGCCGAGTTGGACTCCGTTCGCTGTAGCCGCGCTCTGATTGGTCCGTGTTTTTCGTTAATAACTCCTTAACAAAGCCGCGAACGCCATTTTTGCAAAGGAAAATGTCGCTTCAAATGATCTCAGGAACCTTCCATTTCCGGATGCTAAAGGAAATTTGAGACAACCTGTATAGCCGATACAGAACCAAAAAATATCAGTTGCAGAACTGCAAAACCGATATGAGACCGATGCGGGACATATTATGTGTTCTAAAGTCTGAAGAACCGAAACCGAAATCCAGAACCTAAAAATAACAGTTATAGAACCGATATGAGTGAGACCGTTATTCTCATAACAGTTACAACATTATTTCGGTTCTCCATAACTGTTTCAGTCAGAACCTATACATAACTCTTTCAAACAATTATTTTCAGAACCGTTTCAAGCCCTGTTTATTTCATGTTGATGTCAGAATGTTACCCAAAAACATTTGATATTGTACGATTTCAAAAATAACGTATTTTCATAGTAAATATTAAATTGAATAAAATTATTTTTCTTTTACTACCGCCTTTTCTCACGTGTGACCTTATGAATTTACTTACATTTTAAGCAAAAACTCAAGTTGTGAATCAGATTTTAGGAAGAAATATGAAACTGGGGGCCACACTACCGCTCCTTACTCTACATGGTTTCAAACCTCGTAATTTTTATAGTCCCGTAATTGTGAAAAATGTGTAGAAACCTTATAGTAAATTAAATAGGCAGTAAGACGCACGCGTGATCGAAGAAAAAGGAGACGCGAGTTGCAACCGCTTTGGAGGGCAGGGAAGTTTCGATCTCAAAGTGAGCGTCATTTTCGATCGGATTCAGGGGGGTGGTTGGTGACTGGCTCCACACAATATCGGTTAACAAGCCGTCGAAAACTGTCAGGGCTCGTTCGCGAGTCCTGTGTAACTTTGCCGGAAACTTGCCCCCGTCCTGTTGGCGATTTAAGGACGACCGCAGAACTCTTTTCAATCGGATGAGTTCGACGGGCACTCGTGAAAGCACTTGGTTTCAACCGCACAGCCACTCGACCTGACAACGAGTGTGAAATTACACTCCCCGACGTCTCCAGGCTGACGCCTAAACACCCTGGCCACCGCAAGACCCTCGGCACCCGTCGTAATTAGCGCCTGAGGAATCGAAAGACGAGAAAGACAGTGCACAGAAATAATTAAAAGCGAAATAGAAATAAATAAAGGAAAGACAACAGAATTTTTTAACCCTCGAACTGCAGACCATTCTTATAATTAGATTATAATTAACTTATTAACTAGACTGTGAATTTTTGTATATTTATGGCTTCTGAAAATTTTTCGAAAAATGCTCGAATATAAAATTCGACAGAATTTCGTATAATTTTTATTGATTCCAGGTCTACAAAGACTACTGTCACTAAAAATAAGATCTTACTTGATTCCACTATTTTAAAATTTATCTACAAAAAATGCTTACAATTACTTATAAATTACTTATAACTGTATAATTGATGGTGTTTAGAACCATTTACTGCAATATCAATTTTTTAAAACATATTTCTGTTTTGGGACTACTGTGCGTCGGAGCGTTAAACAGACTTTTTAGCCACAAGATTTTATTGTGTTTAATAAAGGAGGTCAATATTGGAAGGTTTGAAATTTATCATGCTGCTAATTTACATATACCCTTTTGCTTTGAAAATCGTAAAAAAGTTCAGGTTCTTTCAAGTTCATTTTAATGTATTATAATGAGGGCAGACAGATAACTTGGTAACAGATTCTAAGAAAACCAGATACCAATTTACTACATTTTTATTTAAATACTTTATCAAATTAATTATTTGTTGTATTTACTGAGTCAATGATTTCGGTTGTATCTACCCATCCATTGATCATTTCCAACTATATAAATAACTATGAAGTTTTTAATATCCTATTGTTCTTTACTGAGCATTCATTCAACTGCTTTCGTTACTTTCGTTACTAGCAACCACATAATGTCTATGAAGTTTTTAATATTTTATTAAATTGGTCCCTTAAAATCATCGATTTTAATCTATCGAGAGACAGGAAACAGGTGAATTTTTACCTGAGGAACATACGAGAGCCACAGAATATCAATGATTCAAATTTCCGGCGGAAGTAAAGCTTTTTTTTTATGGACGCCACTGTTGTTTTCGTTTTATTTCCCGGTGCTTCTATTCGTTTCGTTTTGATTCAAACAATACTCACGTACATGTAAACTAAACATTCTTTTTCCCTTTGTTTCGAACAACTGTAATAAATGATTTTACGTGCGCCAGTGTTAAAACATTTGATTGTAACGCGCTACCATGCTAGGAGCCTTTTCCGCGAAACTTTATTGTGCAACAGAATATATAGTTTACTGCAAAAAAATGTTTGAAGCATAAAAATTGTAAAATGTTTCAATTAAGCCAGCGGAACAGCAGACATGTAGTAATAAGAGAACATGATACGGAGATAGTATACTGTATAGGTGCGAGGTAACTTCTGACGATAGTTAAATATGCAATAAAATATTAGCATATATCTAGTATATAACACTAAACCTACCAGCGCCGGTCAAACGACCGCTTTCAGAATTTTTATTTTACAATTATTGAAATTACAAAGATGCTTCCACTGGAAATGATTATGCAGACTTTTTTATTCAAGTATACATTATGATAAAAATGGCACAAAATCTAAATAGATTCGATCGTGACATTTTTATAAGAGAGCACATACATTTAATGGTCGGTAGGATTAGTGTTAAGGGTTAACTATCTTTTTACGAAACCTTTGTGAACGTTTTTGTAAAATTTTTCTGACTAAAATGAAGCCAAACATGGTACAATTTGGATCATATCTACTTGTTTAATCCGCGATTCAATAGAACCTCGATTATCCGAACCAATGGATATTGGCATTCTACATTATCCGATACGTGTTTTACATGTAAATAGTTGCTTAGTTAGATTTAATTTAATATTCCATTCGTGTTCCATTGATTAATTCGGATAAGCGAGGTTTTACAATATATCGTGAAGAAAAATCTAAGTGTAAATAAAAATACTAAGTAAATCACATTTCAACCCAAAATTTCCACATATATCGAAATAATACCGTACATCAGAGTTGGCTGCATATTAGTTAAAATAAGATCACAATTAATCATTTGAAAAAAAGCATTACTTGAAATACTTTATTATTCGTATCTCACAAATGACATAAAAAATTTGTTTTCATCTGGCGATTAAATCAAATAATCTATTTTCAAATGATATTGTATATCAATTACATTGTTCATATAAAATGATACATCATTTTACCTCGGGAAGAGGTTATTGAAGTGAATGAATTAATTGATAGATTTAAAATAAAAGAATTTTGAAGAGTACGAATTATTTCATCAAATGAAGGATAAATTAAAAAGATTATTTGAATTTTGGCGCCAGAAAAGCACAAAGTTGGGCTAGAATGCGGTACCTTGGTCACCCCATAATTTCGTAAAATTTGTTATGATTTGATTTGGAAAAATGAATGTATAACAAGCATGTCCAGAAGTAGCACACTTGGACGCAAATTCGAGGGTGACGCCTACTTCTCCCGCCCGCGCGTCAAGCTCCCCGTGGCGGCCATAGTCCTCCAAGCTGCTCAGACCCGTGTCTACCGCTTGCAATATGTACCGCGTGTGACGCGTTGGGGCGACTCTCGGACCCACGGTAGGCACGGGTCTGAGGAGCTCGTAGGACTACGGCCGCAACGGGGAGCGAGTCCAAGTGAGCTATTTCTGGACATGCTTGTTATACAACATGTGTTTGTCTATGTAAATATATATATATATATATATATATATATATATATATATACATATATATACAGGGTGACCCAAAATGTCTCGCTTCCTTCAAAGGGGAGGTTCCTGAGGCCATTTGAAGCGACATTTCCCTTTGCAAAAATGGCCGTTTCGGCTTTGTTAAGGAGTTATTAACGAAAAACACGGACCAATCAGAGCGCGACGTAGAGGCGTATTGGCACAGACGGCCGCAAGGAACAAACAAGGGGCCGCGCGTCCGTAATATCGCGGTGCAGCGTTCGCTTTAAATAATTTTAATTCCGTCAATTTTAAAGCGCCTGCCTTTTCAAAAATAGGTCCGTAAAGAGGAGACTTGGAGCTGTCACCACGTTTTTTTCGAATTTTTAAAAAAGTCCCGGCTATAGGAAAATTGCATTTGTTTAAAACATTTTCAAAATTAATGGTAAAAAAATCAATATTTCCAAATCGAAATATTTTCAATAGATACTCTTCTGTGTTCACTATAAGCTCCTAAAAACTCATTTTCCTCGGTACGTTAGTTCTAGTGTTATAATTTAATGAAAAAAAGCTCTTTACACGTTGGTAAAACCAACATTTTTTAAGATTTCGAAAAATCCTTCGAGATTCCTTCATAGGTTACTAAAGACTACAACATATTCAAATTTGAACTATCCGACAGAGGACTCGAAAAATTGTCTTCTCTTGTTTGTTCCTTGCTTTCGACCGCGGTGTATCACCATTGCTCGACTTCTGTCGCGCGCGGCCGTCTCTGCCAATACGCCTCTAGGTCGAGCTCTGATTGGTCCGTGTTTTTCGTTAATAACTCCTTAACAAAGCCGAAACGGCCATTTTTGCAAAGGAAAATGTCGCTTCAAATGGCCTCAGGAACCTCGCCTTTGAAGGAAGCGAGACATTTTTGGGACACCCTGTATATACATATATTATATCACTCACTCGTCTCGTCGCGCGTCGTGTCGTGCCGTCCTGGACTCTGCTGGCAAGTTCCCGCCAATAATAGATCCCCACTACTTTCCTCCCAATAGCTCCCCACAAACTTAGGACATAGATACGCTCCTGACGGAATTCGCGCATGCGCGCGAAAAGTGACATGTGTCCTATCCAGTGTCGCCAGATCAACCCAAAACTGGGTTTTCCTTTCCTCCTTTTCCCTTCCACTATCCCATTCCACTCCTACGCACACTCCAACGTTCTCCACTAAGACCGTAGACTGGTCACGTGACGTGCCGCGCAACGTGTTATATATTACTCTGGCCATCAGAGAGGTGGTATATTCTATTCCCCTCGATTTCAGCGATCGGACGACACTGGTCCCATCACTGATTCAGTTGATTACTCTCGCACACGTCGCAACCATTAGACTTTAGGGTCTAAAGGTTAGATTGTTAGACCATTGCCTTGTTTAAGCGCTCGCGTCCGTAATATTGTAAGTACGCGATTAGCGAAAACATCGTCTTACATGTAGCCAAATAGGCTAATATATTATGTTAACGATTATTTTTCATAGAATTTATTTCGATAATGCTCAAGCCTGAGCAAACACGTGAACACTGGAGAACTAAGTAAATCTTGGGAGTGACTAAGTACATCTTGTATTCGAATTATCAAACAAGGATGACAAACGTACTCCACACTGTATGTACAGCAGTAATACATTCACGTAAGCTGCACTAAATCCCTACCCAAGTATCCAATGCTCACCGAAGAAAGAGAAATGTCAGACTCGTTACAGTGTTGCAGCGATCGGTAGCGAATAAAACCCGCAGGATTAACTATGCACGCGTGGCTGCAAGGAAAGCAGGACGAACAAGGTATCAGCTGGGCATTAACGCACGAAGTAATGTAATACTGGTTATAAATTTTGATCGGTAGATAACTGGTCGAGCTCTGCCACTATTAAAATACGCGTCGGATCGCGCGGGCGGTCTCGTGGTCCCGCTAATTAAGATAAGGCGAAATATTATTAAGATTTAAGTTACATTCGAAATTTCATTCGTCGCGTGGCCTGTGGCCATGGACAACCCCTTACTTCCCCTCCTGATGTTCGGAGGTTTTACCAAGCCCGACTATCCGAAATTATCCTTGCTAACCCGTCGGCCCTGGAGGCGTGTTGTGCGTTTCGAGTATATTAAACACACAGAACCTGCACCTGCTGCAGGCCCCTTTGGATGGTCTTGCGATGTGCAGGCTATACAGGTCGTTTCAAGAGTTACCGTCGATGCTAACTTTTCCGAATCGCAAGCGGAAGTTGGATGAATGTATGTGATCACGTTATCAGAGCCCCCCGGCTGTCTGCGTACAGCTAGTCTGATGAGAAATTCAGTTTTGAGCGAAGTATTGTGTTATGCAGTTACATGCTTGAGCATTATCGAAATAGTTGATTTGAAAAATAATGCATTGAAACAGTCAAGCATCGTCCTTTTACAATCGTCATAATTAGACTGCGGTTTTTAATGCATTTATGACGAAAATAAGTAGATGTAATTTAAAACAGTAAAGGCAGTAGTAGGATTTAAAAAGTCTATTGTATTATTTGCAGCCTGTTAGAAATATTAAAGAAGAAAATATCTTTCTATTTCACACCAGTTTGCTGCAGTCCAAGAAAATTTTTATTCTGCATAAAGATCCGCAATCAAGTTATAACTTTCTTATTTCGATGAATTTCAATATAAAATTTTGGGAAAGCATTTTCATGTTTCCTCACTTTTGAAAAATGCAATCAAAAAGTCGATCGAACCAGTTACACGAAATTCTCCTTTAAAAAATATTTCACCACAACCATTAAATGCATAATTTCGAATGGATGCTTAAAATAGTTTCATCTGAGGCGAGTTTCCCAGGGAATGTTGTGCTCGCGAAGCATTCACTCGAGAAAGAAACCCGATAAACACCGGAAACAAGTCGCCGTGCCGCGCCGCGCCGGGAGGCTCCATCCAGCTAGACGACGACGACGAGGACGGGCTTCCCCTGCTCCGAGTTTGCCGATAAATTTGTTAACAAATTTCAAGCGGTATAATTAGAGACAGCTCGTCTAGCGTATCATTAAACCAAGATACCTCTCGTTAAGCACGTCCACGATGAAATTGAAGCATCCAGCTGTAGCTCGCGCGCCGCGCCGGCCAACTTTCGCATAAAGTTAAAGCCGTGCCCCAGGCGCAAAAGCGTCTTCGAGGCAGGCGTGACTGAACCAGTGATTCGAGATAAGCTCGACCTTTGCCGTGTGGCTCACTACTTACGGCTTGCTTTCGTCATACTCGACCTCCATTGTGTGTCTATTAAGTCAATAATTTCGATGTTTCCAAACGTTCCCACCGGAAAACGTGAAACTATAATTTCACCTAAAACCATCCTGTCCACAATATTTTAAAAGTAAACTATATAAGACGCAGGAGAACAGTTAAAATGTTAATGTCTTTATTTTTGAAATTTTTGAAAATTCCTTCTTCACGTCATGTAGACAACTAACTGTTCTGACTTCTCAAAAAAAAAATCCAAATAATAATGTCAGTCATATGGCCCAATATTAAAAAAGCTATCGCCTGTTTATAAGTGTTTCAATATTATCCTGACAGATTGTATAAAAGAAAAGAAAGAAGGATTTTCGAGCTCCAGCTGACAGAAGATGGGTGTACTGGAAGTGGCCGTTCCGATCGAAGGTCAGGCGGCGACTTACGGCAACGATCGGCAAATCTTCGACTGCAGCCAGTTTCCTGCAGCAAGTTCGTCGTAGGGAACGTCGTCCGGCGTTGTCTTATTGCCAAATATCCTTTGATTAACGCATTCAAGCGACGGCGCGGTTGCAAGTTGCACTCGAAACTTCCGGGCGAAGTTTCCGGGGCCGAGGGTGGGGGAGAGTTTCCAGGTAAGCTACTTAATCGTGCCTGACTGTAAATCGTCGTGCGCTGGTTGCAGCGTAGCCGATATTTCGTAGATAGTCGTTAAGCCCGGTCGCGGGAAATGTATTTTCCTAGTTGTACATTGTTGCGTACCCTGCCAAACCCCATAAATTACCCGATTTTACAGGGCGTGTGCTGTTAACCGTTCTTAAGTTCGACCCGTCGATCGAAACTGTTCCGGGACTGCGTGAATGCTCCGCAAATTGGTTCACTCGAGCCGCTTGATTAATCGGGCAAAACGGAGATAGCAGACGGATTCCTTCGCAAAATTCTGCCCGTGAATTCGTCCCCGTCACTTTCCTTGGCAATTATACAAGGCGTCCCGAAAAGCGTGAACATAACTAAAAGGGGCGTCTCTTGGGGTGGTTCTAAGCACTTTTTTCCTTTGCCAATTCGCACCGAAACGCTTTACTTTTGAGTTATGAACGGAAAACACGGTGCAATCAGCACGCGGCAACAGCGAACCGATTCCGGCTCGGCCAATGACAACGTCCCACAATCAACTTGACCTGCCGCCGAGCCGAGATCAGCCCTGCTCTGATTGGACCGCGTTTTTCTTTAATAATTCGAATACAAAGCATTGTGATGCGAATTGGCAAAAGAAAAAAGTGCTTAGAATCACCCCAGGAATCATCCCTTTTAGTTATGTTCATATTTTTCGAAATATTTACAATAAACTACGCACACTCACTATAGCGAATTCTGAAGTTTTTAAATGACCGAACGCGTATTTGAGGCCGCGAAGCGGTAGCCCCTGTCTTCCCAAAAAAATGTAACTCAACCGAAATTCGTTTAATCTTTACTGTACACACCGCATAAAAATTGTATACGGTACACATGGGATGTGACACAGCCCAATATCTTCAAACAATATCTTTAAACTACGTTTAAACTATTTACTGTTTTAGGTTCCAAACACTACTGAATATTCGTTAGACACTCTGGAATAAGGTCAACAGCGTTTTCTTTTTTTAAGCGAAACTTCTTTAGGCGCGTTAGGCGTAAAACCTCGACGCGGTAGGAGTAAAACCGATCTGGCGATGAAACGATGAAACGATGAAACGATGAAACTTTGAAACGAAATTCTATTTTATTAGCATATACGATTGAGGGTTCGGCATTGCTTAATATAATTTAATTATTAATATTATATTAATATAATTTAAAAATATAATTATGATAAAATTCCGATGATGCTAAGTGGACATTTCAACGTGAGTTTTGCATCGGAACAATCAAAATTATTAATAAAATTTTTTAGTAGTAAATTAAGATTGGAAATGGTAAATACTTTTAATGAAACGACAACAAGATCAGGAACAACTCCTGATGCAGTATTTGCAAGACATTTAGACAAAATTGATTCAAGAATATTTATATCATATTTTAGCTATCACAAGCCAATTGTTTCAATAATAGAATCATAGAAAATTAAATATCATAAAGTGTTAATAAAAATTCGAAAAAGAATTAAAGAAAGTAAGTTTCACTTCAGCCATGTGGTCTAAGCACACACCAATTTTTTAAATTATAACTTACACGAAGTAAAAAAAAAGAACATGGAAAGGGGACGCGAGATGTCATTTGTTTTACCTAAACTTTCGTTGGGTTGTCACGACTGGTATTCGCAATTACCGTGCAATATAGTAGTGAAAATTAGTGTTTAGAAATTGTGTTGGGGTCATGAGAAACCCCAGAATACCATTCCAGAGTTAACACTTTGTTTATTGTTATTATTGTAGGATTTGATGGACGAATGAGTGCGTGTATGCGTGTACATGCGTGAATGCAAGAGAATTCTATGAGCGAGACAGCGTGAGTGAGAGAGCATGAGCGAAAGAAAGACGGAGAGCCTGAGTGAGAAAGCACGAGTGAGAGAAAGACGGAGAGCGTGAGTGAGAGAAAGACGGAGAGCGTCAAGAAACAAATGAAGCGGACGACCGCGGTGTGGAGCAGTGATGGGAACTCCGTGGGCGCTGGGTGAAAATACTACCACCACTCTGACGTACCGTCTTCCCCTACTTTGCTTCTACCGCGCACGCGCTACACACAAGCGTACCTATACTCTGTCCGTGTAGAGTAGAGATACGCTTGTGTGTAACGCGTGCGCGATAGAAGCAAAGTAGGGGAAGACGGTAGGTCAGAGTGGTGGTAGTATTTTCGCCCAACGCCCACGGAGTTCCCATCACTGGTGTGGAGGAGCGCGAGAATGAGAAGAGTTATTCAAATTATGAACGTATAAAGAACCACACGAAATTGTATTTATTAAATATACATCATCTTTTGGGTTTCTTTTTATTATATAGGAAATCTCTCATTTTATCCGATTCTAATCCCACATTATTGTTATTAACCCTTTGCGGTCGAAAGTGTTCTCTCCTTTTCATTTGAAAACTTACTACAATGCTGCATAATTCAATATTCCCACATTTAATTTTATTAATCTATTTAGAACAGTTGAGTAATGGTGCTATTGTTTATTTCACATCATCAAATTGTGGGATTGTTGATGAACGTAATGTGAATCAGTAAAATAAGTGATTATTGTTGCAAAACTTAGTGACGAAATCTAATAGGATTTTCAATGAATGATCCTTATCAAAAAGAAGCTTTCAAATATTCTTTTGGATAATCATTGTAAAAGAAATTATCAGATCATGTCACTAGATCTGTGCTCTTGATAAACGATTCTAACAATACACTGTCACGCATAGTAATATTGAGGCACAGTACTATTTCTGTATTTATTATTTTAATAAGACTGCTATTTAATGATATTGTTATTGTATAATACGGCATGGTTTAACTATTGTGTTGTTTATTGTGTAAAAAGATGAACCACATCATGTTGATTAAAAATTATTGAACAATTTTTGAATTTATTAGTGTTTTCATGATTCCTTTGTCTAATGTCTAATTCATCTCATAGATTCTATATGAAGTCTCCATTGTATCGAATTTCATTAAACCATATAAGCTACGAATGAACGAAGTTCGTAGTCGCATGAATGTTAATAATCTACAACAGTCAATATTTGTTCTTTAAACTAAGCGTTCTACTGTTTACGAGCTAGTTGTTTGCTCTGGCAATCAAGTTAGTTTCACTTCGCTTGAAATGAATTCGGCTAGAAAACGGTTCTTACGTAGTCTAAGTCAGTTTCGTATTTCAGCACAACAAAAACCATAAATAATATGGTTGGTTGAGAACAACGGTGCTCTGAAAAAATTAATAAAAAAACATAGTGAATTCGTCAAAGATGCACGAAAGTACTTCCCTGCGAAAAGGTAGATTTAAAACGTGCTATATTTTTCCAAAATATTTTGGCGTAAAATTACGATTACCATTACACAATACGAAATAATTAAAATTGTTTCTGTTAATTTACAAAATTTCTCTTCAAAGACCGAGCCAATTAACACTAGGTTTACGGAGCACTAAAATTGATTATTTTACATTGCTTTATAAAAATAATAAAATTGTATTTACTTAGATCTTCAGCGATTTTTATTGTAATATGTACACAAAAAATAAATCTATTTAATAATTCCTCACGAATGCCTCCTTACACTTTTAATAATCGTAAATTAAAAATTTTTGAATTCGTCATTTTGACGGGCCCCGTAAATCTAGTGTTAAAGAGGAAGTTTCAGGAAAGGATAAATTTAAGCCGCGTTCTACATTTCTCTTCAAATTAAACAGGAATATCAAACTAGATTTTGCTCGTGTAATTACCACGTCCAAACAAAACAAAGTGCAGCAGCTAATTACGTAATTACAACTTTTCACGACTGCATTACAAAAATGTTTATACTAGAATAATCCACCGCAAACAATTTTAACAAAGAAAAGTAGATTTAATTCAAGACCTCACGATTTTTCATATAATTTTCTAATTAACGGCCTCGTAAGAGTCTTCATTCGAGAATGATTCACTGGAAGAAATCTTGGTAGAAAGCAAAGTAGATTTAATTGAAGATTTCACGATTTTTCTATTAATTTTCTATTTACCAGCCTCACAAAAGTGATCATACAAGAATGATCCACTGGAAGAAATCTTGGTAAAAAGCAAAGTAAATTTAATTGAAGATTTCACGGTTTTTCATGTAATTTTCTATTTAACAGCCTCACAAAAGTGTTCATACAAGAATAATCCACTGGACGGAATCTTAGTGAAAAGCAAAGTAGATTTAATTGAAGATTTTACAATTTTTCATATAATTTTATATTTAACAGCCTCAAAAAAGTGTTCATATAAGAATAACCCACTGGACGAAATCATAGTGAAAAGCAAAATAGATTTAATTGAAAATTCTCGATTTTTCTAATAATTTTCTAATTAACAGCCTCACAAAAGTGTTCATACAAGAATAATCCACTAGAAGAAATCTTGGTAAAAAGCAAAGTAGAATTGGTTGAAGATTCCACGATTTTTCAAATCATTTTCTATTAAATATATCTTCGTTGTAGCATCTTCGGCGTCTCGGGGTCGTCCATTTTCTAAAATTACAAAAGCTATCGGCGCACGGTATCTCGAAGGCGAGCTCTCACTGAAACCGACGTGTATGCGCAACTCATTGTATCATTGTACGCGATTCGATATCGCGAACTGAAACTTCCCGAGAACCTTGCTCTCTCCCTCTCTCTCTCTCTCTCTCCTTTCTCCACCTACTACTAAATAACCCTACGAAATCACGTCGGAATCGGGTGTGGAGGCTTTTCACCAAGGTCCGCCACATCCTCTTACGTTGCAGCTGCTGCAACGATAGAATCTTGGCCTCTCCCCGTGAATACGTTCCCTGCTTATCTATATATGATTACACGTCTATGTAGTTTGAAACTCGGCTTCCTTCTCACCGTTTCTCTGCCCTTCGCCGAAGAGAGTTTCTCCCGGTACAAGTCCCTCCGTTCTCCTTTATCAAACCTCTTTCCACAGACACCTCGAATCCTTTTCCCACCCTTTAAGGATTCCCGATTAATTGGATTTTTAATGAATTTTTGTTGCGGCTCCTCCGAGTCGCCCACGAACCACCCCTGATGTCAAAGAATATGATAAAAACCTGAATTCATATGATTAACATGAATATTTTTACTGTCTTCTTCCTCTCTATTATTACCCTCATTTCTTTTCCTTGAATTGGAAAGTGCAATCGTGTCCTTGTATGTTGTTTATTGGTCTGATATTAATATATGTCGAATTACCATTTCTTTAAGTCGCTATTATATCATTTAACAAACTCACAGGATTAAAATTAGTTCATGATGTATGAACGTGTTTTTGCAAATTGTATTAGTTAATTTATATTATTGTATACTAGCATATATTAATATACGTGTATATTATTATTATACCGCGGATCTTTATGCAAAATAAAAAATTTCTACCTGAATTGCAACGAACTGGGGTGAAATAAAAATTTTTTTCTCAATATGTTTAATAGGTTGAAAATGATATAACAGGATCTTTAAGTTCTTTTAATATTTTTACTGTTTTAAATTACACCTACCCATTTTTGTTAGAAATGCATAAAATCCGCAGTCTAATTATTATTATATATTATTACTATGCAGTATGGTTCATTGATTTCTCTGCAAGACTAAAAGGAGGTTCCGTTTTAACATATTGTTTATTTACTAACATACTTAACTTTCTATTTAATATATAGAATAAACTATATTGTTACTATATACATATTAATTCATTTACTGAATGTATAGTTAACACATTTTCATCACAATGGTGTAAAAAAGATGTCAGAAAGTTGACATAATTTCATTAATAAAATGCCGACTTTATACATGTACAGAATACATATAATGCAAAGCAGTAAATGTATGGGAAAAACTGCAAATATTAAAAATATTGTTACATTGTTATCAATCTATTAAATCTATTAAGAGTGGAAATAAATTTCTATTTGGCGAATGTTTGTTACAGACAGTTTTTGCAGTAATTACATTTTTGCATCTAGTTAATAATAGTTGTGGCAAATATTTTCTAGAATTATTTTTTCATGAAGTTTTTACCCAAATATCGAATAAATTTATTTCTGCATCCATTTTAGTATTCAAATTAGTCTCGCACTTTATGATTTGGTCCATAAGCAGCCTCCGGTTTGTTGATCTTATTAGTAATGTTTTTTCAGGAGGAGAAATTATATATTCGTTGCTGGCGCGCATTTACTGTAGAGATTGAATATTCATTACCGCAAAGTAACATTTTTCTTCGATTTATTCCAACTGGACAATAGTCGTATTTACTGAACTCTAAAATCTTAGATCATAAAATTTTTATTATGGGTTTGTTTTGGTATTACGAGCCACAGTGGTAATTATATTTATTGTAATTAAAATGAGAATAAATGTCGTGTGAATATCTGTTATATGTTTAACCAGTGAGTACTGTTATTGAGATTGTTATTTCGATATTTTATCGTGTATTTGACATGTATTAATAAAGTTCTTTTAATTCACGATGCTGCCGTTTTCTTTGAGAAATATAATTTTTGCGAACGATGAAAGAAAAACATTAAAAATAGTCAATATTATACGATGAAGTATACAATCGACTAAACAAATAAATAGAGAACATTCAACTATTTAATCCTTTATAATTTCATAAAAGCTTACCTGTTAACTAACTTAACTTAAAAACAAACCTGTGTTGTTAATTTTGCTCAAAATAGAGGAAGCATAAGAATAGTAGAAGAAGACAAAAAAATAGTGTACATAAAGCAATACGGTAAAACTATTTAGACAATCGCCTAAAGAAATAAATAAATTATTAACAATATTATTATTAAATCATTGATTATCATTCCAGAGAGATAAAACACGTGCAGGGAAGAAACTATTCGATATTAGCTCAACTCTATTTGATCGATAAAGTCGTGTTCTTATTTCACCTCTCCCACGATTTCATATTCTCCACGCATTTCTCGAAATACGGTTCGGGGAAGAAGTGGCTTTTCACGGTAACACAAGTATGCGTATTTCAAAAACTATTTCATTTTCGCATTTCGTTTTCCTTGGTCTCAGAAGACCTAGAGATTCAAGATATAAATGCTCACCTTACCTGATTTTATGCATTTATGAGAAAAATGAGTAGAAGGAATTTTAAACGGTGGAAATATTAGAAGAATTGGACGATATCGATGTGCAATTTTCAATTCTCTTAAATCATTAAAGATAGAAGGAAATTTCTATTTGATTCTTATGTCTGGTAATGGAAGGAGATGATTTTTATTTTGCATAAAGATCCGCATGGAAGGTTATTATTAGGCAGTGCATTTTATGCACTTATGAGAAAAATGAGTAGAAGGAATTTGAAACGGTGGAAATATTAGAAGAATTGGATGATATCAATCTGTAATTTTCAATTCTCTTAAATCATTAAAGACGGAAGAAAATTTCTATTCGATTCCTATGTCTGGCAATGGACGGAGATGATTTTTATTTTGCATACAGATCCGCATGGAAGGTGATTATTAGGCAGTTCATTTTATGCACTTATGAGAAAAATGAGTAGAAGGAATTTTAAACGGTGGAAATATTAGAAGAATTGGATGATATCGATGTGCAATTTTCAATTCTCTTAAATCATTAAAGACAGAAGGAAATTTCTATTTGATTCTTATGTCTGGCAATGGACGGAGATGATTTTTATTTTGCATAAAGATCAGTCTAGTGATAACAAGCGAAATAGATGGTTGCAGCGTTGCCTTAAAAAAAAGAAAGACAAAAAGTGAAGAGAAGCGTTGGAGATTCTTATATTGAGAACTGAACACCGCCAGGGAAATCGACAGGTGAATAATTGAAAAAGTTCGCTTGTCACCGCGAATGCATTAACGTCATACGCGCGAGCGTTGGATGCGTCAGGTATGCGTTTCCGGTCGCGCTGCCTGCTGTTGTCCTTACTCAATGGCTGCTCGAGTTATGGACAAGTTGATGCACATGAAACTCGGAGACTGTGTGGGGGAGAAGAGATTTTAATAGAGAGAAATTCAAATAGACTGGGATTGCAGCCGAGGCAACTGGGAAATCAATACGGAGGAAATGAAGCCGAGGTTGCTATGCTGTTTTGTGCCAGAATTTGTTTCTCCTTGTGTGCCGTTCGCGCTTGACAACTGTACCGAGCCTAGAAATGGAAGAATTCAGATTGGGCCTCGTTGATGTTGTTCGTTGTATATTATTATACGACAGTGGAACTCCGTTTATATGAACTAAATTTTAGCAGCGTCTGGTTAACGGAACTCTGGCTGAGCGAAATCATAGTCAGTAGTGGGAGAAAGGTGGACATTACAGTAGAACTTCAATTATCCGAACCTTCGATATCTAAATACTTTAGTATCCCAACATGCTCAAGATATAAATAGCTCAATCTATAGCGATCCCTATGCAACACTATACGCTGTATAAATTAATAAAAATTGAGTCTAGCATTATAACAGTCATGTTTCCCTGATTAGTTCGAATAGTTGTGGTTCTACTGTATATAAACCACCTGATTATGCGAACCAACTTGTCTCTCGACAGGTTCGTATAAATGGACTTTTACTGTACATGTAAATATAATACTGAGAAAAATGTTCTTGAACTGTAGTAGCGTTGTTTTTAACCTCTTAAGTGGCTTGTTTCGTTGTGCGAAGTGCGTTCCTCAGTGGCAAGTTTTTTTCGCCGCTAGCATATACGTCATAGACATTACGTAAGAAAATCATGTAGTCATAGGCATACGTTACAAATAAAATGAAAAACTATCATAGTTATTATTATTATTCCACGCAAGCGAATATATTCGACTTGGGTACAGTGTTTTACATTATCCAATTTTATGCGAATATATACGCCATGGGTACTCTGTAATATATATATATATATATATATATATATATATATATATATATATAAAATTGGATAATGTACAACACTGTGCCCAAGTCGAATATATATTGTATATATATAGGGTGTTCACGTTATTACTAGCCAGCGTTTTTCTTTGAAACAAAAAATATTAGAAGAAATGAAAGAGGAAACAATAATACAGTTATTTGCAATCAACGTAATGGCGTATGTAATTTTTTTGTATTTGCACTATTTATTAGAAACGAAGGTGATTCTACAATTCTTTTAATGGATTGCTATAGTCTTATGAAAGCGTGCGTCAAGATAAATTCATTCGTATACGACACAATGACCATCAAGGTCATACAAGGTCAGAAATGGAATAAACATTTTGGATATTTTTTACTAATGCGTTTACAAGTATCCTTTATTGACGAGGCTACAATGAATGTTCAATACGACTTTCTTGTCGAATGAATGCGTATTTCGATTGTATTAATTACATTGTTGGTAGCTTCTTCTAATGTTGTCCGAGATATTAATGCACGTGATTGCGATATTTTGCTTCTCGAGCTGTTTACATCTTTGGGCGGTGTAGCGTAAACGATATCTTCACGAAATATTACGTACGACATATCCAAAATGTTTCTTCCATTTATGACCTTGTATGACCTTGAAAGTCGTTGTGTTATATACGATTGAATATGTCTTAGCACAGTAACGCGGTAAAATCAAAATATTTCTATCAACCCAGAACATTTTTATTCTATGTATCTCTTTTAAATTGTGCACCTGAAATTAAACCTGTTTTCTCATGTAACAGTTGAATTTTTATCAATTTATAGAATAGAGACGAATTTAATAATATGAAAATGATTTCGAATAATGGTATGACAATTTTTAATGGTGACTAAAAGTCGCCATTCGAGTGCAAAGTTTGTTTTACATATTCGAAAAGAATCGAAAATGATCTTAATCCACAATGTACGTGGCTTTCAAGAATATTAACAAAGTTTTACATAATTATATTTACAACAAGAAGAATCTTGTTGTAATCTTTCATGAGAACATCATCTACAAATATATGTATAATCCAAGGTTTTCCTTTTCACAGTTAAATTGAAACGATTTTCTGGTTGCTTCGTTTCATTAAATTGCACGCGCTATGAATTGAAATGAACGTGTTGTCGAAGCGATTCGCAAAGACATGCAGATTAAAACACGCTTTACCCGGCAAACGAAACTTAACCTGTCCTTTCGCCGAGTAATTATCTCATCGTTCCAATTTAAACGAGGAACCAAAACTCTTGCCAAAAAAAAAGAAAACAGAAAAGAGATTTTCTTTTGCTCATCTCTGACAAAGGTTTTCATGACTACAAGAGCAGGCACTCCCCGGCCTGTCTTCATCTTCTTTTTTAGCGGTAATAGAGACGAGGACACGGTGACGATGGAAAATTGGGGAAGGTAAATGGCCGCCCTAAAAGGACGTCTGGCCTCGCACCTTCCTAATTCACTTATTCGTGTTGCCTCCGGGTTTTTAACGAACAGGCTGAACACTCAGTTACCCTAAACCCCTGTCCGACGGTCTCTCCTGGATTTCTCACGTGTTTACTGAACCTGTCAGACGAGATCCACGGTAGAATTTGCGTTCCACGTGCGATTGAAGCACACGGAAACTTTGAAATGAAATGATTTTACCCTGCGACGTCGGCAAGACTCGAATAAAAATTCTGAAAAGATTATAAATATGTAATCTTTCCTCGAAAGTGACATTTCACGAAGTGAAAACTAGATTTTTGCGAAACAAATCACAAGCGTTCAGCATATCGAACGTGATTCAGATTAATCAAACTTATTATCAACTGCTTTAACTAGCAAAAATTATTCTAAAATTTTATTTAATACACGCTACATAAAAATTAAAGGAGCACTGAGTTATAACCGAACAATATTATCGATCTTTGAACTTCTACAATTAACTTCGTTCATATGTCATCTCCTGTATCATTGTGTAAAAAAATCTTAAAATATTCTATCTACGTTCATTTTAAAGGGTGAATTCTATAATTTATGCCCCTGAAGCCAGCTTTTTCAAAACCTAGTTTTTCTTATAAAATCGAGTGAAAAAGTGGTTCCTCTTCATTTAAAAATTTTCAGATTGTATGAACTACTTTATGGATTTTGAACGAGATGAAGTCCAAAAAGAGACTTTGAAAGTATTGATTTGAAGAATGTAAAAGCAGAGAATTCACCCTTAAAAACCAATATAGAAACTATATTTTACGATGTTTGTACGTGAAGTTACAGGAATTGAAATATCAACAAAATTAATTCGTCACAACTTCATTTCATATCAATTTAATAATTTTTCTTCTTCCACACGTGTTATGAATTTTTTAATTTGATTAACCCCTTGGCCTACAACAACGAGTGAGACTCGTGGTAAGAAATGTGGGCCAAAAACTATAAGCACGAGCCTGATTCGTGGTACTTCGTTCGGACCAAACGTGAGCAACGCGAGCCTGGCTCGTGGTACTTCGTTCGGACCAAACGTGAGCAACGCGAGCCTGGCTCGTGGTACTTCATTCGGACCAAACGTGAACAGAGTTGGGATATGGTGCAAGATTTCACGCGCATGCGCGGCCAAAACAGTAATGTATCTATATCATGATGACATAGGTAGTGGAGCCCTGAGACAGTCATATTGGCGGGAATGTATCGAAACAATCTGTTCCGGATAAAAAGACTTCAGGACGTGCCCTACGAGTTACAAAATATATACAAATACACATGTTATACATTTCTTTCAGAATCAAATCTCACCATACTTTTTAAATTCTGCTGGGTGCTCAAGGTACCCCATTTTATCGAGAATCTTACTTTACTGAGGCTGAAATCGCCGCGCATGCGCGTGGAATCTTGCACCATATCCCAACACTGAACGTGAACAACGCGAGCCTGGCTCGTGGTACTTCATTCGTGACAAACGTAAACAACAGTAACACGAAGATTACTAATTTTCTACGAGTTTTCTCAAAACATTATTAATTTAAATTAAGTGTTACTTTACAAATTGTTACTGATACATTTTCCACTTTCAAATTATAAATCATTTTTGTTCACCGATGAATTGATCATAATTTCTTCCCAGACATCTTAAAAGTATTAGTTGTGCCCAATCGTGTTTATTATTTCACAATTTCTTTCGTTGCGCCGAAATATACATGCCATAAGACGCATACATTTTGCGCAAGTTCGAGCACACGGCTAAACAGCTAAATGGCTCGACGCGTGACCGACCTGTTTGTTTATTATGGCCCGAGCAATCGGTTGTTAGCGGGTAGGACAAAGAATTATAGGTTAACAAAAACATACAATATTGAGTAGAGTAGCGCATAAAGACTATAACTTGTTATTGCGTCGTTGAAAACTAAGTTTCATGACCATTCGCTGCAGAAAAACACCGAAATCGAGAAAACGCGAATGTGTCGAAACAGATTAGCCGAGATGTAGTCGCGGCGAATTTTAAACTAATTTTGAAGTGCAAATGCGGGCGTCCGGCTACAAACTACACAAGGAGATAATATTACGTCAGTGGCTCGGAGTGTGTTTAACATCATGAATATTAGTCGAACTTTTTGCATAATAATACCGGCTCATAAAATTTTCAAACTGATCGGATATTCGCGGGAGAGTGGGAGCGGGGGGAGGGGGAGGGAGGGGGCGGACGTCGCCGATGAATATTCAAGAAACTGTCGATAATTTTTCATACAATTCCGCCTGAATGCATCCCAACGGGCCCTTACGATTATTTACAGCGGTGGTTTATTCGCGGTGCAGTGGTAAAACGTTCGTGAAACGAACGACAGCGTGGGGTTAAAAGCGGAAAACGTTCATCGAAAAAGAGGTGGTAAACAACCCTTGAATCGGGCCGATAATTAAAATGATATTCCTGAATTTGATACGTCACATGTCCCGGATGATTCGATTAATTCGCGATTATATTCATCCACCGCCGGCAGCCGGCCCCCGTTATCGATTTGTCACGGATCCTCTCGGTCGACTGCCCCTTATTTCACACCGTCGTAACTGAATTTTAATTAATACCGGAATTATTAATCTACCTAGCCGGCCGGCAACTTTGATCCGACTATTTTGCAGGAATAATTGAAAAAGTTTCGGCCCGAGGTCTGTTTGAGCGAGCCGTGGACAATTTTGGGACGACCCTCCTGCCACGAGTTCCAACGCCCCCTGACAATTTGTGCACGCAAATCCCCTAACCGGGGTGTTAAAATATTATTCGCTCGCTGTTAGACAGCTCCCTATTAAGACTAATCCTTATTTTAGGTGTATCGACCTGTCCGAGATGGTTTCAGCCAGTGTTTAAAAAGGTTCTGAAAATAACTGTTTCAAACTGTTATGTATCGGTTCTGACTGAAACAGTTATGGAGAACCGAAAAAGTCTCATAACTGTTACAAGGTATATCGGGTGTGACTTATCTCGGTTATTTTAATTAATAACTTAAATAATTAATTCTTCAGAACCGATATTACATCGGTTCTATAACTGCTATTTTTGATTCTAGGTTAGGTTAAGCGATGTACAGTGTGTCCCAAAAATGTTGGAAATCCTTGAAATAGGCGGTTCCTGAGGTTCTTTAAAGTAACTTTTCCTTTGTAAAACTGGCCGCCTCTGCTTTGTGGAGTTAGAAAAAAGTTTGACACATTTAGCATGTCGAACCACATTTTCCAGAATTTTGTCCGATTTTTCATTTGCAAACTGTGGTTATGACGAACAAATTTACACAAATAGAGATTTCATATTGAAGGTTAAGAGCGACGTCCCTGGAAATTAATTGAATAAAAAGGTATGTCATTAACATTATCTCCATTTTTTAAATACTTTTTGTTAGGCTGCGTCGTAATTTAAAAAAGAAACAGAAATATAATAAATCACATTTTATCAAACCCTACAATATTTATAATGAAAATTCTATAAAATTCAGACAGAACGTTTAAGTGAGTTAATGCTGTCTGTCCTGGCTTAGTGATTTTGCAGACTGCAACCTAAAAGCAACCAGAGCATCAAGGATAGCACAGTGGCCCCCTTTAGGGTGTTTGAAGCATGGGGAATCCCGAAGCGCGGGCCACTGTGAAATATTTCTCGAATCGGGCTGTCTTTTTCCATCAAGCCCTTGGTGTCCCATCGCGAATCATTTCGTTCCATGCCACTCACACGTTGGAAGGGTCAGCCTACCTCCCCCGCCCCGCCGGGAAGCAACAGCTCGCCATAAAAGCCCGGGCAGAGGCTCGACGTACCCGGGTCTCGCCGTAAACTCGTTCCGATCGTGTACCAGCGGCAAACAGTTTCGTCACGGCTTATTAGGCTTGCCCTGAATAATTGAGCACCGTGTTAATTAACTCGACTTCTCACCCTTCGAATTAAACACCGGGGAGAACGTGCGACGTTGCTCTCTCGCGCCCCCGTGAGAACCGGCCGATTAAACTCGCGACCGAAACCACCACCCCCTGTCCTCCTCCTCGCTTCTTTTCCTTCCCCCCACACCTCGGCAAAACCACCCCCTTTCTCCGCCCTGTAGATTTCATTACGCCCCTCCACTCGTGTTTCGCTGAATTTATTGGGGTGATAATTGTTTTGCGACGATCCCCGTCGGTTTTCCGACCGTAAAAGTCCGGGAGGCGTCAATTTTAGGGGTTGTTTTTGAGGGTGCGGACGGTAGAAGCTGGAAACGACAAGACGGGTCTGCAAGACGACCGTCCGGAATATTGTCTGCCTTTAAAAAACGTTTAAGAAAGTATTCTCATTTGGAGGAATTAAGAGATCGTATTTTTTAATTGTATATTTAAATGGCGGATGAGGAGAAGCTACACGTAAACTCAAATCAAATTGATCTTTCTTCATATCATTCGATAGGATACCCAAAAAAAATCCTCTGCGGTTTGAAGTTTGAAGTTGCTACCCCTATTACAAGAGTTGATAGAGTGAACACGGTTTAATGAATTATGCTCTATTTTTTCTGTTGCGCTTAACAAAGAATTACGAAGAAATTCATGAACATTCTACGTGACGGCGCGTACAACTGTGAATTTTTACCAAATTTTTTACTGTAAAATCGATTTTTAAAAAATTCCAGGAACTTAAAATTGGTGATTTCATATCGAAGAAGATGGCTGCGTTTATACTATTACCGTAGTTGTGTCTTGTCATGGTTATTAAGTGTCTTTTCAGATTGTTCGAATTAGGCAAGCATGTTTAAGAAAATTGAAAATCTCCAAAAATCCAAACAAAATGCATATTTTTCATAGAAATTTTAGAGATACCAGTTTTATATAAATTCAGCAGTGTCTATAGCAATTGTTTTAATTTTTCAGATTCTTTTCTACAGTCGCGGAGAATTAAGATTTAGTTAAATCTTAAAAATTCAAACATATTTTTCTCAAAACCACGTTTCTCAATTGTCACGATACTTCAACAATTGATCAATTTAATTTATAATTCCATTTTCGTGAATCAATTTTGATATTTTTGTGATACTTATTAGTTGTACGTGTAAATATAATTGTGAGATTAATGTGTTCCGAGTTGACAAATATAAAAATTTATTGATTGCACGTCTGATATGCAACGACGCATATGTTGGTTCCTCGCGATTCATACTCGAATTAAGTTCACCAGTAAACGCGTCCTGATCGTTGACGAGTATCCACGATGACGAAGAAAAGCTTTTCCTGATCTCCAATGGAGCCGAACAAAATATAGGAAGCTTTCGAGGGAGATCGTAAAACTGTCAATTCGACTCATCGAAATTCCCCTTTGACGTCGGCTCGACGAGGACGTGAGGGGAAATTGATTCCCTCGAGTGGCGAGAATTCGACTTGGAAAAAAATATACATCGGGAATGTTGACGACGAGTCTGTACATTCTCGTAACGATAAAAAATGCGAAATCAATGTTGGTGAGAGCCTTCAAACCACCATTAATTACCATTAATTACCATTAATTACCACTGTACTACCTTGCACATTTACATACATGTATAGAGTGCACTAGACTATCCAATGATACAGTATTTAAACTAGAATAAAAATCAAATGATCGAAGATTTAAACAAATAAAATTCTCAAGTATCGGTACAAGTCAGTGATCAATTTTAATGATCAGAAAATAAACTCTAACAATCTTAATTTGCATAGAATCCGGCAGTTCAATTATTAGAGGGTTGATTTATCTAAAATATAATTTGTTCTGAATGAAAAGCAATATTTTATTCATCAGCTATAACTTTGTAATTGACAAATGTTGTTAAATAAAAAAAAACTGAAAAACTCCCTAACATAGGTCTTCTTGCATACGGGAAAATTTTTTAAACAAAGTCTCATAATTTTTTGAAGAAGAAATCTCAAAAGACCATTTCGTTACGACCTCATTCGCGATCACAAACTTTTAACAACTACAGCTAATAACATTATTGCCAAAAAAATAAAACGACCGTTTCCTTGATACAATTGTTTCACTGTTGTATATTATACAACAGTTTATAACAGGCAGATCCAACCAGTAGCTCCGGAGCTATTCGAGGCACCTTCCCCGTTTATATTCTTCCCCCACTATTAGACTTCATCGTTATAATGTATAGTAGTGGGAAGCTCCCACCACGAGAGCCACGTGGCGCGCGCAGCACTCACTAACTCTACGGCTGTAATTTGTAGTGGGAAGAAGTTCGATGGTGGGGACCTTACAGTTCACGTAGGGGAATAGGTTGGAACTCCCTCGTTTATAACATTACAACAACGTTACAAATTAAGCAGAATACAACAAAGTCGTCTAAAATTCCTCGATCCTTTCAAAGTTCATAGATCATACTGAATAAAAGAAAATAGCATCCTATTACTTTTTTACAGCAATCTATTAATTACTACGGTGTCCTTCTTGAGGCCGCTAACAACACAAACAAGATTAAAACAGAGCCAACAGGAGAAACATAAAAAATCGTCTAAAATTTTTTGATCCGCTCAAATTATCGTTCTTTCGTTCCCCAGAAGCTAAAAAACAAACCAAGTACAAATAGAACTGGTAGGAAGTTGGCGCGCATATTTTACTGAAAGCTCGCGAAGTGGACTTAAGGCGAAGGGAAATTATAACTTCCGTCAAAATTCCAGCAAAAACTGATCCCCTGAGAGGAGATCCTTGTCTCGCTGAGAGAGAAAGCGAGACAAAGTGAAAAAGAGGGGGAGAGAGAGAGAGAGAGGGAGAGAGAGAGAGAGAGAGAGAGAGAGAGAGAGAGGGAGAGAGAGAGAGAAAGAGAGAGAGAGAGGGAGAGGGATAGAGGATGATAAAAAAATGTCGAACCTTCGGACGCGTATTAAGGTACGTGCCAGGGCTAATTCAGCCCTCATCCCCGGTGGGGCCACGTCGTGCCTCATAAGTCGGTATTCAGCCGGAAAGTTTTCCCCGTGTCTCGAAGCGGAATTTCGTGCGCGAAACTTTCCCAAAAAGCTCTTGTGCCCGGGAGCGATGAAACAAAACTGACAGCGTTCCTCTGACGAAGTTACCGGGCGACACCCCTAACAAATTCTAATCTAATCGAGGCCGATGCGCGAAGAAAACGCCCAGACTCGCCACCCAACCCCCAGAGGAAACCCACTCCCTTATCCGCGGACCGTTGGCCGGCTCTGCTTTCAGCCCTCCGCGACGAGGAACTTTAATATTAGCACTCTGCAAGTCAAACTCTCTCCACCCGGCGGAAGATTCGAACTTCTTTCCCGTTTCAATACCCCCCGCGCGCCCCATATTCACCCTCCTTTTTGAGTGACAGGGGGAGCACTGTCGTCAATTTGCCGCCAAAACGTGGACGAAATAGAGAAAAAGAATTTACAGTTCGTAGAGACTCAATGACGTCTGACGGTAGACTATGGATTTTTCACTAACAAGCAACATTGCCCAAATGTCAATTACTAATTTCAATGAAACTTTGCAAATCTGTAGTTTAGTAGACAATATTTGACGCGTGCTTTTTTTTATCGGCGGAAAAATGGGTTTTAAGAGGTAAAATTATTCTTCAAAGCGGCAGATCGGAAACATTTGGACAACTCGAGCACTGGCGCACATAGAAAAAATGGATACAAATGAAAATTATTTGGATTTTTGTAACAATATGGTGAAGGCGAAATTCGAGAAAAATCATAAGAAGTGCCACGGTATCCAAAAAAGCTCGATTAATTGATGCCCTAGTTAAATTTCCACAAACCCTATGATGAGGCACGTAAATGACCAATTTATTAATTGTAAAGGTATAATAAAGATTTTAGATTGATACGTTCTAAGGATTATTGAAATTTTCCTACGACTACTTATATTATATATAGTTCCACAGTGGATTTTATGCATTTATAATAAAGATGAATACATGTCATTTAAAACAGTGAAAACATTAAAACAATTTTAAAATATTGTTTATTATTTTCAAGCTATTAAACATAATAAGAAAGACAATCAACTCTTATTTCACTCCAGTTTGTTGCAATTCAGGTATAAAAATTTTCTTTTGCATAAGGATTCACTGCCTACTTATTATACGTGTATACCGACTCCAACAAAATATATATTAAATACAAAAGACATAGTTAATTCTGGTTTAATTCGATTCAATCAGGAATTCCTTCCTATAAATTCTGAAAAGCGATAAACTAGTCCTACTTTAAATACTATTTATTTTGTATCTATTCATCATTCTAAGGCAACAATCTTTAAAAAATTAAGAAAATAACTGTAATACTTATTAAATACAAAATACATAATTAATTCTAGTTCAGTTCGATTCAATCAGGAATTCCTTCCTATAAATTCTGATAAGCGATGAACTAGTCCAACTTTATATTTATTTATTTATCATTCTAAGGTAACAATCTTTAAGGAACTAAGAAAATAAATATTAAATACAAAATATATACATAGTTAACTCTGGTTCAGTTCGATTCAATCAGGACTTCCTTCCTATAAATTGTGATAAGCGATGAACTAGTCTTACTTTCAATACTATTTACTTTGTATTTATTTATTTATCATTCTAAGGTAACAATCTTTAAAAAATTAAGAAAATAACTATAATACATATTAAATACAAAATACATAGTTAATTCTAGTTCAGTTCGATTCAATCAGGAATTGCTTCTTATAAATGAGGCATGGGCACGGGTGGACCCCCTCAAATGCTCGCTTCTCCCACCATCCTCTCTTTCATGCGCGAGGCCTGCGCACTGTTCGCGACGGGCGAAGCGCTTCTTTCCTCTATGGTAATGGCGGATGCTGGTGGGGGATAGTGGGCGCTTTGGTGGGGATGGTTTTGTCTCAATTGAGACAAAAATGACCATACCTGCTATAAATTGTGACGAGCGATGTCCTATTTTAAATACTATTTACTTTCTATTTATTTATTTACCATTCTCAGGTAACAATCTTTTAAAAATTAAGAAAATAACTGTAGCATAAACACAGAATACATTGTACACCGTAAAAGAAAGGAATCATTTTTAAATGTTTTTCAGTGAAGATTTTATTTTAATATTCCTCACAGCTCTAAAATTGTACCAAACTTTCTAAAAGTCATTAAATACTTCCATGAACCTGTCACGGAAATCCGCGGTTCCCGACGATTCGACTACGAATTGATATATTTATCGCGAACATAACCGACCGAGGGCAACAAGACGAAGAAGGTTAACGAAGTTTCGGCACTTTCTTTAAGTAGTTTTCTTGACTTAATCATCGCTGACGATGTTTGCACGAATACAAATTTTTCAAGTCTTAGAACACGGGAAGTGGATTAAGCGAACTTTTTCTTCGACTTTTAAGAATTTCTTTGGATTTCTTGTGAACTAAGAATGTGAAATGAGTTTGGTAATCTTTAATAAATGCCAGGGTACATTTGCTCGTTATTAATGATAATATATTCCTTTGAGGAAAATTCATATTCTGCGCGTGAGAGAGTTGGGCTTTATTCAGATTACTATCCTGCAATTAAAAAATTGAAATTTATGTGTCCCAAAAGAAATTGAAAAGAGCTGCCTTTACTAAAAAATTCTTTTGTTAGTAATCAACTGTAAAAAGAATATTTTATTATACAATAAATTGAAAATCTATATATTTTATTTTAGAACAGGCAAAAAAAGATATTTCATTTTAGTATTAAATGAAATTCTAGAGGTATTTTACTTTATCGTAAATGGAAAGTATAAAAATATTTTATTTTAGCACTGACGAAAAAAAGGTATTTAATTTTACACAAAATTGAAAATCTAAGGATATTTTATTTTATAGTAAACTGAAAGTCTAAAGATAGTTTATTTTAGAACTGACGAAAAAAAGGTATTTAATTTTACACAAAATTGAAAATCTAACGGTATTTTATTTTATAGTAAATTGAAAGTATAAAGATATTTTATTTTAGAACTGACAGAAAAAGGATATTTAATTTTACAGTAATTTGAAAGTCTAAATATATTCTATTTTCGAACTGACGGGAAGAAAGATATTTAATTTTACAAAAAATTGAAAATCTAGTGGTATTTTATTTTATAGTAAATTGAAAGTCTCAAGATATTTTATTTTAGAACTGTCAGAAAAAGAATATTTAAATTGACAGTAATTTGAAAGCCTAAAGATATTCTATTTTAGAACTGACAGAGAAAAGGATATTTAATTTTACAGTAAACTGAAAATCGAAAGACATTTTATATTAGAATCTACTAAAAACCGAAGGATATTTTATTGCACAATAAATTGGAAATCTAATTTAAAAGTGTAAAATATAATTACTTTTGCAACGAGTAAGCTTCATTTTGTAGCTACAAGTTTAGCAAGACGTACAATTACGTCAATTCGTTAGGTCCAAGATTCGCTGTTACGAAACCGATGCAACAGTTCTGAACTCATTCGAAACAGTGCTGACCGCTTCGTTGCCGTTCGAAGAATTGAAAAATTGTCTTTACTCACGGTGTCTGCTTTTAGAGGAGTCGACCCGAAGCGTTCCCTCACTTTGTATTTGATCTTTGCCATTTGTGACTCGGCAAGTGTAAAACCCAACGTCAGAGACGTCCAGATTGATGATCTTCAGCCGACTGCCGGCGATGTTCTTTGCAGCATGCTCGTGCGCCTGAACAGTAGAAATGCCACGTTGGAATAGTTCAACTTACTTGTCAGTTAGTTTCTCGAAACAGCGACATGAGATAATTACAAAAAGATATTTGGCAATAACATGTATTTACAATTAGAGTTGAGTTGATATTTAACGACTCTTACGTGGTCGATAGAAATAGACTTGAAAAATACGACTCAATTAATATATTTAATACTAATCCAAATTTATCTTGACTCTTAATAACTTAACTAAATCAAAAATAATATTGTGATACATAATTGAAATTTTTCACATTACTAATCCAAATTTATCTTGACTCTTAATAACTTAACTAAATCAAAAATAATATTGTGATATATATTGAAATTTTTCACATATAATCATATCATCACATGTAAATTGTATAATAAATAAAATCTAAGACACCAAAGTCGCCACTAAAATCATTAATATTTCGTACGATATTAAATTAATAAAAACAGGAATTAACTTCAGGATTAGCTAACCTAAAAATACACACTGAAGAAAATTTCTGAAACAAAAAGGCTGAGAAATAAAATTCGAAACGATTTAATTGCCACGAAAGGGATGATAAATGAGGGGGGAAATTTTTAAATAGACATTTTTAATAAATCTAGAGTGTTGTGAATATTCGGGATGAGTTTGTCGGTGTGACGTACCTGCGCGTTGATTTTTTTAATAGTGATTTTCCGTCGTCTCTCTTCGAGAGGTGCTTCGTTCTTCAACCATCTGATCCTGGTTGGCGGAGGATCACCGACCACCTCGCATCTCATGTTAGCCACCCCTCCAGCATCCCTTGTAATATTCGTTAGGGTTCGTATAAATTTCAATGTCCCGCTCTTCGACCCGGATGTCGCCTCCACATCGGTACTGCAAATAAAAATTCACATCTTCAGAAAGGAGAACACTGTGTACCTTCATTCGTAAAATTTCTTCAGTAATTACATAGTAGACTGCGTATCACTATGCAAAGTTAAAATATTCTGTACTAACTGTAGAAAGCAGGAGCAAAATAAAAGTTTCTTTCCTTCTGTAACAACTTTAGTTGAAAATCTGTCGATTTTCACAAATTCTGTTAACCTTTCTACTGTCTTCAACATTTGTAATTTGATTGATAATAATCTTTGACAATATTTCAATGAAAAATGTAGAATTTACTTAATACATTAGAAGAAACAAAAATTTATTGAATAAAATAGAATAAATATATGGATATATCATATCACGAAGTAGCATAGCATTAAATTTCACTACAAATATGTAAAACGAACAAATGATACTTTATAAAATATAATCAATATTTTAAGAAATCCGAGTACAAATGTATAAAAAGAAATATGAAAATATTAATAACGTTTACATATTAGTAGAAATCTCAAAGTTTAAATCAAATAATATGGGTTTATATGTACTAATAATAAAAAATGAAATACAGTAAACGCTATAATAATCCTCAAATAGAAAATATTATTTAAAAGTACGTGTTGAAATGTTCAGTATCAAGTGTATACAAAATATATAAAAAGAAATATGAAAATATTAATAACGTTTACATATTACTAGAAATCTCAAAGTTTCAATCAAATAATATGGGTTTATATGTACTAATAATAAATAATGAAATATAGTGAACACTATAATAATCCCCAAATAGAAAATTTTATTTAAAAGTACATGTTGAAATGTTCAGTATCAAGTGTATTTAATAAATCAAACTAATAGAGGAAAATTTGTAAAATATGAGTGAAACGAATGTTTAAATGATGATGCTATTTTTTATCGGAAAGAAATTCGAACTTTGCGATATTGTAACATGGCGGAAGCAAGGATACGCATTCCCTGAACACCCGTTAGAAGATCCTCATTGAAATGTATGAGCAACATGTTGTCGCGAGAAATTGACCAAAGAACGTTCAGGAAGAGGGTTCAATTTTTTATTGCCTGTCAGTTTACATGCTCCGTTTAGCATGATTACAGGCATAGAAGCGTACGACATATGAAAATTCAACGATTATTATACCTGTATCGATATTTTTACAGCGTGCGAGCAATTCCCCTCGGAAAAATGCGTTACACTACGTGGGGAATTTGTAACCACCATATTACATGCTTATACCTCTGGAAAATGTTCACTAATTATATGTTATTCTACTCGTTTATTTAACAAATAACAGCCACGATTCTGAGTAACAAAAGTACGCAATATTTACGGTATACGGAAATTTAACGCAATTAAAACGTAAATATACATTCCTAAAAGAAATAATAATCCGTAATGGATATAATAATAGACTCCAAATAATTGCGAGTCATTACTAATTAATAGATATGTCTGCAAAAATAGTTTTCTAGAGCCTAATAATATATATTCAGGTTTTTAGATTAGTTTAAACCTCATACAATTCTTAACACAGTTATACAATTCTTTTATTTCATTTTCTGTAACTCAGTATTTAAAAATCGATGTTTGCATAAATATCTGCAGATGAGCTACGGTCTGAAATTATTTAGGACATATTACTATTTTTATTGTGCTATTAGAAATGCTAACAAAAGGGATTAATAACATGTAGCTATGTTTTTAATTTATTTGAAATCTCGTATAACTACCAACACAGTTAAAGATTGTCTTGACTCCAATTTCTATAATTTAAATTTTACTTGCTCATAAACTTTCAAATATATTGCGGATTTTCATGCATTTATGACAAAATTAAGTATGCGAAATTTAAAATAGGAAGATCAAAAGAATTTAGTAATGTTGTTAGAGTTAGTTTCAGAATGTTCTTATACATTAACCAGAATTATCAGAACACACATCGCATCAAACACGTGCACACTATACGGAGGCAAACTAACGAACGCGCGAAGACGCGGGAGAAAACAAAAACAACGCGATTCCAACCCTTAAACCATATACAATACTTATAGACCCGGCATAGGTATAGTGTATGCATAGGATGCAATGTTCCGAGATATAAGAGTATCTAGTGCCCATGTGTCACGGTTCGAGATAATTCAAAATGGTGGATATCGCATGAAACGAGAATTTATCCGACGAATAAAGATACCTTTTTTATTCGAACCTTCGAATAACGAATAAAGATAAAGTATCTTTTATTCGAATCGTTATTTAAATAATTGATTATCTAAATAATGCTCAACTCTGATTGTATTCGACATGTACATGTATACTGTTCTTACGATTCTTTTTTTTAAATAAAGTAAGTTGTGAGGAAATAAATACAGATTTCATATTATCAACTTCTACATTGAAATTTAACTTTTTCCAAATTATAATCAACAAAATGAGTTGTCCATATTTAAAATAATAAGAGCAAAATAAAAATGAACGAGTAATGAAATTATGGCGGCTGAAAAGTGTGTGATAGGAGGAAAAAGGAGAAGGAAGCGTTTCGTCCTAGGCCCGCTAGAGGACTCGTCAGTAAGGCTATCTAGCGGACCCGTGCCTTAGACGCGGGATGTCGTAAGGATAGTTTAGGACGGTATGTATACAAACAGAGGAAGATTCAGGTAGTAGCGGGAAAGGTTTTGTCGTAACGTCCCTCTGTTGACGAGTATAGGAAGTAGCCGCCACAAAATAAAATAAATGTGTGTATATTACAGTTACAATTTCCATAAATATTTATACAGAATGAGATGCGACGACGATTCCCCTTCCCTTCTAACACTTCACCTTCGCGGTAATGCGATTTCTCAACAGACTATAGCACTTTGCCCACAAGAGTCGTCTGCTAGGCGATTTAATCTCGGAACATAGCTAACTATCTGATTCCGGGTCTATAAGTATATATATATTCTCTAAGTTCCAACCACACAACAGAATCGCCAACACAACACGACGCGCGAATTTCAATCATTCCAACAAATGTCACTATTTTATTAATACAATTATTAAAGAAAGAAAGGATTTTTCTATTTGGTTTCTACTCCTTGTAAGTTGCACAGAAAATATTTATTTTGCATAAAATTTCGCAGTCTACTTATAAACAACGGACTATACCGTAAATATAAAGCTTCAAAATTTATTTATCATTAGTATTGTTAACTACGTCAAAGAAATTTTAAGGTAAACTATTTGCTGGAGCAACGGACATGATTGGGTCGAATCTTTGGTAGAATGAATTTAATAGACGTTATGACCGATTGAATTTGCGGGTAATATAGTGGGCGCATAACAATGTCTGTGTTTGCGATAAACTATCGTGGTCCAGCGATGCCCCCGAGGCCTGCGTTCCCTGCTACACATAAGATCGATAGCCAGAGTAATTTCATCCAGGCTCGCTGCTAACAATGTAACTTTAAAATGGGGATCATTAAAGGAGCTGGCTCTTATCAGGGCCAGCCAGTGAAAGTTTCAGCTGATTGACAAAGGAATTTTGATTAAGCCAATGACGCGGGGATATTGGGATGAAGATTCTCGAGCGAGAGAACTTCGAATGCTCCTTCATCGATCAAGTGTCTCTTTGATCTTTTTAATCCAATATTTTTGGAAGCTAAGGTTTTATTACTTATCCTGTCCTCTTGATCGATCGACGCGTGATTGAAATATCCTGATATTAAAACATTCCAAGATTCGGCCGACAATGTTCTCTGTTTGATACAAAATTGATTAAAGAACTTGACATTGTTCTTAAGAAGCAGTAAAAGCTCTTTTATGGTTGCAAGGATGAAAATGAAAATTATTTATATTTGTTTCGAAGTATATTTGTTTTATGAATCGTTGTAAAATTGGAGAATTATTGTGTGTTCTATAAGGTAAAACGTTTATGTCATAATGCAAAGTTCATTAATTTAATTGTAAAAAGTGTGTTACTATGTTAAATAATTTAAAAAGTTACTTCATCTTATAGAAATAATTATTGAAAATTATTCCTGCAAATTTTAAGCATTTTTCTATATACAGGGTGACCCATCGAAGACATGTGATTTAAAACAAACAAACTGACACATGTCTTTTAGTGTTTCGAGTGGGGAGACAAATGGCACTGCTAGTTTTCTAATGCGTGGGCGTTTTCAAGGTTATTTCAAGGTCATTTTATCTTTTTTATCATAAATCCATGCTTTTGATTTCGGAATCATATTCTACGTAAAAAAATGCACAACTTTTGTTTGAAACATCTTTTTGTAAGTTCAATATTTCTTAAGATATTTAGTTGATTTTTCATGTTTGTGTCAAGGATAATTTTGTTTTTCTATTAAAATGACAACGTTACTTTCTTCTGGAAGATTTTTTATTACATTTAAGAACATCATAATAAATGCTCGACATTTTTACCCACAACTTCTAGACACTTAGTAATTCGTTTAATAAAAGACTCATGAACACATAATAAAGTTCTTATAAACTTACAAAAAAATGTTTCAAGCAAAAGTTGTGCATTTTTTACGTAGAATATGTTTCCGAAATAAAAAATATGGGTTTATGATAAAAAAGACAAAATGACCTTGAAATAACATTGGAAACGCCCACGAATTAGAAAAGTAGTAGTGCCATTTGACTCCCCACTCAAAACACTAAAGGACATGTCTCAGTTTGTTTTTTTTAAATCATATGTCTTCGAGATTATTTACAATCTCAACTTAAATGGGACACCCTGTATATATGTATATCCTCTTTCATTTATAATAATATGTATACTTGTATCTACACATAGTTTTATACGTCGATTTATAAAAACAATTTAATCACAGCATTCAAAAATGAAAAATATGAAATTTACTGTCTTACAATAAATGGGAAAAAGGATCTCCAGTTATCATGTCTGCACTTTGTACATAAACAATTTTAATAAATGTCAAGAATATGTTGATCAAAGTTTCATAAAAGTTCGATTTAGTCCTACAAGAAAAACATTTTTAATGTTGTAAAAATTTCTTGTCCACAGAGGTTTAAGACTGACGTTAAATAAATTGTCTTTCATTTAATAAAGTCACGTTTCCCTTAAAAACCACGCCAAAAATATATGTTTAATTATGTTTACCAAAAAGACGTCCGTAGGTTTCTAGGAACCGAGAGCTTAGTGTTGTTCGCGCGAAATGATACGAGACTCGATATATTTCAGAAATACATATGTTGGAACGAATATTTCGCTGGGAAGTTTAGATTCGAGACACCATTTATCGTTTGAGCTGTTCAATTCTTGGCGCGAACGTGTCGCCGCGCCATCGCCATCACGATTCGCGACATAAATCACGCGAAGTGAATTAACGTTTTCCACGGGTGGCATGCGGCTCGCGAGACAGGGGAAAAGAGTGAAATCTTGGGCAGTCCATTTCCAGAAAACACTCCGGTAAATAGCGCGACCCCAGCTATCGTATATCAACCCTCTTGATAAGAGGGAAAGTCCACGCAGCACGCATTATTTTGCCGCGAGGTTGTGACAACGGAGGGTGAGAAGAATAGGGTGCGGGTCCATTAACATATTCATACTTAATATTCTAGTCGCGACCAGTCCACCGACGACGTCGTCCGCCCCCGTCCGATTTACATTGGCCGAATATACACGATTACTCTCTAGCCCTCGAGTGCAAACCGGAAGTCGCAATTGACTGCAACTTCCACGAGCAGTTTCCTGTCGATTCGTCGCTGAGTACTTTCTCCTACTTCTCCTTCATCGGAATTATTGACTACTCCATAATTATCATCAGCACTCGACTCAAAATAAATTGACGCGTTTTGGGTCTCTTCGATTTCAAAAACCGGTTCACTACGATGAGTTTGTCAAATTAGGTCCGAATTTTACATTTTGCCATCCTGTTTTAAATACTAGAATTATATAACACGCACAGATAGTTATTTTAGCTTCTTTGAAAGTCGAATTTTCTGAAGAGAAATACTAAATATGCCAAGAAAATGTGTATTTTTTTTATTGCTTCTTTCTAACTACAAGCTCTGCGAAGTCCTGCGAAAAATGGCGTTATTGCAATGCATATTTATGTGCAAGTTCATTTTCATTCAGTAATTCATTTATTTGGAAATTTATTTTCATTCAGCAATTCGTTTATTTTTTAATTTATTTTAATTCAGTAATTCGTTTATTTTGAAATTTATTTTCATTCAATAATTCACTTATTTTGAAACAAAAATTATTGCAACTGCGTCGATGGACTTCCGTGACAAATCGCATTACATGATGGCACGGCTTGTTAAACCACGCAAAACTTTCCTTCACAATTTTTTTTTATCTACAACAACAACCGCGTTATAATTCAATCTAGTCACTGAATACACTCTGCGTATGGACCGTTCGGATAATCGAGGTTCTACTATATCGTGTATTAAACAGGTAAATATGATTCGAATTGCGTCGTGATTGGTTTCATTTTATTCAGAAGAGTGTAATGAACATGTTAACAAGTGTTTCATACAAAAATTGTCAAAATCAACAAAGTTTCAATGTCTTCAGAACTATCGTTGTAAAAGTAGTCTGAGCTACAATTCGCACAATTTCTTCCCCGTCGTTGAAGCCTCGCGAGACAATGGCCGCTATCAGCCTCCGTCGTAATTTCGCGGACCCTCGTTCAAGACACTCGGTATATTAAACTTCTTCATTGACACGGCGACGAGGTGAATCGCGACAATGAGCGACGATTATGCAAAGAGCTTTTGAAGCACGCATGTCAGACACAGAGCGAGCGCCGTCTCATGGCTTTCCGAAAGGGAAACGTTTTCTTTCTCACCTTCTCTCTTTCACCGTTACAGACGAGGAAAAACCGGGTTTGGAAACGGGTTGCGATTGTTGTCACGCGATTAATTAAACTCCCCGGTGCCCGACGGAAATTTGTTCGTTTGTTTCTTTGTTCGCGATGCGGCCATTCAGTCGGGTCAATTTGAACAATAACGGCTCTCGGCCAATAACCACGCGCGCCCGGTTTCTTTCATGTTTTATAACGGCCGCGTGAAAATTCCTCGAGTGTCGAGCGAGAGAAAAAGAGAGACGGTCGCGGGGGTGGTTAGCAGCAATGGAAAAAACCGTCGTATCCACGCCGGAAATGGTTAATTGAATTTCGTCAAGTCCCGGCGACCTCCCACGGACTTTCCGGACAATTTGAAATTCAATCGAACACCGAATTCGATCGAATTAAACTTTCGCCCGGGGATCCCCGTCGTTTCGTGTTTCATTGTGCGGTTCGATGGAAGCTTCATCAAATTGTAGCCGTCTCCGGGAAAAAAGCCCCGGTTTTGTTTTCGAGCATCGAGCTTTTGGATCGAATTTCCGGGTCTGTTTCCCTTTCAAGGTTTCATTTCCATCGAGAATTTGAAACGTTTCGACTGTTATCTTTTTTTGTTGCACCGCCACAGCGTTCTCCACCCACGGCCTCTGTCGGTAAAGTAGAAACGAAAGAACTGGAAAATTGCAGTCGGCTGTCGCGAGACTGAGGATCTTTTTGCGAAATCATTTTCTACGTCGATTGGCAGAAGCAGAGAATTGGAAAAACATTTTTCCGTAATAAACGTACAATTTTTAAAACATGCCGCTATATGTACAAAACTAATATTTTTTATGTTATATTCGAACAAATTGCATTTGATTAAAATTTGTACGATGCAAAAGGATTAAAACAATATATGTAAATACTATCATTACTACAATGTTTATGGAAAACAAGTAAGATTCTATGTAGGTCCTTCTACAATAGCCTTCTTGTATTATCTTTGTAGTCTCAATAGTGGTAATTTTTATGGGAAATTAACATTAAACTTTAATCAAGGAGATATATTACTTCAAATGTTTAAATGACGCTTTTAAGCAGTGCATGTATGTATGCAAAATTTACTGATAAATTTTGAACAATAAATCGAGTCCATCAAAAAAAGCGTATAAACCCTGATAACAGTTTCATCTAATTTCAATTTTCTAAAATTCATCTACAAAGTTTCCCAACAATTGTTGCTCTGCAGGAATAAAATACAGATAATGCAAGTTTGAAATCTAGCTGAAAAATGGCGTTCCATTAGCAAGAATAGAAAGCATCTCGGGAGTTTTGATTGATTAAACAACGGTACAGCTCTTTCCGACGTAAAATACAGATCTCGGAGAAGAAAGGCGAATGGAAAGTATGAAGAATTTAGCGCTGGCACTACTACCGCTTACTTAAATATTGAAACCGAATTGTTTCATGAATGTTTCAAATACCATCGGAAATCTCGATCAGAACGCACTGTCCGGTATCGAACTAACTATTTTTTTTTTCAATTTCATAGAATAACTATTCTTGCGACCGCCGTCGGATAAAACCGTGGAAAAATCATTTTTACAAGTAATCCTCCGGCGCGGACGATTGTCATTTAGCATTGTGATTCGCAATTTTTTCTTTTTTTTTTTCAATCGGCCGTCCTCTCGTCTCGGTCGATTTTATGCGCCGCCATTAAAGGATTATCGAATTACTGGGGACAAAAAAGTTACGCTCGGAAAGTTTCGCAAAATTGAAATCACCGGTGCATGCGTTAACGATGTCCCGGCGGTTTTCAACGTCAAACGACACGAACAAAATTAACAGCGTCCACAAAATCCACGGTGGAGGGTAGGAGGACAGGGTGCCGGGGGGTGGAGTTTGAAGGAAAAGAGGGCTGAAAAAAGGGGCTCGTGTTTCCTCTGTGTTTACCATGCAAAGTTACTCCATGCATTTTGAGAAGCCATTCGACCGACGCGCGGGGAAAATAACGAAACACAAGCGCGCCAAACCTCGAGTACTATTTTTATTTTTAAGATTATCGTCATCCACGTTCTTTCGAACGACTCGTGTTTTCACCCTTTCGCTAGAATACATTTAAAACGAGACTCGCATGCTGCAACGTTCCCTTGACGCCGATACTCCCCGCATAAAACTCTGGAGTCGTATAGTCGCTGACAAAAATATTCATACAATAAACAATTGGCAGTGCTTGCTTTTGTAATGACTAGGCCGCGCATTTTTGTGCGAAATAAAAATTGTCAGCATTAATTGTAAGAGATAGAAAGCAAATATACAGTTCTTTCATCATTTAATAGTTTTAATAAATTGACATTCTTAAATTCATTTAATCTTTCTACTATTTTAAATTTCATTCAATTTGATTGGGAAATTATAACGCACAAAAATTTATACAAAAATATAATTTAGTTAGTGACATCGAAACTAGAAAGGTAAACCATAATGATTACTAGACTGCGGATTTTTATGCAAAATGAAAATTGTCTGTAATAATTGCAAGATAAAGGAGCTGCGTAGACATTCATTTCTTTTCTTAATAATTTAAATGCAATGTTTAACTATTATCACTATTTTGTATTTGATGTACGTATTTTTATTATAAATACATAAATTCCGCAGTCTACAAATTACATATCCTTAAATTTATCCGACACATTTTCTCTCATACTTCAACCACTTAAAATTTCCATAAATGCATCAAATCCGCTGATTAACTAAAACTTCGTGAAATATTGATCTGAAACCTAATAATAATTATTTATTTCTATTGCAAAATTGTAATTTCCTTAAGCAGTTTCAAGCAGCAAAACTTGGGTAGAAATTTTATTTTCTCTTTAGAGATTGTAGAGAAATGGAATGATAATTCTTACATTCATCGGTCGATTTATCATTTTATATTTCACCCGCTTAGAATTTTCAGAGATGCATAAAATCCGCAGATTAACTAAAGTTTTACCAAATATTGATCTTAACAATAATTTGTTCATTTTCACGCGAAATTTCTTTAAGCAATTTCAAACAACAACACTTAAATAGAAATGTATTTTTCTCTTCGAAGATTGTAGAAAAATGAAGTAATATTCTTAAACGCATCGGACAATGTACAGTATTGCATCGTGAAACTCTGAACTATAATCGTCGCAAAACAATCCCTCCTTCCGCGGGGTATACCCCGTGAGGAGCCGTGAAGCTCGAGAGGCTTCGGTCGCCGAGAAGTGTGTCATAATACGGGTCGAGTATATCGGTGAGACCACTACTAATCCAATGACAAAACTTTTTTATTTTTTATTATTTCTTTATGGAACTTTCACCAACATATTCGTTGCATTTTTCTAATGAAAACGATACCAAATAAGATATAATTCTGTTGGTATTTACTTGAGTAATGGACGATGAAAGTTTCGGGCGCAAGGAAGGATAGCGTATTGGAAAGAAAGAGACGCGGAGAGTCACAGTCTAAAACTTTTTTATTATTACTTATTTTTTTATGAGAGTTTCCCCAATATATTTTTGGCATTTTTCTGATTAAAATAATACCAAACACGATATAATTCGGATCATATTCACAATAATTTTCCGAAAATTTCATCGTCCATCAAGTAAATACCATCGGAATTATATCTTATTTGGTACCGTTTTCATTAGAAAAATGCCACGAATATGTTGGTGAAAGTTCCATCAAAAAATAATAAAAAATAAAGAAGTTTTGTCACTGGGTTAGGTGTTGTCACACCGATATACTTTTCTACGTTCGGCACGAGTCAAAGAATAGTATTATCTAAACATTAATTGTCGCCGGCCGGTCCTGTGATGGCGACGATTATCGATGAAATACTGTACCATCTCATATTCTATCCACTTAAAATTTCCATAAATGCATAAAATCCGCCGATTAATTACAAGGTCCTCAAATATTGGCCTGGAATCAAGAATTATCGATGTCCGAGGCATTTCACGGTCACTATGGTACGATGGGTCATCGATGACCATGCACACAGTTCCCATCGGAAATTTCAGCGTCCAAACAATACGTCTCGGGCATATTCCGTAGAAACGGTACTCGGTAATGAACGTTGAGGCGCCTGTCCCGGCGATACTGGAGTGCGTACTATCATTAACAATTGAAGGTAGTGGGTACGTCAAGAACGGTCAACGCTGCGGGCCACAGGTGCAACAGAACTTGCCGGTGACTTACTGATCATAGCTTGATTTATATTCAATAACCAGCGGGGTTGGTTGCTCCCTGCGTCCATGTGCAATCACGTACTGTCGTGTAAACACAAGCTGATACACGGCTGTGCGCGCGCTCACGTTCTTGTAAGGGTCCGCGCACACAAACACACCCCCTCCCCCCCCACACACGCACACAGAGGCAACCGTTCGCCTTAGCAAACTCAATGATTGGCTCTTGGTGCGAGGGTTGTTTCCGGTTTGGGGCAAGTTACTGCCGACATAAGTAGACTGTAGATTTTATTCGACGGTGGCATAATGCTTAGGTGAACTGATAATCAGTAAAAGTGTTAGAAGAATCGAACCCATTCCTCTATTATTTTTTTCACGGCTGTAATGATTAGAATTGCTTCATCCTTAATTATTTTCTGGTAGAAAGAGAAAATGTAGAATTCCTGTACGTCTGTATTTTGTTCATTTATAACAGAAGAATGCAATTTTATTTCGATATCAAAGAAACGAATAATAAATCAGTTTATTGCTTCTTCCTTAATTAGTTTCTGCTAGAAGTAGAAAATTCAGATTTCCTGTACGTCTGTATTTCCTGCAACGCTTTAATATTTATAACAGAAGAATGAAATTTTATTTCGATATCAAGAAAACGAATAATAAATCAGTTTATTGTTTCATCCTTAATTAGTTTCTGCTACAAGGAGTAAATTTAGATTTCCTGTACGTCTGTATTTCCTGCAACGCTTCATGAACAATGCAATTTTATTTCGATATCAAAGAAACGAATAATAAATCAGTTTATTGCTTCTTCCTTAATTAGTTTCTGCTAGAAGTAGAAAATTTAGATTTCCTGTACGTCTGTATTTCCTACAACGCTTCAATATTTATAACAGAAGAATGCAATTTTATTTCGATATCAAAGAAACGAATAATAAATCAGATTAGTAGACACTGATTGAAATATTCATCGCGATTCTGTGTCGTTATTATATTGAAAGGGGTTAACACTAAACCACTATTGATTAAACGACTGGTTTAAGATTTTTCATTTTGCAATTATTCCACAAGATCTAAAACCACTGTAACATTATTGTTAGTATACAGCGTGTCATCAAATTATTGGAAATACTTATAAAAATTAAAAACTGTATATTGGAACAATTAATTTTTAAATATTGATCTTTTTGTTTCTATGCATTATCGCGTAATTACGTGATTTGCTTCTTTTATTTCTTTCGATAGTAAATTTTTGCAGTAACGTACTACTGTATAAGTTACCAAGATATACATCGGAAGACGCTCTTCCGTAATATGTTTCCAGTAGTCCATTCCTATCCGAAACACTCTCCCCAATTTATCGAAACAAACGATCCTTCGCCACACCTGCGACCATCTATTCATAACTCAAAGTGATAGGGCAGGACTGAAATAAGACATCTTCAACATCCTTCAAGGAAAAGCAAGATTTTCCATATTTATTAGATGATTGCGAAAGTTCGTGACTGATTTAAATAAAAACACCAGCGACCACATTCTAAAGTAAATAACATTCTAAATATTGATTGTCGGAAGCAGTAGCCGAGTAAAAATGTATTTATTCTTTTAATAAATTTAATAAGTCGAACATAATCTAGTGATATTCTTAAATTCCTCTAATTTCTTCACAATTCTGTACTATATCTATTCATTCTTGTTATAAGTGCATAAAATCCGCGGTCTACTTATTAATGTTCCTCATCCAATTTATTCTTCAAATTAACAAATTCAAAAGACTGTATACATATATTATAGCTAGTAGCATTTATGGTTGGCCAATGGTGGCCAACGGTTGGGAGTTAGTTGGGATATGGTTAGTGGTTTTGCCTACAGATCCCCAACGTAGGGCCGACGACGAAAAATGCTGTGAATTTGCCAACGAATATCCAACGTTGGGCCTACAGATATTATGGTCGGTTAAATAACGTGAAATTTACGACGGTGATACTACATTGGCCCAACGAAAATCTGCCAACATTGAAATATGTCGTCTAACAGACACCAGAAATGTAATGTTGCTGCAACCAAAAACATGTTATATTCCAAATTCATTTTTTTTTCATATTTCTAAATATACTCACAATTTGTTATTTTTGCGCGATAGTTGATGCACCAAAGTTTTATTGTGTGCAGCCTTGGAGTTTATTTATTTCTTTAAGTTTCTCCATTTGACAAGGGGAAGGTACGGGTGTTGCATTCGCTTTTAGAACGACAGTATGCGGAGGTCTTAGTGCTCGTATACCGTAACGAAACCCTTTATGTATTATGATTTACATTTGTCGACGTATCTAGTAACCCAAATCATAGCATATGCAACCACGAAATGTCTATAGTTATGGCAGTAGCGTATCAACTTACTACATAAAATAAGTAGGTTTTTATTCTTTTCTTTTTCCTACATAAAATCCAAAACATGTAATGAAACCACAACTGCAATAATGTACAAACGCAATATGAAAAGTCAGTTAGTAATATATTATATATTTAATATATAATGTAATTAGACGTACAAAAAAGACATAGTAAGTAGATAAATCATTGTGATAGGGACTACAGGAACAGACGTTAAAGTACAAACATATATGAGACTGTTGTTGTTATGTATTCTTTGTAAGTTACTGTTATGTAAATAAAGAGCCTTTGAATTGAATTGAAAACTTACTACGCAGAGGATCCAGGTTCAAGTCCGACGAGGGTACGAAATTTTTTTTCTTTGTTCCAATTTTTACCGTGGAGATACATTGTTTAAGTATTATTTATTATATTCTGTGAAAACAACCGTAAAAGAGAAGATCAGAACAAACGTATTATAGCGACGTAGGCTCCACGTTGGGTATGATCATTGGCCCAACGAAAAAAATAGCGACATTTCTAACGGTTGGCCAACGAATACTGCAACGTAGGCCTAACGAAATGCCAACCATAAATTCTACTAGGGAATGCTCATTGGTAAATTGCAAATTAAAATCATATTTCTCGATCATTTTAAAATACAGTCTTTTAAAGGCCTTATGAAAAATGTTCTCCCACTCCCATTCTCATTGTTGCGTCGTCAGCTCCAATTTCCGTCGGGGTTTACGCTACGGTCGAATTAGCCGAGGTCATTTTTGAGAAAGTCTCCTATTGCCTCTTAAATTTGTTAAAGAAATAAATTTGTTAATTTCTTTACGACCAGGGTACGGCTGGAATTTTCATGGGAAAATCCGCTCAGCCGTATATACCGCTCTCAATGGCACGTGACGTAGCGTAGGCCCACTTGTAGCGCCATCAGGGGGCCCGTAATTTATGGGTCAGGTTCGAGGAACGAGAAACTTGTCTTTCTTGCATTGTCTCCGCCAAATGTTTACCCCCAAAGCAGCGTACTAGTTCGTGGGCGTTGCATAATATCGAAAACCACCCTAAATGCGCCGATTGGTTAAGGACAATTCCCCACTGTCCGAACCACCGTGGAGGGAATTTCTAGTCATCTTCATCCGATTCCTTCCCATTTTTCTTAGATCAGATCTATTCGAACTCTCGCACCATTAACTTCACTCTTCTTTCATTCAACACTGTAGTAGCTATTCCGTTTGTTAAATACATATATTATTACCACAAGCGTTTGATTATTGCTGTGATAAAATATCACGAAATCCAGAAACCAGCTCGCATACTTCCCAAAGATTGCGCGAGCACGCGTCACATCGCGAACATTACAATTTTCGCGACGTCGGTGACGTCACGACACTCATTCAATTTTCTTTTACACCTCATATTCCGTCCAAAAATATTTTCGGCTTATTCAACGTTCATAAATTGCTTTCCTCATCTTCTAGGAAAATCGGTGCCCATGTTTATGGTGTATCTGTTAGCTAAAAATTCCCCGCAAGTTGCACGCGCGCGCCCCCGCGAAAACTATAAAATATGAAGTCCGTAAAATAAACGGCCGACTGCCGACAGCGGAGCATTTTCTATTTAAGTTTCATAATTTCGAAGCAGGCGCGCCGATATCCTATGGAATGTCCCATAAGAATCCCGTAAAAAATACAGTATATGGTTCAAAAAGTGGTTCGGTTTTTTAGCGGCAGGAAACGTGCCGGAAGTTCCGGGATCGTGTGCGAGAGGGCGGAGATCGTAAATATCGTTTATTAAATGACGGGAACCAGTTAAAATCTCACCGCGCTTTACAACGGTTGCGCAACGCGCGAAAATTATGTAACAGCCAGGATCGATTTCCCGGATGTTGCTTGCGAGTTCGTCAGCTACTTTATCGGCCGCGATTTCCGTGAAAATTCGACGACTTCCGATTCGCAAAAAGCGCACCTGGCCGCGAAATTTTCAAATCCGAGACTCAATCGCAATATAAATGTCTAGTGTAGATCTTTATGCATAATAAAAATTTTCTGCATCAACTGTAAAATACTGGAACTAAATAAACATTTGTTTCTACCTTTAACAATTTTAATAAACGGATGATTAGATTGCTGATTTTATGAATTTTGAGAACGTTTAAAGAATTTGAAAATTTTGTTGTATTATTTCTCGCTCGTAAAAATTCTTAAGAGAAGAAGAATTAATTCTATGCAGCTCTTACCAGAGCTGGGCATTATTTCAGATAAATATTTTAAAACTTATTTGAAATATTACTGGAAATAAAAAGTTATTTCACAAAAATGTTTCACTATTTGAAATAAATTATGTTATATTTTGTCCAACAAAATAATTTTAGGAAATGATTATCTATTCTTTTATTTCGTGAAATACATCAGTTCAAATAATAAAATAACAAGTTATTTTCTTATTTGAGATAAGTATTTCAAATGTCAAATAACATGTTATTTTATTATTCCATAAAATAAATATTAAAAATATATTATAAATGGAATTATGGTTCGAGTTCTTTTAAATCTTTATTGCTACTCATCAATAATTTATTTTCCAAACTAAACATAAATAAGGCGAAATTTCAACTTACAATAGGTATCATACATTTCTCTTAATTATTTCAAATAAGTTTATCTCAAATGAGTACGCCGAAATAAATTATAATAAAGTTGTTATTTAAAATAAATGTACTCAAATAAATTCTTCTCAAATAGTTATTTCATAGAGTTTATTTGAGATAATGTTATTGTCAATAATTAACTTATTATCTTTACTTGAAATAAAATTTGCCCAGCTCTGGCTCTTACACCTTGCGATTAATACAGACGATTTTGTTTATTGCATAAAAATTGTGCACATTAATTGTTAACAGGAGCCAAGTAAGAAGTAAGAAATAATGCTGTAGGAATGTATTCTACAATCATGTCAAGAGTCTAATCAGTTGATATGTTTGACAGGAATGTATTGAAATAATTATTAATAAATAAACCCATGTTTTGTTCCAACAAATACATCGATGTTTCTAAATTCTCTTAATAGTTTAACTGTTTTAAATGGTGTCTATCCTTTTTTGTCGTAAATGCATAAAAGCAGCAGTTTAATGATAATACATCGATACTTTTACAATAGGGCCTGTTAAGATATGTATAGAGTGTGTGTGAGTGTATAAAAATGTGAAGTATCATTTTGCTAGCTTTATATTTTGTACAATAAGTCACAGTATAAGCAGATTAGGAATAACCGAAAATAAAAAGCATAGGAAGAATAGGAGTGATCGTCGTATTTTCCAAATTTTCTTAACGCAGGTATTTTATGGCATTCGTTTTTTTCTGATAAATCTACGATTCAATAAATGCATACTTTTAAAAGTTGTGGCATTTTTTGCAGCTGGGGAATTTTCGTTTCACAGCATTGACGATCAGCGTGCGCGCAACTAATGAAAATCTCCGCAGGATTTCAGCCGATCAGAGCGGTCGGTTTGCTCTGTAGCAGGAAAGAGGTTGGTTGTCAATCTAGTATGACAAGGATGACGCAACATCCACAACATTCGCTCCGCAAACAAACTCTATCCGCGGGGAGCCGACTTTCGCGGCGATCGAACGCCTCTTCAATCATTTGCATGGCGACTTTAAAACGTTGCTGCTGCTGCCATGTCGGGTCCGGGTGAACAGGAGAGGGAAAGGCGCAAGCGACAAAACCGATCCCTCAGCCGAGGTTAAACGTTGCATTATTTATAGAAACCCCGCGAACGCCTAATCCCTGTCTGAGACGGTCTTCTGAGTGCTTAAAACTGCCAGCAAAGGAAGTGACGCAACGCAACGGTGGGCGCGTCGAATTGTTGACGATTCGCCGACCCTCTCGTCCTCGACGATGTTTTAACACCTTTTGCTAGCCTAAAGGGGTTGGTGGGCTGGTCTGCAAGTATGCTTGCTCGGGTGTCGAACTTAATTATGCGTGGGTAACGGCTGACTTGCTAGAGTGTTCGCGTGATTGGGTCTGACTCGGCTGGGACGCCATTTTGCAGATTATCAATCATCTCGACGGCCGTCCCAGAAGACTACCTTTTTTATACTGTTTATGGGAATCAGAATGAACTAGGCATTTTGAACACATTGTTCTTTGTACTGAATTCTTAAAGTCGTTTGAATGTTGAAAATTCAATTTTATGTAGCCACTGACAGCAGACATTTTGAAAATTTGAGGGAAATTTTTATTTATTCTATTATGATTAAGTATTATGTTAGAAGTAGTAGGTTTTTTCAATAAAAGTCTTTTGGATGTTGAAGATTCAGTTTTGTGTGGCCATTGACAGCAGACATTTTGAAAATTTGAGGGAAATTTTTATTTATTCTATTATGATTAAGTATTATGTTAGAAGTAGTAGGTTTTTTCAATAAAAGTCTTTTGGATGTTGAAGATTCAGTTTTGTGTGGCCATTGACAGCAGACATTTTGAAAATTTGAGGGAGATTTTTATTTATTCTATTATGATTAAGTATTATATTAGAAGTAGGTTTTTTCAATAAAAGTCTTTTGGATGTTGAAGATTCAATTTTATGTGGCCACTGACAGCAGACATTTTGAAAATTTGAGAGAGATTTTTATTTATTCTATTATGATTAAGTATTATGTTAGAAGTAGTAGGTTTTTTCAATAAAAGTCTTTTGGATGTTGAAGATTCAGTTTTGTGTGGCCATTGACAGCAGACATTTTGAAAATTTGAGGGAGATTTTTATTTATTCTATTATGATTAAGTATTATATTAGAAGTAGGTTTTTTCAATAAAAGTCTTTTGGATGTTGAAGATTCAATTTTATGTGGCCACTGACAACAGACATTTTGAACATATGAGGGAGATTTTTATTAATTGTAATGCATTAATGGATTATGCTAATATCTTCATAATATTACCATCAATAGCGCCATCTATTATAACATTCGATAAACAAAAAAATCATGAAGCATTAAATCTTCATAAAATAAAAAAGACAAATAAATTTAGAAGAATAAATGTAATAATTGGACTGCGGATTAAATGCATTTATTAATAAAAACGAGTTGGTGTGATCTAAAATAGGCCAACCATTAAAAGAATTTAAGAATGTAAATGTATTGTCTTTAACTTATTAAGATTATTAAAGAAAAACGGAATTAGATTTTCATACAACAAAAGAGACAAATGAATGTAGAAGTACAAATGTAATAATTGGACTGCGAACTTTATGCATTTATAGTAAAAACGAGTGGGTACAATTTAAAATAGGCCAAACATTATAAGAATTTCAAAATGGTATTATCTTTAACTTATTAAGATTATTAAAGAAAAAGGGAAGCTTCTACACGGTAGCTGTTTCCTGCAATTCATGCAGACAATGTTTATTTGAAGTTTCGCAGTCTAGCAGTAATAAATATAGGTAAGGAATAAAAGTGTAACAGATACAAATAAGAAACACAGTTAAGCAAATAAAAGGCGAAAGAAATGCACTTCTCCCTTAATTTGAAATATTGGAATTGCTCGGAGATTTTTAAAGTGCAGCTTGTCTTAGCGATAAATCTTGCACAACGTCTGAAGAATATTCGGAATAATTTTCTGGTGGTGGATGGTTCCGGGACCGCGAAGAATTGATCTCGCACGATCCTTCGAGGGATAAAGCCCGTGTCGCAACAACGTCTACCAGCATCTCTGTCAACTCCGGCTCGACATCCCCCTGCCGAAGGGGTTACAGGGAATCGGTCGGTGCATCAATATTAATGGAGCCACGTGGCGTTCAGGAATAATGCAGTCGGCTGGGAAGTCGTCGACCCGTGTGCATGCACGATATTGTAACCATAATGCGTTACTGCGATTGGTTACGACACGTAATTTCAATCGGGTTCGGCACATTACCACGCCATTATGCGACGACGTAGGGCTGCCTCTAGGCTAGGCTTTAGAGGTCTGTTGCTTTCTTGCTCCGACGTCGGCTGCGTGGTGGCTGATCTCGATCTCGGCTGTGCCCGACGTCACGCATACATTACTATTATTCCGAATCATTATGCCAACAATTTACTAGTTTCATATTGGAACACAGAAATTGAATGCAAATGTATTTCATCTGTTAAGAATACTTTTCTTGCTCCAGAATGTAGAATCTATACACAAACTAATAGATGTTTGATAGATGAGTCGAACTCTATCTATTGTGTCTGACATCATACGAATATTATTATTATTATTGCAGGTTTTTATTCAAACAATTTTCCATTTTGACTGGAAAAAGCACAAGTTGAATGACAATGTGTTTCTTCTTTCAATAATACTTTTCTCGCTCTGATACCAGATGTTTGTTATCATACACATGTTATTATGGATCTTTATGCAAAACATAAACCTATTTAATTCGATTATAAGAATCAAAAGTTCAATTAAAAAGTACTTTTTTCAGCAATTTGAACGAGCTGAAAATATTGAGAAATTATTTTGAAATTCCTGGAATGTCTTCAATCTTCTTTTGTATTACAGCTTTTCATTTCTATCAGGAATGTATACAATCTGCAGTTACTGCAGTCAAGTTATTGCAACTGTCTTATCTTCATTGCTATTGAATGTCTAACAAGTTTAATTTTCTAGAGGACTTGCAATGTGAACTTGAGCAGATGAATGACTCCATTGTAATAATTGCAGACCAGTTATTTCAACTGTCTTATCTTCTTTGCTATTGAATGTCTAACAAGTTTAATTGTCCAGAGGACTTGCAATGTGAACTTGAGCAGATGAATGACTCCATTGTAATAATGATTGATATTTCTATTTTAATCATAATCGTTTTGGACGAAACGTGATATGTTCATTGAGTGTAAAAAAAAAAATAACAAATAAAACGTGAAATTGACATAGAATAAAAGACATATAGTAAATAATACATGAATACATGGTGTCTATTAACATTGAGTAAACAACAGAAGTAGAATGGAGTAAGTAAAAAGACATGATGATTAGACAATTCGATAAAAATGAATTTCTTCATTGATTCATTCATTCAAATAATTGTAATAGGTTATAAATACTGTCATATTAAATTCACGGGATGTTTTTTCTCTCATGTGTCCCACATGAAATTTGCAGTCTAATGATGAAGCAAAAAGCTGAACATAAGTTTTACAAATATCAGCGTGACAGATGAGTACAAGGGTTAAAACGGTTCCGAAAAGAACTGTTTGAAACAGTTATGAACAGCCGACATTATGTTGTAACTGTTATGAGAATATCAGTTGTCGCTTATATCGGTTACGGTTCTAATAACAGTTCTATAACTGTAATCTTTAGGTTCTGGATTTTGGTTTCGGCTTCGGTTCTTCAGACTTCAGAACAAATAATATGTCCCGTATTAGTCTCATATCGGTTTTGCAGTTCTGCAACTGATACTTTTTGGTTCCGTATCGGCTATACAGGGTGTCCCAAAATTCCTTCAACATCCGGAAACAAGAGATTCCTGAGATCATTTGATACGACATTTTCCTTTGCAAAACTGGCGTCCGCGGCTTTGTTAAGGAGTTATTAACGAAAAACACGGGCCAATCAGAGCGCGGCTACAGCGAACGGAGTCCGACTCGGCGACAGGTCCCGTTTAGCGTGGCGTCGGCGTTGGCCGAGCCAGAATCAATCCGTTGTATCTGGGCTCTGATTGGTCCGTGTTTTTCGTTAATAACTCTTAAACGAAGCAGCGGACGCCATTTTTGCACAGGAAAATGTCGCTTCAAATAATCTCAGGAGCTTCCCATTTCCAGATGTTGAAGGAATTTTGAGATACCCTGTATAGCCGATAGAGGACCAAAAAATGTCAGTTGCAGAACTGTAAAACCGATATGAGACCGATACGGGACATATTATAGGTTTTGAAGTCTGAAGAACCGAAACCGAAATTCAGAACCTAAAAATAACAGTTATAGAACCGTTATAATATCGGTTCTCAAGTACCGTAACCGTAACCGATATAAGCGAGAACCGATATTCTCATAACAGTTATATCATTTTTTCGGTTCTCGTAACTGTTTCAAGAACCGGAATCGATATCATAACTGTTTTCAACCCCTTGATGAGAAGCATCTTATTGTACAACTATTTCAAATGTAAGAAAATTCACTGAAACATTTGAACATTATTTTATTCATTTTTATTAGTTCTTTCTATTCAGTCTCTTTTCCTGTATTCCCAAACGACGGAATTGAATGTGCAGGAAACGGAGAGTATTTCCAAAAAAAAAAAGAAAAAATAGATATACAGGTAATCAGGGCGAAGGTTGAAGTTGTTTCCCCTAGTAGAGGATTCGATCGATTTAGTTTAAAGTGTTTTCATTTCCCGGGGGCGAAATCTTTCCATTTCCGAAATCTCGAGCGCTCCTGGAAGAAAATTCTCCCCGCAATAAGCCAAATCGAAGACGGTGAGGACGAAGATGACGACGACGAGGCTCGATCGTTGGAATCTCGATTGGCCCTATCGCCGCTTCCTCCCCGAATTAGCCTGTCTGAAGGAACGAGAGAATTCAAATTTAATCACGCCTAAAGCCTTCGCAATTCCACGACGCACGGGAAGTGGCATTATTAGCTTTCGAATCGAACCAATCGAGCCGCTTCCTTATTAAGCCCTGCGGCATCCCTGGCTCTCGCTTTTCCATCATACGGACCCATGAAATCTTTCCTCCTCTACGTCGCTGTCAATCCTGCATTTACCCTGCCTCTCCTCCTCCATCTCCTTCTTCTCATCCTCCTCTCCTGTCATATCTTTTTCCCTATTTTTAATTTCACCTCCAGGCCCGATTGAACAATTTTATTTCTCCACTCGAGGGACAATCGTTCGCGAATCAATGTCACGAGTGTTAATCCTGTTACCGGTCGGTCAAGTTCAATGCTACTTAAAACTTGGGACAGTAGCAATTCACATCTTTGGAAAAAAATTGTGAATTATAGATTTTTATGTAAAATACGAATATTTTTTATTATAGTATCGGCTGCGATGGCAACAAATTACGAATATACATTTTTCTTATTATCTGTTTATTGGTGAAACGTACCCATTGGTGGTAGGATCGAAGAGATCGTTGTAGTCTTCATCAGTTGTATAATCTTGAACAGCCGTGTCCAGATTTTCATCAGCAGTTCCATCTGCAAAAAGAACGTTCTTTTGTCAGCAAAAATTAAAACATCTAAAAACGAACAAATTAAATAGATTAATGATGTAGATTAATGGAGAATAGAGTAATAAGATGATGATATTTTATTTTCAATGGCTCTTTTACTTCATCTGATTCCATAATCTTATGTGGAAGATTACAGTAGTGTGCAAAAGTATCCGGACACCCTTTAAAAACGAATAACTTTTTCAAAATTAGTTCAAACGGCTTGAGTTTTTTTGAGACGTTAGAAGGATTAGTTTACTCGGTAGCGTGTAAATAATTATTTATACAAATTGCTAATGGCCGAAATTGTGAAGAAAAAAGTAAGTCATGATTTTTAACTTTTTTATCAGTGCCTGTAATGAAAATTTAAAATATACCTTTTGTAGATCTCCATAGGTTATATACATGCGCAAAGTTTCATCGAAGTCGGTTAATGTTGCTATGAGCTACGAACATTGCAAGATGGGAGCTTAAGGGTGAAAGTCGCAGATTTTCGGTCTTTCCAGGGAATTTTGTCCTTATGTAATCACTTTTAAATGTTTGTAACTCATAACGATGTTAACCGATTTCGATGAAACTTTGTACATGTACATAACTTACTTAGACCGATAAAACGCGTTTTTTAAATTTTTGTTACAGGCACAGATTAAAAAGCTAAAAATCGTGACCTTTACTATTTTCGTCGCAATTATGATCAATAGCAATTTTTAGAAAAAATTATTTACACGCTACCTACTAAACTAATGCGTCTAACATCTCAAAAAAACTAAAGCCGTTTGAACTAATTTTGAAAAAGTTATTCGTTTTTAAAGCGTATCCGGATATTTTCGCACGCCACTGTATATGGATATTGTATAATATAAATTATGCAGGGAGGAAATTATAAAACGTTACTCACGAATTATTGGAAATGGGTGGTTGAATAAATTGGAAATTTGATTATTGGTATAAAACACTAGTTTATTCTTATTGAGCTCGGAAGGACTTCGTATCGCCAAGAAAGTTTGACTCGAAGTAATACTAAACGAAAAGACAACGTGAATAATCCGTTGTCCACTTGAAAGAAAGGACCAGGACAGCGTTCTGTCTCGTACCCAAGCAGTTAGGTATGCGAAACACCAACAGGCCATGGGTCCGCTGACATCTGGTTTATTTCCTTAGTCAGTGATTCTCACACGCAGCTAAATTCATTTTTGCTTTCTGGATGAATCATTGTTACCAACAATCCAACACGAATATCTCCAAAAATATTGATTATACGCAAAAATGTTTCAGATAAAAGTTGTTCAGTACTGAGTACCGAGGGAGATATCATGTGGTGGGACTTTTATTTTTCCCGGTGGACACTCCAAGGTGAGGTGAAGGTCAACTTTCTTTTTTTTAATGGAGTCATACGTTTTTTTTATCCACCATCAAATAGTACGTTTTAAGATGAGTTCAATTACCTATGACTCAAGGTCATTCAAGGTCAAACTTGCAAGGAAATGAAGAAAATGTGTGATCGTTTTATATGTACTTTAGTTTAGCATGTGTTTAAAATGATTACCTCTTATTCCAATGCACTTAACAATTCTTTGTTTAAATGCTTCTCTAACTGTGCTCAACATTTCAATATTTATCTTAGAACAAGCTCCGCGTATTCTGACTTCCTTTTTTTCACGCGTCGTAGACTTAGTGGACATTACGCAGTTTTTAAGCACATAACCTGAACGGAGAAAACGCTGTTCTAGTCTTTTAAATGCCATGTGCGATTTTGATGGTCAGTCTGGTAAGCGTTCTGAATACAGGTTAGCAGCCATTCTGTAATTTTTCCTGCATTCGCCTAGTATCATAAACATATTAAAACAATTTTGATACATTTCCATTTTCACCATTTATTTAAGTACTATCGTTCAGCGAAGGATACCTTAGCACGAATAGTAATGAAAGTAAACCGACTATCTTGCAGAAGAGCACAGTAATACATAAATACGTTTGTTTTCATTTCATTGATAATTACTTTGATGTTGTCCTGAGTAAAGCTGATATTGAACACATGTTATTGTTTTGTTATGAAAGTTCGAAGGCACGAACTAAAGTACAAATAACACGATCACACCATTTCTGTATTTCCCTGCAAGTTTGACCTTGAATGACCTTGAGTCGTAGGTAATTGAACTCATCTTAAAACGCACTATTTGATGGTGGATAAAAAAACACATCATTCCATTTAAAAAAGAGAAAGTTGACCTTCGCCTCACCTTGGAGTGTCCACCGGGAAAAATAAAAGTCTTAACATATGATGTCTTCCTCGGTAATGAACAAGTTTCACCTGAAACATGTTTGCGTATAACCAATATTTTTGGAGATATTCGTCTGTAACGCTTTATAATTTTCACCCTGTATAATATGAGACTTTCGTTTTATCAACAACAATTTGCAATGTTACTGTTTTTGAAAGCAGTATAAATGAAGTTTTGGAATAAATGAGTTAATGACGCTAATGACTTAAAACACAAACCCTTAAATATCTTAAATATCTCAATTTATGAAGAAATAGAGTTGTACAACTTTCAAAAACAACGGCTCGAATATAAAGATGGAAAGCGATAGGTCCTCTAAAGATGCTCAAAAACTAAAGTCCACGTTCCACCAATAAAAATTGGCAATGTTACAAACTTTAGGAAATCGAACGAACTACACTCGACACCATCATCAACTAGCAACTCTAATTTGAGGTCTCGCGTATCGAACTTGCGATATATCTCGGAAGCACGCTACACACGCCCAACCCCTCGACACGTCTCAAGTTATACGACTATGTAACAATGCAACGACTAACTATTCCGAACAAGGTTGCCGTTCGGTGTTTCGTACACCTGCGCAAATACCGCATCAGCAGCCGTCCTTACGAGGATCTTATGCACGGCCATCAAGCCCTTCTCCGCGTTCCACGCAACAACACACGAAACTCCCGCGATTTCGCCAGCTTGAAACACGATAGCTCTCTTCCGTCCAGCGTCACGTCAGCCCCGGGTACTCGAGTGGCAACCAGGTAACTCTATTAGCTCTTGGATATCCCCCCGCGAGCGATAATAACCGGGACTTGCCACACCCAATCCTAACTGCTCGGCTTGTCGCGAAAGAAACAGGCAGGTCCGACGATTTTATAAAATCTGATCTCTTGTAGATGTCGAGCCGCGCCTGAGCGGCTCTTCCAATTTTTGTTGTAGCTTGTATGCATGGCGAGTATGCTAGTTTTGTGGTCTACAGGGTGTGCCATTTTACTGTAGCAACACATTACAGCAGTGGCGAACGTTAAAAAGTATAGCAAGTAAAGAAGACATCGACACAAACGTATCGGTGAGACAATGATAATTTGTTAATAAAACTTGTTTGTTTCTTAATGGTTTCTTTGTGAAACTTTCATCAACACGTTCCCGACGTTTTTTTGATTAAAATGATACCAAACACAACGCGGTATTTCAAATAATTGAAATAATAATTCACATAATGAATTTAGAAACAAATTATAAAATTTATTTATTTAAACAATTATTTTAACAATGTGCTATCGAAAGAATAATTCAAATTATAAATATATTATTTTAACAATAAATTATTGAAATAATTCGAATAGTGAATATAGAAACAAATTATGAAAAATTATTTCTTTTATCCGTTAACTGGAAACGAATCGAAGGTTCGAAGTTTCGAAGGTGTGGAGGTTCGAAGCTTCGATTCTCATCACCTCCGAAGATTCTGAAAGCGAAGCTTCGAAATCTTCGACCTTCGAAGGAAATTAACAGCTCTAGTTTCTAATAATCAGGATCAATTTTTTCACAAATATCGTGTACAGGTCTTTCAAATATTGTGTTTCATCTGCATGTAGAAATAAATAATATAAACAAAAATTCGCAGTCCGGTTATCAGAAAAGATCCAACAATAATTGAAGTGGATTCCCTGAAAAATCAGAAAACGGTTCTCGACATCCGGTTTCCATTCGATAATACTCAATTACTGGCAAATAGATAGTGATGACAATTTCAGTAGGGGATATTTCTTGGCCAACGATGGCGGGATCAGGAAGCATGATAGCGAGTTCGATCACGGCTACCGACAACGGTAATCCTGGCTACACCACGAGGTGTCGCGGACTGATCTCGGCTATATCATGATACATTGTCCATTGACGACGTCATGATCTATGGCGCGGGGAACTTGATCGTATCTTGATCTCAGATTCAGCGGTCTGGATTAAGTTATGAGCTACGGACGATGTTGTGCCGTGTTACAGGGCTTAATAACATTGATCAGGATAAGATCCGGATCACATTATGTCGATCACCGTGGTTAGACTGCGATCTAGTGGTATCGTGATTCAAACCCGCCTTGCTCGTGCAGATTTACTGCTTCTTTAATCATTCTTGCTAGACACCTTTGCCGTTGGAAAAACTTGAACTTTGAATAATGAATATCATTAATTAAAATCGTCATCCGCTTACACATATGTAATTTAACGCTTCGGGGGAGCTAGTTTGACGAAGCTGATCTCCTGATCCTCGCAAAGTGAAGATCAAACCTTCGAATTATATTTTCAAGTAATAAAACTATTGTCTTAATGGAAATCATTGATAATATTATATTCTGAATTTCATCCTGGTTCTTTAAACTTTCTAAAAATTAAAATGAACTGCGTATGATTAAAATAATGGTCACACGATTTTATGTGGGCAAAATGAAAAAGATCGTATGTAACGATAACTTTTTTAATATTGGACCCTACGACCTGAATTTTCTTGAGAAGTTAGAACAATTGAAATTAAAAAAGAAAATTTGAAAAAATTGCAAAGAGTATACTGAAAGTCCTATTTAATAACTTTTTCACGTGAGCCTATATTGAAAATTTAATTATACGTATTCTGAACATTTCATCAAAATCGGTTAATGCGAGAAAAGATGACAGGCATTGGAAGATATAAGAATTCTTAGATTTATTATAGCTAGAGCCCTCTCAGAAATTTGAAAAACATTGAGAGTATTACTTATGTTGATATCTTATTGCTACATTAAATATGTAGGTGTGTTCTTTCATCTTCTATATGAAATCTACATTTTTTCGATTTTTGTCATATTTTTCATGTCTTAAAACCAGAATTTGCAACGGTAAAATCTGAAAAAAATGTAATATGTGGCTTGGTATTTGAAATGTGTCAGATTTTTTTCAGAATTTTTAATTGTCACTAAATGGAGAAAATGGGCCAAAAACTGGTTTTTCGATTTTCCTCTGTAATTACCCTTACAGATGAGATATCGGGCTGAAACTTGGCAGAAAGATTTCTTTTCTGGTAAGCTATCGGCTGGTTCAAAATCGTTAAAATCGAGGCCGGCGGCGAATTTGACCCCCAAACCCGGTTATAGCCTTTCCAGAAAATATGTAATTGATAAGGATCAACCAAACGCATTTTTTTAAATTTTCAGTATCTTCGCGTTTGCTTTACAAATTGTTTTTCACGTCATGTAGTAAACTAATTTTTCAAATTTCTCAAAAACTTCAAGTCATTTGGTCCAATATTAGAAAAGTTATCGCCTTCTTAAGAGTGTTCGAATATTTATGTCAGTAACGGTACATTTTCGTCTCATTCATTGCGTTTCTCTTATTCATTCCCATCACACATTTACAACCCATTAAAATTATTCAAAGAACAAATCAATTTTTAGGTAACCCTCTTTTCCAGCAGTTGACACAAACTACTTTTATTTTTTATAAATGAGCCGTCTATTTTGAAAGTTACCTAAGTCCATTTATACTTAAATTGAGATATTTAAGAGTTTGCGTTTCAATAAAATTAAAATTATACGTATAGGACACCAATGTGTCATACTGCTTAAGTGTATCTAAAAGAGATAAATTTACAATTCCTATTAAAATAATAACAATTATTAAGCAAGTAATATGTGTTTTCTTACCAAAAATGGAGTTAAACCACATCCAAAGTTAACAACAATCGTTATAAAATTTGAAAGAGCCCAAGTCCATTCGACATAATTTAAAATGCTTCAAATTGAAAAAACAATATACAATTTATTTCATATTTCTTTACAACACTTCAAAAACACAATTTATGCAATTCGGGAAATTTTCTAACTACATAAATTACATAACAATTTACTGCTCATCTACATTTTGTGTATGCGGAAGGGATGTCATGGTGCACCAGTGGTATATCGTAGCAAGTCCACCATGTCCTTGTATTTTGCTGTTGTAATTCGTCTTATGTTTTTACAAATTGGTATCAATACAATATTTTCGAACTTTTTTTGTTGAAATCATTAGTTACGAATTCGTGTTCACTATCTGAATTAAATGGTCTTGTTGTTTTATTCTTCTCCACGAGTGTAATAATTTCTATAATTTAATATTTTAAGTTTTATATTCAATTGTAAGTGTGTATTGCGTGAATTTTTTTTCACTGCATTTATTAATCGTACTGATTATTCAACTAAAGAAACTGTCAAAAAACTGAGGTTAACTTGTTAAATACTAATTGATTAAAATTACCTTCATCACTGCCTTCGGACATTTGAAAATCCCCACTTTCGGACATTATCAATAATTGATTGGACTTAGGCCACTTTCAAAGTAATGATTTTAATTATTGAACTAACTGCAAAAACTTATGTGTTCAAAATTATCGTGTATACTCTGAATATACTTAACAGTAAAGGTTGTTTATGACAGGTAGCTTCAAGTTGTACACGTTACTGTGGTCAACAGAAAATAATTGACAAATGGGCTTAGGCCACTTTCAAAATAAATGGCTCAAATACGCGCAGTCTGATAATAAGACTAGTTTATTAATCCATTCTCCGCAATTCCGAAACGGATCAAATATACCGGAAATTGCATCAACGAATGCACACTCGAACAAGCTATTCGCGACGTTCTCCTATGCACGCAATCTTCCTGGAGCGTTGGAGCGGCAGACCCCCAGACAAAGCTAGTCAATATTCCTCTATTTGGAATCCATAAAGTTCTTTCCACCGGTTTCGGACGGCGCGAAGGCATTTCAATGCGGAGAGGACTGCCTTGTCGGAAGAGGCAGGGAACTGCAAGTTTAAATTTGCACTTGGCACCTGATCGGCTGACGTTGCAGCGAACCAACGCGGCGCGGCGCGGCGGCCAAGAGGTATATATGCTAAAGTAATGGGTGGGGGGATGAGGATGGGAAGAGAGAGGTGGGGAGTATAATTCGCTCGATTATTTAATAGCTTGGCCTGACGCCTAGCTACAACATTGAGCAGCCTGGCCCCGACATTCTCCAGTTGCAATCTATATTAAAGCCTCCGCGGCGAATTGCTCATTAGCGAATTAACGAGAAGCATGATGCCAGCCTTAATTACAGTCTGCCGGCCGGTATGAATTATAAACAATAAATCAAGAGGACCGCGTGTCACGAGACCTGTGACAACTGGAAATAAGCGTTTCGTGGTAATGAAATTTATTAGGTCGATGCGTTTGAGCCAAGCAATCCTTGTGATCGACGTGATTCAGTTTTGTACATACACTCGCATTCCATTACTGATTTCGACGATTGTGAAAGATTTAACTGGTAAAATAACTTTCTTAATGTTCTTAAAATCTCATTGACAATCATTTAGTACTGTACATTTCGATTATAACATTTTATGTTGTTTACGACGATTCCATAATTTGCACAATTATATGCATATTTCACGTTTGCATGGATACACGATGAATTTCATCTATTTAATACAGATCTGCATGTTAAGAAAATATAATTCCAAACATTAGGACAAAATATTTGCAAAACCGAACGTGAAAATAATTTGGGGAAATGTGTATAATATTTGCAGACAGCGGCTTTCATGAAAAATCCCGTGTTTATAACCAAATTTCGACTAAGGGGAATATTGTAAAATTGAATTTCCTACCTACGGCAGTAATTTAAACACAAAGTACAAAATAACCCGGAGCTATATTCAATTATTCTGAACATTGAGCTTCACAAATTTCAAAAAACACGTACACGAGTTGTAAATGCACAAAATTTCACAAATAATTGCAGGATACAAAATGAAACCGTCAAGTGCATACAAAAACGAATAATTAGAAGCAGCGCAGAGGACGGAATACCGAAACAGAGCGGTCCGGGCTTTGTAAAACCTTTTTCACGTTATACAATGCCAAACTACGTATTATGAACGAAAAGCGTGCAAACAATTCAATGAAACGGTGAAAAAACGTACAGACTCATTGTAAAATCATGTTCTACGATCAATTATGCAACGTATAATGATCGATTTGTCCAATAAAGCCTGGACAAAATTCACACATTTATTAATTATATGCAGACTGCGGATCTTTATGCAAAATAAAAATGTTCTACATCAATTACAAGGTACTGGAATAAAACGAAGATTTCGTTCTTCCATTAATAATTCTAATAAGTTTCTAATAATATATTGATACTGTTAGAGTATTTCATCGTTAATTGTCGTGAAATTCTGAACAATAATCGTCGCAAAACAATCCCTCCTTCCGCGGGGTATACCCCGTGAGGGTCAGCGAAGCTCGAGAGGCCTCGGTCGCCGAGAAGTGTAACAGAATATGGGTCGAGTATGTCGGTGAGACCACTACTAATCCAATGACAAAACTTCTTCATTTTTTATTATTTTTTGATGGTACTTTCACCAACATATATAGGATAGAAAGAGACGCGGAGAGTCGCAGTTCAAAGTCCCACGTGTCTTCACAAAAACTTTTTTATTATTACTTATTTTTTTATGAGAGTTTCCCCAATATATTTTTGGCATTTTTCTGATTAAAATAATACCAAACACGATATAATTCGGATCATATTTACAATAATTTTCCGAAACTTTCACCGCCTGTTACTCAAGTAAATACCATCGGAATTATGTCTTATTTGGTGTCATTTTCATTAGCAAAATGCCACGAATATGTTGGCGAAAGTTCCACAAAAAATAATAAAAAGTAAAAAAGTTTTGTCACTGGGTTAGGTGTTGTTTTCACACCTGTATTATGTTACACTTCTCGGCGACCGAGGCCTCTCGAGCTTCGCTATCCTTTTCTACGTTCGGCACGAGTCAAAGAATAGTATTATCTGAACGTTAATTGTCGCCGGCCTGACCCGTGGTATGCCCTGACGATTATCGATGAAATACTGTAATTCCTTTTATTTTTCTACTGTTTCGTGGTTAAACTACTCAATTTTGCCATAAATGCATAAAATCCGCAGTCTACTCATATGTATATTAACAATAAACCTACCGAGCACTAAAAGTGGCTAACGTCTTACAAAAATGTCTCAATTCAACTTATTAAAATTTGGTGTGACTTTATCATAATAATCGCTTGAAGAAAGAAATGTCTATAATCGTTTCCAATGGAAACAGCTTGATAATTTCAATAATCGTAGAATAAACTGTCTATACTTGACTCCAAATAAGAAGAAACCTCGCAAATGACGAATTTAAGACTTTACTGCGCATGTGTCACCAACGGATCTCCTTCATTGACTAATACCCTACTCACGCTCTTACGACTGACGCTATTGTTGATAATACCGTGTGTTCGTAGTGTGTTACGTACTAAAAAAAAAAATTGTGCTAGTTCGAATAGGTTTCTCGTCACTCGATTGATCGTCGTTGGAAAAGGTAAATCGTCCGCGTTTTGAAAACCGATCGGTCTCCTCCGGTGCGGCGGGTTTTTTGCAGAGTGGAGCCCATTCGGGACAAGTGTCGTTGCTTCTAAAAAGCGGACACCCTGTATGGGGGTGCAGGAATCCCGAGAGTGTACGTCGGCAAATGGGGTTGGGCGCGCGAAATACGTATCGGGAGACGGCCAATAAAATCGAACGCTATTCTACTACCATACCGGTGTGTTTCTTTTTGTTTGTATTTATTTCGACGCTCGCGCTCACGTGCGCGCGCGTGTGTGCACCGGTGTGTTTGTTGCGTGTGTCTCTGTTTTTTTTTCTCGTCCGCGGTGCTTTTGTTACCCTGTAAAAGCCGCGGCAACGATTTCTGGGCGAATTTAAACGGCACGGTGCAATGGTCGGCCGGCCGGGCTGCGCGCCGACGAAATGAGAATTTAATTTTGTGAAAGTGGTTTCCTTTGTAGTCCTTCTCTTTCCGTTCTCCGGCGTGTGATTAATGTCGCGCGGGTAATTAAAAAAAGCAACGTGAGCCCGTCCGGACCACGACGATCGCCATGCTGCCGCGCCTCGGCTGGATTTTATTAAATGAAACCCCGTTGTCCGTCCGGAAACCGAACGCATTGTGGGAACTATTAAATTGAGTCGCAAATATTTGCTGTAGCTGCAAGCAGTTCATTCGGTTTTTGTCTGGTTTTTTTTTCTTCTTCGCTGTTTTCCGGTTTTTTTTTGTGAATTAATATTTCCTCTTCATTCAATAGAGCCGACGCCAACCACGCTCGAACTGTGCGCCGTTGTTCTCCCGCACCATTTTTCTATGCACCTGCGGACGCGCATTTTCTAGCTAGAAATTTGAAATTTTATATCGTGGAGCTTGGTTTAGAATCTTTATTTCCGGTCACATTTTATTCATATTTGAATAATAGTCGAAATACTGCGCAATACTTGTTAATGTAAGAAACTGCGCTGTCACCGTTTGCGATTTTCAAAATATCGTTTCTAATCTAATAAAGTAATTCCTGCTGCTTATAAAAAAACTCGGGTCATTTGGACCAATTTTTAAAAAAATTATCAATCATGACTTATTTTCACTTTCAACATTTATATGATTCTTTTTCTGTCTTAAATTTTTGAAACACTGTTCAACTCTTATTAATTTTAATTTCAATTTAATTCTTGTAATACTGTGCGATTATTGTGTATGAAAGAAACGGCACTGTCATCGTTTGCGATTTTCAATAATTTGTGTCATAATTTATTAAACTTACTCATCTAGGTTCTAATGAAGAACTCAGTTTCTTTGGGCCAATTTTTAAAAATTTATTCTGTTCTGAAGAGTGTAATTGATTGTAATTGATCAATTAATGATCAATTAATTGATCAATCAATTAATTATAGTGCACAATTTTATGTGGATTGTTGTACGTTTTTCTAAGTGCCTCGGATATTATTTACTGAATTTCAGAGGTTTCAATATTATCGTTCAATAAGTACAAGTGTCTATGATGGTTTTTTAAACTCGAAGTCCGTTAAATTTGAAGAATAATGAATTTGAACATCGTCTATAATGATTATTGAATATGCAGATCATTTTCAAAGATTATTGAATTTGACAATCACTTTTAAAGATTATTGAATTTGAAAATCATTGAATTAGAAGATCGTTTTTAAAGATTATTGAAACTGACAATCGTTTTTAAAGATTATTGAATCCGAAAATCATTGAATTAGAAGATCGTTTTTAAAGATTGTTGAATTTGACGATTGTTTTTAAAGATTATTGAATTTGAAGATCATTTGTAAATATTATTGAATTCGAAGATCGTCTTTAAAGATTGTTGCCTTTGAAAATCATTGTATTAGAAGATCATTTTTAAATATTGTTGAATATGAAGATCATTTTTAAACATTGTTGAATATGAAGATCGTTTTTAAAGATTATTGAATTTGAAAATAGTGTTTAAACGTTCCTGAATTTGAAAATCATTGAATTGGAAGATCGTTTTTAAAGATTGTTGATATTTGACGATCATTTGTAAATATTATTGAATTTGAAGATCGTTTTTAAAGATTGTGATCTTTGAAAATCATTGAATTAGAAGATCATTTTTAAAGATTGTTTAATATGAAGATCATTTTTAAATATTGTTCGATATGAAGATTGTTTTTAAAGATTATTGAATTTGTAAATCGATTTTAAACATTCATGAATTTGTAAATCGATTTTAAACATTCATGAATTTGAAAATCATTGAATTGGAAGACTGTTGAATTTGTAGAATAGCGAAAAAAGAATAATAATCGCCGTTATCGCACGATGGTCGAAAGGATCGAATTAATCGAACAGAACGAATGATACATTGACCGGCGTTTATTTTATTGTCAATTGGTATCAGCGTTAACAAGTCAATCTGAAGCGGCAAAATATTGTAGCCCGGCAATTTAAATGGTGCACATCGTAGGATTCAGTTGACAAGGAACATTTGCACCGGACCGGTTTTTATTTATTCGACGCTCGAGACTGGTTACATTTTTATCTTGTTTCCCTTCTCTTTATCCCTCGAATTTTGTCCACTCTCGTGACACGCGGGCGGCATTTAAATCGCCGAAAAATGCCTGGGATTTGTTGTCCGCGTCTGGTGACATCGATAACACGATAACGATCCTGTATTGTATACACTGTGCCACCGGTGAGGAACATAACCCTTTTCCTGCATATCTCGTTACAATCACTCAATTATCAAATGTTGTACAATATCAAACCAATTATCAAATATGTATCTACAATACCGTTCAAAGGTATCCAAACTTTGAACGACATAGTGTCACCATTATTTCATCAGATCTTTGTGAGTTCAATTTTTTATGTTTATAGAGAACAATGCATTTGATATATGTATATAAACTTTCGTCTGATATATGTATTAGCCTTTGGCCATGAATGACCTTAATAATAGGTCATTGTATTCATCTTGAAATACTCTATCGGAATATAAGTAAATAAACATACTGTTCCATTTCAAAAAAACAGAGTTGACCTTCATATCTCCTTGACGCCTCCACCTATCAAAAAAAAAAAAAAATGGAGCATCAGATGCTCCTTCGATACCAAATAAGTTTGGTCCGAGGCATTTTCTTCTATCTCCAAAAACAAGCGAGTTATTCAGGTGTACTGTTTCAAATGCATCTGTATAACCAGATCCACTCTCAACATCCAGCCAGCTAGAATACCACCATCAAACTCGATCCAAAATCGCAAATCCAAGCCTACAGCGAAATAAACCTCGAGATTCAAAGCTGGAAAATTCTGAAAGGTTTTTACAATTAAAATTCGGGGGTGGGATGTAATTTCTGGAAAGTCATGGCGGCCGGTTGGCAGTTTCGAGCAAGGGCCGGGTAGACATCCAATTTCTTGGGAGAGAAACGTGTCCTAGGTAACAAAGACCGCGTATAATGGAATCGACAAACAGCCGGAGCTGATTCAGACAAAACAAGTCGTCCCACGGCACAAAGGGGCGCCATGATATCTGAATTTCAACGAAACAACAGACAGGGGGCGAGGGATGAGAGAGAGAGAGAGAGAGAGAGAGAGTCTCAGGGTCCTTCTAAACCCGAGGATCAACGTTGTCCATTCCGAACCGTTTTTCGTTCGGCAAGGTCCGTCGCAGTTAGCATCGGCAACGGGAACTTTTCCGGCCGGTACTTGGCAATTAAATGCTGAGGAGGAACGGTCCTCCGTCCGCAGGGAGAGCCCGGATAACACGCGGAAGGAAGCCGCAACAGTGGACCCCGCCGAAACTTTCGCCGATCTCCAGGGGGTATTTTCATCGGTCGGCTCTGGCCCGGACAGTTTCCTCGGGCTTCTTCGACAACTCTGGCCACCGGCCCGTGCTGTTTGAGTTCCGTTGTCCAGCAACAAGCGCAAATATGTAGTCGCGATCGCGATAGACACCGGCGCGGCGCCGAGCAGACACCATCGGTCATCCACGGGTCTGCCAGAACCAGTCGATTTTCGATCGAACAGTTTCACTAACTCAACGTTTTGCTGCAGAATTTTGTCAAAACGCAGACGAGTTCTTTTTTATGAAAAATTAAAAAATATTGTTATATTTGTTAGCGTCAACGCATTTTAAGAGAGATTTATCGCAGGGTATTGGCCTGCGTGAGGCCTTAACCGTTTGAGTCTCAGGGGGTATTGAAAAACACTGTCGAAGAATCCCAAACAGCGCAATCGCGCTTTCTCTAAATGACTACGAAAAGACCCAAGCAGCGCGATAGCGCTTCTTTTATTTATTTTGTAATGTATTATTGCATTATTATAGTATTATTCTACCTATTGTAAAATGTACTATTTACAATAAAAGGAGCCGTGATGTATCTGCGTCAGTAAATCTGAGCGTGCGACTTCGACAATCGGTAACGCTTCATTAGTTGCCAACAATTGTCGATATGTGCTGGGTTTTCTCGACATAAAATCTCAACAGCGCGATCGCGCTGCTTGGGAGTCAAACGGTTAAAGAAAGATGCTTGAGACTAAACAGAACTGTCGGTGGACGATGGCAGACGACCGCGCTGGGTCTTCCGGCTATCTGCCATCACGGGGATGTTTATGAGAAACAGAAGAGTGAAAGTTTGGAACGGCATTATGAGAGAGAGAGAGAGAGAGAGAGAGAGAGAGAGAGAGAGAGAGAGAGAGAGAGAGAGAGAGGGAGAGATAGCGACGAGTGCGTTGCACAAAGATTGGGACTGTATCCTCGAAGGATCTGGCCACGGAGTGGGAAGGCGGGGGTGCCTTCTGCTAAGAGGACTGTGTTAGACCGCTCACAGCATTCACACCAGAATCGTAGAGGAGAAGCCTTTCTTAAATTTTAAAAATATCTAACATATTACATTCAACCTATTAAACATGTTAATGAAGAAAATACATTTTTATTCCACTCCAGTTTGTTGCAATTCAGGTAGAACATTTTTATTTTGTATGATATATACATATATTATATGTATCCGCTGTATTTATATAATAAACCTGTAGATTAAAATATTTCATAATTTATGCATTCTGAAATCGGACATTTCATATGGTACGATCAAATATGTGCGGAGGATCGAGAGAATATTGGTACGCTCCTGATTTATAGGGTAACTCTGCATGTAGAAGCGTGATGTTGTGGGTAGACTGCGGAGCTTTATGCAAAATAAAAAATGTTTCCATCGACTGTAGCACATACGAGCCAAATAGAAATTTCTTTCTTCTTTTCATCATCTATTAAGTGTACGTAATTTATGATCTGACGTGAACTCGATTCGATTGCTCGAACCGAATCGAGCGTTTGAATTTTCCGAGCTACTTGAAATCGATGAACTACTTGAAAAGAATGCGAGCTACTTGAAAAAATCAACCGGCTCGAATATTCGAGTCCTTGTAAAGCTTCGATTTACTCGAAAATGAATTTTCAGCTCGAAATTTTTCGAATTACTCGAACATATTCGAACAGATCTTTAACTTTCGAGTTACTCGTAAAAATTCGAATTGCTCGAGTTACTCGAATATTCATTTATTTAGTATCAAATACTATTCTAGCTATAAGGAAGAAAAATATGACACTAATTTAATGCTTCTGTTTTATTTTCATGTTTTCATGAAGAAAACATATTCGAATTTTTACGAGTAACTCGAAAGTTACAGGTCTGTTCGAATATATTCGAGTAATTCGAAAAATTTCGAGCTGAAAATTCATTTTCGAGTAAATCGAAGTTTCACGAGGGTTCGAATATTCGAGCCGGTTGATTTTTTCAAGTAGCTCGCATTCTTTTCAAGCAGATCGTCGATCATTACTCGACTCGAAATTCGAATACTCGAATAAATCGAGTACTCGCACACCCCTACTATTAAGTCAATCAATGATCGACCCAATTTGTTCTCTGAATCACAATTTTGGAGTCGAATCGTCTAAAAATATGCGTGAGTTATTTTTTTGCGTATAGAGGATCGAATAAGTACTGGCTCCTGTGTCTTGCAATCAGTACATATAACTTTTATTTTGCATAAAAATCCACAGTCAATCAAACCCAAATTATCTTTCAGAAAATAACAGTGTTGGGCATATTTCATATGAAATGAGATAAAAAATAATCATTTGAAATAATGAATTATTTTAAGTACTTTATTATTTGTATTTTACAAATAACCTAAATATATTTATTTTCAATTGTCGTTTGAACCAAATAAATTATATTCAAATAATATTTTATTCGAATACTTATTTATTCCAATCACATTGTTCAAATAAAATAATTCCACCTTAAGAAGAGATTATTCAAGTAACCAAATTAATTATTAAATTTAAATATTCTAATTTTTGTAGTTTAATGATTAAAGTTTACTGCATTCGCTTTTAAAATTGTTCTTTTGTACACGAAAATAAATAAAATTTTGAAGGTCCAATTACTGATCTTATTATTATTTGTTCAAATGAAAGGTGAAATGAAAAATTATTTCATTTTCGTTTGAAATGCAAATGATTAACTTTGACAAAATTATTTGCCTGTTCAAATTAACTAACAAACGATATTATTTCAAATGACTTGTAGGCAAATAGGATGATATATTACTTCAACGATTATTTTTCAAATACTTTATTTCGAGAATACCCAAATCTGGTATATACAAACATTACTCTTTGACGAAAAGAGGGAAAGTGTAAAAGCGAAGAGAATGCGGAAGAGTATTATCGCAGGAAGATTTGCGTCGAATTTAGTGATCGCCGCATCAGGAACGAGACTTGGCATTTTCGTTTGGTCCGTGAATTGTAGCCGGAATATTTTAAAAGCAGCTCGGCTTGTAATTAAATTAATTCAACGTAAATATCGCGGGGAGGCTGAGATTGTCCTTACCGCCGCAGAAAACTCGGCTCTCTCACAGAGAGAGAAAGGATGGGAATAAAAATTGCAGAAACCGGCCAGCCGGACGAAAAGCCGGCAAATCCGGGGAGAGCATAATCTTCATTTAGCCGGATAATATTCGCCGTTCGAAATGCGTTTGGGCTACGCGCTATGTGTCGTTCCTCTTCGCGGAAAAATCTGAAAATCCACCGTGCAAAAAGGGGGAGGAACGGGAGAAAAACCGTGGAAAAAGTGCGCACGACAGAATAATGAACGCTGCTAGGATTTAAAACGCTTGCCTTTTAAAACTCACCCCCTCTGCCGCCCAACCCCCAACCTGCCTTGACGGTTCAACCTCCAACCCCAGGAGTGTTTTCCATTTTCTCTGCGTGTGTCTAGCTCGAAATAATTTCACGGCGATGCGCCCCACGAAAAGTGGTTCACGCGGTCAGACTTTCAAGCGTCTAGCTGTCATTTACCATTTTCTGCTCCGACAAACGTACAGCGTCGCTCGAAATCTTCAAAAGACTCATCTATTTTGAATACAGCGACGTTTCAACATCGTACGAAAGATTGTACAGCGATTTTATTAATTTTTGTATAGAATTTTTAGGTATAAACAGCTCAATTCGCATCTCTTTTGCCTTCTCCATTTTTTAGGATATCTTAATAGGATATTTTTAGTTCTGAAAATAACTGTTCGGAACAGTTATATATCGATTCTGACTGAAGCAGTTATGAAGAACCGAAATGATGTTGTAACTGTTATGAGAATATTGGTTCTCGCTCATATCGGTTACGGTTACGGTTCTTGAGAACCGATAATATAACGGTTCTATAACTGTTATTTTTAGGTTCTGGATTTCGGTTTCGGTTCTTCAGACTTCAAAACATATAATATGTCCCGTATTGGTCTCATATCGGTTTTGCAGTTCTGCAACTGATATTTTTTGGTTCCGTATCGGCTATACAGGGTGTCTCAAAATTCCTTCAACATCCGGAAATAAGAGGTTCCTGAGATCATTTGATACGACATTTTCCTTTGTAAAACTGGCGTCCGCGGCTTTGTTAAGGAGTTATTAACGAAAAACACGGGCCAATCAGAGCGCGGCTACAGCGAACGGAGCCCGACTCGGCGACAGGTCCCGCTTAGCGTGGCGTCGGCGTTGGCCGAGCCAGAATCAATCCGCTGTATCTGCGCTCTGATTGGTCCGTGTTTTTCGTTAATAACTCCTTAACAAAGCCGCGGATGCCATTTTTGCAAACAAAAATGTCGTATCGAATAATCTCAGGAGCTTCCCATTTCCGGATGTTGAAGGAATTTTGAGACACCCTGTATAGCCGATAAAAGACCAAAAAATGTCAGTTGCAGAACTGCAAAACCGATATGAGACCGATACGAGACTTATTATAGGTTCTGAAATCTGAAGAACCGAAACCGAAATCCAGGACCTAAAAATAACAGTTATAGAACCGTTATAATATCGGTTCTCAAGAACCGTAACCGTAACCGATATAAGCGAGAACCGAAATTCTCATAACAGTTATAACATTTTTTCGGTTCTCGTAACTGTTTGAAGAACCGGAATCGATATCATAACTGTTTTCAACATCTGGTTTCTATAATACATTGATCGCGCATTCAATAATCACAAAAATTACACAACATCAAAGCAATTTATTTTACAGTATTTGTAATCAGAAAATGGGTGAATCTTTAGTCTGGGGAACGTGCGAGGGTTAATTGAATCGTAAACGACTGTATTACATGAGAGAGGAAGATTTAAAATCATTTTTTAAATAATAATCCCAAAAGAAACTATTAAATTCGTTTTTTCTTGTGTGATTTTTCGTTTTTTAATTAGAATTGTTGCAAAAATTGAAAAAATTGACCGAAATGAATACCCAGCTGTATATAATATTCCCAATTTTCCTTAACAATTTCCTAAATTAATATTTCCTGTTCCACTGCCCAAATTGTTTAACCTTTTCTATTGAAAATAAACTCGAAAAGATCTTATGGCTTTTACAGTGGCGTATTGTAGTCTCGTAAAGCACTTATTAAAATGGCCCCACGTCTATCCGGTACTTAGTATCGGCGTATTGTTAATGTTACTCGATTATCGTGTAGTTAATGGGAAAAAAGAAAAGGTCTAGGGAAATGTTTAGCCATTCGAGGACCGAGTATAGCGTTTCATCGCAGACAATGAGGAACGGGAGATTTATGCTCAGGCTCGTCACAAGTAAGCACGCTCCTATCTCAACGGAAAATGGACCAATAAGAGGTCCATTAAGTGACAAGCCGAGTCGCCATTGTTGTTACGAGTGGGTTTACGTTTAACGTGAACAGACAATGCTGTCCATTCACGATAAGAATAGATCCCGACCAAATCTTTGCGCCCGACTTTATCAGACCACCCTGTATAATTCCGCGATATTCTACGTTCTATTCTCGAGTCTATGTAGATATGTGTTTCTGGTTAATCCACTTATCCATGGGGCACCGTGCACTCGATTTTAATCATTCGAGATATGGAGTCGATACTTTCCTTAACACAAAACCTACGAAGGAGGATTGAATTGATTTAAACTTTGTACCGCTTCCATTACAATATGTGCTTAAATAAAGAAGTCAAGCTAGTCATTTCCTATCAATGCGTTTCTATAATTTCAATAAATGTGAAATAGAAAACCGGTCATTTGACCGTGTTAGGTTTAGTGTTAACCACTGTGCCATAGATACTTTTTTGTGAATACTGTGGCACGAGATTTTACAATTGCTAAATAGAGGTATAAGTAGGCTAGGTAATGATTTTTGGTCCCCTCAGGGTTTCAAATCCATTTTTATCACTCTTCCCCTCTTCTATTCTTCTACTGTCACTATCTAATTTTTCAACCTATTTCAGCCTACTTTTCAGCGGGACCGAAAATGTTTATTAAGGTGGGTTCCGAACCATCTAATAGAAGTATAACTAAATAAAACCAAGGTAACTTGACCTTGACATATGTTGTCAAGATCACCTTTCCGAGTAACCCCCAAGAGGTTTTTGACAGTGCTCGTTGTTTATTAAAAAGTTATAAACAAAAGATGTTTTCAAAATATAGCAGTTATTTTAAGTACTGAAGACTAAAACAATATGCGGCATTGACGTATGCTATCAAGGTCACCTTTCTAAGTAACCCCCATAGGTTTTAGCCGTCGCTCGTTTTTATTAAAAAGTTATGAACAAAAATATACCGATACTACCATATTGCAATTTACCCGTATTTAAATGAATGTGATTTTGGATTGGACATATGTTATCGAAGACATTCTCTGACATTTCACGACCTCAAGATGGTGTTAGGTCTGTGTTAGGTCTGGTAATCTAACCAAGCATAACCCAGACCTAACCCAAACTTAACACCATCTTGAGTGTTTAGCTGTCGCTCGTTTTCTATAAAAAAGCTAACAAATAAACTTGGACTATGTCTCCTTTTGACAGCTTGTACGAGAATAAAGTGTACTTACAACCAAAATTTAACGAAGGTTTTTTGCAATTATATCGGAAACTAATTCCGAGCGACGGGTAGATGTAAGAGGAAAGTTTTTCAGAATTTTGTCCTTGAAAACATATGTGAAGGTCAAGGTCATCCGAGGTGCCTCCCCTAAACGTAATATTTACCAAAACCAAAACACCAGTTTCAGAAATGTTTAAGAATTGTTCAAAGAAATGATAATGTAGATTAATTCATATTTTGTGAGTAGATACTGTAAAGTGTTCAATTTCTTTCCATTTGTGTTGCAAGCTTTATTTCTCTAAAATGTCTAAATGAAAAATACTTTGTTAATTTAAAAAGTAAGGTGATCATGTCTGAAATATGTTCCTATGATTCTTCATACACCGGTGTCTAACAGACGCATATAAATGTTTCCAGTAGATGAAGAGTTAATATCACGCCATTTTTAATAGACGCCATTTTTCATGGGGGCAAGTTGAACTGGCATAACCGCGGTACCACAGTAAAATATATTTCGCCTAGACAGCTACTTAACAGTCGACCGATTCTATGGGTTCATTGAAGTGTCACAATAAGTGTTCCATCGATATTTCACGTAACGGACAAAGCCGGGTACCCGGTCGTCTTTTTATTTTGACAGGGTCTCGGAGGTCTGCGGAAAATTTAGGGGCGGCTTTCAATTATAATGGCGACGGGTCCCTTCTGCGGGTACTCATTATAGCTGATGGTTCCTTTTACTACCCGACGACAGTGAATGCTCTCGCGGTGTTTGCGGACGGTTGCATCGGCTGTGCTGGGAAAAGCTGCCGCGACAGAGGCGCAGCTGTTGGCCAACGAAATGATATGTCGGACAATAAGCGAAAAACCGTGCCGGGAATTTGAAATTTTCTGGCTGAACTGACCCAGGAAAACTGTTTCCTGTCCAGAGAGAATATACAGTCACTCCCAGTAATATTCGGACACTCTTAAAAATACTCTAAATCTTCTAATAGTGGGCTGTACGACTTGGACTTTTTAAAAAGAAATTAGAACAATTAGTTTACTATACATGACGCAAAAAAGAATTGGAATTGGTCGGAATTACAAAGAAAATACTAACCTTGTATTTTACAACTGTTTGATTTGGGTCTATAATGAAAGTTTAATAAATACGTTCTGTAGATTTGTGTCAATTGTATAGGTTTATTGATAAATAGGAAATAGTAATTAAGTACAATATGAAAATTGAAAACGTTCAACGTAGTGTTTAGGCGACGTTTTAACTCGAACTGCCCCCGATTTGTTTATCCTCGCCCGTTATACGCACACCCGCACATACACATGCATCTCCACAGCTGCACACTTCACACACACACGTACATGCTTATTCATCCACACAATTCATCTAAAATACCTGAAATTGTATACACTTTGAAAATTTCATCAAAATCGGTAAACGTTGCAATGAGCTACAGCCGTTAATGATGGTGAAAATTGCGGCTTTTCACAATTTTCGGGCTTAAACTGTAATAAATCGAAGGCTTCTTACATCTTTTGATGTCTGTCGCTGTTATCTCAAAGTTATCCGATTTTTATGAATTTTCTTAATGTATATAATTGACACAAATCTACAAAACGTACTTTTAAAGTTTTCAATATAGGCCCACATAAAAAAATAGTAAAAAACAACTTTTAGTATTTTCTCTGCAGTGCCGACTAATCGCAATTGTTTCAAATTTTCTTCTTTGCGTTATGTAGTAAACTAATGGTTCTAACTTTTTAAAAAAGTCCAAGTCGTATGGTTCACAATTAGCACCTTGACTGCCGTAGGGGTCACCGGTGACCGGCACTCTACTTGCCTGCAGCGCCGTGGGGGCCACCGGTGGCCGGCGACGCGACCAATAGTAAAAATACGTAATTAGAATAAATATCGATACTGATAATTTTTTCAATAATACCATTGTTACTATAATGGTTTGAAGAAATTAATGCCATATAGAACATATAAAAATAGTTTTATCAACACATGAAAAATATACATATTTTCTGTGCATATTGCGATGAATCACATTGAAGCACTCTAGGCAAAGAAAAGGTGAACCAATACAATCGGAACAATATTTTATTATTATTTATTTATTTAATGTTGCTTCAACATCAAAGGTCATTAGCAACACGGTACATTTTCTTACAATATTTTATACATATTTGTATCCTTGATATATTGGGCAAGACCGGCGATATATTCCTTAGAACCTAACAGAATGGGTAAGGATCCAGGCAACTTAGCATTTTTCCTTTCATTCTCATATTTTTTACATTCTATTATTAAATGATTTATGTTAACTGGTACTTTACATATATCGCAGACCGTGTTTTCTTTCTTGTTTAACAAAAATGAATGGGTTATTTCTGAGTGCCCAATTCTGATTCTAGAAATTGAAGTTTGAATTTGACGATCTACTGGACTTGGACATTTTTGCCACTCAAGATCCGCTCCTTCATTTTGATATTTTCGTATGTAATTCCTTTTAATTTTGTCAAATACCTGTTTCCTAAAAATTTCATTTAGGTGATTTTTAAGATCGTTTAGTCTGGTATAATGATTTGTTTCATTTTTGTGTTGCAGGCTGCTAATTTGGCTGCTCTATCAGCGTTTTCATTACCCTGTATACCCATATGCGATGGAATCCAGCAGAAAGTAATGGATTTGCCGGTTTCAACCGCCGAATTATAACTTTCATGTATTTCTTGAATACATTCATCGGTTGTTTCTGAATCTTCAATGGCCGTAGTAGCACTCTTTGAGTCTGTGAAAATTGTGAATCTATTCCCAGTGGACTTTTTAATTACTTCTAGTTCTTTGAGTAAGGCTAAGATCTCGCTACCGAAAACTGAACAGATGTTATTCAGTCGATAAAAATTTGTTACAGTCGGGGTTACTACGGAGCAGCCTGTACCATTTTTTGTTTTAGAGCCATCCGTGTATATATTTATTGCTAATGGGTCACTATTTAGAATCTCGGCATGCAGTGATTGAAATACCGTAGGTACTGTCGAATCTTTGGGGTATTGTTCCTAGCTCATATTAATTTCAAACTTCATTTTGACCCAAGGGGGAAAGGTGTGGAGCTTTTTTTGGTATATTTTGGGGAAAGAAAAAATTTAATTCTTTTAAAGTTTGGTTCAGTGTGTAATAGATAGGTTTAGGTGCTTGGGACTGAGAGTCAAAGGATTTTGAATTATGATTACAGAAGATCTTTGAGAAAACTGGATTGGTACTAGCTGCCGCTCTTGCTGATGCAAAATTTAGTATTAGTAGTTGTCTCCTGTCAGTAAAGGACATTTCACAGGCTTCGAGTAGGATTTTGATGGTTGGGCTTGCATGATATGCTCTCATCGCATACCTCAGTGCAGTGTTATTAATCGGTTCTAGTGTTTTAAGTGTAGGTCACCACTTTTCTAGTAGAATTCTTTGCACTTATTCTCCCTTAGCAACTTGAGCACAACCATTTGAAACAAGCGATAGTCGCAAAAATGGCCTAAGGCGCCTCGGGGGTGGCACCCTACCACGGAAAATGCATTAAACATGATTAGAAAACTCAACCTATCTGCTGTAAATAATATTTCAACATAATATGCATCGCATAATAAATTCATGTTGGCGCCATGGACAAACCATGTAAAATGTGCGCTGCAGTCAACGTGTTAAAAAAGTTAACGTCTTTTTAAGAGTGTCCGATTATTAATGGGAGTGACTATAAATACCCTGTCACCTCGAGTTTTGCCCTCCCCCACTCCCGCCATTTGAACTTAAATATTCATATTTGCGTTAATCATTGTTTATCATTTACTCAACGCGCGGGAAGATTGCTTTCAACGGTGCACGCCGGAATTCTATACTGACGAACGCAAAATTTTCCGAGGAATAAATTTTACGAAATTACCATGAAATTGAGACTGTTATGAATATTACGGTATTCAAAACCATATGTAAATCATGGATTAATTTATGAACGGATATTTCCGGGGTTCGATCGCGTTTATGGTAATCGTGTAACAGATAGAGTTTGCGTTTTTAAGCGGTCGTGGTTTGGGAAAAATAGAATTTATTCATTATTCATTTGTGATTAAATTCACATTCAGGGATTGTTATAATTTATCGTCCGATTTCCGGATGTTTCTCCAAACACTTTAATGTGTATACGTTTTCGCATCGCACGTTCGAGCAATGTGCTGCTTATAAAAATTTGAGGAGAGAAGAAAAAGTAAATGATTCTCGTTGCTACCAGAAAATTTTATTTTCAGAATAATCTGCAATATATTAATAACGATTGGAATATTCCAAAAAATGTGATAGTGTGATCAAAACCTTATACATTTAATTATTCGCAGTATGTTAGTCTGTAACCATTATTTAGAACAATATACATACAACTTAACGTACAAAATCGGAACTTAGTCAATCAAACAAATAAAAAATAAAATAGACGCAGTTTCAGTTCCAAATTCTCTCAACCTCAATTATAAACAACCGCTATAAAAATTGATGTAATAATTTTAGATGGCAGTGAACATGAGGCATCGAAGGCAGTTACAAAGGCCATGAAGCTGGCATAAAAAGGAAGCGATATTTCACGTTCATGCTCACAAAAACCATTGAGTGTCCTTCGAAGCAGCAAGCCCGGTTCCTCTCGTTCACTCTCGAGATCTGTTGCGTTCTGCTCGTCGAAAAACGTCCCCGGACGTATTACCGGTACCACAATGCACTGGTCGGGCCCGACGTAGATTTATGAAAAGATTTTCAAAAGCCTGCGTCGCCGGTTTCTCGAGGACAATCCTGGAATAGGAAGCTCAGGTGGGAGAAAGAGAAAGAGAGAGAAGAGAGAAAGAGAGGGTTGAGGATGGTTTGTGCGATAGGGGGGAAACAGGGGGTTGGCATCATTACCATAAGAAAAGGGAGCCTGTCAACGGTGTCAAAATACGGACCATTCGAAACGCCGACAGCCGAAAACACCGCTGTCTTGTTCGGAGACGATCACCGCTTTGAAAATTTCACACCACGAGCCTCCTACGCCCGCTATCTTAATTTATTTTTCAGTTGTCCGTTTCGATCCAATCGGCCGGTGAATTATTCAGCATCAGATTGCTCGCTCAGCGAAGCGAACGCGCAGGGAGTCCAGTTAGGGTTGTGATCCCTTGATGCCGTAGAAACGCGGCGTTTAAGGCGATTCTACCCGGCAGAGTAGATTTAAAAATGTTTCACTGCCTGTCGCCGTTGGAGGCACGAGTTTTGTGGACCTTGCCCCTTCAGGCTTTTATAAGATTTTAAGTAATTAATTTCGCTTCATTGTTCATGTGTTCACTCATGGATCACAGTACCCAAAAAACTCTCGCACGTAATAATATTGAAAACATAGAAATTTTCAACAGCATTGCGATATTTTTAACACTTTCCCTAGTAGCATTTATGGTTGGCATTTCGTTGGGCCTACGTTGCAGTATTTGTTGGCCAACCGTTAGAAATGTCGCTATTTTTTCGTTGGAGCCTACGTCGCTATAATACGTTCACAGAATATAATAAATAATACTTAAACAATGTATCCCCACGGTAAAAATTGGAACAAAGAAAAAAAATTTCGTACCCCCCTCGGGCATGAACCTGGATCCTCTGCGTAGTAAGTCGATACGCCACCGCCGTAACTATAGACATTTCGTGGTTGCATGTGCTATGATTTGGGTTACTAGATACGTCGACAAATGTAAATCATAATACATAAAGGGTTTCGTTACGGTATACGAGCACTAAGACCTCCGCATACTGTCGTTCTAAAAGCGAATGCAACACCCGTACCTTCCCCTTGTCAAATGGAGAAACTTAAAGAAATAAATAAATTCCAAGGCTGCACAGAATAAAACTTTGGTGCATCAAATATCGCGCAAAAATAACAAATTGTGAGTATATTTGGAAATATGAAAAAAAATGAATTTGGAATATAACATGTTTTTGGTTGCAGCAACATTACATTTCTGGTGTCTGTTAGGCCAACTGTTTTCGTTGGGCCAATGTAGTATCACCGTCGTAAATTTCACGTTATTTAACCGACCATAATATCTGTAGGCCCAACGTTGGATATTCGTTCGCAAATTCACATCATTTTTCGTCGTCGGTCCTACGTTGGGGATCTGTAGGCAAAACCACTAACCATATCCCAACTAACTCCCAACCGTTGGCCACCGTTGGCCAACCATAAATGCTACTAGGGTTATCACGGGTTTTCAATAAGTTTGCTGTACCAAATATGGAAGTAAAATAAACTTAAAAATTTTCTTTTATATGATAATCCCAAATGAAATTAGTGGATTCTGTTAAAAAATATTTGCTGTTGGATACGTAAATGCATTATTATAATGGTATAGGTAAACGCACCATTATGGTGTGGCGGGCACCGCGAGGGCAGCGCCATCTCGCGGTGAGCGGAAGTAGGAGAGCAGCGGAGCGTAGATTGGGTCAGTCATAATAAACCATATGAAACATACAGAACGTGCTTATTCATTACGCCCTTCCTGCAAATACAAAATTTGCATTGCGAAAATAAAAAATGTTTGCATCGATTGCAAGACACAGGAGCCAAATAAAATTTTTTTCTTCATCATCTTATTAAGCTGAACTTAATACACTGATGTCATTGAATCTTTTTAATATGTCCGCTGCTTGAATGGTACGTATCCATTTTTATAATAAATGCATAGAATCAGAGGCGTATTACCCTGTGGGCAACTTGGGCAAATGCCCAGGGCCCCAAGCATAAGGGGGTCCTTAACATAAACCACATATTTTTTATTTCTATGTAAAAGGTTTCCATGGATGAAGGAGAATTTATTTCACTTTTCATGTAATAATAAATATGTAGATGTTTTTACAATTGTTTTACATTTTCCAACGTGAAAGTTATTTAGTTCGGGTTAGGGGCCCCAAAATTCTACTCTGCCCAGGGGGCCCAAGTCATAACGCGCCACTGCACAGAATCCGTGTGGTCATAAGAAAAGCGACAAAAAGTCCGTTTCCAAAGTGCTAGAATTTTACCCAGTCATATCAACAAGATTGCTCAGCTTTGAATGTTCAAATAATAAACCTGTAGATCATAATAATATTTCTTGATTAAAACCTACTTCATAACATTTGCATTCTGAAATCGGACAGATTTGACATGCAACGATCTGACAAGTATTATAATTATTAGACTACGGACCTTCGTGCATTTATGACGTTGTAACTCTATGTTTGCCGTATCTCCAATTCAACGCAATAGAATGTCTTCCTCTTTAGACTTTTACGAAATACCGAATAAAAATGCTAATTTTCGGAAAGCTGCACGATTTACGCATGAGAGGAGGTAAACAATAGAGACGGCAGATGCATCGAAAGCTCTAATACCGTCAGTCAGCAAGATTTAGCATTATCATCAACCCCGGCCACCTGGGCAGCCCCCCTTTGCTCTCTTCGTGGCGCGTCGGTGAGCAGCGAAGATCGCGAAAGGAGAGACGCGTGACGCAGAGAAATGGCATTTCTAAAGATGGCACGGGAGGAAGCATCTCTGACATGGCTCACAATGCCATGGGACGCCCCGTTGGATTTATGCTCGTGTCAAAGGGCCGGTATGCACGCGCAAGACCGCACGCTGCACACGTGCATGTGCAACAGCCGCCCGGCCGCGAGATGGAAAATTCTGACTGCACACCACCGGCCGAGTCCACGCTCTGATGGGGGCATTGTTGAAACCATGCTCTGGGGTCGGAGGTCTGGTGAAACGCCCTTTTCGACGACCTTCTAGGCGACCTCCGGCTCGGTGGTAAGACTCCATTTTTCTGATCTAGAATATTCTTGTTCGACTCTTTGATTCGCCACTCTTGCGTCCACATGTTGTGGAACGCTTTGCACTTAAGTGCACATTGTAGGAATTCTTTCGTAACCTTTTGGTACCCTCTTTGCATATCCTAATTTAGCATACGCGTGCTCATGCATTATGGAACACGCTGTACAAGTAGACCGAAGGTGTGGTAAAGTGCATTTTGAATGAATTCTTTGGTATCTTTTATCTTTGTTGTTAAAACATTCTATTTGACGAGCCTCAGGCTTAAACATTTTTTGCTGCCTCTATCAAATTGTCTGATTCCTTAGCTTCTCGTCGACGTGTTGTGAAACATAGAAAAATATGTTCAAGTCTGCACTAAGGTCAAGTAAAAAGGGCGGATATTGCTGTTATCGGTGGCCGTAGTTTTTTGTAAATGTATAAGAAATAGTTGTTCGGAATGGTGACCTCGGCAACATATTTCAAGGTCATCAAAATCGGTGAGAAAGCCCCTTTTCTAGATAATTAGCACATCTTCTACCGATGCATATGGAATCAGAAAGAGATATACAGTGTCCTATCTTTTTGGTCCCTGACTGTAGCCATTCGTGCCGACAGATTCGCAACGCGCGATTTCAACTCGAGCCGATTGGTCACCGTCCGACTACGAGTAAGGTTTCCGGTGCGGAGGGTCCACGGTTCCGAAGAAGACGGGTTCATTACGGCTTCGGTCCCTTCGCCGGCAATTAGCAGGTACGCGTAAAATTCCGTATCTGCGGAATTGCTGCATTAACGCGGAACGTGCTTCTGAATTATGGCTCCGGGTGTTCGGCGCTGCGCCGCGTGCTGTGTAGAACGAGAATATCGTGTCCCGGCCAGCCTCCGGGTCCGTCCCAGGATAGATGCGACTCACGTAACGACCGGCACGAAATTAAACATAAAATCGGCGAAACGTGGACCGCACGTGAAAGCCGGGGCCGCCCCGAAGTCTCCGTGAGATTGTCCCTTCGCGGCCATTTAACTGGTAATCTATCGACCACCTGGCGTATCTTCGCAGAGGTTACACGCGTCGTAATGCTTCATTTTTTTTTAAAGCGCCACCACCGCGGCAACGATAATAAAATTGTCTATACCGAATATCCGTTTTGAAACGAGCCAATAAATTGCCACCGGGGCGGACCATAGAAATTGGTTTCAATTAAAACGTTCCGATCATCTTGAACTCTTTTCATTGTTCGAGTGACGTCGACACGGTTCGCCGCGATCGGTATTTAAATGTAAAAATATACGGGAACATGCCTGCGAGGTTATAGTTAATCGAAGTAAAAATACAAATTTTATTTCACCCGCTTGGAGCCGGTTCTCTGCCGAAATGACTGCCATGGACGTATCGACAGTTGTACATCAATTTTTTGACGCGTTTGAATATTATTTCTGTTGTTACGGAGTGGGATGTCTGATTACAAGGCTGCGAATGTTTATTTTTGTAATTCTGCGGTTCAGTATTGAAAATCGTAGAATTTGTACAGTAATAAATATTTTTGGGTGGTTACATTGTTATTACAATAGGGACTACATTCTTTGTAGAGTGGTGAGCGTAGAAAGGATAGCGATTGAGAAAGGAAGAACGCATACCAGCTCCGCCTTTTAAATAAAAAAATCAAAATTCCTTATTTTGAACTTTTCGTCAATGAATTTTCTACCACCGTATTCGTCTATTTCTTCCGATTAGAGGGACACCAAACACAATATAATTACGATCATAATTACTTGTGTACCAAGCGATTAAAGTTCTCTACCATGAATGTCAAGTCCAAAACTTTAATCGCTCGTGCTACAAGTAATTATGATCGTAGCTATATCGTGTTTGGAGTCATTTTAATTAGAAAAACGAGACGAATACGATGGTAAAAGTTTCACAAAAAAAGAAAAATCAAAAATTAGAAAAGTTGCAATCTTTTCCTCGATCCCTCGTTGGTTCGGTCGTCCATCGTGTTTACCGCTTGACTGGTTACATGGAGGATCTCCTCAGCGGTGGGGATAAAATTTCGAAATTCACGGCGCAGACCTTTGCGACACTCACGAAGAGAAAACTGTAAAATCGCGTGCATCTTAATTGCGAAGCAAAACAGACAGGAATCATAAATGGCAGTTTACGGACCGTGTCCCGGTTTTAATGAACTGCGAAACGTATTAAAAGTGGAAATAATTATTGCCGTGTGCCGGGTAGCCCATAAACCTCTAATTTAGCATAGATGTATCAGTGTCACGGCCACTTGTCTCCCCATTAAAACACGACAGCGTATCAAACTCGCCTATCCGGGGACCCGGCCGGGCATTCCCGCAGCATCATAAACGCGTGATCCACGCGAACATTAGCGTACCTCGTTGCTGCCATAAACCACTCGAGCGGGTATCAGCCGAACGAGTATATAGCGCAGCCTGGGTTCGCAATCTCCGAAAATCAATTCCCCGTCCATATTTTCTGCGACGCTTTCCTCGAGGGAAAGGCTAGGAAATCGAGCGTAGTCGAGCTAGCGCACAGGATTTCCGTGTTCACCGCGAAGGGCGGTTTGCGTGGGTGGTCGTGCGCGGCTCCGAAACGCAATCCTCACGCAGGGCCGGCCGCCGTTCTCACGCAACACTCGTATCCGCTGATACCAGGCGGCCTAGCTGCTTGAATAATGCGTCCAATATGCGCCGCGATAAGGAACAGCCCCGTGCACCGTTGGGCGCAACAGCGGCGAGGAGCGTCTCGACGCCGAGAAATATGTGCACGAAGCTTTCCGCGACACGTTTCTGCGACAAGGGCAGCCAACAGTGTCGCGGACCCGCGCACGCACCGCGATGCATTTCGCCGTGGTTCCGCACGCGAATTCTCCCGGTCGCGCACGCTCACGGCCACCCGCTTAATGTCGATCTAGATAACGGAATACGCTGCCACCGGGATACAGGCACGACACCGGGTGACTGATCCTAAGCTGACCGCGATTAAGACCTCGTTTTCGTGTTAGTTTCGCTCTAAAGATAACGCTGGCGCAGTTCGTTTTGCCGGAGAAAATGTTTTCGACTTTTTAGATTTATTGATTTAGCACGTTGCACGGTGGTCGGTTTGGTCAAGTGGGCAAACATTCATGGAGAAGATGTCCAGTTTGAGGAATTTCATTACAGTATACAATGCCTAAAGGAAGTATTGGCACACCCTTTAACCCTCGGACGACGGAGCATTGTCGCAGTTTTACAATTGATGGTGCTTAACACTAAACCTACCACAGCTGGTCAAATGACCGGTTTCAGATTTTTGATTTTCAAATTATTGAAGTTATAAAGACGACTTTATGGGAATTGATTCAATAAATTTCTTTACTGAAGCATATGTCATAATAAAAATCACACAAAGTCTAAATAAATTCAATCTTGTTATTTTTATAAAACAATACAGAACTAGCCAATTTTAATTCTCGGTAGGTTTAGTGTTAAAATCATTTTCCGCATTATTATCAATTTCTTCAAATCACATTGTTGTAGATACATTAGTCTTTCTATCGTTCTTAATATAACAGCAATTTATTCAATTGAATTGTCGGCAATTGAGTAATAAAATGACAATTTTAATACTCTGGGTCAGAATAGACTCAGGCACCGTCGTCGAAGGGTTAAACAAGAATAATTTTTTAAAAATCGGATCATGTGAGTTGAATTCTTCTTAAATATTAGAAGAATTAGTTTAGTAGCCAATGTTATTAAATTTTCATTTTAATTTCTATTGATCAGAATTTCGACGTTAAAAGTGAAAATAGCGATTTTTAATTTTTTTGTTGTCAGGAGATTTGGGATAATAAAAACAATGCTTTATTATCACACTTTAATTATAATATGTTAAACTATATATATGTATCAAATGCGTGCGTTTCACATGACTGCGTGGAGGAGACTGCAACTTCTCGATGCAAACAAACAAAAGACGCTACTGTCGAACGACACGCCACCAACAATCAACTATATATTTATACATGCCGATAATCTGGAGCCCGTGTATAGCACTTATCGATTTACACTTTCTTACATTTGTCTTCTATTTTTTGACACAAACCGTTGGATTCATGTGTTTAGGTGCACGTTCATTGTACCACTAATTGCGAGCCACTCCGGCACATCGGAAACGTGCGAGAGCAGCGAGGTTATGAACGGCAAGAAGGTTATGCACGGGGGCTTAACGAAAAAAAAGAAAAATATACAAGTTTTAATAATAACGGCGGGGAATAGCGTGCTACACAGTGGCCGGGCTAATAGATACAAACGAACACCGCGGCCGTCGTCGACGAAGTCCAGAGTGGAGAGGGAGGAAGGCGGGTGTGCTGTTTTCTTTTCCAGAGGGCGACATTAATCTTAAATTCTTAAGTGAAAAACAATGATTAATGAGACGTTCTCGCGCGTCCGTGCTAATAAAGCGCTCACGATGAAGAGAAATATCTACCGTTTGCCGGTGGCGTGCAACACCCTCGCAGCGGGGGGAGATATGGTGGCTGAGAGATCTTTAGCCAACCCTCCACCCCTTAAACTAAAATTGTTTCTCCTCACGTCACATAAATTACTTCTTTACGTTCTTACCTAATATTTCATCATTTTATTCTTTCGTTTTACCCCACCAAAACTAATTTCCATTCTTTCTTTATGTTATTCGCTAGTATTTAGATGTTCTGTCCTACGTGGACAACATAGTCTACTTAATTTAATTATCTGCTATACGGGGTGGTTCACCTAAAGGTAGTTCAACATTTCCATCGTTTGCGATGATGAGAATATATAAAAATATATTATGTTTGTAATTTATTGCAAATGAATTTCATATTTAATTTTAATTTCGAAAGCTAAAGAAAATACATATGCAACACTGTTCATTGTACAAGTCAATACAGATTCGAGCTAGCAATATTAAAACAGTAAAAACATTAGAAGAATTTAAGGTAATTATTTATAATAGGGGCTTCCTCACCGATTTTGATGACGCTGAAATATGTTGTCAAGGTCATCATTCTGAACAATTTTTTCCTATACATGTTACCGCCGCTCATCTTTAGTTTTCGAGTTACTCGCAAAAAAGTTTCAACATCTCAAAAAGTGATCGGAGTAGGTCTCGGTTAGGTCTGGGTTAGGTCTGGGTTATTTATATATTTATATATTTATATACTGGATTATTATATTTTTTTTTATTGTTGCAGATATCCAAGAATTCGTATAGTTTCATGCTTAATACTCTGTAAGGGGGGCCATATTACACTTTTATAAGCGGTCCAAAAATAACTTATTTTCATAATACATATTAGATTCGAAGAAATGATGTTTATTTTACTTCCACCTTTTATCACATGGGTAACTATTTACATTAGGGGCATCCTCACCAATTCTGATGACATTGAAATATGTTGTCAAGGTCATCATTCTGAACAACTGTTTCCTATACATGTTACCGCTGCTCAGCTTTGGTTTCCGAGATATTCGCAAAAAAGTTTCAACGTCTCAAAAAGTGATCGGAGTAGGTCTGAGTTAGGTCTGGGTTAGGTCTGGGTTATTTATATATTATTTATATATCTATATATTTATATACTGGGTTATTATATATTTTCTTGATTGTTGCAGATATCCAAGAACTCGTATAGTTTCATGCTTAATACTCTGTATGCTAACACAGCTGACAATGAAATGAGTTCGCGTTCGACACGATTCATTTCACGTTTCAGTTCGTAAACATAAACAGACAAGACAGCGGGTCTCAACTGATTGAAGTCGTTTTAAGTTGTGACCGCGGCCGCGTTATCGGCGGCCACAATTTCAAATCTAACGCAGACCTACTCCGATCACTTTTCGAGATGTTGAAACTTTTTTACGAATATCTTGGAAATTAAAGCTGAGCGGCGGTAACATGTATAGGAAAAAGTTGTTCAGAATGATGATCTTGACAACATATTTCCACGTCATCAAAATCGGTGAGGAAACCCCTGATGTAAATATTTACAGAATTTAAAAATACTGTCATATTATCTTCAACCTATTAAACATATTAAGGAAGGTAATAAATTTCTAGTTCACTCCAGTTCGTTGCAATTCAGGTAGAAAAGTTTCATTTTGCATAAAGATCCGCTGTCTAGTAATTAATTTACGTTACTGAGGCTGACTTGTCGGTTCACGATTAAAATCGCTACTGCTGTTGAAAGATCCATTCAAAAATCCTTAGCCCTGGACCATAGACGTTCGAAAATTATGAAATAATCGCCGGTAAATAATGCGTTGAAAAAGTTATGGTCCTTTTAAGAGTGAACAAATATTACTGCCAGTCACTGTAGGTAGAAAGGCGAATTTTCATAAAAGCGAGTTCTGTTCTCGACAGGGAAACGTTCGCAGCGAACGGTTGGCCACAAATTGTCGAGCGGCGAGCATTCCAGCCGGCAGGTACTGCCAAGAGGATGATCGCCAGACAAATTAAAGGTGAAACGAACCAGACTAAATTCTGCCCGAGCAAAGGAGATAATTTCCCGGGGCACAAAGAGACGAAAATTCGATTGATCGCGCAGGACACTCCCACAAGCCCGCGGATCATCAAAGGCGGGAGAGCCCAGCCCTCGAGCTGTGCACGTGTCACAGGTGTGCAGACGAAGTGACGAAAATGGGGTTTGCGTGTCGGTGGGAAACACTTTCGGGAGCCACGCCGGTCGCCACGCCGTGGCCGACACCTACTAATTAACGGAGGCAAATCGAGTTTTCAGTTACGAGCTCGTTTGCTGCTCGATCTGTACAGCGGCGGCTATCTTTCGTTTGATTTAATTGAAGTAATTACGAACGAATTCGATCTCGGGCCGGGGTTAGAAATTAACGGGCCGACCAGGGATCATCGGCCTCGGGAGCCCGCGGTTTAATCGATACTACGAATAGCGTTTCCGGTTTGTGCGAGACCAGTGCCGTTTGAAAACCGACGCAACCCTCTATACGCGTTCGCAACCTAAACGCGGCGAAGTTGCGCTTCGAGCTTCGTCAGAAGTCGTAGTCGTTGCATCAGGGATGCCGAGAAATTTCGCACGTTTTCGTTCCTTATTTTCGTTGACGTTAGAACTACCGAGTAATAAATACGACGGATCTATATTGCTTCGTAATCGTGACAAGACTATTATGTGCTTCAATGACGAAATTGCGGAAAACGTCATCGGCCTTTATGGGTCGTTTTTAAACTTCAATGCGAGCCGATTTTTTGATCGGGAACAATGTTTGTAATTTTAACTGTTCAGTATTGTCTAAATTTTAAGTTAAATATTTTTCAGAGTTACATGAATTTGTTCACATGAAATCTAAGACAGTATATAAAATATTTATTAACCTCCAGAAGCATATTTCATAGGGGTGTGCGAGTACCCGAGCCTCGAGTCGAGTCGGACAATGATCGGGTCGGGTCGGGTCGGGGTCCCGAAAGTTTGCAATATTCGGGTACTCGAAGTTAAAGTTGTATTTATATAAGCATAATGCTGTTTTATGATTTTTCAGTTCAATCTTTTATTTTCAAGGGCAGGTTCACAATGTTTTTTGTATTTTTAGTGTAATCGGCTATCAAACTTCGCGAGGAAAAAGATATTTTAGAATGCATTATGTGAAAGAATGTACGTAAAGGATGTTTCTGTTTCTAGCAAACACTGTTCTTACAAGACAAGGACTATTCGTCCGCACACTGTTCGTATAAGAGCACTGTTTCGTAAACAGTGTTTACTAATATTTACTTATTATTAATATTATGAAATTAAATTATTAAATTAATATTAATTTACTTAATACAGATTAATATTAATATTATTTTACTATACAGAGTTACAGAGTTATTTATTGCTGATTTGACCGCAGACTTGTCCCAACTTTAACTTCGTGTATCTGAATATTGCAAACTTTCGGGACCCCGACCCGACCTGACCCGACTACCTTTTCGGGTACCCGAAGTTTATAAACTTTCGGGATCCCAACCCGATCCCGAACAAATTTCACGACCCGACCCGATCCCGAAATTTCGAAGACTCGCACACCCCTAATATTTCAGTATTGTCTAAATAAGTTGAATATTTTGCAGAGTTACATGAATTTTTCACATAAAATCTACGACAGTACAAACAATATTTATTAACCCCCAGAAGCATATTCGGTTGACGTGGCTACGCAAAATTTATACGAGGTTGGTATCTCTACTATTTGAATTGATTTTTTAAGTACCAGCGTGGGAAGATCTACCATGAGATTTATTGCAAAAATGCAAGCAACGCGTTCGCATGCAACGTTATGGTGTATGGAGTCTCCATCCTGATCTACGGTAACGACTCCCGAAATGATTTATGAAACAAAATGTTTAAGTAGATATACATTCCTGGATCATTCTAACAAAAATCAGAATTTGATGCGTAAAACTAACTCGTTAAAACTGATTGGAGAACGAACCGTCACTCACGCCCGACTGCCATGACATTAGATTTATTATATTCAACATGAAATTATTCAAACTGAAATAAAGTAGTAACATTCAATATGAATAGTAAGTATATTAATCTCATTATTATATATACATATGTATGTATATATTATATTTATATTCTATGGTTCATTTTGAAGGTCCAATTAAAGGTTATATACAGAAAATACTAGTTGACGCGGGTTTTCGAAATAAGTGTCATAGCTTTTTCCTCAAGTTACCTATGAAAAATCACTGAATGACTAAAGATTAAAGAGCAGTCCCTTATGTTGGTCTCCACAGAACGATCTTGGTAATCAGTGACCAGCACAAAAACCTACAGTCAATAAAAATATAGAAGCAACTAAAAAGCAATACAATTAGAAAGGAAGATGAAGAAAGGGGACTAGAAGAAATCAACAACAACCAAATAATAGAAAAAGATAGGTAAGAAATAGAATCAATCAACAACAGTCAACTTAAACAAGAAGAAAATAGAAAAAGAATCAACCAACAACGATCAGTTAAAAAAAGAAGAATAAAGAAAACAACTAGAAGGCGCCCAACAACAATCGAATTACAGAATATGGAGCCTAGAAGAAACCTAGAACCACGCAACAACAATCAAATAAAAAAGAAAGAAGAAAGAATAAAACTCCCTACAACAACATCAAATCAAAAGCACCCAACAACAAACATCAAATTAAAAAGGAGAATAAAAAAAGAACTGAAAGGCGTCCAACAACGACCAAATTAAACGAGCATGGGATAGAAGAAAACTAGAAGCAACCAACAACAATAAAAAAAAAGAAGAAGAAAATAGAATAGAACACCCGACAACAACATCGAATCGAAAGAGGAGAATACAGAAAACACCCGAAAGGCGTCCAACAACGACCAAATTAAACGAGCATAGGATAGAAGAAAACTAGAAGAACCCAACAATAACAAAATCAAAAAATAAGAAGAAAGAAGACACCTGTAAAAAACTAGAGAACTGGAAAGAGTTAAAAAGGAAGGTTATCCGACGTTTCCAGGGGGCGTCTTAATAACAGAGTCTCCGGCAGTGCGTTCAACCCTTGTCCCGTGAGCGGGGTTCGATCTTTTCCTCCCCAACAACGACATAATTGTTTCGCGGCAGGAAAGTCCCGCGAGACCGTAAGTAATTCCGGTTCGAGGAAGGCAGGGTACGCTCTTTGGTGGGGGACGGTGGGGGGGGGGGGGGGGGGTAGACGACTCTTCCTCGGTGTCGATCACAAATTAACTCGGTTTAATTAATGGCCCACTTAGCTCCCCGGCCGACCGACCGAGCGTTTAACGATCAAGGCAGCCGACGACGACATGACTGTAAGAACACTGGCGAACTCGCCCTCAATTAATCGGTCGGCGGACGCGTGTTTTTTCACCGTTGCGAGAGAGAAGAAACAAAAAAAAAAACACCGTAAACCGGAGGCCAGAAAACCGCATTAACCCCGCACGAAAACACTCGTACAACCCCTACCTCGTGATCCTGCAGAACCCCGCGTTTCGAAATTTCAATAAACGCCGCGTAAAGCCAAGCATGGCATCCGGCCATTAAGCCGACATTGCTCAGCCAATTTCTCGCCACTTCTCTACGGGGTTGAACCGCCCCCGCACTTTTTCATCGGTCACGCGGGGGTGTGAACACGGTGACAAAAACGCTGGCGGAATCGATCGTGGTCTTTTTTTCCGCACCGGGAAGTCTAAAACTGAAAGGAACCGCGAAAGGAATAATCGCGCTCGCCAGAAAGAAGCCGGCCGCGATCATTCTCTAACCATTGCTCCCCTCTGCCCCCCTCGTCCTACTTCCTTCACTTCCCATCTCAAATTCTTCAGCTCTCTCATGCTATTTCTCTCTCTTTCTGAAAATCTTCAGCATTGTTAGGCTCTTCCTCTTCCTTTTTCAGATTCTACAGCCCTGTCATGGCCTCTCTCTCTCACTTTCTTTCTCAAATTCTACAGCTCTGCCTGCCTCTCTCGTTCTTAAATTCTCGAGCTCTGTCTTACTCTGTCTAGCTCTGTCTAGCTTTGTCTAGCCCTGTCTGGCTCTGTCTAGCTCTGGCTAGCTCCGGTTTAGCTCTTTCTCTTTTCCCCTGCTCTGTCGATGCACTCCGGCTCGAAATACTTGGGGTGAACGTGCACGAGAGAGCAACGCGGATAGGGTGGTGTAGCGAATGCGAACGGCGCGTTCGGTTGTTTCACATCAAAGAGACGTTTTGTCCCGCAGGCCGGGCCGGAGAGATTTACCGGGTGACCAGGGGGTGGGCTCGCCACAATGCGCCGCGCGTAAGGGCGCGTTTCGCGCTGCTGCGGCCGCGGGAGCGCGCGCGGCGCAAGCGATCCAGGAACCCCGTGTCTGGTCTGCGGCGGGATTTTTGTTTAGACTGGGGATTTTCCGAAATTTTACCACCGATACGAGCCACCACCCATGCAAATCACCCCTTGGTGCCAGTCGATTGGGATCGTTTGGTACCGCGCAGAGATCATAAGTTACCGAGCAGCTGCAGTCGGGGAGCAAAATTAAGTGGACGCCTTTTAAAAACTAATAGTATTTTGTAAAATTTGATCAAACTTGTGGATATACTTTGGTGTCTGATATTTCTACCCTCTACTCTATAGTTTTAAACAGTTTATGTTTGAAGAATAATGAGTAGACTGTGGATCTTTATGCAAAATAAAACCTTTCTACCTGAATTTCAACAAACAGGAGTGACACAACAGTTTATTGTCTTTCTTAATGTGTTTAATAGGTTGAAAATAATATAATCGTCTTTCTAAATTCTTGTTTGGATTATATACATACAGTGGACCACGAAAATGTTCGAACGCTCTTCAAAAGATATAAATGTTTGGTAATTTTAAATAGCAAATTTAATGTTATAATTTTAACTAATATCCCAATTAAAATAAAATTTAGAGAAAATTCAATATTAATTTACTTTTTCAGTAATTTTATAGGGAATAAATTAAAATCAGAATAACTTTTTAAAATTGGACCAAACGACTTCATTTTTTTCGAGCAATTAGAAGCATCGATTTACTAAATGATATGCAAAAAGGATTTTAAAAAATTTCAATTGGTAGGAATTACTTAACAAAATAAAAAAGGCACTTTCGAAAACTTTTTCATTTGATCCCGTCATTAAAATTTTAAATACGTGTATTGTAAACCTATGTTAGTTATACATATGCTAAAAATTTCATACAAAATATTTTTAAAAAGTCCAGTTTATACGATTCAGAATTAAATAAGTTGCCGTCTTTTCAAAAGTGTCTGAATATTACTGTGAGTCATTGTGGATATTTACTGGAGTCTGTTCCGAATCTTCAACACGAGTTTGACACGATGTTACAGTGCGAGGAGTTAATGCATAAAATCTGTAGCCTAGTAATAATAGATGGAAGCAATGTTATCACCACACGAAACACGAAATTACTTTTCTAACAACCCAATAATTTTATGATTTTCTATCGTCTACAACTGTACGTTTTCTTTCGCGACATTAACGTGTTTTTACCTAAAGGGACAGGTAAAGACCAATCACGGCTCGTTTCTCGCTGGTCAGATTTCAGTTGCACAAACAGCCGGAGAGTGTCTACCTATAGTATGACAGCCTCGGTCTGTCCCGTGAAACCCTACCGATAGTTCGAGTGACATGAGAGGGTGGCAGAAGTCATCGCTGCCTGACACGGGTTTTAAAGCCCCCAGACGTTCCTCCTTTTTGTTCTCAAGACCGTGCTTTCGAGCACGTGTGAACGTGCTTCCTCTTTCTCTCTTTCTCCAACCTTCTCTTCGTTTTTCTTCTCCCTCTCTCTCTCTCTCTCTCTCTCTCTTTCACTTTCTCTTTCTCGTCGCGCTACCGTGACTCGCTCCCCGTTACCTTGTCTCTCCATTTTACTCTCTTAAAACGTCGCGACAACTGCCGTGCGTAATTCCGGCATCGTCGACGGCGTCACGGCTTCTGAAATAAAACGCTTTTCGTGGCTGCAGTCCTCCGATAACGTCGACCACTGCACCGTCTAGAATTTTAATTGTGAATTGTTGCCAGTTAATGGGGTTGAAACGCGTCGTGGGACACCGACCCTTCTTGCGAGCCATCCTATCGGTTCCTTGCGATGAATCTTACTCGATCAGCTTTTACCATGCGGCTGCCGGCGCTGGAATTTATGGTTCAGAAAATTTCACCTGCTAACACTTTCACTGAGCACTTAGAAATCGGAGGCAGGATTGTTTGACCGGTTTTAAAAATGCATCTTTTGTGTTTCTATACGTTGCTAAAGTAGAACGTCAAGAATTATGAAGCCAGTTAAGGGTTGCATATGCTATTACGCTAATTAATCTTAAGAGAACAGCCATCAATTCGATCTAATTGCCAGAATCTGAATTTCTAAATATTTTATACTGTGATGGGGTCTTCAAAGGTTAATAAAACAAGTACTATTCAACCTTTTATATTTCGATGAACTCCAAGGATTATTAAAACATATACTATTCAATCTTTTATATTTCGATGAACTCCAAAGGTCACCGAAACAAATACTATAAAATCTTTTATACTTTGATGTACTCCAAAGAGTAATAAAACAAATACTATTCAATCTTTTATACTTTGATGTACTTCAAAGATTAATGAAAGAAATACTATTCAACCTTTTATATTTCGATGAACTCCAAGGATTATTAAAACAAATACTATTCAATCTTTTATAATTCGATGAACTCCAAAGGTCTACAAAACAAATACTATAAAATCTTTTATACTTTGATGTACTCCAAACAGTAATAAAACAAATACTATTAAATATTTTGTACTTTGATGGACTTCAAAGATTAATCAAACAAATACTATTCAATCTTTTATATTTCGATGAAATCCAAGAATTATTGAAACAAATACTATTCAATCTTTTATATTTCGATGAACTCCAAAGGTCACCGAAGCAAATACTATAAAATCTTTTATACTTCGACGTACTCCAAAGGTTAATGAAACAAATAGTATTCAATCTTGTATATTTCGATGAACTCCAAAGGTTAACGAAACAAAATACTATTCAACCTTTCTCTAAATGATACACAAAGTGAAAGCAACACCGATGATGAAAACAGTTACAAAAGGAATTAAACTTATCAAGCCAGCAGTACGAAACAAATAATTTATATTAAGAGAACAGAGGGTTGAAGTGGTTTCTGGCACAATAACTTTCAACGCAGTGTCTAAGACTAATTACAAACATAAAATGAAAACTTCACCAGTGACCAAGCAGGATAATACTCGGGCCCGTTGTAAGACAAAACTTCCGAATCCTCGATTTTCCACAAAGCTCGCATCTCGCTCGCAGAAGTTGTTCTTCGAGCTCAGTTTCCAAGCTCCGTGGAAATCACCCTTTATTCGTAATATTAAAAAGAGACTGAAGCCACATCTCGGCGCTCGAGTCTCTGCAGACTCTCGAATGATAATCGATCGAGACACAATTACGAGGAGCAGAAAGCTCGATTCATGTTCGCGAAAGACACGAGTTGAAGAAAAAACCTTGTACCGGGAGCAAAAAGACAGAGAAAGGGACAAAGAAAGCGATGGGAGTGGTTGATAAGAGAGAGAGAGAGAGAGAGAGAGAGAGAGAGAGAGAGAGAGAGAGAGAGAGAGAGAGAGAGAGAGAGAGAGAGAGAGAGAGAGAGAGAGAGAAATAAAGAGCCTATGAGAGAGGGAGATACAATAGGGGGTGAGAGTGAAAGAGAAAGGGGCGGGTTTGGGAAAAGAGAAGAGCCCTAGAGGGAAGCTCGTCGATATTCCGCGACTTTATCGGCCTGCAGAATAATTCATGAAAGAGGGCGGATAGTGCCAATTATAAAATAACGAAGTCGCCGTAGTGGCGTGGAAGAGGCCGTAGGAACAAGAGAAGAGCAGAGGAGGACAGCGAGAGCCGATGAGTATGACACAGAACGAGAGAAACACCAGGAAAAAGTGGGGGCACCACCGCGAGGGGTTGAGATCCCGAGGCAAAAAAGAGTTCGCAGGGAAAACCAGGAAGAATGTGTGTGGATAGAGGAAAAAAACCGACTTCGGCAATAAATTATATTAAAATGTAATATAAGACGGTTCGCATGATCAACTGCTCTGGAGTTACCTTTTTATTCTTTCTGGGTGGGCGTACGCTGGACATAATTAAGGAACATCGCTCCACAAAGTTTAGTCGGCGTTTTATAATATAGTTAACTTCGTTAAACTTTGAACGGGAGCCGTGTAATTATTATCGTTTTAAGCGAATGTGGGCCTCCGGGATTGGAACCGTATGGGGAATAATTAGTTGAGGGTTATTTACAATATTTATTTTTGCTAGAGAGAAGTTAAGACTATAATGGCCAGATCTAATTCTGTTAATAAGGTGGTGACTTATATCTTTTCAAATTGCTTTCGTTCTGTTTGAGAAAAATTTTTGTGCTTGCAGAATAGTGACTTTTTTTTAGATAAAAATATTTTTAAAAGTTTTAGATCTCTATCCTCTTCTCTTATGAGGGACATATAGGGGATGAAACTTTATAGGCATAACTTTGTAAGTGTTTTTTTTTATTATTACACATAATTATGCCATTTAGGCCAGTAATCAGCTATCTTAAGCGTTGTTGTTATTAATATTAACTGAACAGAAATTCTTACAGCGGTCGACCCTTATAGACACAATACTTTCATTCCCGCAAAACTCCACGTCAGAGTAGAGGAAGTGGTAATGTGGCCTAATTCTTGCTTCAAATGCAGGCAAACTAATAAGGTTACATGTGATGGTAAATATTTACATTAGGGGCTTCCTCGCCGATTTTGATGACGTTGAAATATATTGTCAAGGTCATCATTCTGAACAAAAGTTGTTCAGAAAAAGTTTCCTATACATGTTACCGCCGCTCAGCTTTAGTTTGCGAGATATTCGCAAAAATGTTTCAACATCTCGAAAACTGATCGGAGTAGGTCTGGGTTAGATTTGAAATTGTGGCCGCCGATAACGCGGCCACGGTCACAACTTAAAATGACTTCAATTAGTTGAGACCCACTGTCTTGTCTGTTTATGTTTACGAACTGAAACGTGAAATGAATCGTGTCGAACGCGAACTCATTTCATTGTCAGCTGTGTTAGCATACAGAGTATTAAACATGAAACTATACGAATTCTTGGATATCTGCAACAATCAATAAAATATATAATAACCCAGTATATAAATATATAAATATATAAATAATATATAAATAACCCAGGCCTAACCCAGACCTAATTCAGACCTACTCCGATCACTTTTTGAGATGTTGAAACTTTTTTGCGAATATCTCGGAAACTAAAGCTGAGCGGCGGTAACATGTATAGGAAACAGTTGTTCAGAATGATGACCTTGACAATATATTTCAATGTCATCAAAATTGGTGAGGATGCCCCTAATGTAAATAATTACCCATGTGATAATAGGTGGAAATAAAATAAAAATCATTTCTTCGATTTAATATGTATTATGAAAATAAGTTATTTTTGGACCGCTTATAAAAGTAAGGGTAATATGGCCCCCTAACAGAAATTATTGTATATAGTAAGATCTTGGTATCAATAGCAAATAGATAGAACAAATTCATTTCTTTATACAATTGAATAACGTTCTGACATTTTAATTTTACGATTACCGCGAAAAAATTTGGACAGTTGTAAGTGGCCCTAATATTTTGTCCAGAGACTGTACTACTCCTTCCTCTAGGGTTAACCCCTTGGCCTCCAACAACGAGTGAGACTCGTGGTAAGAAATGTGGGCCAAAAACAATAAGGACGAGCCCGACTCGTGGTACTTCTTTCGTGACAAACGTAAGCAACACTAACACGAAGATTACTAATTTTCTACGAGTTTTCTCAAAACATTATTAATTTAAATTAAGTATTAATTTGCAAATTGTTGCTGATACATTATCTACTTTTAAATTATAAATCATTTTTGTTCACTGTTCGGGAGCAATGCAATCATAAATTTTGTATTAATTTATAATTCTAAATAAGAACGTATGTATTGTAAGGAGGCTCGACACGTCAAGATTTGTTGCTTGCTCACAGGAAACTGTTTATTTTAACAAAATATTAACGCAACATAAATCAATAAAATTATATATAACGATTAAACATATGAGTAAAACATTCAGTACCATGTAGATACACGGTGGTATAATCATTCTTCTTACAGTATTAAGATTTGTTTGTGATTGGACTCGCGTTCAACCTCGGCCTCGCCGTTTCGATCTATTTTTGCGTCCGAGAAAAAACCGTGCATATTGTCTCGCACCTGTTTCGCCTTCGGTCGCACAGTTTTTCGACATTCCGCAATGTTTGTACAGTCGACCGCTCCCAAGGATTGTCAGGCACTCCCTCTCTTCAAAATGCTAATTAAGCTAGCCAATCATGGCATTGTTTTAAATTTCGGAGGAGCGCGACAATCCCTGGCAACGGCCACTTCGTTTCAAATCTTTCAAGGAAGCAGTCGATTTCGCACGCGATCTCATTTCTCTCACTCTCGGCGACTGCTTCCCCTTCAATTAGTTTTTCATCTCAAGTTCTGTTCAAGTATCTTAATTCGTCTCATTTCTGTCCCTTGCGTTTATTAGTTTTGTTTCATTTTGTACACATAGTTTCAATAAGTTCTATATTAAATATCTAGTCAATTCACATCAATACAGTCCACTTCTCCTTCTATTCGTTCGCGTCACCACGCCTAACTTACGCCTCCACCTTCCATCTTCCGGCTGCACGCACAGCGCTGTGCGATTCCGGCGACCTTCTGGAGCTCTCGGCAAAATATCGAGCGGAGTCCCTAAAATTCACCAATGAATTGATCATAATTACTTCCCAAACATCTTAAAAGTATTAGTTGTGCCCAAACGTGTTTATTATTTCATAATTCCCTTCGTTGCGCCGAAATATACATGTCATAAGACGCATACATTTTGCGCAAGTTCGAGCACACGGCTAAACAGCTAAATGGCTCGACGCGTGACCCATCTTCTTGTTTATTATGGCCCGAGGAATCGGGAGTTAGCGGGTACGACAAGGGGTTAACTTATAGCATGAACCAAAGAAGATAGAATTACCTCGCACCACAATTTTCATGACCTTGATCCGTTGCAAATGCATAAAATCCATCATCGTGTCTATGAAACTAAATGATAAGCGCTGTGAAAGGGCGAAATGAAAATTCCAAAGGCGGCGAAACTTTCGAAATCCATCTGATTTCTAAGTGAAAGCTAATCGAAGTTTCCCGGGGATCGGAAGATCCAGATCGTCCATCAAACGGACACGAGGTTACAGAGTCCGGTCGTCGATGAAACTTATGAGTTAGCGGGTGCGACAAGGGGTTAACTTATAGCATGAACCAAAGAAGATAGAATTAGCTCGCACCACAATTTTCATAACATTGATCCGTTGCAAATGCATAAAATCCATCATCGTGTCTATGAAACTAAATGATAAGCGCTGTGAAAGGGCGAAATGAAAATTCCAAAGGCGGCGAAACTTTCGAAATCCATCTGATTTCTAAGTGAAAGCTAGTCGAAGTTTCCCGGGGATCGGAAGATCCAGATCGTCCATCAAACGGACACGAGGTTACAGAGTCCGGTCGTCGATGAAACTTATGAGTTAGCGGGTACGACAATGGGTTAACTTATAGCATGAACCAAAGAAGATAGAATTACCTCGCACCACAATTTTCATGACCTCGATCCGTTGCAAATGCATAAAATCCATCATCGTGTCTATGAAACTAAATGATAAGCGCTGTGAAAGGGCGAAATGAAAATTCCAGATGCGGCGAAACTTTCGAAATCCATCTGATTTCTAAGTGAAAGCTAATCGAAGTTTCCCGGGGATCGGAAGATCCAGATCGTCCATCAAACGGACACGAGGTTACAGAGTCCGGTCGTCGATGAAACTTATGAGTTAGCGGGTGCGACAAGGGGTTAACTTATAGCATGAACCAAAGAAGATAGAATTAGCTCGCACCACAATTTTCATAACATTGATCCGTTGCAAATGCATAAAATCCATCATCGTGTCTATGAAACTAAATGATAAGCGCTGTGAAAGGGCGAAATGAAAATTCCAAAGGCGGCGAAACTTTCGAAATCCATCTGATTTCTAAGTGAAAACTAATCGAAGTTTCCCGGGGATCGGAAGATCCAGATCGTCCATCAAACGGACACGAGGTTACAGAGTCCGGTCGTCGATGAAACTTATGAGTTAGCGGGTGCAACAAGGGGTTAACTTATAGCATGAACCAAAGAAGATAGAATTACCTCGCACCACAATTTTCATGACCTTGATCCGTTGCAAATGCATAAAATCCATCATCGTGTCTATGAAACTAAATGATAAGCGCTGTGAAAGGGCGAAATGAAAATTCCAAAGGCGGCGAAACTTTCGAAATCCATCTGATTTCTAAGTGAAAACTAATCGAAGTTTCCCGGGGATCGGAAGATCCAGATCGTCCATCAAACGGACACGAGGTTACAGAGTCCGGTCGTCGATGAAACTTATGAGTTAGCGGGTGCAACAAGGGGTTAACTTATAGCATGAACCAAAGAAGATAGAATTACCTCGCACCACAATTTTCATGACCTTGATCCGTTGCAAATGCATAAAATCCATCATCGTGTCTATGAAACTAAATGATAAGCGCTGTGAAAGGGCGAAATGAAAATTCCAGATGCGGCGAAACTTTCGAAATCCATCTGATTTCTAAGTGAAAGCTAATCGAAGTTTCCCGGGGATCGGAAGATCCAGATCGTCCATCAAACGGACACGAGGGTACAGAGTCCGGTCGTCGGTGAAACTTATGAGTCGATTGCCTCGCGACCGCTTCGAAAAACCACCCCGCCCGTCGCACTATTTTCAGAACGACGACAGCGGGAACGAACTGAATTAAAGTTTAATTAAAGCCCGGTAAAATTCCTGCCGCCGAAGCCGATGACGAGGAGGAGGAGGAGGAGAGGGAGAGAGGTCAAAGGTCTCTCGGACACGATAGGGGTGAATCAGAGGTTCCTGCGAGTGACGTGCGAAATTGCCGGGCCACGTCAGGGGTCATCGTAACCCCGAAAACGCCCCAGTGGACAACGCTTTCTCCGATTTTTTTGCAATTTTTTTCTCCTATAATTCCTTTTTCCGTCTTTTTGTTCGCTCCTCGCCGACATTCTCATGTGTCTGGATATTACGAATTAAAATACGCTCACGTCCTGCCAACGAGTGGGGAACGCGAGGGGATGATCAAGGGGGTGTACCGAAGGGGCAACGGGCTCTTCAGCCCTTTCCGCGACCATTGGCAAAGGGGATACTTTGTACCGTTTGTTTTTCCTTCCCGGCCACCCTCTTGGCCTCTTCGCCCCTTCGTTCACCCCCGTTCTTCCCTCCTGCGGTACCATATTTTCTTCTTCGATTTTCTGGTTCCGTCGGTCTCCTGATTTTCGATTAGTTCGTTTTACCTAGCTCCAGAAAAATCTGACTTCTGCACCGTGCATTGTCCTCTTCTTATCTTCTTCTTATTTCTATCAATTTTTCACGAGGATAAGTGAAATTCAACTTTGATTCTTTGTAGTTTTCTTTCCTTTTGTTCTAGAAAGATTATCGTTATACTGCGAATCTTTATGCAAAATCAACATTGTTCGCATCGATTGCAAGGAACAGTAACTATATTTCTTTTTTTCTTTAACAATCTTAATCGATTGAAACAAATATATGGGACGTTATTAAATTCTATTAATGTACTATTTTAAATTGCCTCAACCTGTTTCTGTCAAAAATGTATAAAATTTGCAGACTAATTATTATGTTTGCAGCATAGTGACTCTTCTAGATTAACGTATCGCGTTAAGAAGTTCTAGATATGTATCCACTCTTGTAAGAGAGATATAAAAGTGAAACTTTATAAGTGTTTTTTATTTATTATTAGACATATTATACGTATAATCCGTTTAGGCTGATTGTCCCAGTAGTCAGCCATCTAAGGTCAGTAGTTAGACATCTTAAGTGTTGTTATTATTAATATTAATTTAACCGTATTTCCTACTACTATTAACCTTTACAGACACAGTACTTTAACCGAATTTTGTACTGTACAACAGCATAATTGTTCTTATCTAGGTAAGACCAAATGGAAGTTTAAGTAGACATGTCCTACACTCAATCTGCATCATGTGATATTCCACTTAACCGTTTTCTCGACAGTGGAACGATGTATGAGCGAATAGTACCGATTTAATAGAATAATACTGACAAAACTTTATTATAAATATAATTTATAATATATATATATATAATATACATAATATTTATAATGTGTTCTACCAAACGCAATATTATTGAACAAGTACAGGCCTATCACAAAATGTAGTTCTTAATTTTAATTTTGTATCAGTGAATAATATATTATTCCACAAACCTACTATGTGTAAAAATGTAAACATAAACACCTCAAATACAGCACAGGATGTTCTAACAATGCAATGTTATTGAACAAGTAATATCCGAGCACAAAGTGTAGTGGTTAATTTTAATTTTGCACCAGTGAATAATACATTATTTCACAAATCTACTATGTGTAAGAAATGCAGAAATAAACATCTCTATTAATTTTAATATATCATTTATAAAATTCTGTTAATCTTTTCTTTAAACAGCTCAAGGTGCTCTGACAATGCAATATTATATTATTGAACAAGTACAAACCCAGCACAAAATGTAGTACTTAATTTAAATTTTGTACCAATACATAATACAGTATCTTGCAAATCTATATATAAAGAATGTACGTATAGAAATAATCGTATATATATTAATAACAATTAACATGTAACTTATAAACTTCTATGTTTCCTTTAATAAGCACAAGAGCGTTTAATTAAAAGAGCTCGCGTCGGCTCGATACAAAGCAGCGGACCCTAAAACTAAATCCTGAGCGTAGATACAAATTATTCGTTTATTAACGCGTAAGGTACGGTGGCTCGAAGCTTCGGGAAAGTTTCAGCTTAACAAAAAGGAAGCGGAGGATCGAGACCGAAGCGCTCGGAAGTTTCTTGCTCTTCTCTCCTCAAAGAAGATAGAGAGAGAGAGAGAGAGAGAGAGAGAGAGAGAGAGAGAGAGAGAGAGGGAGAGAGAGTGAGGGGAGGTAAGGACCGTCTGAACGCTGCGAATTTTAATTAAAGTCCAAAAATTCCGTATAGCTGAAAGAGTCCCTGCTGCGAGCCGGGTTCGAAAGGATAAAATGATTCTCTGCGAATGACGTCCGCAGCCGGAGGGTGGCTCCCAGTGGCCGGTGGATCAGAAACTACCTCGTGGCAATCTCTCACCCCGATGCGGAAGATGGATCGAGAAGAGATTATACCGACATCCTAGAAAACGATTTACACTAGCTGGTATCGGGACCCAGACACTTTCTCCTCGAAATAACGACGTGGCTGAGACGGCTCTTGCGGGAATTCCTTGGCTCCACAAACTTTCCAAAACACCTCAAAATTCAAAGTAAACTCAAAAGAATTTCCTCCTGTCTGTGAAAATTGGCTGTGTACTTCTGAACATAAATATTTATGAAAACTCATTTTCTGGAAATGTAGTCAATTGTAAGTCTTTGTAGACTATTTGAGATCGAGTGACTTTTTAGAAATGGTCCATATGATTGTAGCGTATTCGAGAACGAAGACATCGCAAAACTCAAAGCAAACTAAAAGGAATTTCTTCTTGCTTGCAAAACTGATCTGGCTAGTTTAAAGAATAAATATTTACGTCGAGTCACTTTCTTGAAATATAATCAGTCAATAAAATCTTCATTTATTTTCATAAATGGAGTCATATTTTTTAAAATATTCCAAATCGCTACAGTCTATTCAAGAACATAGAAGAATTAGATTACTACATGAACGTTCGATGTCATGAATTACAACCAGTGATGCCAGATCGCTTAAATCGAGGGGAATACAGGTTACCACCTCTTCGATGACCAGAGTAATATGTGATACGTTGCGCGGCACGTCACGTGACCAGTCTACGGTGTTCGTGGGGGACGTTGGAGTGTGCTCAGGTAGTGGACTGGGATAGTGGAAGGGGAAATGTAGGAGAGAAAAAAACAACCAGTTCTGGTTGTTTCTGACATCACAGATTACAACATGTAAAAAACGTGTTTAACACTAGGTTTACGGAGCACTAAAATTGATTATTTTACATTGCTTTATAAAAATAATAAAATTGTATTTACTTAGATCTTCAGCGATTTTTATTGTAATATGTACACAAAAAAATAAATCTATTTAATAATTCCTCACGAATGCCTTCTTACACTCTTAATAATCGTAAATTAAAAATTTTTGAATCCGTCATTTTGACGGGACCCGTAAATCTAGTGTTAAGGAATGGTGAATGATATAGTTAGTACAGCTTTTTACAATTTTTTTATCCGAGTTTTATTTTATTTCGAAGAAGAGGGAAAGAACACAATTTGTCCTCCTGCAAAGTAACGCAGAGAAAAGTAGACAAGTTGTGCAAAACACCTTGTACGAGAATTTTTATAGACAGAAGCTCGATTTACTAAAACCGCAGGAATGCTTTCGTTTGCATTTTCCATCTCCATTAAACACCGTCGGAGAATTTAAGTCGAATAATGTATCAAAGCCGGCGCGGACCGTTCAGTTCCAGCGGCGTCGACAAAAATGGCGTTAATGGTAACGGGGGCGGTAGAATTAATGCAGCGTAGAATGAAAGTGGGAAAGAATTTCATTGGAAAATAAAGGGAAGACGAGAAAAAATAAAGAGAGGTTGAGAGGAGAGATTGTTCCGTCAGTTTGGAGAAACATGCAGCTCGCGGAATACGTCAGGAACATTCCGGCAATCCTTTCGGCCGTGAAAAGAGTGGCGTTTGCCGATGGCCGATTGCCCGTCGAGTAATTAACGACCATTAACTCGCCGTTTCTTGGCCGTGGCCGGGATCCTGGGCAAAAGATGGCGCGGCAGGATAATTAAATCGCTTTCTAACTATGTACTTTGCGCCTTTTACGGCAGATTAACAGCTTCGACCCGGCCGGGTCCGTAAGATCGGGCGTAAGCTGTTTCACACCCTTTGCCCTTGGCGTCGCGAATTTCTCGGGCCTTCGAACTGCATGAAGCTAACGGAGCGACGCGGCGCGACTCACGGGAAAATTTCTTCCTCGTTTAACGCTTCAAGTGCGCCTCTTCACTGTCGTTAACACGTCCGACGTCAAAGGTTTTCCCATTAGAAACGCGTCACCATAAAATACACACGAATCCGGATTACAGGTGAGACGCGTTGCATTATTCGTCCAGGAATATTTTATTAGTTACCAGGTTCCTAAGAACCAAGATATAACTCTCTTCTTTAAGAAGATGTTCGTCTATTTTGTAAATAGTTGATTTCTTCTGTGACGGCTATTAAGATCGTAACGTATCTTAATACGGAATTCAGAATAAATTTAATTTTTGTTAAAATTACCCCACAAAGCTGTCAATTTCTATGGACCTAGCGATTATCCTATAAACCTGACAATTTTTATGGTTCTGTAGCACTTAAAGCTTCAAGTACGCTTTTCAACTATCGTTAAAACGTCCGACGTCAAAGGTTTTCCCATCAGGAACGCGTCATCATAAAATACACACGAATCCGGATTACAGGTGAGACGCGTTGCATTATTCGTCCATGAATACATTATTAATTGCCAAGATAGTAAGAACCAAGATACAACTCTCTTCTTTAAGAAGATGTTCGTTGATTTTTGAAATAATTGATTTCTTCTGTAACGGCTATTAAGATCGTAACGTATCTTAATACGGAATTCAGTATAAATATAATTTTTGTAAAAATTACCCCACAAAGCTGTCGATTTCTATGGACCTAGCGATTATCCTATATTCTTGACAATTTTTATGGTTCTGTAGTATTTAACGCTTCAAGTACGCTTTTCAACTATCGTTAAAACGTCCGTCGTCAAAGGTTTTCCCATTAAGAACGCGTCACCATGAAATACACGCGAATCCGGATTACAGGTGAGATGCGTTATATTATTCGTACATGAATGTTTTATTAATTGTCAAGATACTAAGAACCACGATTCTCTCTTTTGTCTAAGAGTATGTTCTAGTGTCAAGTTTTTAAGAAATTGACTTTTCTTTGCATTTTCTGAACTCCCATTTACATTTTTTATGTAGATAGGTTTTTTGGAAGCAGTACTAGTTTGAGGGAGATTACAACAAATTTCAAATTTGTTTAATATTATGTAAATAACTACTATTTTCATACATCGTACATCTTATATGTATAAAAATTTTCGAGATATCAATAGAGGTATAACCACTTTTAGCTTCAAGGGTTGTTTTCACCCCATCAACACGGGAAATCGTCCATAAAAAAATGTGTGTTAAATTCTATAATACAATTAATAAAATAATTTAATGAAAATGAATGAATTTACAAAAAGGTCTAAGTATGTTTGATTTTTAAAATGTTCATACTATAAGCAAAAATTCCTGTAAGTAATTTCATTAACAATTACACTGCGTGTCTTTGTGTATTTTTGGAATGTGTACATTTTTAACATTCAAAGCATTACACAGGGTGTACGCGCTATCACTAGTCAGCGTTTTCTTGTAAATAGTAAATATTAGAAAAAATGAAAGAGGAAAAAAGTAGTACTGTTTTTTATATGCAACACAATGGTGTATGTAATTTTTTTGTGTTCATACTATTTTGTTAGATATGAATATTTTATACCAATTGGTATAAAATATTCAAAATGTTCCTTCCATTTCTGACCTTGCATGACCTTGAAGATTACGGTGCAGTATACGGATTAATTCATTACAAAATTCATTACACATTTACAAAATTGAAGGTCACCTTCATATCTAATGAAATAGTATAAACACAAAAAAATGACATACGCCATTGTGTTGCGCATAAAAAACAGTACTACTTTTTCCTCTCATTTTTTTCTAATATTTACTATTTACAAGAAAAACGCTGGCTAGTGACAGCGCGTACACCCTGTATATAAATACAAATTAATAGATTTTTATTTTATTTATACCACAGGAATAATCAAGGAAAATTACAGTAAAACATCTAATGCTAAAAATCAACGTTTACATTTTCTTGTTCCTTTTATTTCATTTTTTGTATAAGAGATCGACACTCAATCTCAATGTTAGAGTATAAACGACGATCATAGGGTATAAATCTTGACAGAAACTTTCCGTAATTATCGTTCTTACTAATTCCAAAGAAGCTCGACCGATAAAATAAAGTTCTAAGAGAACGAAGATTCAAGAAAGCGATTTTTCTTCATTGAACCGAGGAAATAACATCCATGAATTTTCCGTGTCCCGACCTAAATCTAGAAAAGTGGTTCTTTATCTTGAAACTTCGATTTTCACTATTTTACATTCCGGGGATGGTGGGGAGGATGCCGGGGACAGACTTCTTCTGCCGATAAGAAGGGACTTCCTTAAGGGTCCATGAAAGGGACGGTCCAAAGCTCCCCTTTATTTTCGTCCACCAGCAAATCACATACTGCCGACCGATAATTTTATTTGCTACGTATTTCCCCGTCGTACTGGAATTAAAGATTCCGACGGAGCCTTTTTTCGAGGAACGTCCTTGCCCCTCGCAGACGAAGATCAAAAGGGAATCGAAAAAAGATATCGAAGGGGAGAAGTATAGGAAATAAACTGGCTTCGGCCGTATTCGATCGTTCCTGGCCATTCTGTACGGGGAAAGTAGCAGGGAAACAACATTTTTTTGTCGATTCTGATTTTAGGGGTGGGGTCTAGGGTAGTTTAGAGTCTGTTACTGCTGACAGATCGCAGTGAAAAGCTTTTGTACCCTCGTTATATTTTCCGTTCGATCTTTCCGTAAAGTTGTCCGGCTTTGAGATTGCTCGATTCATATTTTATTCTCTGAAGCTTTGTACACATCGAAGCAACATCGACCGTAAAAGCGGCGACTTCTTCAAGATAAATGCAGCATCAACTAAAAATTGCTCGTTGTTGCTTCAGCTTCGAAATAACTTTAGATCTCTCGCAATATTTTGGGATATAATTAAATGTATTGTATAAGATTACAATTAAGGGCTGAACTGTACTTTAGAGGATCAAAAATTATCAAGTTTTCTGTATGTGATGCTATACACTTTGACTAGAAAATGATAGAGACGTGTAAGGTTTAGTACACGAAATTCAAGTTTTGTTTACCGGAGTCCACTCGTTGAAAAGTTATACACATGTAAACATGAGCAATTTTAAGCGTTTTTGACAGGTTAGAGCGTCGCCATATTGGATATTCGTTGGGCGGTAGAGGTAGGACTGCTGAGCGCATACGCTGAATAGATAGTGGGTGTTCAGTTGAACGGTATAGTCCAAGTTAGTTTGGTGTTAGTTAAAAGTGCTCAACTTTACACGCGTATAACTTCTGAACCAGTGAACTCCTGGCAATAAGACTTTCATTTTCGGTGTTTTCTCGTCGAAGCCTATAGGACTGCATAAAAAAAGTTTTAAAAAATTGGTCCTCCAAAGTACAGTTTAACCCAATTAAGAACACGGCACGGATGGAGAACACAAAAGACGTAACACTGACTTACGAAAATATGTAATCGCTCTGATCGCACTACAATAATCAAATCACTTTTATCGCACTGGACTCAGTCCTTCGCAATGGTCGCATGCGTTCTGTCCGTTTTTAAACGATTTGCTCACGATCTCGATACTCTCTTACTCACACATCTAAACATACATACATACACATCTAAACACACACTTTACCTGAGGTCGTTGACACCGCTTTTGTCTCGACCGTTCGGCGATAATTCGCGATCGGCGATTCCGCAGCCAGAACATTTAACAGACGCCGATCGCCTTCTGCAGATCGCACACATCAAACATACATCCACACAGAATTACAAATCCATAATATTTACATTTCTACATTGTACCGTTACTGCCACAAAAAAATACAGTCAGCGTAAAAAGTATTCGTACATCCTTCAGATACGAATAATTTTTTGAAAATTAGACCAAACGTCTTCAGTCTTTTTGAGATGTTAGAAAGATTAATTTACTAACTAATAATTTGATTCAAAATTGGTATTAGTCGTAATTGTGAAGGAGAAAGTAAAAGTCACCATGTTTTGATCTGTGTCTGTAATGAAAATTCAGGACGTGCCTTCTGTAAATATTAAAGTTTGCTCTTTTCGATGAGTAGAAGGTGTTGGTATAAGAAGAAATTGTAACAACAATTTTCTTGCATCCTTTACAATGAGGGTCTGCAATTTTAAATATACCACTGCCTCGGCAACGAAACAGAGTAACAAAATTGTACTCCGTTTTTCGAGAGACTCGATAATTTTGCGAGAACAACCGTGTCACTTCCTGGCCCTTTCCACAGATTCGCGACTCAATACCTGTTTACCTTGGGAAACGTGCCAGCCCCGGTGTTTTCCTTTCCGTCGAATCGGCGAATAACAACGAAATCCACCAGGGAACAATACTTACTTTCCTGTCCAGGCCTCGGTTAGACTTTTGAGGGAGCTTGCTCGTTTGCGCGTGAAAGGAACGGAATCGTGGCCAAGCAGCGCGCGGGGGTGGAGACGCCACCGGAGGGTTGGAACCGATGATCTTCTGTTTTAAATCGAAATCGCGGTAGGGTGGGTCGCCAACCGAACCCAAACCCGAACTCGGCTTCGAGGGTGACGCGGTTTACATAAAGAACAGTTTCGACCGTGAACTTTAAATAAGACGTTCATCGAAGGCGAACGGCGAGGGTGCGATGACTGTAACGGGGGATGAATTCTTGTTCTGCTTGTGAGGCCTGTCATTCACTTTCTGCGGGGAAAGTGAACACTTAACACATTATCTACCGGCGATTATTCCATATTTGAGTCTATGGTCCATGACTAAAGAATTTTTAATGGTTCTTTTAACAGCAATAAATATTGCAATCATGAACTCACCCTGAATAACGTGATAGTTTCATTTGGAATTATTATGTAAAAGAAGATTTTTGTAAATTCCTTTTAGTACAGCGCAATTATTGAAAAGCCTATTATTAGGCTTCCGGCCGATAAAGTGTAAGGGAGACTTTCACATTAAATTATATAAAATAAAGATATTTAGGAATTTTTTTTCTTAAAATATACATTTTCTAGAAAAACTTTTTGTCCTTAGTTTGTATACTCTTTTAGTATACAAACAATGTTTTTGTTCCGGTATCATTTATAGATGGCGGTCAAGGCACTGCTTACAAAATATGGCGTAAAAATGGTGGCCATCATAACTGCTTCCGGTAGATAAAGTGTAAGGGGCACTTTCTCATCAAATTATTTAAAGTAAAGATGATATTTAGGAACTTTTTTTCTTAAAATATACATTTTCTAGAAAAACTTTTTGTCCTTAGTTTGTATACTCTTTTAGTATACAAACAATGTTTCTGTTCCGGTGTCATTTATAGATGGCGGTCAAGGCACTGCTTACAAAATATGGCGTAAAAATGGTGGCCATCATAACTGCTTCCGGTAGATAAAGTGTAAGGGGGACTTTCTCATCAAATTATTTAAAATAAAGATGGTATTTAGGAATTTGTTTTCTTAAAATATATATTTTCTAAAAAAACTTTCTGTTTTCAGTTTGTATACTCTTTTAGTATACAAACATTGTTTTTGTTCCAGTGTCATTTATAGATGGCGATCACGGCACTGCTTACAAAATATGGGGTAAAAATGTAAGGAGGACTTTCTCATCAAATTATTTAAAATAAAGATTGTATTTAGGAATTTGTTTTCTTAAAATATACATTTTCCAGAAAAACTTTTTGTCCTTAGTTTGTATACTTTTTTAGTATACAAACAATGTTTTTGTTCCAGTGTCATTTATAAATGGCGGTCGCGGCACTGCTTACAAAATATGGGATAAAAATGGCGGCCATCGTAACTGATTATAAGATGTTCTGAAATGAGAAAATGAGAAGAAGTACTTGAACTTTATATCAATGACTATTATATGAACAACTGTGAGACCAAAAATCAAAATGGCGATGTATAATGCGAGTTTAATCAAATCAAATTTGTTTAAGTATATTATAGTGTAAATAATGTGAAGCAAAATACGTGAATTGTACAAACCGTTTGAAATAGTTCGGACATAAACGACCCTCTTTACAGTTTAACCAGTTAACTGCGTTCGACGTGTATACACGTCAATCCAAAGCTCTATTGCGGTGCAGTTGATGTGTATACTCGTCGTGTAAATGAAAAAATATCCATTCGCTATAAAAACTTAGAAATTTCAATAAGATGTAGAATTTATAATAGGCGCATTTGCCCCACGTTCGAAGTATATACTCATCATTGCTTGATTTTAATTATGGATCCCATGGGGGATTTTTAAAATTACATTCCGCAGTTAACTGGTTGTTAATAAACGTCCTAAAATAACTTCTATACATGAAACGTTTATTACGCAGAATCTAAAATATGCATCCCTTGAAAATGTATTTTTGTGATAATTATATAGAAGTTGGTCATCAACATATATAGGGAAAAGTTGTTCAGAACCATGACCTTGACAACATATTTCAAGGTCATCATAAAATCGCTGATGAGGACCAATTTCTACAATAATTACCGTATTTTTAAAAAAGTTTCTAATACTAATTTTCCTCCGTTTGTGAGCTCCGTACAATTGTTTGTTTCGATATCTGGTGAAACAATTGTTAAAAAGAGAAATAAGATACTTTTAGAAGAAAATAAGATTGTTCTCGAGCGATTGATAAGAGTAGGAATTCGCGTAAGCAACTGCAATCCAGTTTGCCGCAATACAATTAGGAGGAGCACGGGGAACGTAAAATTGTTGACAGAATAATAGACGGGCGAACGAGAAACTAGGGAAATAAACGGTAAGCGGCGGAACGAGACGATACGCAACCCGTTCCCCGTAGAATCCCGATAGCAGCCACTAAAATTCCTTTAATTAGAAAATTAGTGGTTGTTCTCCAGGGTCGTGTAACCCGCCACCGGTCTCGTACGCTTCCTCAATTAACCTGCTTTTGCGCCTTAATTGCAGTCCGTGGCTCTTTGCACCTGTTAGATAACGAAACCACTTATGCACGGTGTGCACGCGCGTAGATCGCGGGATCCTGCGTAAATCTTTTTTCTTGTTTCAAAAGCGAAAACCCCGGCTGCCTTTGTCCTTGCTCCCGTTTATTCACTGGCCTTTGGCCGGGCAATATTTTTGAACAATGTTCCCTTTCTCCGTTTCTTTTCCGCCTAGTGTCCTCGTGAGCGTGTGCGCGCGCCCGCACGAGCGCGTGGTTTGTTTCGAAACGTGATTACGGAAATACCTGGGAAAACGAGGAAAACTCAAGTTGCTTCTAAATTTGCGCAACCAAACATAAAATACACGCTTTGTCGTCGCACTGCGTGCATTGTGTATTTACGACGCACGTTTATTGTTTGAAGCTTTCGGAATATTGTGTTCAGACAATATTTTTGACTTTGCGCTCGGAGAAGATTTGATATATGCTAGTTTTGTCTATTAGCGCGGAGGACAGCATTGTTTGGGCATTGTTATTGGCGATGACCGGACTGAGGATCTTTAGTGGGGTAATCCAAACGATATAAAGATTGATGTCACTGTAACCAGGACCTAAAGACAAATACATATACAGAACGCTCGAAACAAACAATTGAATATTTATACGGTACATAGGACCAGAGTTGGGCAGTAATTAATTACATGAATATTTAATTACATCTTCAATTACATAAGCAAAAGTGGACTATAATTTCAATAAGAAAACGGTTAAATGGTTCAAAACATAAAAATTAGTGGTTTGAAAGAACAATTACACTGAAGTAATTGTTACACTCAATTACAATTACTGTAATCGTGTTAAGTAATTGCAATTACTCCTTTCAATTGCTGTAATTGTAATTGAGGCTCTCAGTTACAATTACTTCTTGAAGCTAAGTAATTGCAATTATTTGTAATTTAAATTACAGGTAATTTAAGTCTTAACAATTAAAATGACATCGTAATTGCAGTAATATAATATTTCCTAATATATGATGTATTTAATAAATAATAAATATTTCCTAATAAAAACTACATTGTCAATGTAAGTGAACCTATTTCTTATGAGGTGTAATTTAATATATAATAAATATTTCCTAACATATGTTTTGTTTGTTTTTTTTAGCCATTTCCATTGAGTAGGTACCTAATTACTTTTTTTTTAGTGCCATTTTGGCGTTAAGTAGTTGCAACTACCAATTACAATTACTTGTAATTGCATTAAAATTACTGGAAATTGCAGAAATAAAATTACAGTTACATATAATTGTAATTGGTAATAGCAATTACTTCGGCTCAACCAGTAATTGTAAGTGTGGACCAAAATAGCGTTATAATTTCCGAGCGCTTCAAGTAAGCATCTATGTACAAGTCGAAACTTTAAACTGTTATATCTCATCATGGAAATATCTGAGAAAAAAATGTTTCAGACAAAATTTACTTGTTTTTTCCTTTAGAATCTTAATGTATAACGTTTTATAGGGTGTTCCATTTAAAATGATAAAGGCACCCCCCCCCCCTAAAGGGCAAGGGGGGCACTTCACGTATATGTAGTTAGAAAGGCCCCTCAGATCCATGCAATAGAAGACCAAGAACTTTAAAGTCGGTGGCATAGTTTTCGAGATATTGAGCTGTTAAGAGTTATGTGGGCCACCCTGTATATCGTCATGATTGAGGTATGTACTGGCATCTAATTGTAAATATCATCGCTTGCGATCATTTCCTCAGTGTTTATAAAACCGCATTCTGAATATCCTCATCCATTGCTGAGCTCGATGCACTAAGCGGTAGGGGAAGTGTGGGGATGAATTGTGGACATTTAACCGTGGATTGCTGTAGTAAGTCAATCTGATGATAATATACAAAATTGTATACAGGTTGTCTCACCCGGTCTTGATATCTTGATTTCTTCGCTATTGCTAGTCCTACCAAACAATGTTTCACATAAGAATTAAATGGTGCTGAGTGGGGCATAATTTGGAGATATTAGTTTATTCGTGAGTGAACGCGTTAAGGTCATATGAAGGTCAACTTCGTTTTTTTTTAAATGGAATTATATGTATAAATACTTTTGAATACATCAATCGATGCAGTTGGACATTCTGGGTGTACGAGACCCCAATGAAAGTTTAGGTTCAATTTTCTCGACGATATATCTTTCAGAAAAAAAAGCGAAAGAAATATGAATAAGTAACCCTATTCTTTATTATTCAAACTTTTTCCCTCGCTTCATACCTTCAAATAAATACCTTTTATCAATAAATACTATCGGACTAATTTTTCTCTCAAAATGTTGTATTCGTAGAGTATAACCCCGCAAGAATGATTAAAAAACATAGAAAAATTAAAAAGTTATGAATATTCTTGTGAAACAAATTACATCTGGCGTTCTCTTTCCGCGTCCTTTTTTTGTACTACGTGCAAGTTATCATTTTAAGAAAAACGCTCGTGACTCTTATTTCAGAATGTTTGAAAAATATTCAGTAATTGTTGGGACCTTAAACAATAAATAGTTAAACGTGACAGCCGTTTGAAATTATTGGGGTGTGTCACACTCCATAGGTACCGTATGAAATTTGTATGCAGTGTGTACAGTAAAGGTTAATAATGTAAAATTAAATCGACGACCACAGGTTAGGCAAAAAAATTGTATAAAATATATAGGACCACAGGACAGGATGCAAATAATAAAAAATAAAGAACCGCACATGCGTTTGTAAATGTCGTTCTTAAATTAATCTTTTGGGGAATATCGTCCAGAAACGATGGAACCAAAGTAATTCGTGGAACCTCTTCAGCCTGAAAAGAAATATAAGCTATTATAAATACTAGATTATCTACTAGAAAATTATAATAGCTTATATTCGCTTATATTCTATTTAATTTTGTATTACCTTATATGTTTCCGCTTTTAATTTTTGCTTTCATTAGGATCCATTTGAGGGTCCCACCTAAATTCTAAATACTAGATTATCTATTAGAACATTAGAATTTAGGTGGGATCCTCAAATGGATCCTAATGAAAGCAAAAATTAAAAGCGGAAACATATAAGATAATACAAAATTAAATAGAGAACCACAGGGTATGGCGAAGGCAATAAAAAAAGTACCACGCAATACAAAGAAGATAAAAGATGGGGGACCACAGAATAGGACAAAGAGAATGAAAAATAGAAGAGCATAGGGTCCGCAAACGTCACTCCTCGACTTCCTCTTCCAAGAACACGGTTCAGAAGGGAACGACGAAATTAAAATAATTTATGAAAGCTCTTCCGGACTGTAACGCGTCCCACTTAGAGCTCCCAAAGCATACGGAAGCCGGTGTGGTGTCGTTACATCCGGAACCTCGATCGTGATTCCCCGTCGCCTCACGTATCCCGCGTTCAACCGCTACGTGTCTCCAGCGTCTAACTCGCTGATCTACCTAAACGCTCGTCCTCGACGACAGATAGACCGCATATATCCTAGGAACGAGCCGCGGAACACGGAACAGGGATTTGGCCGGGTATCCCGGAAGGATTTCGAGTACGTTGAAAATGGAATAGGGAGAAACAAATACAGTGGACGTGCCTGGTCCCGCGCGCCAACCGCGCAAAATCAAGATCCAACATCCTCCTTCCGTGCACCGCGCGTCGCTACGTGAATGTTTCATTGTTTGGATTACCGTGTAACGATCCCAGACACCGGGAATCATGCGTGCGCGACGAGGAAACGTTGCTTTTCGTTTTCGCGAATGCCCGCGAAGAATCGAGTCCCGCTGCCAAGGTGGAATGTTTATTATTCTTCGCAATTGACTAGAATTTTCTATCGAAGTGGAGTGCAATAATTTTTGCCATTGGAACGACCGAGTGTTTACCGATACGATTCTCTGCTGCGTGTTTCTGGAGGTCTATTTATTTTGTTGATTTAGGTCAATATTTTGTTTTACATCGAACGCTCTATTTTTTTTCATTTTTTAACATTTTAATGGGGTGGCTATATTTCTATAGGGGATGACGATTTTTTAAAAATGATAATGGGTAATGCATCTCTATGAAATGTATTTGTTTGTATACAGGGTGCTCGCGCTATCACTAGCCAGCGTTTTTCTTGTAAATAGTAAATATTAGAAAAAAATGAAAGAGGAAAAAGTAGTACTGCTTCTTATGCGCAACACAATGGCTTATGTAATTTTGTTGTGTTTGTACTATTTTGTCAGATATGAAGGTGAACTTGTAAACACATTGGTATGAAATATTCAAAATGTTTCTTCCATTCCTGACCTTGCATGACCTTGAAGGTTACTGTGCAGTATACGGATGAATTCGCCTGGGCACACGCATTCATTTGATATAAAAAAATATACAGCATCCATTTAAAAATTTGAAGGTCGCCTTCATATCTGACAAAATAGTATAAACACAAAAAAATTACATACACCATTGTGTTGCGAATAAAAAACCGTACTACTTTTTCCTCTTTCATTTTTTTCTAATATTTACTAGTGATAGCGCGAACATCCTGTATATTTGAGCTACTTTTTAAGTAAAAATGTTAATGGGGTGGTTATTTTTCTTATACGTTGGGAGGGATTTCTTTGGCTTTTTTTCATAATAATAGGTAACACATCTTTATGAAATTTTTTTATACTTGTTTATATGTGTTCAATATTCGTATTGTTTCCGAATTTATTAATGAGGGTGGTTATACTTCTTGTATAATGGAAGGGTTACCTTTGGTAATTTTTTAACAATAATAACAAGTAACACACAGCTTTATGAAATTTTATATACATGCTTATACATATATGCTTGAGCTTCTTGATGTTTCAATATTTTCATATAAACGGAATGTTTCATTTCTATTTTCGTTATGTTTTTGATATTCATGGAGTTGTTTCAATCGAGAATTATCAAAATGAATCTAGAAACGTGTCTTTACGAAATTTGGTGTGCATGTTTATATATCTTCAAGCTACTAAACTTTTCCTTCTAACATGTCAACAAATCTCAACACATTTGGTTCAATTTAAAGAAAATTATGCGATATTTAAATGTGATCGAATAGTTTTTGCCAGGGGTTGTACCTGATTGGTTCCATTAGGTCATTACATTATATATGTTATAAAATGAGGATAAATGTATTATATTATATTATAATAAATGCATGACAAAATCATCTTGCTCATAAGAAATTGTACAGATACAGACATCGTAAAATGAATTATAATTAATATTTTTACCGTACCCTGGTCACGTACGAGATCGATATGTATTCACAAATTACGAATTTTAATGAGTCAACCATATTGCGCTTTAATTTGAGGCTCGGTACACAGATCGGTAGAAAAATTACAGGCGAAGGGGTAACGCGCGATTATAAAGTGTATGTAATATAAAATTATTGATGTCATTAAAATGATAAGGATTTGCAGATGCGAGAGAGAATTGCCCTTCTGATGTGTGCAGTTGCACGCGGCTCCGCGATCGCGGCTCGGATAAAAGGTTCAACGAGACCTGGCCAGTTTTAATGTCACGACCGATTGCGATTTACCGCGGGCTCGCGTGTGCACCTGGTCTGGCTGACTTATCAAACCCGCTGATAACGCATCCAGACGACCGGCACACGCTCGGCCGGACCGGTGAAAGGCGGATCGATTTTTGAATAATGCACGCGTTTATTAATGAACCGGTCGTCGGGAGACACTTTCAACGGGACTCGATAAATTCCCGCGACGATTAATATTATGAACGATGCAACCGGGCCTACGACTCGTTATCAGTCTGATTTATATTGTTACCTGGCTGTTTGCGGACGAGCGACAGGCTACGCGCGCGTGATTAATCGTTCGCGATTTTTAATCCGAAGTCGATCTCCTTTTTTCTCCTAATGGTTCCCCGAGCTTAATGGATGTGACGGAGTGAATTTTTAAACTCGGAGGCGGCGGGGCTTATCATCAGATTTCGCGGCTTTCTGCAGACTGATATTTTTGTAGGTGAATGCAGAGATCTCGATATAAAAGTTTATTTGTTTTGCGAATAAGCTTATCTCAATTATCACCATCATATGAATGTCGTTAACACAACTGGGACTCACTGTGCAGATCTATGCAGACTTGTGGTTTTTAATCGAATGCAGAGATTTTGAAATTTAATTCAATTTCTTTCATGTATTTCTTTTAATTTTATTCTCTTTCTCTTTTTACTTCTAACTGCACAGCTTTATGTAAACCAGGGGTTGAAACGGTTCTGAAAATTACTGTTTGAAACAGTTATATGTCGGTTCTGGCTGAAACAGTTATGAAGAACGGAAATGATGTTGTAACTGTTATGAGAATATCGGTTCTCGCTTATATCGGTTACAGTTACGGTTCTTGAGAACCGATATTATAACGATTCTAGAACTGTTACTTTTAGGTTCTGGATTTCGGTTTCGGTTCTTCAGACTTCAGAATCTATGTATAATATGTCCCGTATCGGTCTCATATCGGTTTTGCAGTTCTGCAACTGATATTTTTTGGTTCTGTATCGGCTAAACAGGGTGTCTCAAAATTCCTTCAACATCCGGAAATAAGAGGTTCCTGAGATCATTTGATGCGACATTTTCCTTTGCAAAAATGGCGTCCGCAGCTTTGTTTCAGAGTTATTAACGAAAAACACGGACCAATCAAAGCGCGGTTACAGCGAACGGAGTCCAACTCGGTGACAGGTCCCGCTGTAGCTGCGCTTTGATTGGTCCGTGTTTTTCGTTAATAACTCTGAAACAAAGCTGCGGACGTCATTTTTGCAAAGGAAAATGTCGCTTTAAATGACCTCAGGGACCTCCCATTTCCGGATGTTGAAGGAATTTTGAGACACCCTGTTTAGCCGATACAGAACCAAAAAATATCAGTTGCAGAACTGCAAAACCGATATGAGACCGATACGGGACATATTATAGGTTCTGAAGTTTGAAGAGCCGAAACCGAAATCCAGAACCTAAAAGTAACAGTTATAGAATCGTTATAATATCGGTTCTCAAGAACCGTAACCGTAACCGATATAAGCAAGAACCGATATTCTCATAACAGTTATAAAATTGTTTCGGTTCTCGTAACTGTTTCAAGAACCGGAATCGATATCATAGCTATTTTCAACCCCTGATGTAAACATATATTTTTGTAGATGAATGCAGAGATGTTAGAATTATAGTTTATTTGTTTTTCAAATAAGTCTATCTCAGTTATCACTGTCATATGATTATTATTAGCACAACTAAGACACACGGTACAGAGTGCACATTGATTGATATAACACCGGAACTACCGAGCACTAAACATATTTAATTGCTTTTAAAAAATAACAAGAACATATGTATCGAGACACTGTATGATCTCTATAACAAAATCTTTCTAAAATAAACGTGCCCAGTAAGTGTCCAACAAGTCTACAATAAAGTGCAATAATTGTACAATCTCGATAATTGTGATTAAGAGTGTGACTCAAAAATAGGTAAATTATTACCCTACAATCTTCTATGCAATCGTTTCTGAGGAATATGCGAGGGTTGAAAAAATATTGAATAACTTCCTAGTACACCTAATACGTATACAAACACGACCGACTCGGTTCAAACGACAAATATTCGATGCAGATGCATTGATAGGTTCGCTATCGAACCTGAAGCCGCGGTGTTACCGTTTCAACGTTCTTGGATTACACAGCGCGTTTCTTTCGCAAAATAAATGATTAGAGGCGGTGTGGCGCGACGTCCACGTGGCGGCAGGATATCAAGGGCGGTCAAGTAACGCATTGTGAAACGCAGGAATAACGATCGAAATTTGCGGTCGCGAGAGCGGGTTGATTCTTCCACGAGGGCGGAAGCGGTGTAACAGAGCCTCAAAAGACGGTTAATTGGGGGAGCACGCAACCATTCGGGGTGCAACGGGGTGCACGCGTCTCCGTTGGCTCGAGAACCAGGCTGATCCTGACCTGGACATCAAAGCCGGAGCTTACAGCGACGTATCCATTCGCCCGGAGCGGGCTTAAGGGGTGAAATTCTCCCCTGTTGCGACGCCACGGATATCCTAGCTGCCCCTGCGGAAACCAGTGAGCGAGCATGCCGAGGGTCGAGATACGGATACAGCGTCGGGATTCGTCTCGCCAAAATTTCCGAACGATAACGATCCGAAATAGTGCTTTTGCCATGAATAGCAAACAAACAGTTGCACCAAAAGACGAAAGATTATAACCATTAGATTTAATTTATATTAAAACTCCTCTTTCTTATTAATTCAGCAACTTTTATATATTATTCCAATAATACTCATATTATTCTTCAAATTATTATTAAAATATTTATTAACCCTTGATATAAAATCAATATTTATTATTAACATTTAATTAAATTAATCAACCCCCTATATTATTCTTCAAATTAATATTAATATATTTATTAACCCTTGATATAAAATCAATATTTATTATTAATATTTAATTAAATTAATCAACCCCCTATATTAGTCTTCAAATTAATATTAATATATGTATATAAATTTATATAAAATGAATAATTAATATTAAATATTTATATATATATAAATAATTTATTGATATTTAATTATATATAGAAATAATTTATATATATATATATATATATATATATATATATAAATGTTGCATGTGCAATATCCGATTTCGGAATGCGAATGTTACAAAGTGTTAATTAAGCAATATTGTTATAATCTACAGGTATATTATGCACCACTTAAAGGTACAAAGCTAGTCTTTTAAGTCCTATCTTCAGTTTCTATTTACATATCCAACATTACTTTTAAATAAAGTTTAGTTCAATATAAGTCTATATCAGGGATGGGCAATTTTGCCTCAATTGAGGCAAAACCGTCCACACCATAGCGCCCTCTGTCCCCTTCCAGCAAGCGCGGTACAATGGGGCAACGAAGACACGAGACATCAGCGTACGCAACGAACGTGCGCGCTGCATGAAAGAGAAGGTGGTGGGAGAAGCAGGTGTTTGAGGGGCTCCACCGGTGCCCACCACTGGTCTATATGATTGTCGTGTATTCTTTTTAACCCCTTGTCATATTTTAACGAGTCAGACTCGTCATGAAGATTTTAAATAAAGTCTAACAAAGATGAAAGTTATACCTTTATTAAATAATTACCAAATTTTATTTTGCATAAAGACGCGCTGTCTAGTCGTTATGAACGAGCAATTAAAGAAGACTATAACTGTTGTATACACCTGATTATACGTCCAACAAAATCTCCACAAATCTCGCACAGTTAAGAAACGATTCAAACAAGACAATCAGTACAAGTCTGAAGGGCCTTTAATATAGTTTAACAAATCAGTTGAAACGCAAGTACGCTCTTGGTGTTGAAAAACCAGATAAAAAATCGTCGGGGTTAAGAGGAGTTTTTCAGAGTGTGTGCGGAATCTTTCAGGAATATATGTCGAGTCTTTCAGAATATTAAAACGACACTCCACGTCACGCTCGAGATTTCTCTTTCAATCGATTCTGAAAAGCTTCTTGTCGATCGGCGTAGTCCTCGTTTCACGGACATCGCGTGGGTTCCTCACTGCGAGCAGCTCCACGAGAGAGAAAAGATAGGGGATGGATTGAAGCAGGAAGGAAACGAAAGAGGGAGAAGAGGATCCTTTAATGGGGAAAGCCCCGTATTTTGCAACATAACCGCAGGAACGACCCCGTGGCTACAAAGAATCACTCGTCGCCCCTCCTAACCGTGGAGAAAGCTACGATCAAGTTTTCAGACCAGCTCTCTCTTGCCGAGGGGTTGGCTCCAAAGAATCCAATCCGTGTCCCCTGGCGTGTCGAGGCGTTACGAATGGGGGCCAAAATAAAGACGCTTCTCGCCCTGTGGCACTGATATTATTTTTCGCCGCGAAATAATCCGACCGTACACACGAATTTTCACTCTGTCGAAAATAGAAAGGGGCCGAGAGCTTGCCCAACAAAGGAAACGTGATGCGAAAATTGTGAGAGATTGGCGTTCTAACAATAAGCGAAATTTGAACTGATTTGGCACGGTTCGAACCTGTTGCTAGTTGAGAATAAAAGCTCTGTTAATGAAAGAGGCCGAGAAAGGAACGAAATGTTGGCGCATGAAAATTTTGTTGCAGGAACTGGGTCTGTGGATGAGATTGAAATGAGGTTTTTCTTAAGTGATGTGGTGTGTTTTAAATTTATATTTATAGTTTTATCTGTGTAGAAATAGAATGGTCTGTGCGCATTTATAATATATGTGTGTATGAAGTTTGCATTCTAAATAGTTATTCTTTACCAATATGTCATGAATTATTTAGATTTTCCAAAGCAGTGATGGGTGATAGATTATATTTCAAATGGTGCCTGGAATATGTTGAATACTAATTTACAGAATTTGAGAATTAGTGCAAAATTATGACCCGATGTACAGAATTGTAATTGTAATATAATATTGTACAGAATTTGTATAAAAATATTTCATTTCATGCATTCACATACATATATATTGTATTTTCAATTGTTTAAAGAATATAATTCATTTTCTATTTTTAATTTGAATTTCGAATGTATCTGAACTGTATATTATCTATTCTTACACAGACAATTTGAAATATATTTTTTCTCGAAATTGTATGTACCTCTATTAAAAATTGATATGTTCTCGTATGATAAAAGTTGCAAAGTAAAGGTTATCTTACGTATATAGAAATTAATTTTATTGAATTAAACAATGTCTATTTTTGTAAAAATAAATATTATTTTTGGAGAAAAATTTGACTCAATTTGAATTACTTTTATGTGATTGGATCTACGAAAGGTTCGAAATACTGAATTGAGTATTAATTAATGTGTCATATTCTTTTGCCAGAAATCTTAACTGGTGCATATATAAAAGCGTTTCCTTTGTTATACAGAAGAAAGGATTTCGTTCCTCCGGTTAATACATTTATTTCTCATTTCCATTCGCAGTGCAGCAACCGTGGTAACGGTGCTATCAACTTTAAGGGTTGATTTCACCCACTCAGCGTGAATTTCAGCCAACAAGAAACCTAGCCCTTGAATGGTTCAACCTACTCTACAATTCCACAAAGTTTTCTTGAAATTAGAGCTGCTGGGTTGGAAAGCTTTTCTTGTTAGTATGAATATATGTATACATAGTGTGTTTAACTAAAGGGGAGCATCCTCACCAACCAATAATGAAAAATGGTACCCTTATTGAATTAGTTCCAGTAATTTTCCTTTGCGAATCATATGGTGACCAGTAAATATTGAAATTAATGCATTGTAAACTTATTGATTTGTTTAAAATATTTTCCTGAATTGTTTTAATAAGCTCAAAGATAGTTACCGTTATAAAATACTTTAATTAAATTATATATTGTCAATTTTGTTTGATAACTTTCTGACGCTTCCCGGTATACTTGTTTATTTGTCATGTTTATTCTCTGTGTATGTGTGTGTGCATACTATATGAATTATGATGATGCACAACATAAATTATGAACAAGGCGAGCCGTCGGCAAAAGATTAAGACATTGCTTCATTGGGAACAGAGAAAAATTTTTCGAGAAAAAATGATTTTAGAGCGCATATGATAGTGTAAAAAGAATTGTCCTTGAAATTATTATATGGGCTTGAAGGCTATGTTAACACTAAACCTACCAAGCACAAAACATATAAAAGTGAAATACCCTATAGAAATGAAAAGATTGAATTTACTTTAACTTGTTACGGTTTTCATTATAACCTGTGTTTAAATAAAGGAGACAGTTGAATCATTTTCTATGAAAGCGTTTTCATAATTTCAATAATTGTGAAATAGAGAACCGGTCATTTGAACTTGGTAGGTTTAGTGTTAAACTAATCAATATTTTTGGGTAGGTGCCTACAGCCTTGATATTAAACTATTGCTTCTTATGTGGAGATAAATTTAACGACATATTGCACTATGCATTTTTCCCTATTTTCTAGTGCATAATGCATCTAATATGAAATACTAAATTTAGCTCAATCAAAGTGATTGACAAAGAGAGCTAAATGAAGCATCTAGATTTTTTAGACTGACTCTATTTTAACACCACTACTACATAGACTGCTGTTCTTCATGCATAATGAAACATTCGGTAATTATTTACAAGTTGGTCCTCATCACCGATTTTGATGACCTTCAAATATGTTGTCAAAGTCATCATTCTGAACAATTTTTCCCTGTACATGTTACCGCCACTCGGTTTTCGTTTTCGAGATATTCGCAAAACACTATTTGCTAATACTGTATTGAATTTTCCGTATTCTTGCACACTTCGTGGCAACGTAAGCCTGTTCCGGCGCGGCGTATGTTTACTTTTTTTTGTAAACACGCTGTGGAGATGAGAGAGAAAACAGGGTCCCACTCTGGTCATGCATATATGAGGTGAGCTTTCAATTCTGAAAGACTACTCTTCGATTGTCGTATGCCTGGTCGGGCCTAACGCAGTGTTGGGATATGGTCCATGTTTTCTCGCGCATGCGCGGCCAGAACAGTAACGTATTTATATAATGATGACGAGGCAGTGGAGCCCTAAGCAGTTGTATTGGCGGGAAAGTATCGAAACAATCTATTCCGGACAAAAAGACTTCAGGACGTGTCCTACGAGTTACAAAATATACACAAATACACATGTTATACATTCATTTTTCAGAATCAAATCATAACAATTTTTTAAAATTCTGCTGCGTACTCAAGGTACCCTATTGTATCGAGAATCTTACTTTACTGAGGCCAAAATCGCCGCGCATGCGCGAGAAAAGATGGACCATATCCCAACACTGGCCAAACGGCCGACCCGCTTTGCCCCCGTCCGAATTTGATCTAGTAATGGAAAAAGCATGTGAATAGAATGAGCTGTGGTTAGGTCGTGGAGGGGGCGGAGAGGGCCGGCCGTCAACATAACATTTGTAAGAAGCAGAATACGTTACGAGCGCCATTAATCGATCGCCTATGCTGATATACGAAAATCCAAGACAGAAAATTCAATACAGTATTAACAATAGTTTTTTGCAAATATCTCGAAAACTAAAACCGTGAGGTGGTAACATGTATAGGGAAAAATTGTTCAGAATGATGACCTTGACAACATATTTCAAGGTCATCAAAATCGGTGAGGAGGACCAACTTGTAAATAATTACCAAACTTTCCCACCTAAAATAGAACAAACTGGGATAAAGTAGGAATCTATTGCTTCTAATAGATTTAACCCTTTGCGGACGCGTGTCTGCTGACAGTCGCCCAAACAATTTTACCGTTATAATTTTGAAAGCAGTTAATACTCCCGAAAAATATGAAACAAATTTTTACTGAACACAACACGTTTCCCTTCATTTAATTAATACACCAAACTCATCAGCAAACAATTTTGTTTCACAAAGAAAATTTATTCGACCCATGAAAAAGTATGCTAAAAATAACTCCCGTCCGTTAAGGGTTAATAGCTTAAAAATAATCTGTCAACATTTTCAAATTCTTTTAATATTTTTACTGTCCTGTGTTTCTCCTGCTCACGCCTGTCACAGCCGCCTAAAATCCGCGGTGCAGTTACCACATAGAATATCGGACATACCACATGGAATACCCGTACATGGTATACAAAAAATATTGCCCACAAGTGTTTGAATTTCAGGGGTACATATCAAAGCCGTATCGCTTCACTCGCTCTATAAATCCGCAGGAAAAGAAGCATGAACACAACAGAAAAGATTTCACCGCGGAGCAAAACTTTTCCCTCCGGTATCCGCCGGATATATCCATATACATATATGTACACACATATATATATAAAACAGAGAGAGCGAGAGAGAGAGAGAGAGCAGAAAAACGAGAAAGAAAAAGATACGAGAGCGAGATATAGAAAAGCAAGAAGGATGGGCGCGGAAGAAACTTAGCGACATATTGCCCGGCTGTTGTCCCGTGAATTAGAAAGACAGACAAAAGGTGTATCCTCTGTTTGCAGCGCGGGTTTCTGAAGACCTCTGGATTCACGTGTCACACTACGTCGCGTCGGGGTCTCAGACGAAGAAGAAGACGAAGAAGAAGAAGGGAAACGGTCGCAGACGGGGTGAAGTAAAGGACATAAGGGCGCCATGGAAAGCGGAGAGCGTAAAACGTGGAAAAGCCGTTAGATTGAGTTTCAAGTTGTGTGCCAACAAAACTCGACCCGCGGACCCCTCTCTTTCGCTTAGGGACAAAACCTCTTATTTGCCTTCAGAAACGTAATTACAAGTCGCGTTTCACAGCTGGAATTGCCGGATACCGGCTACCGGTTCGTTATTCTTTGGTCGGGATTAACCGTGCGACCGCTGCCCTGGTCCACATAACTGTCCCTCGATTTACCGGAAGGATATACGCGCAGACCGTGTTGTTTCGTTCCACGCAACTGGAAAACCCTGTAATCCCTGTCTGCAGAAAAGCACGATGCACGAGGGATAATATGAGGCGAACGAACTGTGAGTGTTACAGCATTTATTGTATTATTTGGTTCGTCGATACAGGAAAACGTGCGTCATGAAGTTATCTGGGGGAAATGTAGCATTATCCCATGATTTTCAGTAATTTTTAATGATTTCCAACCACTACCCACAATTTCTAACGATTTCCATGGATTTCAATCGTCTTCAACCATCTTCAACGATTTTGATCCATTTTGAACGTTTTTGAACAATTTCGAATCAATTTGAGCAATTTTGACCGATTTTAACTTTAAACCAATATAAATGATTTGTGAACGTATTTTAATCAATTTGAACGATTTAGAATGATTTTGAACAAATTTGAACATGCTTAAACGACTTCTATCCAATTTTAACAATCACGAACGATTTGAACATTATTTGAATGATTTATGAGCGTATTTCGAACAATTTCAACGATTTTGAACGTGTTTGGACGTGTTTGAACGGTTTGAACGATTTTGAACGTGTTTGGACGATTTCGAACCAATCTCAACGACTTTCAACCAATTTGAGAATGATTTCCAATGATTTCAAACGATTTCTACACAATTTGGACTACTTTGAACACGTTTGAACCAATTTTGAATATTGTGAAACATTTTGAGCGATTCTCATCCAATTCGAACGATTATGAACTAATTTGAACTATTAAAGACCAATTTGGACGATTTAAAGCCAACTTGAACGATTTCGAACAAATCTCAACGACTTTCAACCAATTTGAAAGTTATTTCCAATGATTTCAAACGATTTCTACACATTTTGGACTACTTTGAACACGTTTGAACCAATTCGGAAGATTGTGAAACATTTAGGCGATTTAAAGCCAACTTAAACGATTTTGAACAAATTCGAATGATTTCAAACAATTTTGAACTTGTTTGAACGGTTATAAACGATTTCGAATCTATTTGGACGATTTATAACGATTTTGTGAGAATTTTAATTACTGTGATCAGATTTGGACGATTGTGGAACAACTTGAACGATCTTTAACAAATTTTAAGACATTTTGTACGATTTTGAATCAATTTGAACGTGGGAGGAACGAGTTTATACCAATTTGAACGATTTTGAACGTGTTAAAAAAAATTGGTCGATCCTGAATGATTTTGAATGGTTTTGGATCAAGTTGAACGGTTTTGAAACAATTGGAATGATTTCGAGCCAATTTGAACGATTTTGAATAATTATGAACAAATTTCAGTGATTATGGACCAATTTAGACGAATTTTAATGATCTTGAACCAACCTGATTTATTTTAGATTATTCTGAATCATCTTAACGATTTTGAACGATTTCTAAGTATTCTCACCAATTTTGAACGATTTTCTTTTTGATAATGGAAAGGATTAAGTCAGAGTTAGTTCATGGGTCTGATGGCATTAAAACATTCTTGAACTATAATAATAAGGATTAATTTATTCAGCCTCACCCGTTTGTAACCTGTAAAGCGTTCAATTTCTCCCTGATCTTGTTGTAAACTGATGCGTTTCTTTAAGTGACTCTCTTTTCTCAACAAGGAAAAATACAATCAAAAGCAAAGGTATTGTTAAAGATTAGGAACTTCAGGTGGTTGATGTTACTTACCGCCACCAATCTTTGATGGTTTATTCTATGTTCTTCACCAATGTTCATGTTATATCGATTTGTCCCAATTCATCTGTTCTGTTGTTTTATCATTACATTAATCTTTCATACCGTTATCCCTTGTATCACATTACTATTTCCACACTGTAAATATAATAAACTTCATTATAACCACAATAGGTATACTGTCAAGTCTAATCCAACCGAATATCTATCACATAAAATCTGCATAAAGAATTTCTAATGAAAGACATCCGAACAGAATTTCTAATTTCAAAGTCACTTGTTTCGATTTCATCTGAATTTTGCAGCTACTGATGCAACATCCACGTGCGAAACAACTTCAGGAAATAAATTGTTGCTTGTCGAGCGACCGCTCAGGATTCCAGGAATGTCCTGGTAACGGGCGACCATTTTCTAACCATCGAGGAGAGGTGCTTCCTTTCCGGGCCTAGCAGAAAAATGTGCCCCCCTCCCCCCCCCTCGTAAAATGAGACGGCAGGCATCGAGCTTCTCCGGAAACTCAATCTAACGAGGCTGCTGCCTCCTCGCAATCCACGCTCTCGTCCCCGAGCTTCTTATCCACTCGCGTTCTTCTATTTTGCCTCTTTATTACCCTTAGGCGGTACGAGAATCTGGGGTTTAGAGGTGGAAGAGATACCTTGCCCTTGGTCGAGGTTCCGAGTGGCAGGGGAATGGGACACGCGCGCGTACCACTACGAACCTTTTCCACTACGAACCCATTCGCTGGGATAGGACCTTCTTTCCTACCTCCCGGGTGCATTAGATGCTCGATATGAACCGTTCCTAAATCGTTCCAATGAGCCAATCATCTTCAAAACTTTGTTTTTGTACGAGTGTTTGATAAGGACATACTCGATCTGCTGGAAAGCTTCAGCTGAACTTCTGCGATTAGCTATAACTATTTTATGGACGAGGACTTTTTACAGTATCAAAAATAGTTTCTTGAGATCTAGATCATATACGGAAATCATGAGTACTGAGAGAAGAGAAAAATATGTACTGATCTTTCGTGATACAGTGACTCATATGGACACTGTTAAGAAGACGATAACTTTGTTAATATTGGACCCTACGACTTGGGTTTTTTTGAGAAGATAGAAGAATTAGTTTACTACGTGACGTGAAAAGAATTTTTGGTCGGAATTGCAGGGAAAATACTAAAAATACAAACCCCTAAAAAGGGGTTGACCGAATTAAAATTAATTAGAAAATTTCGAGTGAGTGTATTAAATACGAGTAATTTTATATAAATTTAGAGGGGACATTATAAATATTTAAAATGCCCCACTTTTCAGCAATACGAGAACCAAAATCAAAAATAAGTAAAATTGAAGCAGTGGTCCATTCAAAATTCCTGCCGCCATTACAACAAGAATCTCAATCATGTGGCTGGTAAATGATGCAGTAAAAGAAAACGAACGGAAGAGAGAAGAAAATCCATACAAGTCCCTCGAATACCTTTCTACGCCGCGATAGAGCAGGTATTAGCATTCCACCCTCCCCTTTCCACCCTTTTTCCACCCCCAGAACCCACCTCTCTATCAGCTCTTTGCCCGCTGCCTCTTATCCAACCAGATATTAGGGTGCTCAGCGTTTTTCTCCTTTATTCCCCGAGCCTCAACCTCTCCTCTCCTCTCCTCTCCTCTCCTCCTCTTTCCGTTCGCATCTTTTATTTTTTCGTTTTCTGCACGGTCGTCGTCCATTTCCCTGACATTCACTTTGGCGACATCGAACACGCACGGAGCACACTTTGCGCCTTTGTAAAACGCTCGCTCGGGGTTCTCTTCCACCTCGTCGGCGGATTCGTCGACCGGCCGATTTCCAGACCGAACTTTCATCTACCTGCTCCCTGCTTCCGTGACCGGGGACCAGAAGACGCGGGGGGCTTTTACTTGTTTCCCCGTTGCTTTGTCTTTGTCACCCCCGAAAACACGTTACTTCGTTCTGCCCTTAAGTCCGTTCATGTGATTCTAATTGCTACTGCGATGAAATAAAATGTTGTGCAGTCTGTTGCTCGTCTACCGTCACTTAGAGATTGTTATCTTGAAAAGACGTTACTTCGCTTCACTCTGAAATCGTCTCATTTGATTCTAATTGCTACTGTCATAAAATAATATACAGAGTGAAGCATTTCAAACAGAACACCTGAATAACTCGCTGGTTTCTGGAGATAGAAGAGAATGTCACGGACCAAACTTATTTGGTATCGAAGGACACAATCTGATGCTCCAATTTTTTTTAATAGGCGTCAAGGAGATATGAAGGTCAACTCTGTTTTTTTTTTAATGGAACAGTATGATTTTTTACTTAAATTCCAATAGAGAGCACGATTACGATTTCCGTGGCCCCTACTTTGAAGGTTAAATTTGTGTTCTTGAGGTTATTTTAAGAAAACAATTGTGTATGCTATACCACAGACGAGATATAGGAATAGACTGGACATCTTATGGGACTTGGTGGCCATAGGAATCTGTAGTACCGTCACCTTAAAATTTTAGCGTCCTCTACGCTTTGAGAACGGTGAATTCGAGAACGAGATCCAGTGCGACCCGGGTTCAACTGGTCAAACTTCTACAGCGTTGTCAAGTCTAAAGTACGCAACGTTGGCATACCTTGAGCTTTCAACACATCCGAACATCATAGAGCGCGATCGCGAAGAGGCTCTCTTCTGCCCGTTCGCCGTAAAGAAAGCGTATTAGAAAGAAATCTCCTTACGTTAACAACCTTACGCTAACTGAATTTCTTTCAATTTAACATTGTCAAATATTTGTAATGTTTCTATTTCTGCCTATTGTAAATTTTTTTACTGCATTATTCGAAATGTTATGCTTATGTTTAATTTAATCTCAAATTTATTTTCAAACAATACAAATCGAACTTCGATATAAATGCATAATATTAGTCGTATTAAGTTAAAAAATGGAAGAATTGCCTTCTTTCATCTTACAATTAGTCCCATTACTACCATACATATATTTATATATGGCATTATAATATAATGCGTGAACAAAGGGATTTACAATCCCAGAATACACTCAATGTTTATAAAATTATAAAGCAATATAAACAAATAATAGTAAAAGCATCCGCGTGATGAACATTTACAACACAACTTCTATACTCCATCAAATGTAGATATGCCGCCAAATGTAGTTCAATGGTGCCACTGTCTTTAGAAATTACAATTTCAATAGAATAATAGTGGATTTCCCCGTAATTTGGAAAGCCCTATGCGTCACCATGCTAAGGTAGCCTCGCGCAACCCCAAGCAGGCACCCCTCGAGCGTATCCCTTCGATTTCGCGACGATGAAATACATTTATGCCAAGAAGCTGTGTACCAAAATACACAAGAACACAACTTTGCGTTCGCAACAAATTAAAATTAAAAAACCGCCCGGAAAATTGTTTATAACGTTGTGAATTATTGTTCACTTTTTTATTTTACACACCAATGCATTCTACGCATTGAAAACAGGAAAAAATTGAAAGGAACCATACGCCGCAAATGAACCATTTGGTTAGGAAAAATTGTAAAAGATTTCATACTGTTTTCAGGTCAAAGGGCACCTTGCTAGATTTCCTGTCCCTTTAAACGTCGTATTGTGTATATGTAAGGATACGCACGCATACAATTGAGCCAACCCTCGTGGTAGGCCCATGCCTGCTCTATGTGTAACTCTACACAATCAAAACGTTATGAAATCCTAAACAATTTTTCCTGACTAAACGGTTTATTAGCGGAATATAATTTCTCTCAAACTTTTTCTGTTCTCAATGCGCAGATGCGTTCATGTAAAAAAAATTAACATTAATTATCAATTTTATAAACAATTATATGCATATATGATTTTACAAATGTCCAACGGCCCAAAGGTGTAGAATCCCACTGTGGTGGTCTTTAGGTATAACTTTATATATGTATAAATCAAGTATTAATTCGATTATATGCAGCTGAGCAGTGAAATCGGTTATAACAATAAACATTATAGTGTAACTAAAACTACCTCGTAGAAACAATGAAATCGGTTACATGATCTCAAAGTTGATTATTCATTTTGAAAGCTAAATATTAGCATACTTGCTTACCATTTGGTTTATTACTAGTGTATTAATTTCTCACAATAAATAAAGTTATTGTAAATAACCAGTGGGTAAAAATGAATAAATGACAGAAGATCTGTGCGTATTATTTATATCTGTTTATTAAATTTTGATGTAAATATAGTCCCCGATCTAGTCATCCGATATCTGTGACATCTACATGTTTTTCTTAAAATGACACCAAGAACACAAATCTAACCTCTGAACAAGGGGCCACGGAAATCGTAATCTCCCCCGATATTGTATTTCAAGACGAATACAATGACCTATAATTAAGGTCATTCAAGGTCAACTGCAAAGAAAATAAATTGTCTCGAAGCACACTTCGAATACGTTTGAGTTTTCGCTGGTTGTTGGCATACTGCTCTCGTAGTTGCCGACAAGGGCATAGAACGTAAACAAACATTCAATCACATTGTACGCTTGTCTATGTCCATAAATTTTGTTAGTAGTTTGACTGCCGATTAGAGTATGGCTTCGTAATAATCAATCTTAGTGTTCGATCTTCAAAAATGCGTTATACGATAGCAGAGAAAGTGGAAATGGTTCTGATTTATGGTGAATGTCATATGACCTACAGTGTCCTTGAATAACCTTAACAATAGGTCATTGTATTCGTCTTGAAATAGTCTATCAGAATGTAAGTTAAAAAACATACTGTTCCATTTAAAAAAAAACAAAGTTGACCTTCATATCTCCTTGACGCCTCCGCCTATCAAAAAAATTAGAGCATCAGATTATGAGTCCTTCGATACCAAATAAATTTGGTCCGAGGCATTTTCTTCTATCTCCAAAAACAAGCAAGTTATTCAGGTGTCCTGTTTTAAATGCCTCACCCTGTATATTATGCAGTCTTTTACTTTGTTCTGTCACTTTGTTTCTGAACTGTTGTGGTTCTAATTGCTAGTGTGTTGAAATAAAATATTACGCGGTCTTCTGCTTGCTCCCCGTCACTTTGCAATTGTTATCTTGAAAACGTGTTACCTCGTTTAGTCCCGATGAGTTTGCACGTGATTCTAATTGCTACTGCTATAAAATAAAATGATACTCCATCTATTACTTGTTTCTCCGTTACTTTGTCTGTTACCCTGAAAACGCGTTACATCGTTCCCCAACTCCATTTTCGCGTGGTTCTAATTGCTACCGTCGTAAAATAAAATGTTGTGCAGTCTTCTGCTTGTTTCATGTTACTTTGCGATTGTTATCTTGGAAACGTGTTACTACTTCGTTTAGCCGCGAAGTCCTTTCGTTTTATTTCAATTGCTACCAACGTAAAATAAAGTGTTTTCCAGAGTGTTCCACCTAAATCTGGCTTTATTGAGCATTTACATGTTACAGAGTTGTTCAAACTGAACGCGAAATTAAATACATCCTTGGTAATTTGATAACGGTAATGTAGAATGCAGTAGAACTTCGCTCGTTGCATACTAGCGACTCTCATCACGAATTGGAAGTTCCAGGACTCGTGGTGGGGATTGTAATGGCTACATAATATCCTCAGCAGATTATGGAGTGGGAAATGGGAAAACAAATCGCGCGATTGGCTACCTCTTTCGTTGTAAGACCTCCATTTTTGCACGCATCTTCGGTCCCGTTTCGTGCAACGAGCGTGCTTCTACGGTAGCCCTTTTTACACTGAAACTACCGAGCCCGCCAAAATTACGGATTTCAGATTTTCTCTTTTACAATTCGTGAAGTAATAGAAATATTGGTAATTATTTAGAAGTTTGCCCTCCTCGCCGATTTTGATGACCTTGAAATATGTTATCAAAGTCATCATTCTGAACAACTTTTCCCTATACATGTTACCGCCGCTCGGGCTTAGTTATCGAGATATTTGCAAAAATATTTAGTCAAATTTAGATAACGAGTACACTTCATTTGGAAATTAGTAGCCCTCTTCGCCCCCTCCCACAACCTAACCACAACTTACTATATTCGCATGATCTTTCCATTGTAGATGTCATCCAGCCTTTTGTACGTGTTACTAGTTCAAATTCTACAATATATAATACAAACATACAAAAGCTACAATGCAAAGATTATGCAAATGAAGTAAGTTGTGGTTAGGTCGTGGGAGAGGGGCGGAGAGGGCTATTAATTACCAAATGAAGTGTAATCTAAATTTAACTAAATATTTTTGCAAATATCTCGATAATTAAGACTGAGCGGCGGTAACATGTATAGGGAAAAGTTGTTCAGAATGATGACCTTGACAACATATTTCAAGGTTATCAAAATCGGTGAGGAGGGCTAACTTCTAAATAATTACCGAAATATTTTCTTGAAAAATTGTTTAGTATATTTCTTTATTCAAGTACGTGTTACCATAAAAATCCCTTGTAAACTGAATAAATTCAATCCTGTTAGTACCATAAAGATATACATATATTTACCTACATCAGTTTCGTTTAGGGCTCGGGAGTTCCAGTGTTAACACGTTGAATGACAATCCAGCAATCTCAAAAATTCTATAAAACGAAAATAATTTATTTACTGAAATAAAAATTGAAAAGGAAAATTATTATTGTGCATAAAGATCCGTTGTTTACTACAGTATTTAATTGATAAGTGTCGCCAAATTCTGAACAAGAAGTGTCGCAAAACAATCCCTACTTCCGCGGGGTATACCCCGTGAGGGGCCGTGAAGCTCGAGAGGCCTCGGTCGCCGAGAAGTGTAACATTTCTACGTTCGGCACAAGTCAAAGAATAGTATACTTGAACACGAAGTGTCGCTGTCCGGACCCGTGGTTGCGACATTTATTGATTAAGTACTGTAATTACAAAACCAGAAGCAGTCAGCATAATATACGACCCACACTACAGATGTCCGATTAACATCGCTACCAACGAAACGAGCTAACAAGAATAGAAGTCCATCGAACCGAACGAACTATCGACTCGCGAAATCAGACTTTTCATCGACTTAATCTCACACAGAGCATAATTCCCGCTGCATCCCCATTGAACCGACGATTCAGGACACGAGGCATCATGCTTACCAGTAAAATCTGAGATGACTTAGGCTACGCGAGAGGGACTCGGAATAAATTACCAGGCAAACAGGGTCGCGTTTTCGGCGAAGCAGCCGGAAAAAATCGAGGGGGATTTCGGGGGCGGATTTTTGGAGTAAGCATACGCCCGGGGATTAGCTGGGAAGAATAAACAGGGTCACGTGGCACAAGTATCCTAGCGCCCCTGTGTTCATAGTGGGTCGGTTCCGCGCCGATGACGCGTATTAAATCCGTCGATACGGATGTAGACACTATGGTATAGCGAGAGAGCGAACGTCGTGGACAAAGTAGGTCCTCCGAGACGCGAGAGGCGGATGCAATTTTTAACGCGAGCGCTTTTCCTTGTCCTAAATAAATATTTCAGGCAGGATTGAAAGCTTGGCAAACAGGCGGATAGAGTTTTTTAGCCATGCCGTTTAAGTAGCCAGCGCTGTTATTAAGTAATTATGTACACGGGTGTCGGGGGTGAGTTATTCGGAGGGGTCGAAGGCCTGGAGTGGCTGCAAAATGGCGCTTCCTGGGAATATTGGGAAGTCAATGAAGGCGTCAGATGTGTCTGTTATCGTGTTCATAAAATAATTTCTTAAACCTTATAATGTGTTTCTTGAGGTTGAAGTTCACCCTGTTTTGTTTTTAGATGCTGTGAAGTCTTTAGTCTCTTTCTGTTTGTCTTATAAAATAGACTAAAGATTTTAGAGCATCTAAATACAAAAGAGTGTCAACTTCCACTGCAAGAAATATATTATAAGGGCTAAGAAATTATTTTAGAGCATTCTGGCTCACATTCGACGTTTGATCCATTTTATTTTCATCACATGAAAAACAAATTTTCTGAATTGTATAATTATTTCGTTTACTCTTTCTTTTTACGAAACACTGTCTTTTATGTGATTATTTCTAAGAAGTGTGTCAGGGTTGAATTAATTTTTAATTAGAACTGCATGCATGTATTTTAATTTTCAAGAGGTTTGCCTATTGTAACGAATAAAACTTGATTTTGTATTCTTGCCAACTCCCAAAGACTAGTATTTTAATAATGCAGTCTCAAAGGGTTTAGGTTTCGTTTCAAAATATTAACCCCTTGGCCTACAACAACGAGTGAGACTCGTGGTAAGAAATTTGGGCCAAAAACAATAAGGACGAGCCTGACTCGTGGTACTTCGTTCGGACCAAACGTGAACAGAGTTGGGATATGGTGCAAGATTTCACGCGCATACACGGCCAAAACAGTAATGTATCTATATCATGATGACATAGGTAGTGGAGCCCTGAGACAGTTATATTGGCGGGAATGTATCGAAACAATCTGTTCCGGATAAAAAGACTTCAGGACGTGTCCTACGAGTTACAAAATATATACAAATACACATGTTATACATTTCTTTCAGAATCAAATCTCACTAATCTTTTTAAATTCTGCTGGGTGTTCAAGGTACCCCATTTTATCGAGAATCTTACTTTACTGAGGCTGAAATTGCCGCGCATGCGTGTGGAATCTTGCACCATATCCCAACACTGAACGTGAACAACGCGAGCCCTGCTCGTGGTACTTCATTCGTGACAAACGTAAACAACACTAACACGAAGATTACTAATTTTCTACGAGTTTTCTCAAAACATTATTAATTTACAAATTGTTACTGATACATTACCCACTTTCAAATTATAAATTATTTTTGTTCACCGATGAATTGATCATAATTATTTCCCAGACATCTTGAAAGTATTAGTTGTACCCAAACGTGTTTATTATTTCACAATTGCTTTCGTTGCGCCGAAATATACATGTCGTAAGACGCATATATTTTGCGCAAGTTCGAGCACACGGTTAAACAGCTAAATGGCTCGACGCGTGACCGACCTTCTTGTTTATTATGGCCCGAGCAATCGAAAGTTAGCGGGTACGACAAGGGGTTAAATTAATTAGTAATTAATTTTCTTAATTAGAATTAAGAATTAAGATCAAGCGTCGAAAGTGAGCCAGTCCCTCCTTTTGTCCGAATGTTATGCATTCCGCCATTACACCGACAATACTGATCACCACAATGTCGAACGCAACGCCGTGACCTAGATTGTGAATTCAATGGGATTCATGCATCATGGATGCGTGATTTGTTTTTTGAAAAAACTCGTATAATGTGACAATTGATTTATTCGAACGCATTCCTCTTCTGACTGGTTTGTTCCCGTGTTATTCATTTGACCCTGCTCTCTCGAGTATTCTGGTACCCTAATTGGCAACAGTATTGTACGATTATAAATTTATCCTCTATAATATAAAGTAGCATACAATCCTATCACTCGGCTTACAGGAAACGGTGAACTAAATTCTTTAACATTTGATGGACGCAGTCGGAAACAGGTGGTTTATCGGTTTCTCTATGAACTAAAGACTTCCGAACGAAAATAAGTAATGGTTTTATTGCCACGTGACGGCTGGGACACGTCTGAATATTCATCGGGACTGACCTGCATTCGGATCTGTGCAATATTTCACCCGCGCGAACGACGATGATTAATCGTCTACACTGTTTATGCATTTACGGGAAACACGCGAAACGAATGATGTACTACTACTTCAGAATTTTTGAGAACAAGTCATTATTCTATCTGTTGAATTCATCCGTTGTCTTGCAATTCCCTTTTGCATACCCTAATTATCACAGCTATTTTATCACTATCATTGCAGATCTTCAAATCCATTTTTATTCGTTAAAAGAAACGAACGACATTGATATTTACCAAGTCCCGTTTGAAATATCCACTACAAGTCTAACTCGGTATTATAATACAACACAATATTATAATCACTAGTCTGTGCATCTTTATGCAAAATAGAACATTTTTTACATCGATTGTAAGAAACACAAAAGGCCATGTATTTCTTCCTGTGACAATTTTAATAAGTTGAACATAGTATAACAGCATTTTTGAAATCATGTAGTGTCATCATAATTTTGGTATTTTAATAATCACAATTACGAAGTCTAATAATAACACTGTAGACGTTCATGCAAAATAAAAATTGTGTGTATAAATTGCAAAATATAACAGCTGCATAGATGTTTATTTCTTTTTGAAATAATTTTAATGAACTGAAAATAATACAACAGTTTCTTGAATCTCATTAAACGTTTCCCCTGTTTTACCTTCGATCTTCTCGTCTGTTTTATAAATGCGTAAAATCCGCTGTCTAATTATAATACATCAAGTATTATCATCAAGCAGCAAGGGATTACTACGAATAGTGCTAAATAAAATTGATACTCATTCGTTCGCTATTTACGACTGTTGGAACGCCAACATTCTGGAGTATACTAATCGCGGCATCTCTGTAGATTTACTTATATGTTGTTTGTACCGTGTCATAACACGGTGGCGTTCATTAAAATATGTGTGCGTGTGTGTGCGTGCCTCGGTGAGGTACGCGGCTCTATCTTCTCTAATTAAACTTCACAGTGTAAGCACGTATATTTCTATATACAGTGGCCCACAACAGTGTTCGTACGCCCTTTAAATCAGAATAACTTTCTTAAAATTTGACCAAACCACTTGACTTTTTTTGAGCAATTAGAAGCATCGATTTAGTAAATCACATGTAAAAAAGATTTTGAAAAAATTGCAATTAGTAGGAATTACATGAAGAAATAAAAATGGCACGTTCTAAAACTTCTTTATTTTAGCCCATAATTAAAATTTAAAATATGCCTTTTGTAGATCTATGTTAGTTACACGCATGCTGATAATATCATCGAAATCGGTTAACGCAGAAAAAAACGACACGCATCGAAAGGTGTAAGAAACTATGTATTTTAAGCAGAAACTGACCAAAAGCCGTGAGAAACTGCGATTATCACCACTTTCAACCGCTTGTAGCTCATATGTTTGTTAACTGATTTCGATGAAATTTTTAGCATACGTGTAAATAACATAGATCTACAAACCGCATATTCTGAATTTTCATTACGGGCTGAAATAATAAAATTTTAAAAAGTGCCATTTTTATTTTTTCATGTAATTCCTACTAATTGCAATTTCTTCAAAATCTTTTTTGCACATTTTAAAAGTAAATGATTGCTTCTAATTGCTCAAAAAAAGTCAAGTGGTTTGGTGAAATTTTAAGAAAGTCATTCTGATTATACTTTTGTGGTCCACTGTATATTAAAGTATATGACCATAAAGATAGATACATTATTTGTATCACTTGAAACTCCAAAGCCAAGCTGCATAAACTCCAACAACGACCACAATCTACACACTCCTGTCCTCTACAAATCAGCAAACCTTGATTTTCATCTCTTTTAACACACAAAAACTGAGACTGTTTCATTTCATGCAGCCATTTGCGAGTGAGAACAAAACTCTGCGATTTTTGTCTCGGAAGTTTGCTAACAAAGCTGCGAATTTGCGTGAAGTTCCTCCCGCAGCCTTGATTAAAGCCGGTGTACAAGGGTTGATCCTAACTTGCAAAGACTCGAAAAACCGCGGCTCAGTGAACAGCGAACTTCCGGTGTCTACCTTTTCTTCGTCATTGAAAGACGAAAGACTTTCATCTAGTCGAAAAAAAACTCTGCTGCCATAACAACAACAAAAAAAAAAAGCTAAAACCCGAGCCGTTTCGGTTTCACGAGAAAATTTTACTCCCTTTTTCCAGGGGAAGAGGTACTCGAAGCTTCGTTAAAAATGAAGGAGCCCCCTCCTTCACAGCTGGCGATCGATCTATCGAACCGTTCTCGTCGCGAGATTCAAACGGGAAGGAAAGCAGAGCGCAGGAAACCGAGTAAAAGAAAAGCAAAAGCAAAAGGGGAGAGGGAGGAAACACGCCGGGAAAGGAATAGAGAAAACTGGAAACGGAACTCCCGACGGAGCATGCGTGAGCGAGCTTCGGACAGTATTGCAATCAGCCAGCACTACGGCGACTCTGTGTACGGGGGGATTTTTCCCGCTCCCGTAGACCCCATAGACCCCTGTAGACCTCTGACGGAGTCGTGGGTTCACGGTTTCGTTGGTACGCCCCTGACCCGTTGCTCCTGGGCGAGCAGGAGGACTCTTCTTCTGTAGAATGGAACGATGAATTGAGTTTTGTTGGCGTACAACTTGAAACTCAATCTAACAGAGTCTTCTTCTTCGTCTTCCGGGTTCCCGATGGAACCCCTGCTTGGTTCCGAGGACGGGAACGACATTAGAATGAAATAGAAGATTCGAACAAGTGTTTTCTGCCTTCTATGAACCTTCTCCTGCCAGAGAGCTAACAAACTTTTCCAATATTCGGAGTCAAATCGATGTTTGCCCGCCCTTCGAGGTATTACAAGGATTTATATGGCGAAGAATTGCCTAAGGACTGCGTTTAAATTGTGTGCTTTTATATTCATATTTCCTCTGTTTTGTGCACTTTTCTTCCTTCATCATGCAATTCTTTATTATCATCACACATTCTTCATTAACATTCTTCGTTATTCCCAAACATTCTTCAACAACATTCTGAGAATTACAACTGATGAAAGACAGATTGCGGCATAATTGCATATTCTGTTGCAAGGTAGTTGTTTTATCATTAGCTTGTTGCATAAGAAATGTCCGATTTTAGAATGCAAATGTTAGAATACGTTTTGATCAAGAAATACTACTACAGCCTAGAGTACCACATAAATAACAGTCAAAAATATACAAGGTGTTCGCGCTATCACTAGCCAGCGTTTTTCTTGTAAACAGTGAATATTAGAAAAAAATGGAAGAGGAAAAAGTAGTACTGTTTTTTTATGCGCAACACAATGGCGTATGTAATTTTTTCGTGTTTATACTATTTTGTTAGATACGAAGGTGACCTTCAATTTTTTAAATGGAATGCTATATATTTTTTCATACCATATGAAAGCCAAGACAAATTCATTCGCATACGGCACAATGACTTTCAAGGTCATACATAAAAGAAATATTTTGAACATTTCGTACTGATGCGATTACGAGTATACTTTATTGACGAGGCTGTAGTAAATGTTCAATATAACTTTCTTGTGCATGACTGCACATTTCGGCTTTATTAATTACATTTTTGTTGGTTTCTTCTAAGGTTATCCGAAATATTAATGCACGTGATTGCGTTAGTTTCCTTTGCAAGTTGTTTATATTTCTGGGCGTTGTGTATCGTGAATGATACCTTTACCAAATATTACATACGAAACGCACAAAATTTTCCTGCCATTTCTGACCTTGCATGACTTTGAAGGTCACTGTGCAGTATACGGATGAATTCGTCTAGACACACAGTTTCATGTGATATAAAGAAATATACAGCATTCCATTTAAAAAAATGAAGGTCACCTTCATATCTAACAAATTTTGTGTTTAATATTATAAACACAAAAAAATTACATACGCCATTATGTTGCGCATAAAAAACAGTACTACTGTTTTCTCTTTCATTTTGTTCTAATACTTACTATTTACAAGAAAATCGCTGGCTAGTGATAGTGCGAACACCCTGTATATACTACCATGAAAGCATTTCCCGATTAAAAGTCAATACATCGCAAATGGAGTGTTTATAATAAAAGAATAAAACATTTTAAATCTATATTATTTAATTGTATTCGTAACTTTTTTCAAAATGGATCAAACGACTCAACCTAATATAAGAAAACTATAATTGGTACGAATTGCAAAAACAAATGGTGAAAATTGATTTTCACACTAACCGTACCGAGCAGAAAATTGGTATATGTTGTTTTGTTAAAATTACAAAACTGAATTTATTTAGATTTTTCGCATTTTTTATAACAATGTGTGCTTAAATACTGAAATTTATTTAGTAATTTCAATAATTATAAGACAGAAAATGTGAAACCGGTCATTAGACCTATCGTGATACAGTGATTCGTGAAAATGAAAATTTATAATTACTGGATGCCTACGAGTTTTCTAATGTTGACAACAACAAAATAGAATTCTACTCCTGTTTAAAAGAAATTAGTGACATAAATATTTAATAGACATTACACAAAACTTGTAACGCTTCAATTTCAGTTCCTATTTAAATTTAAATACATAAATATCGACTGTGCATAAGCAAAAGACTTGCTTACCTCATTTCTATTTAAACAGTATCGATTAAATCTATTAAGTCAGTGTGAATATTTTTTAATATTACATGAATTATATATTTTACATTGTTTTATAACTTCGATACAATACACAATGATTTGATGAGAAAGTCCCTTTAACACAAATTTCTAATTTTAATATTGATTTTTTAGCATAAAATATTTTAGCGAATACACTGTTTTATATTTCCAGTTTTACTACCTTCTTTAAACCATACGACTTTGTATTGCGTTCAAACATTACCAAATATTCATCAAACATCAGAATTAGCACAAATTCTTCCTTCCAATGTCAACTTTGTAGCATCAAATATTTTGGAGTATGCAATATTCTATATTCTTAGAATGAGTATAGCTTTTATATGTTATACAATTTCATATTGTATTCAATCATTGTCAAACACCCATTTAAGTTCCTATTTAAGTTTAAATACACAAATACGACTGTGCATAAGCAAAAGACTCGCTAATCTCATTTCTGTTTAATCAGTATCGATTAACCAGTTAACTGTGTAGCTCGATTTTGTATGTTGCTACTAAAAATGTTTGAAAACTTTATTTATCACATATTGACCTCTCGTCAATTTCTTTGTTTCGTTTCTTTACTTCGTCTTTGACTCGAAAAATTCTAAAATATCGACAAATTTATAATGCGTTTTAATTTTCACTACAATTTTAACATAAATAGCAAGCAATTAATCTTTATTCCGTGACGAGTATACTCTTTAAAAACAGCTAACTGGTTAAATCTATTAAGAGAGTATGAACATTTTTTACCATGATATGAATTATACATTATATTGTATAGTTTTGTAAATTCGATACCGTCAGTCCCCAGGAACTGAGACAGCGTTTAACGTGTTAACTATCTATTTCAATCAGGTTAACAAATTTCGATGTTGCGTACGAATCGGAGTACGATCATTCCTTTGAAGGGCCACGTCATGTCACCCTAGCTATTTTTTCGCGGCAAACACTCGAGCCAGATTCTCCGAGAAGTTCTCGATCAGGAATCGAAGAACGATTGAAAGAAACACGGGACCGTGAATGCGTGAGAAGCAGAAGGGCCAAGTGCAGGGTCTCCATATGCCAGGCCATTCACGGACTCATCCCCCGGTACTTATTTCGTCCTTCAGAAACAAGCGCCGCACCCCCCCCCCCTCTCTCTCTCTCTCTCTTCAAGGACGAGGACTCGAAATAGGGCGATGCACGTGACAACTCGAAAGGACGGAGTCTCTCGGGGCCCTTCGAGGGAAACTCGGCCAAGGGGGGACCCCCTATGGAGAAACTCTTCAGGAACCCGCATACATGGAGGGGGGCACAAGTGTCGGACCATACGCGCTGGCCGAATTGACTTCAGCTGTTTTTTTCTCTTTCTATTTTGAATGTACGAACGAGTCATCGGCTAATTCGATTTTCGCGAGTTAACGAGTCCCTCGTCCTGCCTAATGAACCGTGATTTCGTAGAGATTTTGCGAGCTACGCCCTCTTTGATGAGTATCGGTATACTGGACAAAATAATAAGACACTTCACACGTTTATACTACAGGGTGTTCACTGATTAACTGTCCAGCGTTTTTCTCGTAAACGGTAAATAGTACTGCGGTTTTCTACACAAAATAAAAATTGCCTGTCTCAAAATTACAAGAGTCTTTTTCTGTTTAATAAATCTAATAGGCTGAAGGCAATATATTAAATTTCACTAACTCGTTTCTGTTATAAATTGCATAAAACTCATAGTCTTATTATGAGAAAATATTCCTTTTCGCAATTTTGCAATTTTGTTAGCCAACAACGTCGCGCAGCATTCGATATTGTCTGGCAATGAAGATCAATGTTGATCTCAAAGAAGTAGGTTGCAAAATCAAATTTGTGAGTAATTTTTGAGTTTGTCAAGAAGTCGTGATAAGCAATCACCTTACGATTGTTGAAATACAATATCAATTGTACGGGCTTATCCTGAAGAAACCAATGTATGTGAATAAACAAGCGCTGTGTTTTATGGTAGGAATGCCTATTGCCACAAGTTAAAAATATTACTTTAATACCCCTTACATTTTACACTCATCTTTACCACCGAAATAATTTATCGGAAATCTTACAACCGCCCCCATGATCCTGAATAATGCAAAAGATTACGCAGTTTATAGCGGTGAAGGTGTAAAAGAAAATCATCCGCGAAGCAGATAAACCGACGGAAGCCGATCTCCGGGGTCTTTAATTTTCAACCATCAAGTTCACGCCGTTAAATCTTCGAACATTAACGAAGTCGTTAACCTTCGAGGAATTAAAAATGATATTAAGCTTGAACACGATGGAGCATTTAATAAAAATATGATTGTCGGGGGGCTTAATGGCAGACGCCCACTAGTTTTTTTACCAAAATGAATTCATCGGGTCCGTAAATTTATTGTATCGGGTGTCCATCGTTTAAGGATCGTCCCAGAATTTATCAGGCTAGCGCAGTTGACAATCTAAAAGCCGTAATTCAGTGGATCGTTTGACCCTGTCACCGGAGATCGTGTGGGCAAACTGTGAACGACTGTGCACTCAAGCTTGGCGCGACCATCGGGAGAAAACTGCTGGCTGATTGGATGAATCCCTCCTCTAATGCAATTCACCGAATCAAATTTGTATCAATCAACGGGTAATATTTGGTAACGGAAGATGACGGGCGGCTGGAGAATGTTATTTAGGAGACGCTGCATGGAACACTCTCTCTCAGTCCCGCCATTTTGATTCACCGGAATTGAAGATACTCGTTCCATAAAATAATTCTTCGTTTGAAGCTACTAGAGCTCCATTTTCTTTTTTAATCGCAGACTCTTTATTTACTGTCTTTTATTTCACATTTCCATTAATAATTAAATTTTGTTTGAAACGACACATTCTCCTTCGCCAATTATTTTGGGACTTCACAAATGGAGGTTATACATTTCTTAAAATAATTCTTTACTCAAACTAACACCTTACTTAACTGTTTTTATTTAGTAGTTCTTATTTTATATTTATTTAATGCAACATTTGTCGATTTCTTCTTACATAAGTGTTTTTATTTAGTATTTCCTATTTTATATTTATTTAAAGATACATTTTTCTAATTCAATTTATCATGGTTATGTCCAACTATAACTTATTTAAGTGTCTTTATTTAATACTTTCTATTTTCTATCTGTATGTAAGATTCTCTATAAACCAATGTCACACCCAATTATATTATTTCAAGTAATAACTAGACTACAGATTTTTGCGAGAAATAAGAATTGTATTAATTGCAAGGTACGAGTGCTACATAGCCATTTATTTATACTTTTAATAACTTCATAGAGTTGAAAACAATACAAAATAAAACATTTTGTATTTGATCTACTCATTCTTGTCATAAATGCATAAAATCCGCAGTCGAGTAACAATAAATGCAAATAAATTTTAGGTCGATGTTCGTTCATCATAAATCGAAATTTCCGTTGATTCAGGCTGCACAAGTGAAAATATTGTCAATATGTAACAAAGTATCAATGGGAAGACAGTAATGACGCTCGATGAAAAAGCGAACTTCTAACGACATTGTAGAGGGTGATTCTGCAAATTGCAACGAACGGTTTACGACTCACGGGAATTAGGGATCAAAGATTTATGGTCGGTTGCAATTCAAGGGATTGCGATCCTCTTCGGGGGCAATCGAAGTTAAGCACGATCATTTCACCGTGACGTACGGCGCGTCATTTAAAATGCGATTGCGGTCGCAGAATAGCAATTGACTCGAGTGCTTTTTACATTGATTGTTACCTCTTGATTTCTTTATCCGCGGTCCCTGGGAATTTCTCCATCACCAATCGTATGTATATGCCAATTCAACCTTGATACTGTATTTTTCAAAATGGCCAACTATTTTAATACAAACTTATTAGTATGCATATAGTAAAACTACGAGAATAATAGAACACGATTACAATGATTCAATGCCAATTTAAATTTCTAGTTTGGAACTTGTCGCAAAATGGTTTCCAGTATGGACGCGCCTTAAGATAGGCGTAGAGTGGTGAGTCTAGAGTGGGGAGTCTAGAGTGGGGAGTCTAGAGTGGTGAGTCTTGTTCAGAATTTGGCAACACTTATCGATTAATTACTATAAAAAGAAAGGGAACGTTTCGTCCTGGGATATCGTAAAGCAGGGATGGGCAATTTTGCCTCAATTGAGGCAAAACCGTCCACACCGCAGCGCCCTCTGTCCCTTTCCAGCAAGCGCGGTACAATGGGGCAACGAAGACACGAGACATCAGCGTACGCAACGAACGTGCGCGCTGCATGAAAGAGAGGTTGGTGGGAGAAGCAGACGTTTGAGGGGCTCCACCCGTGCCCACCACTGTCGTAAGGGATATCGTAAGGACGGTTAAGTATACACGTGCATAAATTGCTGACGGATCAGGTAATAGCGGGAAAAGCGTTGTCTGTCTGTCCATTTGGTGACGAGCGTACACAATAGTATAAACAAAATGGCTAAACCCTTGAATTCTTATGTAATGTAATGCAAAATAGTCAATTTTAGTGCATAAATGAATTTAAATAATCTGAATGTATTTCACAGTGGAAGAAATCCGTGTTCAGTTCTCCGAATAAAGGAAAAGCAGTAGTATATTTATTTGAAATTGAATGTCCGTTGAGAGATTGTTAAAACTTGGAAAGGAGAAATCACAGGAAAATTAGGTTCGCGTCACCGGGAATTATTTTGCGACTGTGTTCGAGGATCGGGAAGCGTGACGATCCGCAGACAATATCGCTACCTGTGGATAGGCAATAAGAGCGGAAAAACATCGGGGAACGAGCCGAGACCGTAATAAAATAAACCGTCGGAGGTTCATAGTGTCAACCATTGTATTCCGGGGCTCACATTGATACCGCGTTTGAGTTCTCTCAGGAACGTATCCTGAACAGGACTCCGCGGAGCTCGTAATCTCCCGAACCGTATAAAAGTTTCAGGATCGAGGAACGCCCTGACAGTTTTACTTCGTTCTTTTTCATTCAATTTTATCTACCGCAATATCACTTTCCACCGCGCTTCCATCTGAAAGATAAGCGTTACAACCATGTTTGAACACGAAACAATCAATATATCATAAACTTGCATGCAAATCAAATTTTTTCGCACTTTGTTTCAGTTCTACAATTTTATTTTCTAGTACGTTGTTGTGTTTCCACAGAGAAACTGATTTTCTTCGACCGTGGTTTTTCATGTTAGAAATACGAAAGTTTTATGAAATTCTGAACGATTTTACAACGAGTTTTTAATTATTTTGGAGAATCTCTTTATTCCTCTGTACACACATTCTGAAAAGTTTCGTTAAATTGCAAGCGATTTTTCATCATGATTTTAATTTTTGCAGGACAAGTTTTAACGTCTTTCTGGACAATTTTTGCTTTCTGCAATTTATGAGCAATTTTATTAACCCCTTGCCTTACGATTTATTGTACAGTTTTAGTGATTAGAATTTCTTTGTAGTTCATAATTTCTTAGAAAAAGGAGAAAATGTATATCTATTGTCTGTGTGTATGTTCTCCAATAGCTGTATATTAACAACAACAAATTAGAATTATATTTTGGTTTAAAGGAAATTAATAACATACATCTTTATTAGTCTCTGTTCAGAATCTTCATCACGTCTCTCAGACGCTATTGTAAGCGAAGAGGTTAAATTGTGAACAATTATCGCGGGAAGTCCTTTCATTTCTTTTTGCGCATTTCTCTGCATACTTCCTAAAATATTAGGTTAAATTTTAGTTTTCTGTGGGAAGTTCTTTAATTTCTGAACTGTACTAAGGACATCGTTTCAATTAATTACATTGGTAAATGTATTATATCAATAAAATGTTGCTAAAAATCAAGAATTCATGTTAGTAATACATAATTTTTATTCCAACGTTTCAAAATGGCGGAAGCAGGAGTGATTACTTCATATTTTAACTGACCGTACTAAAGACATTTTTTAAATTAATTTTACGACGATTATTCCAGAATTTTTGGAAATCTATAGACCATGGCTGAGAGATTTTTAACAGCAACAGAAATTGTAATCATAAACCAACAACGTAATTTAATAATTTCGTTCAAAATTATATTGTGTAAAAGAAGATTTATATGTTCCCATTTAGTACAAACAGCACAATTATTGAAAAACTTATGGTAAATATTTACATTAGGGGCTTCCTCACCGATTTTGATGACGTTGAAATATGTTGTCAAGGTCATCATTCTCAACAACTTTTTCCTATACATGTTACCGCCGCTCAGCTTTAGTTTCCAAGATATTCTCAAAAAAGTTTCAACATCTCGAAAAGTGATCGGAGTAGGTCTGGGTTAGATTTGAAATTACGGCCGCCGATAACGCGGCCACGGTCACAACTAAAAACGACTTCAATCAGTTGAGACCCACTGTCTTGTCTGTTTATGTTCACAAACTGAAACGTGAAATGAATCGTGCCGAACGCGAACTCATTTCATTGTCAGCTGTGTTAGCATACAGAGTATTAAGCATGAAACTATACGAATTCTTGGATATCTGCAACAATCAAGGAAATATATAATAACCCAGTATATAAATATATAAATAATATATAAATAACCCAGACCTAATCCAGACCTAACCCAGACCTACTCCGATCACTTTTTAATATGTTGAAACTTTTTTGCGAATATATCGGAAACTAAAGCTGAGCGGCGGTAACATGTATAGGAAAAAATTGTTCAGAATGATGACCTTGACAACATATTTCAACGTCATCAAAATCGGTGAGGAAGCCCCTAATGTAAATAATTACCCAACTTATTAATAGGCTTCCGATATATAAAGTGTTAAGAAAAATTAAAAATCCAAATCAATTAAGATACTCTGCAGGTTTATTAAAGAATCGTCAGTAAAATTGCAAACACCCTATATATTAAAAAGAACTCCATATAGAATACAGAAAATAGAAATGCAATGAGGCCATTTTCATTGCTAAAGGGATAGTGCCCTGAAATTTACTTGTATTTTCAGTTAGTTATTTTGGAACAACATTTTGGGAACAAAAGGAAAGTTGGACAGAGGACGAGGTTGTGTTTCTAGAGTTAATAAGGACATCACCAGTGTCGTCTCCGCGAAAAATCTATCCTTGGAGGAGACTGTCAGGACACGAGGACATCAGTCGCCCGGTGAAACAAGACTTTAACGAACTACGTCTAATAACCGGAGAACCCATCTGCCCCCCCTTTCGCCGTGGCCGAAGAAGAAAAATCCTGGATGTTGTCTCCTGTACGAGAGCAGGATGTATTCTCGTCCGTGGTGACTTCGAGCTTTCGCAGAATGACGTGGGTGTCTTGGGCAGAGATTGCTACGGTACCGTGTGTCGTTAATTAGCTTTTGTGGAGGCCTCCGACCGAGTGACTGCGAACTCGGACGCGAGCCCGTACCTTTGACGACGAGAACAAACGATGTTAATTATCGGACTTCGAGGAATTGGTCTGGTGGCTGGCTGGTAATTTTTGTTCTACGACCGAGGAAAGTTTGCGCGACAAGGGGATTAGAAACACGTCGACTGCGCGGACACGTGTACGGGAATTTTTCGCGGAAATTAATCTCGCGGTGTTGCTATATGAAATTAAAAAAGTTCTACGATTTTTGCTGCGGGAATTAACAATAGGTTTACGGAGCATTAAAAGGGACTATTTAACAATTCCTTCGTACTGATAATAAGAATGTGTCTATCAAAATTTTTAGCCATTTTTATCATGATATGTAATCAAAGAAATCATTTTGTTTAACAATTCTTCAGAGATGCATCTTTACAATATCAATAATGGTGAATTAAAAATATTAGAAACCGTCATTTTGCAGAAGAATAAACCTAGTGTTAATGGCCCTTAGTTTGCAGAAATTCGTCGAGAGATGTATTTCTTTTGGATTGTTACACACCTATTGCGAGGCTAGTTGTTTGTTTCGGAGTATTTGTCAACTAATAATTAATTCAAATCAGTTCAGAAGAGAAAATTTAATATTTTAGGAATCATACGTATTTTATTCAAAATTGTACTTTTAAACCTTTGAGGACGAAAGTTGGCATATTGGGGACATCAGGCTCATACATCCGATTGTTGAAGTCGTAAACAAATAATTTAATCATTTAAATAATAGAAGATTAGTGCACAGTTTCCTTTTGTCCCAGTATATCACACTTTCATATATGTAAAATCTAGTTCTTTAAACAAAAATTAATACTTTGTAACATCGACTAATAAACAGATTCATATGGATGTAAAAAAAGCGATTATACCATTTTACGAATCGTACATATTTATCTCGGAATGGTACTTTTAACCTTTTGAGGGCGATTGTCGGCATATTAGCGACACCAGGTGTTAAATAAACAAATCGGGACTGGGTAAAATAAGGAGACAGTACTTTAGAGAATTTGAGGTTAGGTCAATTGCCTCGTGCTGCCCTTTATTCTTACTGACTCAACACTCAATCAGTGATGCCAGAAATGTTAGCTATTCGCGCATGCGTATTCGCGCGTAGCATCAGTAATGTACTAATTTCAAATTTTTGTGAATTCTTTAATGCCCTGTTTTAAAAATAATGTTTTTCATTCAACATTCACATACTTTCTTTACCTAAAAATGTTCGGATTATACAGTATAACATAATATAAAATTTTATTTTATTTGGCAGAATCTATAAAGAATACCAACATTTGTTGCAAGACAAAAGAAAACTGCCAAAAACCTTTCCAGTATCCAAAATAACACAAATATATTTTCTAATTATATAAATAAACAAGTAAATAAAAAATAACGTCCGTTATCTTCAAGTACATAACTAGATGTTTCTATTTTTTGGCGCGTATACGTTACTGGATTCCGCGCGCGCCGCAGTACGCATGCGTGAAAAGCTGACATTTCTGGCATCACTGCACTCAACCAGTGTCGCCAGATCGGTTATGTCGAGGAGAATACAGTTTACCATCTCTCTGATGACCAGAGTAATATGTAACACGTTGCGCGGCACGTCACGTGACCAGTCTGCGGTTTTAGTGGGGGATGTTGGAGCGCGCTCATGTAGTGGAATGGGATAGTGGAAGGGGAAAAGGAGGAGAGGAAAATCAACCCAGTTTTGGGTTGATCTGGCGACACTGCACTCGACCCGCGCGATCTCTTTCACTCTCTCACCGTACGGCAGATAGCGCTGCCGTGTGCCGGTCGTACCAATCCACAACACAAGGCTCGCGTATTCGATTGTTGAAGTCGTATACAAATAATTTAATCATTTAAATAATAGAAGGTTAGTGCACAGTTTTCTTTTGACCCAGTGTATCAGACTTTCAGAAATGTAGAATCTAGTTGTTCAAGCAAAGAAGAGAGAAAATAACATTTAACGAATCAAACATATTTCTCTCAAAATGGCACCCTTATCAATTCTTAAGATGGCGTTTCCTTGAACGTAGACGCGCCGCGTTAGGACTCTAATTTGCAAAAAAGCGCGGTGAATTTCGGGAAATTGGTCTGGCCAGCGTTCACGTGCCGCAAAATACTGGCAATTCCGTTCCGAAATCCCCAGGCAGGGATTCGGGCTGTCTCGTTCTCCAATTTGCTTGACGCAATTACCTTTCTTACGGCCGACCAAACAGACCGAGATAGCTGGGAAACGTTAAGAGCGAGCATTAGTTTTTACTGCACAGCCTCCTTTTATCCGGCTCGTGGCCTCATCGTTGCATTGACCCACCGGATGGAATAGAAACGACGCCATAATGGGCTTTTTGCGGCGGTTACGGGTCTTCTTCGTTGCGAACCCACCGTCGAACGTTGCCTTCATTCGCGAAACACCGGTCACTCGGCCCCCGCTCGCCATCGCGGTTCCAACGTTCTCTTGCTTCCGGGAAAACGGCTTACTCCGGAAATACTCCACCCAAACATTTCCTCGGACCGTTTCGAATTTTATTAACACGCTCCTGGCTTCTTGCGCGATCTTTTTTATCACTCGCAGACCGTGTTCCACCTCGTGCTTAATAAAGAAGTCACTTTAGCCATTTCCTACGAAAGCGTCTCTATAATTTTATTAAATATGAAATAGGAATCCGGTCATTTGACCGTGGTAGGTTTAGTGTTAATAGATTGAAGATTATTTCACTATATCTTTTCACTATGTTAAATTTAACGTCCTCAATATAGTTAGAAGTGCATAGCTTCCGCAGTCTAGTCAATCTTCATTCCAAAAATTGCAACCAAAAATCAAAGAACGACATCCGGCAACTTCCTATTAAACATCCGGCGCGCCATCAAATATCAACCACTCCCACCCTCAATCCAAACATTTCAGCATATTTGAAGTTCCGAGCATCTCGGCAGCCGTAGTCGTGCTTCACAATACTTCAGACAGTGCAGAAAGTCAGTCGCAGGCTCTCCAACACGGTGGAACCGGCGTTCGCCAATACCTGGGTTATCTTCGCGTCCAATATTGACATTCGAGCGTTTGTCCCGTCGCGTCGGGATCTCTGCGGGGCTGGTAGTTGGTTCGCAAGTACATACTTCGCAGTCGACCAAGGGAAACTGATCGCGAGATACCGGCGTCGAATAATTCAAAGAGAAACAAGCAAAACGCGAGAGTGGATGGCGAACAATCTGATGAGAAAGAGAGAGAGGTTGTTCTTAAGGAGCAATGGGGGGGCGGCAGGGAGGCTGAGAGAAGCAAGGGCCTGAAGGCTTGCGGAAATTAATAACAAAGTAGAAAGTTCCAGAGTCGTCCTCGCGGAACAAAAGCCCCCCGTGGACTTCTAGGTGGCCTTCGTGGCCCGTTCCTCCATTTACGTCGCCTGGATCTCGGTACGCTTATCAAAAAGGTTCCACGAGTCGGCTCGTGCTGGTTGCGAAACCGGCTGGCCATCGCGAAAACGAAAAAATTCGCGGACGAGGGGGCAGTCCGCATTTGTTCCGCGCCGGTTTTCTATCTAGGATCTGCATGTAGCCGAGCGTGTGGCCGGTTTCTTCCGGCCATGTACGAAGGGAGGAAACAATGGCCACGTTAAAGGCAATATTAGTTTTTACCCCCCTTTTGACCCCCTCCCTTCCCTATTCCTCATCCCCCTTTGCGACCGTGGTCCTGCGAATGCATAAGCGGATGAGAAAGCGTGCGGGCCGCCAAGGCCCGAGAGTGTTCTGATCTCGCGATCGAGTCCAACCGGTTTTATTGACAGGTACAACGTGTAATGGAAAGGTTCTGCAAATAACTGTTTTAAACTGTTATACAATATCGGCTCTGACTGAAACCGTTATGGAGAACCGAAAAAGTTCCATAACTGTTATAAGGTACAGTGCCTCACGAAAGTATTCGAACGCCCTTTAAATCAGAATACAGTATTTAATCGATAAAAGTCGCGTGTTCGTGTTCAAGTATGCTATTCTTTGACTTGTGCCGAACGTAGAAAAGGACAGTGAAACTCGAGAGGCCTCAGTGGCCGAGAAATGTAACATAATACGTGTCGAGTATTATGGGGTATACCCCGCGGAAGTGGGGATTGTTTTGCGACACTTCTTGTTCAGAATTTGGCGACACTTGTCGATTAAATACTGTAATTTGTTTAAAATTGCACCCAATTACTTGACTCTTTTTTAGTAATTGGAAGCATTGATTTACTAAATGGCGTGCGAGAAAGATTTTTTAAAAATTGCAATTGATACGAAATACATTAACAAATAGTTCTCTTGATCACTTCTTGAAACATTTTTATCTCAGCGAATAGTGAAAATTTAAAAAGTACGTTTTGTAGATCTGTGTTGTAAATTAGCGGTTGAAAAGATAAGAATGTAAGGCTCGTTTTATTCGTTTAGTGATAAAAGAATATGCTGTCATTTTTCAGCGAAGAATGGAGTTCTACATCAATTAACACTAATCCTACCGAGCATTAAAAGCAACTAGCCTTATAAAAATTACAAGATTGCATTTAATCAGAATTTGCACAATTTTTATTACAACACGAGCTTGAGTGAGAAAATTTATATATTTATTACTTATGAATGCATCTTTATAATTTCAATAATTTTAAAATAAAAATTTTGGTACCGGTCATTTGACCGGCACTGGTCGGTTTAGTGTTAACGCCATCGGTAAATAAATAATGCCTTTAAAATTCGAAAAATAATATTAACTCGAATCTGCAGAATTTGGACATACACCACTATGATTCGCAGTCCGGCATTTTGCAAATGTTTCAAAGTACATTGTAATTCAATTTAATTTGAATGGTTTCAGCAACAAGTCGAAGTGAATGCAATTTATGAAAATGGAATGAAATGTTTGTTCTCCACGTTCAAGTAGGTTCCAGATGTTATGGGACGTCCTGTATGTATGGTGAATCGTCTAGCAACTGCGTGGTTTCCTTTACCGTCGAGGAAATAATCCTCGCCGACAGCGACGGTCATCAAAGATGCGACTGCTTTCAAAGGAAGTGCTCTTATATGAATGTCTCCACGGCGAACGTTTTAATGCGTCCTCGCAGTGTCCCTCGACCCATCCTTTCCAAAAGACTCCTTCATTTCCGTAATGTTCGGAGAGAAAGGATTGATTCGCCATTTTTCAAAGTTGTCGCATTTCCAACGTACAAGAACTCTCACGTGTCTCTCTTTCTTTTTGTAACACGTGACAACCCTTTGCTTCAAAGGAAAAATAATTCAACTTGTCATTGCACAAAACGTTGGTTTGTCCGCACAATAATTAACAGTCTTATTTTTTATAATTAAAGGTCTCTATATGTATATTATTATTTTATGCAATTGTGGCAGAAATGAGTAGATGCAATTTAAGACAGTAAAATTACAAAAATTTAAGAATGTCGATGTACTATATCCATCTCGTTGAAATTATTAAACAATTTTATTTGCCTCCCCTGTATCTTACAATTGATGCAGACAATTTTTAGTAATTAGATTGTGAACGTTTATAGACATTTGAAGTTCATGAAAGTTTATTACAAATTGTGAGATACGTACGTTTATACTATGTTTATAGATCATTTTCTGTTTGCAATTTTCTTTAATATATCCATTCACTTGTAATTACAATTTAAGAGAATACTAATTGTGTTTCATTTATAATTTCACATTGTTACAATGAGTTTATAATACGTCTACACAGATGTATTATAAGACAAATTAATTTTCATTTCATGTATGCGATTTTTCTAACAGGTACATATAATCTTGAATTACACTTTAAGTTAATACATTGTGTTTTATTAATATCTTCATATCTTTAGAAAATACAATTTGCAGCATACATGGCATAAATAAAATATTTTATAGTATCTAGGAACATAAAACGTATTACTGTTTGTAACACTTTAAGAACAATACAAAAAGAAATGAATCGCAATGGAATGTATTGTTGCATTCATTTTTTAAGAGTCTAATAAAACTTTCATATAAAGTATAATAGTCTGTATTAATTATTTTCATGTTTCTAGAAAATGAAGATCTAGAAGTAGAAGATATAAATCGGAAGAATTAGAAGTTAAAAATGTATAAATTATTCTCCAACAATTTCATAAATACGCGAAATAAATACCACCAAAATTAAATGTTGCATTCCTTTCTTTAATAATAATCTAATAACACTTTCATGCGAGATATTACAGTTTGTGTCAATAATTTTCATGATTTAAGAATAAGAAAAAGAAGAATAAAATGAGATAAAATGTTAAGTTAAATGTGATATGAAGTTAAAAATGTATAAATTGTTCTACAACCATTTCATAAATACGCGGAATAAATACCATCACAATTTCTCTACCGATGATCCAAAGCATAAGGAGAAATCATGGGTTATCATTATTTTTGAGCACCTAGAAATAGAAAATATAAATAAGGAGAATTGGAAATTTACACTAAACCTACCACGGTCAAAATGACCGGTATTCTATTTTACAATTATTTAAATTCGAAAAACGATTTCATAGGAAATGACTGAATTGACTTCTTGGCTTAAGCACATATTGTAATGGAAACGGTATAAAGTTTAAAGAAATTCAATATGTTCACTTCTTTAAGGCGTTTTATTTTTTAATGTTTTGTGCTTGGTAAGTTCAGTGTTAAAAACGTATAAATCGTCCTTCAACAGTTTCTTAAATACGCGAAATAAATACCATCACAGTTCCTCTATCGGTGTTTCGAAGCATAAGGAGAAATCATGGGTTATCATTACTCATCATACGAAGCAAAGAATACGGTTGTTCATTTCAGAAAAGCTCGATGGTTATTTCGGTCGAATGGAAAGAGCGGTCTTTAATCTTCCGGCAACGCGATGTTCGCAGGAAGAACGATCATCGCGAGCGGAATATATCATCGTGTTGATGATAATCGAACCGAGTGTTGCAGTCACGAGGGGTGAAAGCGTGGAACACGCCTATGAAAAATACACGGGCTATAGCGTTGATAGATGTTCCAGAACCTCGATGATAGATTACGCGCGTCCGAATTACTAAGCTGACAATATTGAAGTACGTTGTTGACTACGTGAGAAGCGTGACTACTTTCTGAAAAAAATTGTTTGCAATCTATCAGGCCTGTTGAAACAATTTATTCTTTCAATTTGAAGGAAACACGCGGAGCTTCGAGCAACATCGATGTGGAGTTTCTTAGTTCGGTTGCTGCTGGAGTATCGTGATAGATTAGTCGATTAGATTGATAAAGGTAATTAGAGGGACAGGTCGGTAATTGGGGATGAAGAATTACGCGATCATTCGAGGATTGATATGAGATATGTAATTGACAGTGCGATAAGCCGTAACTGATAGATGGCCCGGGAATAAGTGACTGATAGATTAGCGAACAACGTGTAATCCGCGGATTGTTGAGTAGCGCGGATGGACGGCCGGATTATTATGTTGAATTGAATAGTGAATGGCAGAGGAAGATATGAATAGTAAATTAATCTATGATGTTCGATTGATAAGTTAGCGTGTTTTAAACTTGCTTGATCGATCGATGATAATTCGGTACAATTGACAGGGGGATTGACAGGAGCGACTAGTTGACTGGATTAATCGACAGGCTACGCGCGACTGTTTGATTGACAAGTTGCAACTGTTTAACCCATTAATCAGAACAAACGGGCTTTATCGCAATTCGTTCTATCCGATGTTCAATTGTCTAATTTAAAATTCATCAATGGATTGATGGACTGAAGAGGAACATCTATTTGACAGATTAACGAATTACATTTGATCCACGGGGCTATTAATTGACAATTTTATAAGAATGGAAAGTCTCAACGAAGAAAAACTTATCGATTAACTAGCACTGCCATTGATAGATTTAAAACGACTCCTACTACAACCAATAGATTAATATGCGACATTATTATAATTTATAGATTAAGAACTACTATATCATGTCACTATACAAGTGGAAACAAGTAACTAACCTAGACGATTAATGTAATTGATAGATGAAAAATTATCGTTATTTCAGTTGAATTAAGAACTACTATACAAACTATTAATAAAAAAGATGAACAAATTTGGAAGTAAACCAGACAACAGTGAACTCAATCCAACCTGTTACTGTAACTGATAGATAAAGAACTGCAATTGATGGATTGAGAATCACTATTATTGCAGTGATAGATTGAGATGATAGATTAAAAACTAGCATACAGTTTAATCATAAAGAATGGTGAAGAAATAGCTTCAAAGCTAGCTTAGATTATCGCGCGTACAATCTAATAAGAAAGGTCAACGAATAACCAACCGAAACATAATCTAGATTAATGCGTTTAATTGGTGAAACACTGCCATCACAATACTGATAGATTCATATGATAGATTAAGAGCCATCACATAATCCAATAACGAGACAGGTGAACAAATATTTCAAAACTAAGCCAATTTAGTGCAATATATCAAGAACTACAATCATATTAATGGTAGATTCGTGTGATAGATTAAGAGCTATCATACAACCTAATGGCAAGAAAGGAGAACAAATATTTCAAAGCTAACACAATTTAGTGCACCTAATATATCAAGAAGTACAATTATAATAATGATAGATTCGAATAATATGTAGATTAAGAGCTATCTCACAACCTAATGGCAAGAAAGGTGAACAAATATTTCAAAGCTAACCCAGTTTAGTGCACCTAATATATCAAGAACTACAATCATAATAATGATAGATTCGTATGATAGATTAAGTGCTATCTTACAACCTAATGGCAAGAAAGGTGAACAAATATTTCAAAGCTAACACAATTTAGTGCACCTAATATATCAAGAACTACAATCATAATAATGATAGATTCGTATGATAGATTAAGTGCTATCTTACAACCTAATGGCAAGAAAGGTGAACAAATATTTCAAAGCTAACACAATTTAGTGCACCTAATATATCAAGAACTACAATCATAATAATGATAGATTCGTATGATAGATTAAGGGCTATCATACAACCTAATGGCAAGAAAGGTGAACAAACATTTGAAAGCTAACCCAGTTTATTGCACCTAATATATCAAGAACTACAATCATATTAATGGTAGATTCGTGTGATAGATTAAGAGCTATCATACAACCTAATGGCAAGAAAGGTGAACAAATACCTCAAAGCTAACCTAGTTTAGTGCACCTAATATATCAAGAACGATAAGGATAGATTCACATGATAGATTAAAAAGATGTCACGCAATCCAATAACAGAAAAGCAGATAAAATTATAGGAATGACTGGCGGACACCGAGGTGTTAAACCGAAGCCGTCAACAAAAAGAAGCCAGCTAGGCGGAAGCTGACCGTACAGAGCCCAGGGGCGAATAAATGGCAGCGATCCTTCCACGCTTCCGGTTCTCGAGCGGCGCGTGAACGCCAAAACTTATCGGTTTCCAATGTCGCCAGCAATTGGAAAACTTTCCTCGTAATCCGTCAGATAAATCACCCGTCTCTTATGCACCTTCTATCTGTCTCAATCCGTCTTTCTCTCTTCAAGATACTTCCGCCGGCTCGTTTCGTCCCCGTGGAAACACGTCCCTTTTCCTTCCGGGGTGTCCCTTCATCCTCTTTCTCACTCTCTCTCTCTCTCTCTCTCTCTCTCTCTCTCTCTCTCTCTTCCTCTCTTTATCGCCCTTTTCATCCCTTCGCTAGGCATCATCCCCTTTGTTTCCAACCTCCCGCGTTCTTCGGAGAGCCGGTTTCTCTGCTCGTCTACGAGCGATCGCGGGACACACTATCGGAACACTTGAAGAAGCGCTTCGAGACGATGCTCTCCCTCTCTCTCTCATTCTCTGTGTTCTCCCTGAACCGTCCCTCTACGATCGTCGTCGTCGTGTCTCATGCATCGTCGGATCAAGAGCCAGCCCCGGGCAACTTTCTCTTCAGAAGTCGGAATTTACATCTGTTTTCCCTGACGCCAGACAGACGCGAGGATTGAGGCTTCGGAGTAGGGGACCACTTCACGCGAGAATCCCAAGACGCTGAAGCCACCCTTCGCCGCGTGAAACGATCAAATTGGCGAAACCCTAACGGGCATCCGCTTGGACGGCTATCGCGGCCAAAGGACGCGTCAGGATTATCAAGTGCCTCATAAATGATACGGTAATGCGTTCCCAATAGGGTAGTCCTTACTTTCCGACTTTCGATTTTTCTCTGGTCTTAACCCCTCGAACTGTGAGAATCGGTGCGAAAATTATGTGTGCAAAATTTGGAAGCAATCGGACAACGGGAGCCCATGCCGCATTTGCGTTTTTACAATTTAGAGGGGTAAGACCAAAAAATCTTCAAAAATTGTTTACCCCTATAGGGTAGGGCCACCCTAATCCACATGCATCTATAAGATATCAAACTATAGTATTGTCCAGATTGATGTGAAAATTTCGGGACGGAAATGTCACACCTCGTGTACAGACTTTATTTTTTCACTTCTTGGCTCTAGCGTCCATCATGAAATCCAATGATAACTCTTTCATTTGTAATTATTTTTTTATGAAACTGTTACCAGCTTACTTGTCACATTTCCCTGATAAAAATACGATACGATGTAGATCATGCATGCTTGTTTAGCCCCTTGTCCTACAACAACGAGTGAGACTCGTGGTACTTCGTTCGAACCTAAGCAACACGAGCCTGGCTCGTTGTAGTTCGTTTAGACCAAACGTAAACAGCACGAGCCTGGCTCGTGGCACGGACCTAAAGGACTGAGCCTAATTCTCCGGGGTGAGCCAATTGACGGAAGGGGTATCAACTTGTCGGCCATCTTGTGTGGCAAACACTGTGGTGCGCTCTATTGGCAGTGTTGGGATATTGTGCAAGATTTCACGCGAATGCGCGGCGATTTCAGCCTCAGTAAAGTGAGATTCTCGATAAAATGGGGTACCTTGAGCACCCAGCAGAATTTTAAGAAATTGGTATGATTTGATTCTGAAAAATTAATGTATAACATATGTATTTGTGTATATTTTGTAACTCGTGGGACACGTCCTGAAGTTTTTTTATCCGAAACAGATTGTTTCGATACATCCCCGCCAATATAACTGGCTCCACTACCTCTGTCATCATGACATAGATACATTACTGTTTTGGCCGCGCATGTGCGTGAAATCTTGCACCATTCCCAACACTGTCTATAGGCAACTTTAAATACTAGTTGCGCGAATTTGCAATGTAATCATGCGGGAAATAGATACATATAACTTATTTATAAATTGACTCAATCATAGCAATGATCAAAATGCACTTTACGACCATAGCATACACATTATAAAGTGTATAATTAATAATTATGTTAAGATTAGATATAATTATATATGTAAGCAAAAGAGTAATGTTGCCAGTAGTAAAAGAACCTATTTAAATAAACTAATATTATTTTCTGGCCATTAAATTGTAGGGTAGTGTTGGGTAACGTGAGGTGATGAGGTAGCAGAGCCCTGAGGCAGTTATATTGGAGCCGAATGTGCAATATTTTGTATATATATATATACAGATATAAATATATATATATATATATATATATATATATATTTACACTTGTTATGCATTCATTTTTCAAAATCAAATCATATCAATGTTCTCACAACGTTATATAGATGGCAACACTATTTTTGCCACTCAATATGGTGCGCAGTCTACCATCCCTCCTCGCTCTTGTTACGACCCCTCTCGCACATATATCTACTTTACGCTCAGCCCTTTAGATCCGTGGCTCGTGGTACTTCATTCGTGATAAACGTGAACGACACTAACACGAAGATTACTAATTTTCTACGAGTTTTCTCAAAACATTATTAATTTAAATTAAGTATTAATTTACAAATTGTTACTGATACATTATCCAGTTTTAAATTATAAATCATTTTTGTTCACCGATGAATTGATCATAATTACTCCGCAGACATCTTAAAAGTATTAGTTGTGCCCAAACTTGTTTATTATTTCACAATTACTTTCGTTGCGGCGAAATATACATGTTATAAGACGAATACATTTTGCGCAAGTTCGAGCACACGGCTAAACAGCTAAATAGCTCGACGCGTGACCGATCTTCTTGTTTATTATGGCCCGAGCAATCGGGAGTTAGCGCGTAGGACATGGGCTAATTTACGAAACAGTGGAATTTCGATTATCCGAACGAATCGGTCGAAGAGCACATGAGTGCAGCTGTCTAACCACTGTACTGTTTCCATTTATGTGATAACTTCGGGAATAAACTTTCACTCATGTACAGACACTATTTCTTGATCTCCTGCTGCTAACATCAAACGTAAAATCCAGTAATATCTTTTTTGTTTGTAATTATCTTTTTACGGAACTTTTACTGGCATATTTAGAAAGTTTTTCGGAATAAAATGATACCAAACACGATACGATTCGGATCATGTATGTGTGTTTAATTAACGGTATTATAGCACTTCGCTTATCTGAGCTAATTGAATGAACGCGACTTGTTCAAAAAATAGAGCATTAACTAGTTACTATGCAGTTACCTGTCAATCGAAGCTTTGCCTGCACATGTTAAGTTTAGGTTTTGGAGTCTCCAGTGCAGTGTTTATTAGATTGTTAGATTTTAGCAAGGATGTTAGCAAGTTAGACGTCCTCAAGTTATAGCTGAAATAGGATTTGATTGAGTATTGGATTACGTTTCGGTTAGACCCTAATTTAGACCTTCATTAGATCTTGGTTAGGTGTCAATTAGATTTGGAATTACGTTTCGATTAGTCCATAGGACAAACTTAATTTTATTTGCATCCTGAATTTAAGGTTTGAATAGGCTTTAGAACGATCTTTAATTATACCTCAACCCAGAGTTTGCTTATATCTTGAACTAAACTATAATTGGCTCGACTGCGTTTTGGAGAACTCCGTGTTCTTAACTTTTTTGAACTTTTTTTATGTGATCCTGTAGATATCCTGTATGGTTGTTAGGAATTTACTGGTTCATAAATTATACGCGTGTAAACATGAGCAGTTTTAAGCGTTTTTGACAGGTTAGAGCGTCGCCATATTCGATATTCGTTGAGTGTTAGAGGTAGGTAGGTCAGTTCGGCGCATGCGCTGGATAGATCGTGAGCGTTCAGCGCATGTGTTAGATAGTATGGTATATTTGCGGGATCGGCTAAATAGTACTGAGCGTATGCGCTAGCTGGCAATTCAGTGCTTACACATACTTTGTAAACATAAACAATTTCAAGTGTTTTTCACGAATTAATAAGTTTATTGTTGATTTTGAAATGGCTAGTTCCAGTATTAGACATTTTAACTTTAGAGACATGCCAAGTAGTAAAGAGGAAGCAATTACTTGGGCTCAGGATTGTGGATTGTTGCGGAAATTTAAAAAATATTGTACTCGGTGCGAAATGAAAACTTATAACAATAATCATGGAATCGGTCGTTTTCGGTGTCCAGTAATCAAAATATACAGAATCACATACAGGATTTCAAAAAGAAGGTACAGTCCAAGATGGTTTGGGGTTAGGTCGTCGTGAGAGCGGAGAAGGCCGGCCCGACCATGGTATAATGTTTCGCATTTTGATTTAGTAAATGTGTTATTATTACGTATGTGTTTGTGCTGCCATTTAACGGATCTGTTCGAAAATATTTAGCCCATTTTATGTGTATCACCTAGCAAATATATCAATATAGCGGCGCTTTAACCTGTCAAAAAGGCTTAAAAGTGTTCAAGTTTATACGCATGTAACATTTTAACCAATGAATTCCGCACAATAAGGTTTTCATTTTCGGTGTTTTCTCGTCAAAATCTATAAGATTGTATAAAAAAACTTCAAAAAAGAGTTCTCCTGGACGCAGTTAAACCCTATAATTTTCCCTGTCTCATTTGCTTTTAATCAGGTCAAAGGCTAGTCTTTGATAAGTCCTCAGTTAAGTTGCATTTAAGTTCGTCGAACCAGCGTTAAACCTGAATTTATGGCCTCCATTAGACTTTCGTTAGGCTTTAGGTCAGGTTTTATTTAAGTCCCCTTCATGAACTTTGGTTGAGTCACAATGAGCTTTAAGTAATGCCTCAGATAAATTCCTTGGCTCGTGCCTAAGCTAGGATTTAATCAGCTCCCGGGTTCAACCACGATTAGGCTTCTTCTATCTGTTCTATCAAGCTTAGTTAACATTTTTACCAAGTATGAGTAGAATAAACCTTTCGTTAATGTTTCTGTATTTTGATGCTCAAAGACATCATCTAGTTACATCATCTAGTGACGATTAATTTAAATTGAATGACTGTGTAATCAAGTACAATTAGGAAATTAACAACTTCGCTACCACCATTTGTTTCGTTGCCTACCTTAACTCTTAAAATGCTTCATTAAGTACAACGCAACTTTTATACTAAATATTAAACCAATTTAATAGTGGAATTTTATAGAGTCTCTAAACATTATGTTGAGTACTACGACTTTAAATAGCAAAGTGTGCCAAATTAATTTGACTATCTTTAAGTGGTAGAGAACGTGTGAAAGAATCTAAATAAAGTACCATAAAAATATATTTAAAATAATAAATAACTGTAACAAACAGCTTAAACAGTACCATCTTCGTAATCATGAAAAGCATCCACATTCCGAGGGTCAATCAACTAGGAAATCCGACAGGTATGCAGAACCAATTAAAACTTTGAGAACAACAGTTAGACCTGAGCAGCAGTTAGAGCCATTATAAACAGAGAACAAAGACCAAAACCATAAACTTGATTATTCAGAGCTTTAATGATCTCAATGGCTATCCAGAGAGGTGCTTCGGAATAAGTATCACGCAGACGCAATAATAGTATCCACTGGCCGCGTTATAACCCCTAATACCATTAACAGATACGTCCGCGACATCAATTAATTGAAATCCCCCCGCCCCCCGTGTCACGTGATCGCAGAATTTCGCCAATGAATCTCCGGGAGCGTCGCGTAAACGACGTCTGAGCACGCGACTGACTTTCGAGACGCGCCAGGCACGTGACTGTTAACCGTAACTTTAAACGAGTCACTTTGTCCCCTACCTCCACATCAGGTGAGCTAAGTTTCCACGGAGACTGTCTCTGTTACGAATGCGGGGGCGCTAGAGATAGAGAACGAGAAAGAGAGATAGAGAGAGAGAGAGAGAGAGAGAGAGAGAGAGAGAGAGAGAGAGAGATAGCAAAGTCCGGTATTTCGAGCGTAATTGCGCGCGCGCTTTCAAAGTCACATATTAACTCTTAACGGGCGGTAGGAAGCATCCGCGCCTCCGACTGCCAGCACCGTCGCGACCATTCAGAAGCTCTCAGACATTTATGCAGTCACCTAAACTTCCACCGCCGCGCGCCGGGGATCACGCGGTCGAACCCCTGGATACACCAACCCAAGGATTAACCCTAATACCGGGTTAGGTCTGCTCTCGGATCCAACCGTAGGCCGGACTGAGTTCAACAGGAAACACGTTTCAACTCTTCGATGGCCCAGTTCCAAGGTTCTTTGATTAAACCCGTTTCGACCGATTCCCCTGAGGACCCCCTGGTTTTGTTGGTTTCATAGTGTAATTTGAAGATGAAAGCTAGGGAAGCGGAGAATAAAGCCGATCGAAGTTCGATGATCGTCGTCTCTAGATTGCTGGATCAAACAAAACTATTGTTGGTACTTTGAGGCTAAGACTTGAAAATGGATTTTTGCTTTCAATTCATTGCACCTGTTTATCACATCATCTATATTTCTGCACAATTTCAGGATTCCTCTATTGGACCCTGTCAACGTTTTGACCAATTCTTCGATGATCGCCTGGTTTTATTGGTTTCATAGTCTAATTCGAAGATGGAGGCTGGGCATGTTGGAAATGGTCTAGATCGAAGTTTGATGACCGTCGTCTTTAAAGATTGTTCGAGCTTTTGAAATTGTTCTTGGGACATGAAGTTGACTTTTGCAGCTTGGACATTTAATTTTGGCATACAATTCTTCAAACATGTTCAGCACATCGTATATCGAAGTTCGATCATCGCAGTCAGTTCAATTCTTTGCACGTGTTTATCACATTGTGAGAGAATCTATCCGTGAGAGTTTCCACGTCGTGGAAACAGAAGATAGCGAGAATGAAAGGACAGAGAATTGGTAGAGAGCAATAGGTAGCTTGAGGTAGGTTAGTGATGCGAAGAAAGGCGTAGAGAGGTGTTCGAAAATAAATACTATATTGATAGAAGTATACAGAAACAGTGAGAAATATAAAGGTAAATACAAGCGAAAGTAAAGAACAGAGGTGAGAATAGATGAAGTGAGAGAAGGATGATGTACAGTCGCGAAGCCCGTGAATGTACGAAAAGAAAGCGAAATTACTGTGATGCCCACAGCAATTTGAACAAACGTGTAAAAGTCGCGTGATCAGTCGATCCAGAAGTGTACGAGACAAGGAGAGACAACAAGAAGAAGGCTGAGCGGTTGTCGTCGGCCTATTTATACTGCTTTTGGGCCATCGGTTAGGAAAGGATAAGGAGTGGGAAGTTTGAAATTGCAAGGACGACAGCATTGACCGTTTGTTAGAGCATGAGGGCAATGCCCTAACGGCCGGTGCGTCTAAGGAGACAATGAAAAATAGGCAGTGGATTTGGCATATGAAAAGTAGGAACGATGGCCCGCGAGACAGTTACGCAGCGGCATGTAAACACGCTCCGCCGAGCGGTTTACAATCGTGGTCGTTCACCTGGATTTCGGCATCGAACGCTAACAGCTGAGCACGGTGCGAGGCAGAAAAACTACCGTGGCTGTTGGTTCTTATGCCGAGACCCAGGTGTATCGGGCAAGAAGCGTTATAAGAAAATTCAACTACAATTGCCGTGCAGTCGCGTGCCGAGGCGAACGAAAAGATTTTGAACACACATACATATACTTTTGCCCAATTTCAGGATTCTTTGATTGGACCCTGTCACCGTTTCCACCAATTCTCCTGGTTTTTTTGGTTTCAAAGTGTAATTCGAAGATGGAGGCTGGGCATGCTGGAAGTGGTCTAAGAAATTGTCGTCTTTAAAGATCGCTTGATCTTCTAAAATTGTTCTTGGAGCGTTGAGGCTAAGATATTTGCAGCTTGGAAATGTATTTATGGCTTACAATTCTTCACACATGTTCATCACATCATAGCTCAAAGTTCGATGATCGTCGTCTTTAGAGATTACTCAAGCTTTTAAAATTGTTCTTGGGGCTCCGGGGCTAAGATTTTACACCTTAGAAATGGATTTTTGGCTTGGCATTCTCTACACCTGTTCATGAAGCTTGGAAATGGATTTTTGGCTCACACTTCTTTACACCTATTCATCACATCATAGATCGACGTTCGATGAGCGTCGGCTTCAGAGATTGCTCGAGTTTCTAAAATTGTTCTTGGGACATGAAGCTGACTTTTGCAGCTTAGAAATGGAATTTTGGCACAATTAATATACAAATTATCATAAAATATCTTCAAACATATTCAGCACATCCTAGATCGAAGTTCGATGAGCGTCGTCTTTAGAGATTGCTTCAGCTTTCAAAATTGTTCTTGGGACTTTGGGGCTAAGATTTTGCAGTTTAGAAATGGATTTTTGGCTTGCCATTCTCTACACCTGTTCATGAAGCTTGGAAATGGATTCATGGCTTACAATTCTTTACACCTGTTCATCACATCATAGATCGACGTTTGATGAGTGTCGTCTTTAGAGATTGCTCGATCTTCTAAAATTGTTCTTGGTACATGAAGGTGACTTTTGCAGCTTGGAAATGGATTTTTGGCTAACAATTCTTTACACCTGTTCATCACTTCGTAGATCGAAGTTTGATGGTCGTCATCTATAGAGATTGCTTGATCTTCTGAAATTGTTGTCGGAGCTTTGAAGCTAAGATTGTTACAGCTTATAAATTGATTTTTGTCTTTAGAGATTGTTTGATCTGACAAAATTGCTGTTACGAGTTAGAGGCTAGGGCTTTTACAGCTTAGGGGAAAACATTCGAATATTTCGGTCGCTTGTATCTTCCGCAAAAGCGAAAGTCATATCTGTATTCAGAACGTCGAAGCGAATAGAATGACGTATAACAGGTCCCAAAATCTTGGCCCAGAAATTGTAAAGATCAGCTCAGCTGACGTGGAATTTTGGCTTACAATTCTTTACACCTGTTGATCACATCATCTACATATACTTTTTATGATCTCCAACAATTACATACTGAAATAGTTGTACCCAAATTTAACCTTAATCCCTTTCCATCTCTATTATTTACAGCTTAGCCCATAATTTCGGTATTAACCCTTTGGTTTGATCTCCAACAATTACATACTGAAATAGTTGTAGCCAAACTTAACCTTAATCCCTTTCCATCTCTATTATTTACAGCTTAACCCATAATTTTGTTATTTAACCCTTTGCTATTATTTTATTTCCACCTTTTATTTTCTAATTCCTTTAACTAGTTAACTGTTTTGTAGTACCATTTTTATTTAGTACTAACCTTCACCGACTCTCTCGACGCATCCTCTTAACCTCTTTAGATCTGTAGCCTATTTGCTTATTGTACAATCTTTGTATGCTTTGTACCTGTATTTTGCAAGGTAACGTGAAAAAGTGTTCGAGAAACAGTAATTTGTTTTCCTTACAAGATACTGGAATTAACGTATTTGTATTTATTAGTAATAAATACGCAAAATGGATATTACCCCCATTTTTCCACACAACACGTTTTCGCACTCACGCAGCCCCTTAACTCTCGGCAAACTCGTGCAACTTTTTCCTAACAATTTACTATGTTGCACTCCCTTCTCTATCCTCATTTCCTCGCATAATTTTGCAACTTTTAAAAGTTTCAATACACGCTGCGACTTTCACCTACTAATTGAGTGCTTAATTGCCAGCCAACAAATGTCGGGCTCGAACGCAGATTATGCAGCTAAGCGAACATTAAAATATCGTTTTGAACAAAATGCAAGTTTCAATGCAACTGCTTGGTGCAACATTTATAAAAATATGTACAAAATATACAAAAGTATTTAATCAAAAATTTGTGCCATTTGAATCTCAAGGAACGCTGTTCAAATCAATTTATTGTTGATTCATGCTTTCACTATGTACAAGCAATTGTCAATAAAATAAAATTGTAAAATTTTTGTGACTAATATATAAAACTGAAGAAACTCTAGTGAGTAATGTGGAAATAATACGACAAGGATGTATAGCAAATAAAAACAAATATTTGTACATACCATTCGCTAAAAATAATTTATTAGATTTCTCGATTATACTACAAAACATTTTAATTATAATAATTTTTAACGATGTCTCGGACCATTTCTTTACTACTGTATATTATATATTGATGTGCACAAGTATGTCTTAATCCTTAAAAATTGTAAAATTTTTGTGACTAATATATAAAAATGAAGTAACTCTAGCGAGTAATTTGGAAATAATACGACAAGGATGTATAGCAAATAAAAACAAATATTTGTACATACTATTTGCTAAAAATAATTTATTAGGTTTCTCGATTATACTACAAACATTTTAATTACCATAATTTTTAACGATGTCTCGAACCATTTCTTTACTACTGTATAATATATTTATGTGCACAAGTATGTCATAATCCCCACTGCATATAAATAATATTATAAAACAGTTGAATTGAGAAGTGTGGTTACCAGTTCTAAAGGATTGCAAATAAGTCAAACAGTTTAATTCAAAGGATGAAAATCACTTGAATTCCGTCGTCGACGAATAAAGGAACAGTCGTAAGTCCTCTTCCGCATTTTAAAAGTCACTCTATCGTCGCTATAAAATTCAAAATTCCGCGCGTCAGATGTGAGAGAGGAAACGGAGAAGGAAAGGGAGAGTACCAAACACTTTTCTTCGTTACTTTTTCCCGAAAGTTTCCCAGCAGTTCTCCGTGAAACTTCTCGCCGAAAGATCTATTCCCATCCCCCCGCACGTAATAATATTTCATTTGAGATATCGAGCCCCTTCTCGCTGTTCTATTCTCACGACACCGAGACCGACGGGGGACTAAAAAATCACTGACAATAATAAATTCTGTAAGAACGCTGAGGAGCGTTTCTACCGGGGGTGGTTGAGGGTGAGTTGGGGTTGGAGTTGGTCGAGACGCGATAAGTGAATCGACCTTTCGCTATTTCTGAAAATTTTACTCGGCTCTTACAAAGGTAATTAATTACGGAAGGATACATTATTCATCTTTTTTAATGTATCGTATCAACCCTTTAATATACTGCCTCTAATAAATGTGTAAACTAAATTTTATTTAAAGTACGAAGAATTTAAGACACTATAAAAAGAATATTAATCTTGAAAATAAGCAAATTAAGTTTACTGTAATGTATCAGATCAAATGTTTAAGTATTATGTTCCTTAAAAACCATTAATAAATATATAAAATAATTTTATTCTACATTAGAACAATTTTATAGGATGGAGATGTCAAAGCATTTTTTTTAAATTTCTTCTACTTCCAATAAATATTTATTTGTTATTTTTGTATTTTCCATCTTATTTGTATGTAAAATAGTCTTATAAAAGAATTTTATATAAGAAGGAAATCTAGCCTCACTTTAAAATCGAAATGAATTGTCAAAGTACACGATTTTATTCAACTGAAAAGTATCAATTCAGCCCTTAAGTATAAATAGGTTTCAAAAGTGTTTTCTACTTTTGACAAATATATGAACTATACCTCGTTATTGTTAAAAAGAAACCTGGATTTGCATTAAAATGAGAATTATGTCTAAAGTAAAGTAATTTCTTGTTACTGTAAAGTGTGAAATCAACCCTTAATAAATGTACAAGATCCTTAAAAATTAAGTATACAAGGTCCATAAAAATGTCTTCTACAAATTTAGTGTACATAGGAAAGAAGTCATGTCTTAACTTAAAATAAAAATTGTAATATAAATGAAAGTATTTATAATGAGTAAAAATGTATTCTACTTTTGGTAAATATATGAAACCAAATTAGCCTATATAAGAAAGAAGTCTAGTCTGATTTCAAAATCAAAATTGTACTATAAATTAAAGTATTTACAACTATTAAAAATGTCTTCTACTTTTAATAAATATATGGAACCAGTTTTTCCAAAATTCGGGAGAAATCTAGTCTTATAAACGTATAAATGGAAGTATGTACAATGATTAAAAATGTGTTCTATTTTTCATAAATATATGGAATCAAATTAGCCTACATAAGAAAGAAGTCTAGTCTGATTTCAAAATCAAAATTGTACTATATATTAAAGTATTTACAACTATTAAAAATGTCTTCTACTTTTAATAAATATATGGAACCAGTTTTTCCAAAATTCGGGAGAAATCTAGTCTTATTTGAAAATAAAAATTGTAGTATAAATGATAGTATTTATAATTATTAAAAATGTTTCCTACTTTTGATAAATATATGGAACCAGTTTAGCCTAAATTTGGTATAAATCTAATCTTACCTTGGAATACTGATAAAAACCAACGTCAAGACGACTGCATCGCTTACCTGCAACTGAAAAAGAGCACTGTTCAAATTTCGTTCCACCAAAAGTCAGAGTCATTCACTTTCTACGAAATCCGCGATATATTCACTGGCCAGAAACGATATCATTCGTACAGTTCTGAATTTTCGCACAACCCTACGTACTAAAAATATCAGTCGCGTTTCAAAATTTAACAATCACCGCGGCAGTTTATCGTTTCCTCACGTACGGCAAAATTCGATTACACGATTGGATCACGTTTCAAATATGCACGGATCCGGGTGGGTATTGAGGTCCCGAGCGATCCGGAAACCGTAAAAATCGGGACTTTAGAATTCTGTGCGCGCTGTGGTTTCAACTTGGCGCACGATCCGCTGAAAAGTTCAGTCCAAATTTTTAATTTACGCTTTCTCGCCCTCTTTCGGTCCATTTTGAAGACGCATCATGGCGTGACAGGTGGAAAAAATCGATTTTGCTTCATGTACATCAAAAGCACTGTCCTATAAAAATATACTTTCAAAATTGTATAGACGCATTTGGGAAAACAACGGAATTATAAATTGTTTAATGCGATGAATTTAATAATGTACTCAAATTTTTCATACGTCTTCAGTACATCTATAGCCACCATTATGTACCATAATCATGCCGAAATCATTTTTTTCTAATTTTTACAGCCTCTGAAAGACAAAAACGTCGAGAAAATTGATTTCCTATATACAGGGTGAAGCATTTAAAAGAGGACACCGGAATAACTCGTTTGTTTTTGGAAGTAGAGGAAAATACCTCAAACTTATTTGGTATCGAGGGGCTGATCATCTGATGTTATTAGTTTTTGATAGGTGGAGGTGTCAAGGAGATATGAAGGTCAACTCTGCTTTTTTAAATGGAACAGTAGTTTTTTTTACATTTTTACATTCTCATGGAGTATTTCGAGACGAACACAATGACCTATTATTAAGGTCATTAAAGGTCACTCAAGGTCAACTACAAGAGAAAATAAATTGTCTCAAAGCACTCTTCGACGATTTAGATGCCACATGTTATTTACGTACTCATTGCTAGTATAAGTGCTCAAAATGGCGACCTTGAATATGGATACATAGTCCAAACCGTTGCAATACCGAAGACACTGCCTGATACATTTCATTTTTATCTATTACAGAGCAAGCTCTTTTTATTCGTTCTTGATTGTCAACTTTGGTTGTTGGTTTTTCGCGGTATACTTGGATATTGAACATTACGAAGCCGTACTATAATCGGCAGTCAAACTACTAATAACATTTGTGTACATAGACAAGCGTACAATGTGATTGAATGTTTGATTACGTCCTGTGACCCTTGTCGGTAATTACAAAAGCAATATGCCAACAACCAAAGAATACACAAAAGTATTCGAGGAGTGCTTTGAGACAATTTAATTTCTCTTGTAGTTGACCTTGCGTGACCTTGAATGACCTTAATGATAGGTAGATAGATTGTGTTCGTCTCGAAATACTCTATCGGAATGTAAGTAAAAAAACATACTGTTCCATTTAAAAAAACAGAGATGACCTTCATATCTCATTGACGCCTCCACCTATTAAAAAGACTAGTAACATCGGATGATCAGCCCCTCGATACCAAATAAGTTTGGTCTGAGACATTTTCCTCTACTTCCAAAAACAAACGAGTTATTCAAGTATCCTGTTTCAAATGCCTCACCCTGTATAAAGTGCCATAACTTTTTTAAATTTTCAATGTTCTTATTTCTTCTTGCTGCTAATCATAGCCAGAGACATACTGAATAAGAATCCAATTTTTTTATTTATACCATGACAAAATTAATGATTTTTCGACAAAAATATTTGTAATTACCATTCAGAAATAAATAAATGCATACAAATGTAGGTTGTGCTAACCATTTCACGAGGATCCCGGGTCTATTTTGACCCAGAGTTCTGGCGATTTAATTAGATGGGAAGTTACTGAACTAGGGACGACAGAGATATTAACGTGCATACAAGAAGTACCTTAAAAAAATATGTTACAAAATCGAAAAGTAGATTAAAATATCGATGATCGAAATAGTGAATGTAAACAGCCTCATTTACAATATATGGTTATAAAAATGGTCCGCCGTTGAGGGTTAACTTTTACAGGACTTTTGCAACAACTTCGCGCAAAAGCTTTAGAAAAACACCTGTCCCAGTACAATACCCGTTTAAATCACGCGCGTCCCCCGGAGAAATAGAGCAATCCGATGGCAAAAAAAGCTGCTGGGGAGACAACACGTTCGAATCTCGCCCTCTGACCGCAAAAAGTGACAAAGAGAAAAGAGACAAAGAGTGAAAAAATAAAGAAAAGGAAAGAAGTAGGGCTGAAAAACGGAGGAGGAAAGAAATAAACGTTGAGCTCACGGAAACGAGTGGGAACCCTTGTAAGAGTAATTAAAGGACGAGAAAGAAAGATTTAATTCCCAAAAGGCCGCGCGCTCGCGTTGCCTTCCCTTTTCGCCTAACTGAGTTTTAACGAAGGGAACCCACCCTTGTAGGGTGGAACTCCTGCGGGGCCGTAATACGTCACATAAGGCTCATCCCTTAACAGACGTCTAATGGCTCACAAAGGAGCAAGGGGCTGATTACACAAGAAGAGGGAGCGTTCCACATATATACTGGGTGTATCTGGCCGAGCAGAAAAATAATATTATGCGTCACGAAATTTCGATAAATTAATTACCAGGCGTGACGAACTTGAGGACACACTGATATAGCCCTTCACCGATCTGAGCGTTAATTTGACACGTTTTACAGTGATTCTGACAAGGAGAAGACGCGGCCTTGGGGTCTCAGATTTTCTCGAAACTTTGCATATTGGTAGATTTCGTTCTCCTGTTTATGAAAATGTAGCATTATAGGCGTCGATACTCAACAACTTTTGAGATACGTTAAGATTGATGTAGTTAGTGTTTCTTTCATATTATGTTCCTTTTCAATAAAATTTTTATATTTTGTTTCCTATAGATATTATGAGTCGTCAAGTTTGTCTATAAAATAGATAAACTGAACAGAAAAAAAAGAAAACAAATGGAAAAAAAGGAAAAAGGAATTTGAACACTGGCCTTCCCGGTAATGAATCTAGTACGTTACCATCACGCCGTTTGGCACTTGACAAAAACTTCAACCAAAACTGTACTTTATGGCTTAACGAGTATAATGAAATTTAAATTGTAAATATCTCAAAAATGATTGAGTATCGACGCCCATAATGCTATATTTTCATAAACAGGAGAACGAAATCTACCAGTATGCAAAGTTTCGACAAAATCTAAGACCCGATGACCGCCTCTTCTCCATGTGAGTAAAACGTGAGCTCCATATTTTGTTTTGATAGTTGTAAAACACGAGACTAATCTTATTTTAAATTTATATATTAATTATGAACTTGGGGACCGATAATACTCATTTAACCCTTATCGGTTGTTTCTTTTAATTTGACACGTTTTATACTGATTCTGAATTAACAGTGCGGTCTGCTCTTTGTTTTGTTGGTTGTGAATGACGTGTATAATATTAGTTTAATCCTCAGATGGTGGGAGTAGAGTCTACGTTGACCAAGAGTTATAAGCGTTCCATTTAAATTTCAATCGTTTAGCAGCGAGTTTAAATTATATTAGCAATTCATGTTGAGTTGAATAAGAGAATTAATAAGTAAATATAATAAAATTCTGATACGTATATATTCCATGTTCAAAGAACAAAATGGAAGCAACATTTCACTATGGGTCAGCACATTGGGAATGTGCTAAAAGAAAAATTTCTGTCTACTCTGCAGATGAATTTTACAAACACTATAATGTTGAAGTCATATACATTCGCTACTTGAATTTTTAAAACTCATTTCGTTCTTTCGCTAGAATTCAGTGTAATAATTAAATGTTCCACCACCGCTTTCTAATTAAATAATTAGAAATTTCCAAAATTAAAAAAGATTGGATTACAAAGTGGTAACAAAATGTTGTAAGATAAAATACATATGTAATAATTAAAATAATTAATCTTACTAAGATTCAATTTATGGAGGCATATATATTTACCACTTCTTCCTAACTAAACAATGTTTTGATACCTTTTTGTACGAACTTAAAAAGATTGGACTATGCGAAGGTATCAAAAAGTTCCAAGATTGAAGAGTTATGTATAACTAAAATAATCAAGTGTTAAATCTTTATGGCACAGTTCAGACCCACCCTGTATGCCGGCAGCTATTATGTCTGGCAATCTTAGATCCGCTTAGGAGAGTCTTTGAGCCCCGGAAAGAAAGAAGGAGTCTCTCCAAGAGGAAGAACTCTCTCTCCCTCTCTTTCGTTCTCTCCCTTTAATCTCCTACCCACGCAGTATCCAGTGATCTGTGTCCTCGAGGGACGTTACGCTACGGTATAAATTTCGTGACACTATCGCATGGTCCATCTTGGCGTCGTGAACGTGCTAATAAAATTTGGAAAATTACTGTGAATCCCTCGGATTGAGGGGCGAAAACTACACCCCTAGCGAGCATTGCGGTGTTCGGTGGTTTTGATTGAAACTTGGGGAAAACTTTCGACGTTCAAGCCGTGACGGTTTCTCTGTCTGCCATTGAGCGATAACGATTATCTACGGTTATTGCCCCCATATTCATTCGAACTGCAACATTTCATTTACTACTTCTGTTTATTTCTGCACCTGTCGAGTTCGTGTAAATTACTTATAGAAATTAGATAGTAGAAGTTCTTATTTCAAAGCAGCTACTGTTCATTCAACCTGGTTTAACTGCGTTTTGGAGAACTCTTTGTTTTTAAGTCTTTTTTATACAATCTTATAGAATTCAACGAGAAAACACCGAAAATGAAAATCTTATTGGGCGGAATTCATTGGTTAAAATGTTATACGCGTATAAAGTTGAACACTTTTAAGCCTTTTTAACAGGTTAAAGCGCTGCCATATTGATATATTTGCTAGGTGATACACATAAAATGGGCCAAATACTTCTAAACAGATCCATTAAATGGCAGCACAAACTCATACATAATAATAACACATTTACTAAATCAAAATGCGAAACATTATACCATGGTCGGACCGGCCTAACGGTCGCTCCGCTTCCACGACGACCTAACCCCAAAATATGTTGAACTGTACCTTCTTTTTGAAATCCTGTATTTAATTACTGGACGCCGAAAACGACCGATTCCATGTTTATTGTTATAAATTTTCATTTCGCACCGATGAGTACGACATTTTTTAAATTTCCGCAACAATCCACAATCCTGAGCCCAAGTAATTGCTTCTTCTTTACTAGTTGGCATGTCTTTAAAGTTAAAATTTCTAATACTTGAACTAGCCATTTCAAAATCAACAATAAACTTATTAATAATTAATTTGTGAAAAACATTTGAAATTGCTTATGTTTACAAAGTATGTGTAACCACTGATTTGCCATGTAGCGCATACGCTCAGTACTATTTAGCCGATCCCGCAAATATACCATACTATCTAACACATGCGCTGAACACACACGATCTATCCAGCGCATGCGCCGAACAGACCTACCTACCTCTAACACTCAACGAATATCCAATATGGCGACGCTCTAACCTGTCAAGAACGCTTAAAACTGCCCATCTTTACACGCGTATAACTTATAAACCAGCAAATTCCTAACAACCATAAACACATTTTCGGAATGTCCTCATTGATATCTACAGGATCACATAAAAAAAAGTTCAAAAAAGTTAAGATCACGGAGTTCTCCAAAACGCAGTCGAGCCTTCAACCTTAATATATAAATAAAAAATGGCTGAATATCCACAAAAACTCTATTGCAAAATTACAATGCTTTTTGTAATTTCAATGGTACAACACTTCACTTGAACTTTATTGAAGAACTGATTTATTGGTTAATATTTCGTTGAAGAAAAATCATATCACAATTTTTAGCGTGTCGTTTTAAAGAGGAAGCTTCAATCTTCAAATCTATGGTAGATTCAATCACGAAGAGAATTGTTAATATTTTTATAGATGTTTCAATTTGAAACCTTTTCAAGAACGAGTCTCAGCTGTTCTCTTCATAGTTTACAAAAATATTTCAGGCGAAAATGGATGATGTAGTGCAAAAGCAGAGATTTCAAACTTTAATAAAATGATTCTAAGTTTACTATTCTATGATTTATTTTGTCTAAATTATTACGGTTTGTGCCTTCATATTTTCACAAATCGAAAATATTAAAATACTCGTTGGAGCCACCGTAATTTTGTAAGAGCGTGCAGTTGTTAAAAATTGTTGAGCGACCACAAAGGCTTTCAGAGTGTGTTAAGAAGGAGAATTTAAAGTATCAATTGCTCCAATACGGGGAATAAAGGAGGCGAGTGTTAAATAAGCTCTGAGAGGTCCCAGTCTCGTTTTGATATCGTTCTAAATTCGCCGATGCCCTAACAAGCCCTCGATCAAAAGAACTGATGTTTATTTCATCGCAGCTAGATTGTACAAGCACGAAAGTTTCGTGAGCTACCCGAACTCAAACAGCCTCTTGTTCGACTCGAGTGTTAAATCGATCTCCGTCGACGCGGCCGGATTCAGAAACGCGTCCGGTTCCGTTCGATCGGGGCTCTGCAGCTTGCGCAATGTCGAAAATGTAAATTTTGGCAAGGACAATTCCTCCATTGTGATGGCCACAACGCTTCCTTGTTCTAACGTATGCGCGGCCGTTCTGCATAGTGAAAAGTTCCGACCGACCGTCACCCGAGAGATAACTCATGAAACCATTAGTGTGTTGTCTTTAGTGTTACTTAGCTTTCGTTCACTCGGCTGTACAATTTTGAAGCTTACTTATTACTAGACTGCGGATTTCTATGTAAAATAAAAATTGTCTACCTTAATCACATGACGAGTTGGTAAAAAAACTATTTCCAATAGTAAATAGTCTATTTTATTTGAAATTGTAGGGGGGTGATCGGTCTAACTAAGAAAGAGCGGGTGACCCTCGATTGTTATTAACAACGTTTATTGTTCAATGGCTCACAGCGAACTCGGGATAAACAAAAACCGTCGGGTCGCAACGCTTGCTAACGGTCAACCGCCAAACCGATGATTCTACAACGTTTGGAAGTCATCAACGACCGGTTGCCAACGGTCGAATGCATCCAACGCCTACAAAATTATATTTTCAGAAATAAAATATTTTATTTGTTAGAAACAGTTTTTAAAATAGTGTTTAAAATGATATTTTATTTGAAGAATTCTCAAAATAGTGGGAAGGTGGTTCTACATGAGAAAATGAGTCCAATATTTTATGTTTTCTTGCATTTTAATATTACCCGTTTCCCCAATCTATTTTCATCGTCAAGAAAATTTTTTAAATTGTTACTCCTTCTGTTGCTCACGATTCGAGCACAGCGCGACAACAACGCTACTGCTCACAATCGGTAGAATCAACCACTGCCCCGTGCCCAGCCGGAATCCGTCTGCTGCAGCTGTGCTTTGATTGGCCCGTGTTTTTCGTTAATAAGTTGAAAACGAAGTCGCGTATGACATTTTTGCAAAGGAAAAAACTTCTGGAATAAGCCCAGGAATCATCCCTTTCAAGAAACTCAACAACAAAATAGAATTTTGTATCGGTTTAAACGAAATTAATAACTAGACATCGGATGTTATGAAAATGCGTGTCATTTAAAACGGTAAAAGTATTAGAAGAAAAATACTGTTATACTATTTTCAATCCATTAAACACATTAAGGAAGGAAATAAATTTCTATTTCACTCCCGTTTGTTGCAATTCATGTAAAACATTTTTGTTTTCCAATAAAGATCCGATGTTTATTAATAACATATGTATGTAATAGATTCTGTTCGAAATCTTCACAGCGAGTCCGACTCTATGTTATAGCACAGAGGGTTTGATCCGAATTACAGCCATTTCAAAATGGCCATTCAAAATCTACCACCATGTCTGCATCGTCCTGCCTTTCTCCATCTGTTCTCATTCGAAAAATGATTCCGTCCTTCGGCTGTCGACATATTGGTGCCCGGCCGACATATTGGTTCAACTTTCGCCATGGAAAAAAGCAACATTATCAAGGTTCCCCTATAAGGTGAAGAAAATGGCGCGTCGGTGGTCCGTTAGCGCGGCAAAAAGATTCGATCATGATCCCAGAGGATGTGTCGGCAATCACAGCAATTCCCGATTGAAGAAAGAAGAAACTGATCGGTCGGAGCGTGGAAGTTCAGGGCAAGAAACGCGGAGAGAGAGAGAGAGAGAGAGAGAGAGAGAGAGAGAGAGAGAGAGAGAGCAACGCCGACGAACACCTGACTCGGTGTAATTTCATCGAGCTGTTCGAGGATCCTTCGATCCCGGGGCTGCGTAAATCTCGATCGTCCGCGCGCCACGCCCGCCGAGCGAAATCGATCTGCGTCGAACGATGTAATGTCAGGTAATCATGCTGGCCGTAATGACCGTGATAACGAGCCACTTCCCCTTCGAAAAGGTGCTCGTCCCTCACGGTAATTGATCGCTGGCGAAGAAAAGACGCGATCTGGGTTCATAGCATGCTCCGAAACCACCTAGAAATTGATTAAGAGACACTTCGACCCTACGGCAAACCAGCGATGGTCTTTGTTGACACCAATCTCGTTCGAATCTCCCGCCGAAACGACCCAACCACAATTTCCCGATGCAATTGGTAATTTACAGTTGGTGATCAAATTATTATGAACATTTCGAAAATGCAGCTTATCTGAAGCCTATTTTAGATTTGTGCTCTACATTTCGTTTTGATAGTTGCGAATATCAAGAACAATCGTATTTTACACATAAATTAATTACAAGGTGTGACGAACTTGGGGGTTAATAAGTCCCATTTAACGATTTATGCATTCCTTCTGTTAATTTGACATACTTTACGCTGATTCTGAATAAACTATGAGCCATACATATTGTTTTGATAGTTGTAACATACGAAAGTAATTTAATTATGAACACTTCGAAGCTACAACATACTTGAAATTTATTTTAACATTGCCCTCATCATAATACCTCTTTTATTATGGGACATTATTTCAAGTTTTCAATAATTTCAACAATTTACACCATGTATATAATTCATTTGAGTCTATAAGACATATTTCCTTAAATTTTTACCACAGGCCAAATGAAAAGTTGTACAAGACAACTTTCACAAAGGCCGTTCTTTCTTTTGGAGGACCAGATGTTTTTAATTTTCTTGAACACTTTTCTAACTTTTTTTATGTAATCCTGTAGATATCGATGAGAACATTACGAAAATGTAAGTATTCCTGTTAGGAATTCACTGATTTGTAAGTTATACGTGTGTAAACATGAGCAATTTTAACCATTGATGACAGGTTAGGGCGTCGCCATATTGAATATTCGTTGGATGGTAGAGGTAGGACTATTGAGCGCATACGCTAGATAATATGGTATATTCGTGGATCGGCTAAGTAGTACTTTTCTGCAGTTTGTTGTATATTTTATCGTTGATTTTAATTTTAATTTGTGGATTGTTGCGGAAATTTAAGAAATGTAGTGTTCATCGGTGCAATATGAAAATATACAGAATCATGTAGAGGATCTTAAAAAGAAGGTATAGTCCAAATTGGTTTGGGCAGTGATGGGAACTCCGTGTGCTCTGGGCGAAAATACTACCACCACGTACCATCTTCCCCTACTTTGCTTCTACCGCGCACACGCTACACACAAGCATACCGTGTCCGTGTAAAGTAGAGGTACGCTTGTGTGTAGCGCGTGCGCGATAGAAGCAAATTAGGGGAAGACGGCACGTCAGAGTGGTGGTGGTATTTTCGCCCAGCGCCCACGGAGTTCCCATCACTGGCTTTGAGGTTAGGCCGTCGCGTTGATTTCGTACATGTGTTATTATTACGTACGTGCTTGTGCTGCCATCCAACGGATCTGCTCGGCACTACTTAGCCGATCTTACGTGTACCACCTAGCAAATATACCAATATTGCGGAGCTTTAACCTGTCAAAAAGGCTTAAAAGTACTCAACTTTACACGCATATAACTTCTGAACCAGTGAACTCCTGACAATAAGACTTTCATTTTCGGTGTTTTCTCGCCGAAATCTATAGGACTGCATAAAAAAGGCATAAAAAAGGTTAAAAAAAATTGGTCCTCCAAAAAAAGGTTTAACCTTCACAAAACAAAATTTTGTTTATACCTTATCTAATATATGAATTCTTGTAGCATCTCAAAAACACTCAAATCATTTGGTCTAATTTTAAAAAATCATGCCGTTTCAAATGCTGTTGATTCACTTCCGCTCATCACTGTATGTGTCGCAGATAAATTCCGTTGATTCAAACGAGCAACTTATTGCAGCAGCTATACTGAAAGAGAACGTTTATTTGTACCATTTGCGATTTTCATAGTCCATTATCAATTTGCGTCGTCAATCCGAATCGCCATAAATTGGTCGATAATGCACGATCACCGAGGAAACTGTCACCTCTGTTGAACGAAGCGGCAAGCTTAGATCGATTAACATGAGCCGATTTTGAATATGTTAGGAGACGATTATTTACTGCGATCACAGTATAAATTGCGGAGACCCGCAAGGCGATCGAGCTGCGATTCCCGATATAAATTACACCCTGCGAGACCCTAAAAATTACACCGTACTACCCAAAGGAATTTTTGTTTTCCGTAATAACAGGTCGCCCGGCTTATATCGTATCTGATCGACAAGCTTTTCCGTTTTACTTGTTTTGACTGTGTGCACAGATTGCAGAGACCGAAGGCCTCGTTACGTTTTTCTATCGGCGCGCCTGATGCTTTCAACGGCGAAAAATTATGCGCAAAAACGTTCGCCTTTAACTGCCAAATGGAATGCAATTTACTTTTGCTAGTTCCAGGGCTTCTCTTATGACAGTGATTTATTCGATAATTCATCAATGGCAATTTTCTTCGCTCCCTGTTCCCTCAGCTATTATTTATCACTCCTTGATTTGTTGCTACGGTAGAAACTACTTCGAGCGTTGATAATTAAAATCTGTTAAAGTAAACGGTAGGTAGTAATTTAACTTTTTGATTAGGTACTGTTTAAATTGCTGCGATTCATCGTTTGTAATTGGTTGATCAGGATCGATATCTGTTTGATTAAATTTCTTAGGCTCCAATTTGTTTAAATATGATCTGGTACATCCATATTAATGTTTCTACAATGAAACTATTTAACCAGCCAAAATCTGTTATGTTATATAACGAGATCAAAATATTGTTTAAAACAAACTTTATATATCTATATTTTGTGGTAGTAAGTGTACAATCTTTTCAAACAGTTCTGTATACATTTGTTGTATATTTGCTGCCACATAAAATGTATATATAATATGCAGAATTTTTATACAGTTCTTGAATTACGTTAAGTCTACTGTGTTATATCTTGTTGGTTATTGTTTCCTATTTCACGTCATTTACCAAAATCTTTTTACTTGTTTGATTTAGTTTTAATATTCGACCCAGAATATCAAAATCGGCATTTAATTACTACATTTCTGACGAGCTGTTACATTAAACATGAAAAGAAGACTAAACTGTCTGCAAGAAATACCATCCTAAAGTATATTTGCAAAAATTGATAAATACAGCAATGAATATCATAAACGTGATCAATTATACATACAGGCAGTGATGCCAGATCGGTTAAATCGAGGGGAATACAATTTACCACCTCTCTGATGACCAGAGTAATATGTGACACGTTGCGCGACACGTCACGTGACCAGTCTACGGTCTTAGTAAGGGACGTTGGAGTGTGCTCAGGGCAGTGGAATGGGATAGTGGAAGGGGAAAATGAGGAGAGGAAAAAAACAACCAGTTCTGGTTGTTTCTGGCATTACTGCATACAGGGCGAGGCATTTAAAACAGGACACCTGAATAACTCGTTTGTTTTTGGAGATAGAGGAAGATGCCTCAGACCAAACTTATTTGGCATCGACGAGCTGATCATCCAATGTTACTAGTTTTTTTAATAGGTGGAAGTGTCAAGGAGATATGAAGGTTAACTCTGTTTTTTTAAATGGAACACTATGTTATTTTACTTACATTCTGATAGAGTATTTCAAGACGAACACAATGATTATTATTATTAAGGTCATTCAAGGTCACTTAAAGTCATCTACAAGAGAAATTAAATTGTCTCAAAGCACTCTTCGAATACTTTTGTGTATTCTCTGGTTGTTGGCATACTGCTTTTGTAATTACCGACAAGGGTCACTGAACGTAAACAAACATTCAATCACATTATACGCTTGTCTATGTACACAGATGTTATTAGTAGTTTGACTGCCGATTAGAGTACGGCTTCGTAATATTCAATATCCAAGTATACCGCGAAAAACCAACAACCAAAGTTGACATTCAAGAACGAATAAAAAGAGCTTGCTCTGTAATAGATAACAATGAAATTTATCAGGCAGTATCATCGGTATTGCAACGTTTTGGACTATGTATTCATGTTCAATGTCGCCAATTTGAGCACTTATGCTAGCAATGACTACGTAAATAACATGTGACATCTAAATCGTCGATGTATACGAAGAGTACTTTGAGATAATTTATTTTCTCTTGCAGTTGACCTAGAGTGACCTTGAATGACCTTACTAATAGGTCATTGTGTTCGTCTTAAAATACTCTATCAGAATATAAGTAAAAAAACAAACATACATTTAACGAAAACAGAGTTGGCCTTCGTATCTCCTTGACGCCTCCACCTACCAAAAAACTGATAACATCAGATGATCAGCCCCTTGATACCAAATGAGTTTGGTCTGAGGCATTTTCCTCTACTTCCAAAAACAAACGTGTTATTCAGGTGTCCTCTTTTAAATGCCTCACCCTGTATAGTTGTAAGAATGATCGGGTGAATTTCCTTTTGACACCCACCTCCGATAAGCTCCCAATTTACCCGAAATATTGCCCATGACCAATAGAGGCATGTGAAATGCTCTGCGCATGCGCAACAAACTGTTTGCGTTAATGACCCGTGTCCGCCATTTTCATTTATTAACACAGCCTAAACTGTTGTTTCTTGTCTTTAATAAGTTTAATAAGTTACAATGAATGACAGTTCTGATGAATCAAATCAAAATGATCCCGAGTGGAAGCCGCAAGAAGTAGCCCAACGTGTTGCGCGTGGTCAATATTAAACTAGTCATATTACTTTATTTGGTTAGGTTAGGTTACGTTAGGTGACGTTAGGTTAGGTTAGGTTTAGTTGACTTGGGGTTTGCTTAATAATCCTGATTTGTACTTTTATACCTCAATTCGCTATTAAAATTGTGTTCCGCCAGCAAAAAATTTATTCGATTTCCGCGCCATGGCGTCATCTTCATTTTGTCAGACACCTCGTGGGACGTCTACAGAGTAAGTTTGAAAGCAATCGGAGGTGGGTGCTAAAAGGAACTCTTACCGCATGGTCCGCTGTCAACTTGAAAATACCTGAAAATGTAGGTTCTAATTGTTCGGGCAGTGGATGAAATAAATAGTTTGTTTCATTCATTGATTAAATAAATAACTGTATATCTACTTCAATATAATATGATAAACTGTACACTCGTACCGAATGCACTAAATCGATAGCCGCCAGAATCCCGAATTCTGCGATACTCTTTCACGCCGATTCATTTTTACCTTTTCACTCCACCAGATTCAAGTCATACATTTCCTTCTCGTTCATTATGTTTCTCTTTGTCATTCTCGCCACACGTATCCACACAGTATTGTCTCCAATTCATCATTTATTTAAACAGAATCTACCACAACGAAGTCAACATTAAAAAATGAATACCATCAGTTACCAATTTTCTCAAGTTTTGTACATTTCTATGCAGAAATCATGCAAGTGGAAGTTTCTATAGTCATCTAGACGCTTCAGCGTTTCACCTGCTGGGATTTCAGCTCCGATTCTTATCAGTCCACCTATCCTCGCGTAAAATAAGCGATGTCTCGACGGGACTCGCGAAAATTTCAGTAAATAGTCGGTCGGTATAAAGGAAAACGTGCTGAAGGAACAGGACGGCCGTGAGATGCGTAAAAAGGGGTAGTTAATTAGAGTCGGGAGGACGCAGGGAGATGGTGAGGGAGAGGGAATAAATAAGGCAGATGCAAGGGTGATAGTGATCGAAGGGCGAAACGGAGAGGGAATATTGCGAATCGTTCGGCCAGCGTCACGTACAAACGTCCTTTTGAAAAGCAACCCCTTGTCCCGGGGCTCGTTCGAGCTTCTCGAGAAGGCAATCGTCGTCTCTCCTCTTCCTTTCCGCTTCCGATCCTCCAACACGTGACTCGATTGTTCTTTCACGGTAAAAAATCGTCGTACAAGAAGAAGGGGCATCCGTTCTGTGTCCCCTAATTCTTTTCGCCCGACGAATCTGCGTTCCGTTTCACCTTCTTTGCATCTGGGGCCAAATATTTCCGAACGAAATCGGCGAAAGCAGACATTTTAATAATGTCGATGACTAGACTGCGGACTTTATACTTTCGTGACAAAAATAACTAGATGAAATAGAAAACTGTGAAAACATTTAAGGAAGCTAGAAATCTTACTGTACTGCTTCCAGCTCATTAAAATGATTATAACAATACATGTGATGAAGGCAATTTTTATTTTGCATAAAAATCCACAGTCTAGCGATTACAAACTCCATATTCGTCTTCATCTATCAACAAAAAAAATTAATAATTGTAGCACCGAAACCTGTATTATTTTCCGGTAATTATAATTAATAAATTCTTATTTATTATTCTTACTTAAAATATTTAATAGCATTATGCTCGGCTGTTTGAGGTTTTTATGCTCCATAATAATTTCCTCATTCTACATTAAAATTATACATTATAATTTATAATATGTATGCATAACTACGAGAGATCAATTGCAAGTTGCTGGAATAAAATAAAACTTTGTTTCTTCCATTAATAATTTTAATAAGACTAATAATATATTGATATTCTCAGATCCGTTTTATCTTTCTACTGTTCCATGTTTTAACTACTCATTTTTGTCAGTGGAGGGTTAATAATTTTCTAGAAGTCGTTAGTCTAACTTCCTTGTAGTAATATGTATAGACTACGAATTTTATGAATTAAAAAACTCCGCACTAATCATATGGAAAATCTAACCCGGTAAAATTAGTTGGATTTTTCATATGTTGTAGCTTATGATCAACAGAACAAAAGATGTAATGGGCACAAAGCTCAATAATGGACAGTTATCGAGTTATAATCAGTCAAACATGAAAGATTCGAGCTGCCGAATATTCAAATTTCGGGAAGTACTTATTTTTTGGAAAAATGTTTGAAACAAAAATAGTAGAGTTTCACAAAATCTGTTAGGTGGTGTCATTATTTTTGAATTTTGAATGACCCATTTGAATGTGCCCATTACATCTTTTGTTCGGTAGATCATAAGATACAACATATGAAAAATCCATCTGATTTTACGGGTATAGATTTTCCATATGATTAGTGCGGGGTTCTTTGTATGTTTACGTGATTATTGGAGAATAAAAATGGTATGAAATTGTTGTAAGTCCGATGAAATTCTACTTTTTCGCAAAAGTTCATCCCATCGAAGGACACACCCTTAGTTTTTTCCGTCTTGAGCATTACAAGAAAACAATCGTCGTTTCTTTTTCGTTTCCGCTTCGTGGATCGTTCAACGCGTGACTCGATTCTGTAGGTGACTCGATCACGTCCACGCGACGTTGTAAATTTTTACTTGTCCGTTCGTTTCTTGGCTCCGGGAATTTCTCTGGAGAAAATCAGCCGAACACGGGCAGACATTTTTAGGGTTTCCCATTACCGGGCGGACTCGGCTTGGCTCTTAAAACGTGACTTTTCTAATCGATCCGTCGGGAAATTGCCGCACCAATTCAAAAGTCTATGACGCGTGAAATCGAATGATGGATTTCTGGACAAGGAACGCCGACTCGAGTTGTTTGGCTTCGCTTGACACTTACAGTGGCCCACAAAAGTGTTCGTACGTCCTTTAAATTAGAATAACTTTTTTAAAATTTGACTAAACCACTTGACCTTTTTTTAAGCAATTAGAAGCATTGAGTAAATCACGTGCAAAAAAATTTGAAAAATTGCAATTAGTTTGAATTACATGAAGAAATACAAATAGCACTTTTTAAAACTTCTTTATTTTCGCCCATAATGAAAATTCAAAATATGCCTTTTGTAGATCTATGTTAGGTATACATATGCTGAAAATTTCATCGAAATCGGTTGACGCAGAAGAAAACGACGCGCATCGAAAGATGTAAGAAACTATTGGTTTTAAGCAGAAACTGACCAAAAGTCGTGAAAAACTGCCATTATCACTACTTTCAACCGCTTGTAGCGTATGTGTTTGTTAACCGATTTCGATGAAATTTTCAGGATATGTGTAAATAACATAGATCTACAAACCACATATTTTGAATTTTCATTACGGGCTGAAATAATAAAGTTTTAGAAAGTGACATTTTTATTTTTTCATGTACTTCCTACTAATTGCAATTTCTTAAAAATCTTTTATGCACATTATAAAAGTAAATCAATGCTTCTAATTACTCAAAAAAAAAAATCAAGTGGTTTGGTCAAATTTTAAGAACGTTAATCTGATTTAAAGGTCGTACGAACACTTTTATGGGCCACTGTAAGTGCGAATGGCTTTTGCATACACGAACACGATGCTTGTCATCAATTACACATAAAACAAAAATTCATTAAAAAGAAGTTAAAAACAGGAATGAGGTTAAAAAATAGGAAGGGAACCGTTTTATCATTAGACTGCGGATTTTTATTCAAAATAAGAGTGTTTTGCATCAATCGTTAAAAAAACCGAAGCCAAACAAAAAGCTCTTCCTTTCTTTAATGAATTAAATAAGATGAACGTAATATTGATGCTGTGCTGGATTAACAAATTTCATCAGGAGAAGGAGGACATCATAGAAATTTTCTGAATTTTACATCTTTTACACGGTAATAATATTGCTATGTGTTTATGCGTATGTGCTTGCGAGTGTGAAGGACGAAAGAATAATGGAAAGATGGAAATCAGTAGCAAACAAGAAAAATTTTAACTTTTGGTCCAAAACATTATTCAGTGAAACTATTGAAAATGACTCAGGAATCGTACAGTACCACCTCGCATTAACCACCACAGGTTCAAGTGGTCCTGTATAAGGGGACATCAAAATATTTTAAGTGCTCAGGGCCTCTAAAGGACTTAATCGAGCACTGCATTGACGGTACATTTTCGTAATACATTTATTGTTTTAAAATGTACCTATACTCAGTTTTACACTGAATGCATAAAATCCACAGTGTACTTATTACATGAGGCTTCGTTATCGAATTAAACTCTTAACAACTTATAAATACAATTATACATAAACTGTATATGTAGTATAGGGATGGACATTTTTGTCCCAATTGAGACAGAACCGTCCCCACCATAGCGCCCACTGCCTCCCACCAGCATCCGCCTTACCATAGAGGAAGGAAATGCTTCGCCCGTCGCGAACAGTGCGTAGGTCTCGCCACTGATATATATATATATATATATATATATATATACATATATATATATACATATATATATATATATATACATATATATATATATATATATATATATATATATATATACTATATGTACTATGGATACGGTATTGCCATAAGCCAGCTACACAGCTTTTTGTCCCGAATTGAACAGTAGATTTGGATGCCAGCGCCGCTATTGTTCGACCGGTGTACTGTACCCTTCGTACTCCTCTTCACCCCGTGATCCTCTATACTTTTCCATGTGTTTGCGTCCCTCTAGATGGCGCTGCTTTCAATCGAGTTGATTGGACGTCATCACACTATTTATTTCGTAGCGTGTAGCTGAAAGCAGCGCCATCTAGAGGGACGCAAACACATGGCGAAGTATAGAGGATCACGGGGTGAAGAGGAGTACAAGGGGTACAGTACACCGGTCGAACGATAGCGGCGCTGGCATCCAATTATACTGTTCAATTCGGGACATTTCCAGAATCCGAATACCGTATCCATAGTATATATATATATATATATATATATATATATATATATATATATATATATATCAGTGGGGGGTCTCGCGCATGAATGAGAGGTTGGTGGGAGAAGCGATTGTTTGAGGGGCGCCTGCCGTGCCCATCACGGATGTAGTATTTTAACTCTACAAGGATGACGTTCAGCTACTAGTTTCTTTTTGAACAATCATCTATAATGTTACCGATGTTACCATTATTTGTTGTAGAATTACACTGTTTGATATTTTCCATGAAAAATTGATACTGTGCGCAGTAATACTTTAAAGTGTATTGCACCTAATACTCTGATTTTGTATAAGAAATACTGAATAATCTTTAGACTCAGTATAATGCACAGACATCGTTTCTGAGGAGATAGAGAAGTAGATACTGCGAGTAGTGGGCAGACACTTGTGTAAAGAATTATCAAAAAGCAACACAATTTTTCTATTAATTAAACACATATATCTACTGATCAATTTATATCTCGATTATTCAATGTAAATTATTGTGGAACTTATTAAATTTATTATAAGATGGAATACATTTTCAGTCTATTTCTGCTTTCTGCAATTAATTTGGATAATGTATATTTTGCGTGAAGATCCACAGGCTATTTGTAAAGATGAAGGGAGCAACTCTTGTACAAAGAGTTATTAAGAAGTTGGAATTTATAAACAATAATTAAGAGACAATCCCGCAAAGAATTGTTAAAAAGTGACACGCTGTTTCTATGAATTATGTACATGTATTTATCAAATTGTGCACACCTTCATGAAATTATTACTGTTTAAAAACAACATTACTAATATTTATAAACAGCTTCACACTCAAAAACAATTAAATTTAGACACAAACATAAATTTACTTTTACCACTATTCAAGTAAAAATTTATTAAATAGAATTCTAATTTTAATTTTTTAAATATAAGATTCTAATTCTGGATTTGGGATTCATTTGTTCTGGAACTATCCAATTCAGGCAAGCATTTGTAAGATGTCTGCAAAGTTTCGATCAGCATCCGTCGCGGAGAAATGTATAGCGACTTTTCAACGATCGGTACTTTTTAGCCAGATTTTTGTCTTCGTTCCTCGAACGATCCTCATGTCTATCCGCCACTATTTCTCCATCTGTCCAACAATTTATCTCCTTTCACTCGTGTGTCCGCGCCCGTTGCCCTCAAACCCCGACTTCTTCCCAGTACGTGTGTCGAATAGACACGTGTTTCCGATTCCAGGCGCCGACTGATTGATTGGCGAAAGAGGCGTGGACGAAAGGGTGCTTAAGGATTCAATCCAGCCAGGATACATGTACACGGGATCCTTAATCCCCGGCGCGGAAAGAACAGACCGGAATTGAATCTTTAGCAGAACAGCAGCCCTCTCCGGGCCCGATGGTTTAAATTATCTCCACTGCGTGTCTATTGAACTACGGAGGAACCTCGAGTATTGTCGTATTTTTGCAGAAAGTTAGTTCATCAATTATACTAGTTTATTTTATGCAAGATATACATATTTCAATAATTACGTTAACGTTAAAAGTAATGCATGAGACAAAATACTGAAATTCAAATAAAATCCTAAAATCCTAGATCAGGGAGTTCCAACGTATTCCTCTCCGAAAACTGCAAGGTCACCACCATCGAACCTCTTCCCACTACTACGTACAGCCGCGCCGGGCGGCTTTCGTGGTGGGAACTTCCCACTACTATACATTATAACGATGAAGTCTAAGAGTGGGGGAAGAAACTAACCGGGGAAGGTGCCTCGAGTAACTCCGACGCTAATGGCTGGAACTGCCTGGTCTAGGATATTCAAGGCTGGTATATTCTGCCTGGTCTGGTATATTCTTGTATATTCTTGTATATTGAACTATATCTTAGTATATTCTTGTATATTCTTGTATATTGAACTATATCTTAGTATACTCTTGTATATTCTTGTATATTGAACTATATCTTAAGAATATTCTTGTATATTCTCATATATTCTGACATATGCAGTATATTGAACTATATTCTCATATATTCTAGTATAGCTCAGTATATTGTAGTATACCCTGCTGTATTCTAGTATATTCTAGTATATTCTAGTGTATTCTGCTGTATTCTAGTATATTCTAGGAGGAACTACGGAGGAACCTCGAGTATTGTCGTATTTTTGCAGAAAGTTAGTTCATCAATTATACTAGTTTATTTTATGCAAGATATACATGTAGCGTCAATTTGTTTTAAGCCAGGCCAAGGGTTTGTATCGAGGCGACTCTTACGCCTGGAAGGATTTATGGCAGGATCTTACCCTGCGTGAGGCCTTAAAGAGGAGGGGTGCTTGAGACTAAACAGAACCGTCGATGGACGATGGCAGGCGACCCCGCTGGGTCTTCCGGCTATCGGCCGTCACGGGGATGTTTATGTGAAACAGATGAGTGAAAGTTTGGAATGACTTTATGAGAAAGGGAGAGAGAGAGAGAGATAAAGATAGCGACGAGTGCGTTGTACAAGGATTGGGACTCTGCCCTGAAGGAGCTGGCCACGGAGTGGGGAAGGCACGGGGGTGCTTTCTGGTAAGAGGACTGTGTTAGACCGCTCAGGACTTACCCCAGAACCGTGAAAGAGTAGAGTCACAATTCGAATATCTAACATACATATTTCAATAATTACGTTAACGTTAAAAATAATGCATGAGACAAAATAGTGAAATTCAAATAAAATCCTAAAATCCTAGATCAGGGAGTTCCAACGTATTCCTCTCCGAAAACTGCAATGTCACCACCATCGAACCTCTTCCCACTACTACGTACAGTCGTAGAGCTAGTGAGTGCTGCGCGCGATGCGCAGCTCCCGTGGTGGGAGCTTCCCACTACTATACATTATAACAATGAAGTCTAAAAGTGGGGGAAGAACCTAAGCGGGGATGGTGCCTTGAATAGCTCCGGAGCTACTGGTTGGAACTGCCTGTCCTAGATGATACTGTTTTTTTTCATATAAGTATGTTCTACGCTTTTATATAGATTTACCGTATTCTTGCAAGAATTTAGTTCACCAATTATACTAGTTTATTTTATGTAAGGTATATATTTCAATAATTGCGTTAACGTTAAAAATAATGAGTGAGGCAACACTGAAAGTTTAACAAATTCTCTAATCCTGAAATCCTAGATGAAACTATTTCTTTCTGTATAAATGTGTACAATATTTTTGTATTTCTAATATAAGTTTCAATCATATTTCCTGTTCTTCGAGGATCAATTCAGCTTCATGGGAACCTCGCATTTTTCACTATTTTTGCAGGAATTTAATTCATCTGTTATAGTATTTTATTTTACGCACAGTACTCCTTTCAATAATTGTATTAATGTTACGAATATCGAGTGAGATAATATAATTCCAATAAAATTCTCAAATTCTAAAATCCTAGATAAATCTATTTTTTCCCATGTAAATATGCATATTATTATTATATTTCTCATATAAATTTCAATAATTATTCCTGTTCGTTGATGATCAATTATGGTGCAGACGAACCTCGAATTTTTCTGTAATTTTGCAGAAATCTACTTTACCGACTAGAAGCCTTTTCGCCCTGTTAATGACCGAGCTGAATATAGAAGATCCTTGATAATTTTCTTTTAAATAATAATTACAAAAGAAATTCTTACGCTACAAAGTCCAAGAAATGGTCAGGTTATTGATAAAATTGCTGTCACCTTTGATCAATTTATTGAAAAATTATCATTTTGTTTTTGATATTAAAAATACTATTACGAAATTGCCGGTGTGTAAAGTGTTAAACAATCATTTTCTCCCTAGTAACAAACATTATAGTGACTCCCTAATAGTTCAATCCTTGGTCCAAATGTTTTGCAAACGTCGAAACTCCATTAGAGTCGTTAGGCGTCCGATTTCCCTGTTTCGAGGTTCGAAAAAGCATGGTGACAATCGAACAGCAAAGTTTTGCGTATTTTCAGCGCCCCGATGTCCTCGGCCAGCCGTTGGGCTAAATGAGATTAATCGTTTTGTCATAGTGATTCGATTAACCCGTGGCTCGAGCCGCAACGCTCGTGTTTGAAACACATGTCCGCAAATCACAATATTCCTGGCGTATTCCGAGGCCGAAAGCCGTGTGCACCGGCGCGGCGTCATTCATTGCGATCTACCTCGTCCGCCGTAGACATTTTCGAATCATCAATCCCGATTGTTCCGTAACAAGATACTGCAATAGGTATTAACGAACTCTCTTCGGATATCGGTTTAATTACCGAAGAGTAGCGCAACGGTTTTCGATCCGCACACGCGGAATGGACGCACTGAATGATATATGTATATCGCGAGCGCCCACTTGCTGTTAACTTTCCGCGGTTCTCCTCGTTCCCTCGTTCCACCATTTTTGCGGAAACCCGATGACTGATTTCACCTGTGGTTTACTGATTTACAAATATCGCTGGCACGATAATTGCTCTGCGAGAGAAGGGATTTAGCTGCGACGATTATAAATGGGTGTTTTGCCAAGTTATCCGAGTTGCCCCTTGTGTAGGCAACCGGATATTCCATATTTCCTTTAGTAATTTTTTAATGTTCCTGACAAAATATTGCAAAACCCTTCCGGATCCCCATTCTTTGTACAATTTCACGTGGATTAACATGCAGTGAAAAAAAAATAACAATAAAATTGTCGCTACCCCGGTTGGCCAACAACAGTGAACATTTTGGTTGCCTACACAAGGGTTAACCAAGTTACCATTTCTGCGGATTGTTTTATGCGAATTAGAAGGAAAAGAAATTTGTTTTTGCTGTGTAGCAGACACGTCGTACTAAAAGTCTAATATTAGGTTTGCTCTATATGACATGTCCGATTTTTAGCAGTAACGTTAAACAAACATAACTATTTTGTAACTAAACCTTCTTGAGCAAGGTGAGCACCATTATAAGACAGCAGATCTTTATGCAAAATAGAAATTTTCTGTAATAATTATAAGGAACTGGAATGAAATCAAAATTTGTTTTTTTTTCCTCTCACAATGTCAATAATGTAGGATCCGCGAACCATCGAATTCGAAGTCGTGTTTTCGTGAGCGTGTGGGAGAGAGCGCGCGACTAGAGTGCGTGTGCGTGTGAGAGAGAGAGAGCGTGAGAGAGAGAGAGAGCGTGACTAGAGTGTGTGCGAGTGAGAGAGGGAGAGAGGGAGAGAGGGAGAGAGGGAGAGAGGGAGAGAGGGAGAGAGGGAGAGAGGGAGAGAGGGAGAGCGGTCGTGTCAACGGTAACGGACAAGACAGTGACGAACAAGCAATCGACGAAGACGGTTTAAAATTGACGATTTTTGGAAGACAAAAAGAACGATAATACGCGGTCGCGAAAAACCTCAGACGGAGGCGAATTTGTCGGGCCGGTTACTGGTGGAATCGCGTGTACAGTTTTTTTCCCCTTCTTCTTGTTCAGTATATGATTTAAGTGTTTGTTTCTGCGAACCTCTCCGAACGTCATTTATACCGATAGGCCTTGACACCTCTATTCCCATAATAAGCTCATAATAATAATATCGGCACTTTTAAATTCCTCTTATCTATCTTAAGTTTTACGTTCCACCAACTAATTTTTATTATAATATTTCTATTAACGTGCCACGCAACGTTGTAAAATATCCACACCAATAAAATTCAATACCATCAAAAGACGCACGAAAGAGTCAAACAGAGAGTACGGCTAAACTGTACTTTGCAGAACCAATTTTATTTTAACTTTTTTTATGCAGTCCTATAGATTTCGACGAGAAAACACCGAAAATGAAAGTCTTATTGCCAGGAGTTCACTGGTTCCGAAGTTATACGCGTGTAAAGTTGAACACTTTTAAACCTTTTTGACAGGTTAAAGCGCCGTCATATTGGTATATTTGCTACGTGGTACACGCAAGATCGGCTAAGTAGTACTGTGTAGCAACACCTACAGAAAACATGAAAATGTTTGGTCCTCTAATGTACAGTTTAGCCGAGAGTATCATTAATTATTTTTACTCAATTGCGTCGACACATAAAATCATGGAAGCAAGTCAATCAACGAACCATTCCACCAAAATTAATATTCCACGAGTGTCAGTTCGCGTTTGCCAAGAATTGTTTCTCGTGCAGCTGAAAGAGTTTAATTGAACCGTTTGTCGCAAAACGACACCGGGGACGCGATTCGCGTCGATAGAGGTTTCTCCTCGAGGCGAGGCGAAAGAAAACTATATGACGATATTGAAATACTGTCACGTATTGACAACTGAAAACACTCTCGCCGGTCGTTATCGATAAGTTAATCGAGTAGAACAAATATCGAGAAATAGAGAGAGAGAGAGAGTGGGGGCGGGAGAGCGAGGTAGAGATGGAGTGGGAGAGAGGAAACATTTAACGGTTTTATCTGGTCGGGTATGACGAGCGAATATGTCGGCTTCCGGGAGAGGAGGATGGTCGATCTGTCTTCCCGTCCGGCCCCAGGTATTCATATGCGATATTAGAAGTAGAGTGACCGGTCTTTTATTACGTCGCGTCACACAGAAATTTTTGCGGAACGCGGACCGTGTTGGTCTACTGAAAAGACCAGAGGAATTTCCAATTTGGTATATGAAAGGTAGAAAATTCCGAATTTGTTTTCGCTTCCGCCAACTCAGAATTCAATCTTCGAAAGAATGCCCGGAAATTTCGGTGATCACTTACTCGTAATGTGAATTGACGTGCATTACCATACATAAGTATAAAGAAACTTACAAATTTCAGATTAACGTTGTAGTAATATGTATATGCTCTAAACGTGCTGCTTTTGCTTGAGTAGCTTGTATTTGTCATTTTTAATTGATTTCTTCCTCTACTTGTTTGTAATGAGTAGACTGCGGATTTTATACATTTATGTCAAAAATGGGTACGTACAATCTGAAACAGTGTACATATTTAAAAAAAAAACAAGAATATCTATGTATTAGTTTCAGCTTAATAAGACAAGTAAAAGAAGAACGAAATTTTGATGTGGCTCCTACATCTTGCAATCAATGCAAACATTTTTAAATAAGTCCTTACAACTGTTTTTTCGACATTTGACATTTTATTTAACTTAAAATTTTTATTACTCTATAGCTATATTTGTGTACAATTTTCTATATTTCTGTTTGTTAATCCCAAGTGCCTTAGAATCGTACAAATAACTCCAAATGATCTAGTTTCAAAATTACCATGTTTCTTCAACTTATCTTTAATATTTCTTCAAATGCTGAAATTCGTGTAATATATAAGTAGTACATATGAATAACAAATAACATATAAATTCTTCAAATTATCTAGTTTCAAATGTCAAAATTATTTAAATTTTCCTATATAATGTTAAAATTAACTCTTGCTCAGATTTTCTTTCGAATCTTTCATTGTTTAAAAAATACAGTAGAGCTGTCTAAAATTTTGACAACCTCTATAATGGGGTTTTCATTCGATTTACACTAACACAAATTTCAAAACGAACGAAGTACTAATAAAAGTTGCACGATTTAAAATAATGTTTAAATATTTGTATTTGAAAAGAAATACTTGAAAAATAATTGAGGGAAGAACAGATAGTATAAAAAGAACAAGTCTACAAAACGAAGCGATAATCTTATTGTTTCCGTCACTGAACAAATCTTCCAATGTTTAATAAAGAAAAAGAATTCCTTGGCCAATCCAATATCTGCACAATAATCTGTAAACATTCCTGCGTGGAAAATATATTCGTCGGCAAATTCCGCAGTAAAAGAAGAGCCTTAAACGATTTTCCCATTAGCTGGAACATCGTGCAGCTTACAAACAAACACGTCCCGGAAGACAAAAGAAAAAGACTTTGTGTCAACTTCTGCTAAACAAAAGTGGCGAAGCGCCCATAAAAGCTGGAACACGGACGGTAGACAAACAATAGAGATCGCGGGGCCGCAAAAAGAGGGCGGACGAAGCCGGATGCAGAAATCAAATGAGCAAAAGTACAAAGAGAAGGAAACTCTTCCGAGACGGCCAAGGCCAGCAGGGGAAAAAGATCGAAGCAGAAATGAAGTCCAAAGAAATCTGAATTGGAGAAAAAAATGGGGAAGAAATTGAAGAAAATGGAGAGTCGGCACGAGGTCGGAGTGCGTAAGAAAGACACAGTATGGCTGCATATATTCGAAGGGCGGATTCCCTTTATGGGACAACGCTGCACATCTCGTGCACCATGTCGCGACGGGGGGCATGACGTACCCCGGCCTTATATGAATCCCAGAAATTATGGCAGCCCACGTACGCTCGCAATAAAGTTCCTCTGCCTTCGTATGTACACGCCCTAAGATGTTCCCTCCGAGCTGGGCGATTCGTTTCCGAAATTATGTCCCGTGCATGCCACGAACTTCGATGACGTTCTTCCTTCGAACGGGATCAGGTGCGGCGCCATGTGCATGAACGCTTCGAAATAATCGGATACCTCGAATCAGGAATAACTATCCGATTTTATTAGCTGCCCGAAAATAGTAGTACGCTTTTACCATCAATTTTCTGCGGCCTTTACATTCCAAGCAAATTTTTAATGGGTCCAACAGATTTTTTGATGTTAAGCTTTTTCTTGATTATTTTGTCGATTATATCCTGTGCTTTGAGTCTCAAATAAGCGTAATTAACCCCTTGCCGTACCTGCTAATTCCCGATTGCTCGGGCCATAATAAACAAGAAGGTCGGTCACGCGTCGAGCCATTTAGCTGCTCAGTCGTGTGCTCGAACATTTAAGTACTTTTAAGATGTCTGGGATGTAATTATGATCAATTCATCGGTGAACAAAAATGATTCGTTCGACCACCTCAATTGGGATTCGTCATGCGTGACTGAACGGAAGCTGCGTAATTTGCGTACTACCCGTAACACGCCATTATGTTATTACCCCGAGGTGTCGCTGGCATTAACGCGATGCCAACGGGCCGGACCAGGTGGCATTAAAAGGCTCTTAACGTGTCTTTGGAAAACTGGAAGCCCCACGGACGTCGAACCCGTGAGCCTGATTCTGCTTTCGGATCCGCGATTTTGATGCCGGTGCTGAATATTATTTTGAAATGCAACCAACGGGCAGTGGGACGAAACGACTTGACGGAGATAAAAAATCTGTGACGTTGCTTCTGCTTTATTATAGTTTAATGGATTTTTGAGAAGTTAATCATTACATTATAACCTACATGTTCCGTTAATTTCAGTGGCATTAACTCCTTGTCCTACCCGCTAACTCCCGATTGCTCGGGCCATAATAAACAAGAAGAGCAACGAAAGGAATTGTGAAATAATACACACGTTTGGGCGCAACTAATACTTTTAAGATGTCTGGGAAGTAATTATAATCAATTCATCGGTGAACGAAAATGATTTATAATTTGAAAGTGGATAATGTATTAGTAACAATTTGTAAATTAATACTTAATTTAAATTAATAATGTTTTGAGAAAACTCGTACAAAATTAGTAATCTTCGTGTTAGTGTTGTTGACGTTTGTCACGAATGAAGTACCACGTGCCAGACTCGCGTTGATCACGTTTGGTCCGAACGAAGTACGACGAGCCAGGCTCGTCCTTATTATTTTTGGCCCAAATTTCTTACCACGAGTCTTACTCGGTGTTGTAGGACAAGGGGTTAATGGACCGAGTGTCCAGATATTATTTTCCCAACGTCTGAACCATGTTACATGGCAATGCCCAAATTATGAGAAGGGACATCATATATTACAAACGAAGCTCTTATAAATATATTACACAGGAAGCACACAATACATTGCCACGGTACTTCAATTATGACTGATAAGGGTGTGTCGTTTCACTACCGTCGGGTGTTTAGAAAGGGAGAATAAAAAACATGGAGTGCGTGCGAGACACAGATTCGAGACACCAAACCGCGATAAACATCATCAGCCATTTTGTTGAAAAGTAGCACAACGTTGCACTCGATTCTTTGCGTTTCATCAGGGTTCACTCTGTTATATGTAGACTGCGGATCTTTATGTAGAATAGAAATCATATGCATTAATTGAAAGTCTTAGGAACCAAATAAGAATTTATTATTTCTCTTCGGTGGTTTTTTCTTCAGAAAATTAGTAACCTTCGTGTTAGTGTTGTTTACGTTTGTCACGAACATTAATTTTTATTGGGACTGAAGGATGCGGGAGGGCTAACATAACAGCTACAATAAATTTTATTTTTACAGGTTTAGTTTTATTAGCATTTGAACTACCGGGCACTAAACACGACTGTTGTATATTGCCTCACAATAACGACAAGATTGCATTTATTTATTTATTTATTTATTTATTGATGCCGTATACCATGCTTGGTTTATACATACATTCGTATAACACATTATAGCATACATTCGTATAACACTTTACAATACATAATGGAGTATGTATATACATGGAGTATATATATATATATATATATATATATATATATATATTATATATATCGTTATATTATATGTATATATGTCCTTATATTAAGTTAAATTAAAGTGGACGCTAGACGCTAAATGCTAATCTTACATTTTTTGTAATATTGTGTACTGTGTAATTTGTATACTGTGATATTTCAGATTTCGTAGTATTTTTGTTCAAAAATGTACTTCAATACAGAAGTGTACTAAAAAATTACTCCCGAAACCGTATATATAATTTTAATATTTGCGAAATAAAAAATTAGAAACCAATCAATTTGCCTGCGCCGGTAATTCCAGTGTTAACTAAATCACGTTGACTTCGGTGAATTTTCTGGGGTTTTGTAATTTGACGATCAACGTGTTAACTATATTATATCTAATAATTCGAAAAAATCGTAGTCCAGAAAACGCGCAAGCAAATGGAGGAGGCAAAATTCGTGCCTCGTGCGTTCGATCAAATGAAATCCAATTTCCGTGCTCGGTACTAGCCCATTAAAATTTGAAAAAGTGACGATCTATGGCGGCAATGAATCCTTCACCTCCCTTCAATCTCGCCGTATAACATCCCAAAAACATGAACAATGTTTCAGCGCGCCATCGCAAAAATTAATTTTTAAATCCTCGGAAACAATCGCATCAGCTACACGAGCGGTGCGAACGTGTTAATCGCCGTGTAAAACCAAAACCGCGGAAATCGAGTGACCGTCGCGGATCAAGAGTCGAAAAATCTCGCTTGCGAAAACATTCGAGAGTGGAGCGCGCATGAACGAGAGTGGAACACTGTAGCAGCTCGCGTGGCGACGCCCGAAATTGAAACAGGGATCAAACGGTAGCTAGGAGATTCCGCGAAAAGCCGGAAAACAGAGGAAAGTTATATCAACAATGGCGTACACGGCACGGGCGCGATTACAATTGGATAGGAGCTGACGCGCAACGCAGGCAAATTAACGGGCCAGGCAATAAAGCGGGGAACACCGGGGCGACGCGTCCGTTCCGGCCAATCTACCGCTGTAGCTAGATTCAAATCCGCCTGCAGCATTCCGGCCGATGATTAAATTTCACCTACCGCCGCTGTCGAATATTAGTCCCGCCGGTATTGGCCGGTGTTCCTCCTGAGGGCCATCATCGACACTGTGCCTGCACGTCGCGCTCGTGAATTCTACGCTGATCGGAACACCCCACGGGCCAAGGAAGAACGACAATGGGGGTTAAGAACCGAGAAACGAGTAACAATGTCACCCCGAATTGCACTGTGACCCGCGCGAATATTATCGGGCCTTTATGCACAGGGTCACAGTGGGTCAAGAGCCCCCCAAAACTGGACAAAAATGAAATAGTAAAATATCGTAAAAGAAGCTTACCACCATGATCAGGGATAGTTGAAGTACAGGGTGTATAAAAATTATATGTCACGACTACCATAGCGTTCTTCTATGCTTATGGATCGCTGGAGATCTGTTAAAAAAAGCCCCACAAATTTGTCCTTGACCGTATTTACAAGGTCAACATATTTTTTGTATTGCATCGTATAGTACTCGTCACAAGGAACAAAAGTCTCAAAGACACCATGGGTCTCAAGTTAACCATTCTCTTGAAAAACGACATTAAAGTTTCATAAACTATTTTATTCCACATGTCTATAGGGTGTCCCAAGATGGTATAAATATGGAGGGGGTAATTCTACATGAGAAAATAAGTTTAAAGTATAAAACAATCTTTTTCGATTAACGCCTCATTTTCGAGAAATTACAATTTGAAAATTCGGCGAACGCGCTTGATATTGAATACGAAATGTTTGACGCGTCTGTTCATTACCTACCTGATCTACTACTTACAAACGCTAGGAACGCGAACTTAACGGATTTTCAAAACCTAATTTCTCAAAAACGAGGCGTCAAATGAAAAAAAATTATTCTATACTTAGGACTGATTTTCTCATGTAGAATCTACCCCTCCGCATTTATACCATCTTGGGAGACCCGGTAGACATGTTGAATAAAATAGTTTACAAAACTTTGAGACTTTTGTTCTATGCGACGAGTACTATACGATGCAATAAAAAAATATGTTGACCTTGAACGAAGGGTGAAGGACAAATTTTCGGGGCATTTTTTTTAATAGATCTCCAGCGATCCAGAGGTACAGAACCCTGCTATGGTAGTCGTGACATATAATTTGTATACACCCTGTACATACAGTGAATCGCGAAAGTATTCGGACGGTCTCAAATGAAATGTTTGAGGCTTTAACAAAATGTACTTATATTACGAATTCTATCATGCTTTTATTCCAGTAGTAACTTGTAGGTGTCGTGATTATACATGTAAACATTGAAGACGACACACTAACAATATTTATCAAATATTTCTTGGGAAGATGGTTGTAAAAGAATTGTAAGTTTACCTATAAAAAACTGAAAGTGACCGTGATAACTCTGGAAAAAAGGGTTGACAAAAAATTCGTTACAATCGTCCCAAACGTCCTAATCGTCCTTGAACTATGTTATTTTGGCTAAGAAAACTTCCGATCGCTAACAACAAAATAATATAACCGGATCACTACACACCGGATGTTTATGCAATTTCCAACTTCTGTAGACGAATTTTAAGAAAGTCGGAAACAAAGAATATCTTGTTTTCAGTGGTTGTAGCCTTTGTATATATAAAATAAATTAAAATTGTACTAAATTCTGTCGAATTTTATATTCCAGCATTTTTTGAAAATTTTCAGTAGTAATAAATGCATAAAGATCCGCAGTCTACTGATCACATTTCATGATCCACCCTGTATAAGTGGAGAACCATATAAACGGAGTTCCACTGTATTTAACTACAGACATAAGCGACGATCGGATTATTCATGAAGAAATTTACACCTGAACCAAAACTCCGCGTATTACGCCCATTTTTAACGAAACTTCACCCTTCCCACGACCAGCAACAAAACACATACACAACCCTACAAACAAAGCACAATTTAGATCGCATTCAAGATGATCAAGGAGCATTGTTCCCGCAAGACACGGAACCTCCCTAGCAAACAGTGGAAACATTCGAAAACATATATCATGGCATTCGTAACGCGACGGGGCTGATTCGAGCGACAATGGGGTAGCCACCCCTTATTAACCATGCCTTCCCACGGACAAAAAGCAGCCGTGGTCCGCGCGGCAAATTGCCGAGAATTTACGAGTAGTAGTCGCTACGTCGGATTGATCCAGCGGTGTCGATACACAGGGTGAACCTGGGAACCCGACGATTCTTATCTGGACGCGGGACTCCGTGGGATATGGGTCGCAGGAGAATGGGACGGGGGTGTATTTCTCTTGGTGCCGGTGGATCGCCCCTTTATAAAGCCAAGTCGGGGGATAAGACTCCCGTGGGAGGCCGAGCTTAGAAGGGGGATGATGTAAACTCGCCACGAAACTGCTGATAGTATCCTGGGAAAACGGGTGAAGCAGTCGTTCAAAAGCCTCGTAACCTCGTGCGACCCGCAGCCACGGGATTCTTGATTTCTCGCGGCTCGCCATCCTTTACCATTCATGCTCCTCCTCCCTCCCCTCCCCCAGCCGGAACAGTTCTTCTCCGTCGCGAATTTATTTGCCGGCTTTATCAGCATTCCAGCGCGGATTCTACTCGCGTACCCGGTGAGCCGTGGCGTTAGGGGATTTCTGGATCGATCGATGACTGAGATAACGCGCCACCCCCCCATCCGCGTTTTGTTTCGCCTTTTAATCCCCGATCCCTCGAGTTTGGCGGTTAAGGTACCAGACTCTCATTATGGCGGACGGTGCTTTTCTTTTTCAGTCTTCTTTCTTGCTCGTGTTGCACGAGGATTCTAAGGATTTCGAGAAACCTCGGACGAGAGATTAGTATTGGGGATCGAGCCAGGATTCTCGCGTTGCCGGTTGTGATTGCTCAGGGATGTTGGAGATTGTGATCCATTCATTTTAGGAGGAAAGTTTGGAGAATCTGGAAACGCATGTATGCGTCTTTATCCACCGGTAGCCTATTAATAGGCGTTTTAATAATTGTGCTGTACCAAATGGAACCTTCAAATTCATCTTTTACACAATAATTCCAAACGAGATTATCAGAATATGTTATTGAGGGTGAGTTGGTGGTTCACGATTGAAGTTTCTGTTGCTGTTGAAGGATCTATTAAAACCACTAATAGACTTCCAAAAATTGTGGAATAATCGCTGGTAATTCAAACCTATCGATGCTTTTAATGGCGCCGTTAGTTCCACCCTATCGTAAGTTTCGTTGTCCAGGGTTAAAGGGTTTACAAATACTTTTTCCAACATCTATATATACACAGACTCGGTCAATAGTCACGTTAAAAGTGTGAACTGTCCCGCGAGTCGCCCAAAGAATGTCTCAGACATGCATTGCCTGCCTGAACGATGTAAAACGAAATGAAACGGAGTAAAACGAAGCAAACGAAGTAACCCCTTTCCATCATCCTGTAGCACTTGTTCTCCAAAGCGACGGTGCACGGCGGGGGGGGGGGGGGGGGGGAGTCGCAGGAATTTCTTGTCAGGCACGGCGTCCTCCAATTTGTTTGTTTCCTTGGCTCGCTAACCAAGCGCTGGCCCCCAACGCAGTGTCTAACAAATGCATCGCGTGCAACGGGTCCTGTGTCGCGTGCACCGGGTCGCGCGGGTGTATCGGATCAATAGCGCGACACGCCGCACCACGCCGCGCCGAACGAGCGTGTCGCCGCCGCGGAAGAGGAAATAAAAGAGCGCAGTTGACTTGGGCAAATATGCCGAGCGAAAACGAGAGCGTGGAAGGGAGAGGAGAGGAGATAGCCGAGAGAACGAGGCTGGGCGGCGGATGACAACAAATTGTGTTCGAAAACAAAGTGCGCGTAATTGCAGCGCCCGGCCTGGCCCGACCCGGCCCGACTCGGCCTGTTTGCGCGCGGCATTCGCTCGCTTCACCTCGCTTCGCGTCGCGTCATCTCGTCGTGACTCTTTGCCCGAAACCGGCCCTTCGAGCATTCCGCCGCGCTTCTGGATGCTCGTCACGTCAAGGGATTGGTTCGCTCATTAGAAGCTAACTACGAGTATCCTCTAACCGAGTCCCTGGCTTTCTCTCTTCCACTGTCTGTCGCACTATCCGTCTCTATCTCTGCGCCTTGGTCGCCCTCCTGGCTTTGGAATTCACGGTGTCGTCCTCGTGGACACGTACGCGCCACGGTTACCACGGAATTTGTATTTGACTCGCACTCGCGGACGTTTGTTTTCGGGACACGAAGAAGAACAGGGCGGGGGTGTCGCGTCCTTCTCGGTCGGACTCGTCGCGTGTAGCCAATTGTTTGCTCTGTCGTCGAGCTGAAAGACGTCTGCTCGGCTACCCCGAGAATTAGGATGAAAACAGCGAGGGTACCCTCACTGACTTTAGACCCATCCAGGCTGGCAAATGATAACGGGGGACGGGGGATTTTGAAATTCTTGAGTCCCGAGTCGATGATGGCGTGGTTTGCTGTCTTTGCTGGCTCGGAGTCGGTGTAGATTGTAGATAAAGGTCTATCGATAAAGCTTGGGTTACTATCTTGAGCCAGCAGATCCATTGTCTTTAGGTTTTTTATTGTTTCTGCCACCCATTGTCTTAGATCCGTGATGGGCACGGTAGGGGCTCCTCAAACGCTTGCTTCTCCCACCAACCTCTCTTTCATGCAGCGCGCACGTTCGTTGCGTACGCTGATGTCTCGTGTCTTCGTTGCCCTATTGTACCGCGCTTGCTGGAAGGGGACAGAGAGCGCTACGGAGTGGACTGTTTTGCCTCAATTGAGGCCAAATTTCCCATCCCTGTCTTAGAGAACCGCTGAAACTATTGTTGGAGAGTTTCAATAAAATCCAAGGTTTACAAAAGAGTTTGGATAGTTACGAAAATATTTCTAAATTCATGGAATGTTTTTACTGTTTTGAATTTGATCTACACATTTCTGTCATCATTTATTCATTTTTGTGAGTATTAGAATTGAGACATCGCATAGACTTTAAACTCTACTCACATATTATTATCGAATCTTTATGCAACATAAAAATTCTCTGTTTCAATAGTAAAACATTGGAACCAGGTAGAAATTACTTATGTTACATTTCTCAGCGACCGAGGCCTCTCGAGCTTCGTTGTCCTTCTCTACGTTCGGCACAAGTCAAAGCAGGCATGTCCAGAAGTAGCTCACTTGGACGCAAATTCGAGAGAGACGCCTACTTCTCCCGCCCGCGCGTCTCGCTCCCCGTGGCGGCAGTAGTCCTCCGAGCTCCTCAGACCCGTGCCTACCGCTTGCGGCACGTACTGCGTGTGGCGCGTTGCGGCGACTTTCGGACCCAAGTGAGCTACTTCTGGACATGCCTGAGTCAAAGAATAGTATGCCTGAACACGAAGTGTCACTGGCTGGACCCGCGGTTGTGACATTTATCGATTAAATACTGTACAATTTTAAGAAACTTTTTGTATTGTGAATTGTGTCCGAATATTAATTCGATCCACTATAATTCTTTTATGGACGATGCTTACAAATTGCGAATACACATTCAGCAACGCAGTATTTAATACAACTCGTCACGTCGCTAAGAAATAAGGTTCCCAATGCAGTTTTAACAATTTGATCTCCCACAGTGAATTTCCGAGAGCCACGAGCGATCAAATGTGTATTTCCGGCGCGGTAAATGGTTTACAATGAAACCAGTGGCTATTGACAAACGCAAGAGAGAACTGTCGGGAGTGATGTTTAAGTTCCCGAACCTGTTATTCAGGATTATACAGTGCCTAGGAGAATACTACTAAGGCAACGACCCCTCAAACTTGCCCTTTATAATGCAGGCACCGAAATGACCATTTCATCTCAGGTTGTGCGCACGGTAGTTGAGATCTCCCTCTGGTCCGCTGTCGGGTTTTGGGCCAAGATGCAGAAATAATTAGAAATAATTGCGTCTCGAGGGCGAAGGGTGCCGCCTTTCACGTGCAAGTGCGGCTCATAAGTGAAATAAATGTTCGTCGAGGTAGCGGGCAGGCGCGGGTGCGGTGTTTAAAGCGAGCCAAGGCCTCCCTGGTTTTTAACCCCGTCGTTTGCCAATTCAGCAGTAACTTTAATGCACGCCACGAATTAAGTATTACACCCGGGACCGGTTAAACGCGAGAATTACGCGAAATATCAGCCGGGAAGTTCGTTAGGTGGGGGACACACCGGCACTAATGCGGTCGCGTCACCGCTCGCGTGTAATGCGCCCGTCGAGCCAGCCGGGATCGTCGGGATACAAATTAATGGAAAATGGGGATTGAAGGTTTCATCAACCCTGGAATCGACAGAGACGCAAACAAATTCTGCGGTTAGATCAAAGCGCGAATTATTATAAAACTAATTCGACGGATCCACTCTCGGAAGAACTGCTGGAATTAACTCTCGTACGATCCCCAAAAATTGCGTAAAGGTTACTGCAATCATTTTTCATTCATTTCTGCTTTGGACTTTGAGTGAACAAATTATGCTTCACTTTTAATGTCACGTAGAAACAACATACCACATGGGGGTGGCCGCTATATTCGTGGCTTGGTACAATTTTTACTGTTTTCGGATGTGAGACGTGCCTTTGTGGAATCGTTTTCCTAACGGTTTACAAGCAGTTAGTTTCTTTTAGTGGTCCATCTAAATGGAGGTTGTAGTAGTGGTTCATGTAAATGTAGCTACATATATACTTCTTCCAGTTGCGTTGAAATAAAAAATATATGTCATTTTTAATTTTAAACTTCCTTTTAGCACAGCACAATTATTAAAAAGTCTAGTAATAGGCTTCCGGTAAATTATGTAGGATCTTAGGAAAAATGAGGAATTCCGCGCCGGGAATCGAACCCGGGACCCTCGCGGTTGTAGCCGATCAACTCTTACACATACCCACGGAACCCTCCTACTTTTCCTAATCTCCATACAGTATTTGGTCTGGGGGGTCCTGATCCCACAATTAAGTATTAAGACTCTAACTCAGTATTATAAGTAAACTGCAGATTCGTATGTAAAATAAAAATGTCCCAAGTCGATCGCAAGGAATGAAAGCTAGAGGAGCATGTGTTTCATCTCTTAATAATGAGAAATAACATTCTGAAATTTTTCTAATATATAGGGTGGGACAATAGCTATGTCTACCTTGAATATCTCCGTTATTTGTAATAATATTGTAGGATCGCCGGATTCGCAGGTGTTCTGCGAGCTCACGAGCGTCTGCAGGTGGCCTGATAGAGGCCTCCGTGTTTATTTACTTTTTCGCTTAACGCTGTGGTCAAGAAAGAAAGAGAGAACGAAGGAGTGAGAGAGAGAGGGGGGGGGAGTGTGTGTAAGGTGCAAGCGGGGAGCAGTGATGGTATATGGTCTCGGTTTTTTTCACGCATGCGCGACTAATGCAGGAACGTATGTACGTCTTATGTTTGTGGGGAAAGTAGGGGAGAACTGTTATTGGCAGGAAACCGGACAGAAAAGTGCAAGATATATTTATATATTATATGTACATACACATAAAATTTTAATATAACATACGCATGTTAAACATTCATATTTGACAATCGAAAAAAAAAATTTGCGAATCTAGGCTGGGTACCAAGGTACTCCATTTTAGCCCAACTTTGTACTTTACTGACGCTAAAATCGTCGCGCATGCGCGAGAAAACCGAGACCATATACCATCACTAGCGGTGAGTGCAAGCAGCGAAGTCGAGGCATTCCGGGAGTAGAGTAAGGGTCTCTGCACACCCATCCGGGACGGGCCGGACCGGGATTTAGCTAGTTAGTTTAGATAGTTTACTTTAAGGAGCTGTGGAGCCCCTGAAAACATTTTTTTTTGTGCCATGCACAGATAGAACTGTCAACGCGCGCTCGAAAATGCAAGAATTATGATCCTTCGGTCGCGTGAGGAAAGAATCGGAACCACACCGGATCAGAAATCCCGGAGAGCCCTCCCTATACCAAAGCTATGTAAATAAAACTCTCCGGGGCCCGTCCCGGATGGGTGTGCAGAGACCCTTAGGACAGTGAAGTCGAGCAGTAGAGTCAGAAACAGCGAAGTCTAGCGTGGATTAAGAACGGCGAAGTCGAGCGAAGAAGTATATATCGTGCGAGATAAAGTCGTACCGCGTAGAGCATTAGATTATCCGATTAGTTTAGTTATAAGTTTTGTTAAATAAAAACGTTACGTCGAAGCTTGGTCTTTGCCAAACCTTCCAATCTCACAATATGGAAAAATGTCATGAACAATATTTGCACGGTATAGAGCGGGACATGTGACACAAACATTTTCTGCGTAGGTGGGGCATAGAGGAGATTTCAAGGTCATCTCTATTTTTTTTTAATGGAATGCTATGTCTTTTTTTATCGCGATGCCGGTGTTGAGACGATCTTCGTATCGCTGCATCACGTGCATGTCTTATCGTTTCTGAACTTATTCCAGTAAATGCTGTATTATTACATAGACCCTCACTTTTAGATAAACGAATGGTCTTGTAACATTGTTTATGTTGTGGCAATACATCGCGTGTAGCAAGAGATGTAAACATCTCATCAGTTCCTAACATTAACATGAATCCGTTAGTCAGTCTCGGTCGATTGCTAAGTCAGGTAGCTGCGTGATCATCAAAATTAAGTTTTCTTTCGAAGAGCAAGTGGATATGATCCTTATTTATGAAGAAATGCGACAAAATTCGATAAGAGCCCAATCCTTGAATATTTCAAAGATTGTGCAAAAAATTGAAAGAAACCGAAAATTTGGGTACTCGTAAGAGCAGTCGTCGTAAAAGAGTAACTGATGAAAAGGAAATGAAGTTGGTGTTCTTGCAGTTGTAGGTCATAACCCGCAGATTACTTCCCGACAGATTGAAAAAACATAGCAATCCATTAAAAAAAAATAGAAATAACCTTGAAATCTTCTCTATGCCCCCACCCACGCAGAAAATGTTTGTGTCATAACATGCCCCCCTCTGTACCGTGCAAATTTTATTGATAACATTTTTCCATATTATTACAAATAACGGAGATATACCAGGTGGACATAATTATTGCGCCTCCCTATATTTACGGTGTTGTTTTTGACTCGTCCATTTTTGGTAGAAATGCGTAAAATCCACAGCCTAATTGTAAGCCAAGGAGTTAATATAGAATTTCGGCAACATGGAGTGCAAGAGGGCTAAAGAAAGGCTAGGAAAGTAATAAAAAGGAATAGAGATGGTTACGCGAGGAATGAGCAGGAGGAATTCGCCGAGAAATTGTCCCTTCTTCGTCGATGTAGTCTGCGTCTACGTTTCTAACCCTGCGGAAGATGAGAAGGACCGAGTTCTCCAGTCAAGTTCCCGTTTATGGGACGTGTACGGCATAAGGTCCTGAGCGACGCCCGTAACGTCGTCCTGAGAAATTCGTTTAAAACCAGGGATGGGGATGGATGAACGGGGGCGTGGGACAAGGAAGCCGGGACCAAAGGGAGGGGGTTGAAGGAAACGTAAATATGGCACCGGCAGCGCTCGAGTTCGTGAGGGTACTTCATTGCAAGCGCAACTTATGAATCAAATTACATTCACGTAGCTCAAATTCCCGCGGAATACAGCCGGGCTTCTGTTGATGGTACCGGAATACCCACGCGAATTCATGGCGAATTTGCGCGTTCCATCTTGGTAAATTGCCGTGTACAGGGTGGACCACGAAGCGTGATCAGCTTAGATTACTCTGCTGTTAGCGGTTCGATCGGACGATTTCTTTAGCTAAAATAACATAGTTCGAAGAGAGCTTTAAGATGATTATACCTCTGCCAACCCATTTCTTCCAGAGTTGCCAAGGTCATCTTAAGGATTTTATAGGCAAACCTACAACTTTTATTTTTCAGGGGATACTGACACGAATTCGTCAAGCATCATAACAAATATTTTTTTCTGAATCTAAAAACATTAAAAAATAGTTTTAGTTGAAAGAATTTTGCAAAATTCTATGAAAGAGGAATAGAAAGTGACACTGATCTACACTTCCCAGAGAAGTTGATAGATCAGTGTTAGTCATTATTGACTTTGATCTCCCGCGTAACTGTTTGTAAAAATTTGGTTCTGTATCCTTGGAACACATTTCATGATATCGAACATGAGCTGTTAGTAGTCTTTCGTTATCTGCGTGTACGTGTACTGGGTTCCGCGATGATTTACAGTACCGAAGAAAAACTCTCAAGATGCTCTTCATCTGCAACGAGTGCGGACGAGTGTAGAACCAATTCTAACCGTAATTCCTTAACCGTTTACGCGAGTGTATTGCTGCTAATGGGCACCATTTTGAGCAACGATTCAATTAAGATAAATTATATTTTTTTAGGTAATTATACAAAAGAGGGTATAGCCCGCGCAACGAGAGTTAGCACAGAGAAACTTGTGGGTACCACGTGATGCTCCCACTACGCGCTACACGTCTTCCGCGATTGCCCGAATCGCTTGAGGAAGACAGCAAACGAGCGTATTGAGTGTGACTGTAACAGAGAGATGTGGTGACTATGAAGTAAGATGGTGGTGACGCTGAGCGCCTATGTCGACCGTTCCCGCCAAAACATAAGCGTAAGAGTAGGATCCACTGATCAGTGGTGGGATCCGCAGCCTTGCGTCAAGAGTGGGGACGAGATTTTGTGCCAACTCTCGTTGCGCGGACAATACACATCGCCGACTTCAATGACTTTGAAATATTTCGTCAAGGTTATCATTCTGAAGAACTTGTAAGAGTCGTAAAAAACTATTAAGATGGTTATAGCAAACTCTGCCTTTGCTCAATGACTGAATGCGTCCATTAGAGTGTGGGAGGGGCTCCATCCGTTCCCCTTCACCACTGCCCCAAGAAATTTAACCCAGACCTAACCTAGACCTTAACAAAATTCGTTTCAAGATTGTACAAATCTAACCCTCCGTGGGGTAACAATCTAGAAACGGGGTTCTTTACCAATTTTGATGACCTTTATATAATTCATCTGGAGCATGGTTCTGAGCAACTTTTCCCTATACATGTTATCACTGTTCGAGCTTAGTTTCCGAGATATTTTTAATAAACTGTTAGGTTCACTACAGCGAACTCCGCCATTTTAAACGCATTTTGGTTAGGTATGGGTTAGGTTATGTCCGGACAATTAAAAACGGCAGAATTCGCTACAGTGTGTGTCCGTGGATTTTTATAAATATTTTGAATGTTTTTAAATGTTTCTTTAGTTTAGATGAAGAAGTAATACTTTTTATGATGCCTTTCAAATTTGTTTCAGTATCTTCTAAAAGATGAGCGTAAAAATTTTTCTCCTCGAACCATGTTATTTTAGCCGCTAACAGCAGAATAATCTAAGCTGTTCATGCTTCGTGGTTCACCCTATATAACCGTACTCTATTCTGTATCGAATGTATTGGAGCGTCGGGTTGCATAATTTCCCAAAGCGTAATGCGATCCTCGCAGGTGAAGATCAAATTAGCCGAAAATCAAGCTGCTTAGCTCAAAAATTGTATGGACGCCTCAGACCTTCTTTGAATTTACTGTTCATCGGTACACTGTGATGTGAGTTTATGCAAAATTTTGTAAGTAATTACAAGAAATAGAGCACACTTGGAAAATTGTCTTCTTTTGAGGTTCTTTGAAGCTCTTCAATTCTGTTACACTTTTGGATCTTCGGGGGAATAGTTTCTACTCGTGCTACTATTAATTAAAGCAGAAAAATCGATTTTTAGTGCACTTTCCAATAGCTGCGAAATCAACTTCACTCGTTAGCAAATGAGCTTAGTGCAACTTTTTCCCTGCTTTTTTAGACCTAATCTTGACATGTCTTAATATTGATTAACACTTTAAGTGGCAACTTAGCAGCCCCAAAGATTTCGTAAAACCACAGTAATGTATTGAATGAAATAAAAATTGGAATGGTAATATTCATAATTCTTAGAGTACTCTTCTTGCATTTAGCAGATATTAATCAAATTTGTTACACTCGATACACTAAAGCGACTATTCATTTATAAATCTTGATAAATAATCTCGCCTTCAATTTCTTGAAGAATGAACTTGAAAAATATGAGTGAAAAATTTCTGATATATTCTTTTCCCCTTCCACTACATGTTACAAAAGTGCAAGATTTCATGCGCATGCGCGTCAAACAATAACGTATCTATGATGAGGTAGCAGAGCCCGGAGGCAGTTCTATTGGCGGGAATGTAACGGTATTATTGGCGGGACGAGATACGCGACGCGGAACGAGACGAGTGTCCTGCTAGTTTCTGGTAAGCTATTTTTAATATTTTATATACACAAATACACTTGTCACAAATACACTCATTTTTCAGAATCAAATCATATCAATTTGTAACGAACATATCCTTCCGGCGCGAGTCTTCTCCGCCACCGCTCGACAGGCCGCGCGCAAGCCGCGATCGAGGCGGGAGAACGCGCGCCACGGCCGCGAGATGGCCGCGCGCGGCAACCGATTCTCGCTGCACAAATGTGCGGAAGCGGGGATATAGGCCACCGATCGAACCGAGACCGGGGCGGCCGTTGGGACACGCCGACAGCGTTAGCTGCGGGTTTGATAACGGCTCCAGGTGCCTTCGGGCAATGTTACCGCCTGGAATCCCGACGCGCCACCACTCCGTCGTGACCTCCGTCGCGAACTCCGCCGCGTACCGCCGGGCCGCCACCGCGAGGCCGTCGTAGTTCGTAAGTTAGCCTGTAAGTTGTAAATACCGAACCCGTTCCCGACTCTTCCTTCTGCGGGCCGCGAATGGACGATGCTATCATAGTTCCTCGCCGGTGTACTCGCACTCGCCTGTGAAACCGTGCGGCAACGAATCGGTTCACAGGCACCCTCCTCGCCCCGCTCGAACCGCCTAGAGCGTGTGTTAAGGCACCGAGCACGAAGGGGCATCCGGCGGCGCCCTGGTGGATGAAGACCAAGCCAGGGTCGCGGTATCGCCTCCCGTCCGCTGCCTGGCCGCCGTACCGACCAGACCAGCACCGTAGGTTAAGTTAGATTTAAGACCGTCTTAGCATGTAAGTTCAGCTCGTAAGATCACCGCGGCCAGTACCGCCCGTCTGAATCGACCGAAACCAGTCGATCGCCCATTCGCGGGACCACGAACGCTGGCGTACCAACTGTGTCGGCATAGTCTCCGCGTTGTCGTTACAAATTTTTAAAAATTCTGCGAGGTGCTTAAGGTGCCAGATTTTTTCGAGAATCTTAGTATACTGAGGCTAATGCCACGCATGCGCAAGAAATCTTGCACTTTTGTAACATCACTGTTTAGGACCCCTAACGAAAAACGCATGCTCGCCGCTCATTTCTGCCAACCACCTAAATATTAAATCAATACAATGGCTTCCTTTTGGTACGTTCGACAAATGTCTAACATTTTTCGATTATCCCGTTCTTATGATATCCTATCATACCTTGCTCATGTCCCTCTCTACTAGTTCAGACTTGAAAGAATCGTCTTACGAGGTTCTAATTCAGTGGTTCTTAACCATTTGAGTGGTCGGTACCCTCTTGAAAAATGTTAACCTCCTGAAAAGTTATTTATTGAAAAATGAACACATAGGTACATTTATGTACATGTACCTACATACTTCTCTCGCGCCCCTGGAAATGCTTTCTCGCACCTTCAGGTTAACAATCACTGGATCTAAATTAAAGAAACAGCTTCTCGTCCAAAAAAGGATAAAGAAACCGTCAACTTTTTACAGTAGCCCGATACGTATCTTCGATCGCAAGTCCGCCGGTTAAAATATTCATGATCGGGGATATCGGTTCTATCCGGTGGAATCGAGAGGAATTAAACACAGTGTAGCTGCGGCAGCATCGGGATTCGGTGTGTGTCTAGCTCGGTGAACCCTCACGTTTTTCACGTTGCATCCTCAATCAACCGTGCCTCCCTGTTCTCGCCCGCCTTGCCGGTCTGCATGCACGAGTTCCGCGGAATATTGGGCACAGGGACGCAAAGATATTGAAATCCCCTCCTTTGTAACGCGGCGGCGAGCTTTCGAAGACGGTCCTGCTAGAGCTCTACGTGATCACATTACATTAGCGGAGAGAGAAAGAGAAAGAGAGACCCGTCTCTACGTGGTTACCAGCCACTGTCTACCAGTTCGCCGTTGCACGTGGATAGAGGAAAACGCGTGTGGGTGGAAGGGACCTGGGATATAGACGAAGGTAAGGGTAACATAGTGATGGATGGAGGAGCAGACCGAAGGCGAGGAAAGCTGGAACAAGAGCCGCAGGATTCGATGCAGGATCCACTCGGGGGAGGGGAATTTAGGCGGTAAATCGAAGAGAAGATTTGAACAGTTCCGAGGAGATTTCAAGGTCTTCAAGAATGCAACATCGCGCGAACTTCTGAATTGCCTCGAAGCATAGTTGTTCGACTTTCTTTAGGTAACTCGTTGGTTTTGTGAATGAGGGTGATTGACTAGATATGGAAGAATTAACATTCCCAGATAGCACCGTGCGTCCATGGGACGTCCGTTTCACATCCGATACGTCCAATGTCCGTCGTGTACGTCCGTGGGACGTCCCTTGGATAAAAATTTCGGACGTCCCATAGACATCCGTTTTTACGTCCGTGGGACATCCCTCGGACATAAATTTCGAACGAACCACGGACGTGGGCCTTACATTATTTCGTACGTTTTCGGATGCTATATTGTGTTTCTATTATTATACTCAAAATATAGTTTATGAATATTTTCAGATTTTTAAGTTCGCGGCACCGTTGTTTGAAAAAAACTAATTCTTTCGACGTTTCTTCCGTGAAAAAATGATCTAATCTTCAAATTGTTATATTTTATTTATTCTGTAAGTCTATTGGACACTGATAAACTTGAACATTTCACAGAAATAGTTGAAAAATGAAATTAACTTGATTAGTATTACCTCGTACATTAGCGCGCACAGTATCTGAAAATATTAATCGTGTTACCAAGAACTCGGTTTGGTCAGCGTGTTAGGCGCTCGACTGTTAATATGCTTATACTAGGTTCGCGCCCGGCATAAGTCCACTCTTTTTATTTAATCAATTCCTCTTTTTCTAGCTATGTGATAATCAATGGTATTTTTGTAGAATTCTTTTAAACCAATATTTACATATTTAGAAACTTTTTAACGTGCAAACACGCCTTTATATGTCCGACAAACGTCGAATTAACGTCCAGAATATGTCCGGCCGGATGTACATACGACGTCCCGCGCGGACGTCCTATGAACGTACTGCGATCTAACTGGGACCTCTGTCGGACATACCTGGGACATAAAGCGGCCATATCTTCGACATATCGTACGTCCCTGGGACCGTACGGTACGGACGTACATTGGACGTACATTGGACGTCCGAGTGCTATCTGGGTTTTAACGCTTAACTACATGGGCGGGGTGCAAACGCATACCCCCTACCGCATACAATTTTCCAAATATCTCTCGCAGCAGAATGTCACGCATTCATGCATTCTTTGTGAGGATCAGCATCTCATTTATTTTTAGCTATACAGGGTGTTCACGCTATTACTAGCCATCGTTTTTCTTGTAAATAATAAATATTAGAAAGAGATGATAGAGGAAAAAGTAATACTGTTTTTTGTAAGTAATATAATAGCGTATGTAATTTCTTGTTTTTACGCTATTCTTGTTTTTACACTATTTTCTTATAAATAAAGGTGACCTTCAATTTTTTAAATGAAATGCTATATATTTTTTTATATCATGTGAAAGCGTGTGTCAAGACAAATTCATTCATATAGAACACAATGACCTTCAAGGTCATACAAAGTCATACAAGGTCAGAAATGGCGGGAAAATTTTGAATATTTCGTACGTAATATTTCGTAAAGATATCATTCACGATACTCAACGACAAGGAAATGTAAACGATTTGCAAAGGAAACTAACGCAATCATGTGCAATAATATTTCGGACAACGTTAGAAGAAGCTAACAAGAATGTAATTAATAGAGCCGAAATATGCCGTCATGCACAAGGAAGTTATATTGAACATTTACTATAGCCTCGTCAATAAAGTATACTTGTAAACGCATTAGTACGAAATGTCCAAAATGTTTCTTGCATTTCTGACCTTGTATGACCTTGAAGGGCATTGTGTCGTACACGAATGAATTTGTCTTGACATATGCTTTCACATGGTATGAAAAAGTATACAGAATTCCATTTACAAAAATTGGAGGTCACCGATATTTCTATGAAAATAGTGCAAATACAAAAAAAGTTACAGAAAGCAGTATTACTTTTTCCTCTTTCATTTTTTTCTAATATTTATTATTTTTAAGAAAAACGCTGGCTAATATTAGCGTGAACACCCTGTATGTATTCGTAAGTGAATGAGGTCGAGGCTCAACTGAATCGTGAATTAAACAAGCAATTATGCTCCGAATTGTGTCATGTTTGGGATCGTTTAAATCCGAATAATGCCATAAACCTGTTGATAAGTGTTCCATAAACACGTAACTATCAGCCGGTAGTATGGATTGTTACTACCGCGGTTATCATTGTAAATGTTTATTATTGCAGGCTGTAAAAAATCTGATCAAATTCTGAGATATTCATTGAAATCTCTAATTTAACGCATAAGTGCTAGTAACCTCTTGCAGTACGGTTTATTTTATGGTTACAGTGATTAGAACGTCTTCATCCCCAAACATGTCACAGAAGAGAAAAGTATAAATATATTTTTCGTATTACTATATGTACTTCAATGTTTAAATATTGATTATAAAAGAATAACATTTTATTTTGTCCAAAAAGCCAGGCAAAATATTGGTGTATCGTTAGGCTTTGTTTAAAATCTTCATCACGATTCTGATTCGTTATACAATACGTCAGGGGGTTAAATGAAATGTTTAACCAATTTTAAAGTAAAAATAAAAATTCGATGGAATAAATTAAACAAAGAAATTATCTCTAGAAGTAAGCGATCCATAATGTCGGTGGAGGGTTAGAAACAAATACCGTGGACGTCTCTGTGCATATATCGAGGGATTACTGCAGTTTGAACTCGGAATTCGCTATGTACTGTTACGAAGGGTGTAACAGAAAGCTTTTACGTCAGATTTCCGAGTTCGTATGGCAGAGGTCCGACTATATTTATTTCGAAAATCGTTCCGGTGGACGTCCCTCGTGCTATTCATGAGAAATTGATCCCCGAGCCGCGACAGACGGAGATTAAAGCGCAGGGAGCACAAAGGAGGGGGCGAGGGCTAATAAACTTTCCAGAGTATTAGTGGCCGATGCCGATTCTCTCTCTCTCTCTCTCTCTCTCTCTCTCTTCCTCTCTTCCTCTCTTCCTCTCTTCCTCTCTCCCTCTCCGTCTCTTTCGATATTAGGTTTCATTGCGAGCCCGGTGCCGCCCACGAAATCTTCCGATCCGCATTATCATCGAACGGAATTGCATCACCACTGGCCGATGGCGTGGAATTACATTCTGATTAACGGTATTATTTTCCATCGAGTTCGAACCGAATCGAACAAGGTATTGTTCGCTGGAACTGGTTCGAAGGAGAGAGAGACGACACCTTATCGGGACACGGAGAGTCACCTGGCTCCGATGAAAATATTGCCGGTGTACGTTCGACGCTTTTTACCGCGACCTTATGCGCGACGTGTGCCATTTTTATTGTACCTTTCTTGACCGCGCGAGAGGAAATGTGATCGGATTGCACAATTGGAAATAAAGTAACGCGAGTATGGTTATCGTGTTACGTGCTCGTATTCAAATCTAGCACTGTGTCTCGTTTTTCAAAGTCTTCTTCGGATGCTCTCCGCGTGCAATGCTGGTTATATATGATACTGCAGTATGGATGCAATTTGATGGTGAGTTCATTGCGAGAATTAAAAATTAAATGAAACTAATCTAAAAGAGACAGTAAAAATAATAGAAGAAAGCAAAAATAAGTCGTACAACAATTTTATTTATAATTTGATTACTTTTTTGTTTCGATTTTCAAACAAATGTTCAAGTTTTGTATTTTAGTATAAAAGAGAAACAGCTTTTACTACGACTGATCAATTTTTATAAAGACGAGTATTGTAAGACGTTCAGTAGAATGAAAAAGACAAATTTATTACGTTATCTGTAGATTGTGGAACTTTATGAAACTTTATATTTTCATACTGATGTTGAAGGAACTAGTAGTTACATCAAAATGAAGAAGCATTAAATGTCATTTAATTTTATATTTTATAACTCTTTTAAGATTTCTATTTTCTATTAATTATTTTCTTTTCCGAAACTTTCATCGTCCATTACTCAAGTAAATACGATCGGAATTTTACCTTATTTGGTGTCATTTTCATCAGAAAAATGCCACAAATATGTTGGTGAAAGTTCCATAAAAAAATAATAAAAAATAAAGAAGTTCTGTCAGTGGTTTCACCGATATACCCGACCCGTATGATGTCATACTTCTCGGCGAGCGAGGCCTCTCGAGCTTCACGGCCCCTCACGGGGTATACCCCGCAGGAGTGGGGATAGTTCTGGGACACTTCTTGTTCAGAATTTTGTAACACTTATCGATTGTACACTCTAAATCCTTCTCCTCTCGAACCGGAATTTTTCGAAGGAAGCAATTTAATCCTGAGAGCGCCTTATCAACTCAAAAATAGTATAAACAATTCTTAAACTGCGTTACCCTTACAAAATCCAGTCTGTCCCCGATCCAATAAAATCTGTAACCCTATACACTGTAAATCTTTATTTCTCTCGACTCGAATTTTCCAAAGGACGCAATTTAATCCCGATGAAGCATTCGCATTATCAGCCCCCGAAAAAAAAATAATATTTCTTGACCAGCGTTACTCTTACAAAATCCACATTCTGTCCCCGGGTTCAAGCCAATAAAACCTGTATTCGAGTCGCCGTCAGACCAACGTGTAAGCCCAGCCATAGGGACAATAAACCCGGCCGTAGAAATCAAACGAGACTTTTGCCGTGGGTGTTGTACGTATGTGGTCGGTCCCACAGAAAATACGCGGGTCGGCTCGGCCCGCGGGAATCCTCATCGAATATTTAACGAGCCTCAGCATAGAACAACCCTTCATCGGCCCGCGAAACGTATCCTAGTTCTCTGTTTTAATACCGTTTATTAGCCGGCCTCGGCCTTTATGAAATCATTAATCTGTTAATAGGCAGTCCCTGGCGCTCTCAGCCTCCGGCCCGCATAAACACCGTGAACACTAGGCAACCGGGGCTGGTTTCCTCTCTTCCACCCCGTTCGGCCACCCCAATTGGGATTCGTCATGCGTGACTGAACGGAAGCTGCGTAATCTGCGTAATACCCGTAACACGCCATTATGTTATTACGCCGGGGTGTTGCTGGCATTAACGCGATGCCAACGGGCCGAACCGGGTGGCATTAAAAGGCTCTTAACGTGTCTTTGGAAAACTGGAATCCCCACGGACGTCGAACCCGTGAGCCTGATTCTGTTTTCGGATCCGCGATTTTGATGCCGGTGCTGAATATTACTTCCGAAATGCAACCAACGGGCAGTGGGACGAAACGACTTGACGGAGATAAAAAATCTGTGACGTTCCTTCTGCTTTATTATACTTTAATGGATTTTTGAGAAGTTAATCATTACATTATAACCTACATGTTCCGTTAATTTCAGTGGCATTAACTCCTTGTCCTACCCGCTAACTCCCGATTGCTCGGGCCATAATAAACAAGAAGGTTGGTCACGCGTCGAGCCATTTAGCTGTTTAACCGTGTGCTCGAACTTGCGCAAAATATATGCGTCTTATGACATGTATATTTCGGCGCGACGAAAGTAATTGTGAAATAATAAACACGTTTGGGCACAACTAATACTTTTAAGATGTCTGCGAAGTAATTATGATCAATTCATCGGTGAACAAAAATGATTTATAATTTGAAAGTGGATAATGTATCAGTAACAAGTTGTAAATTAATACTTAATTTAAAATAATAATGTTTTGAGAAAACTTGTACAAAATTAGTAATCTTCGTGTTAGTGTTGTTGACGTTTGTCACGAATGAAGTACCACGAGTCAGGCTCGTCCTTATTGTTTTTGACCCAAATTTCTTACCACGAGTCTCACTTGTTGTTGTAGGACAAGGGGTTAATGGACCGAGTGTCCAGATATTATTTTTCCAACGCCTGAACCATGTCACATGGCAATGCCCAAATTATGAGAAGGGGCGTCATATATTACAAACGAAGCACTTATAAATATATTACACAGGAAACACACAATACTTTGCCACGGTACTTTAATTATGACTGATAATGGTGTGTCGTTTCACTACCGTCGGGTATTTAGAAAAGGAGAATAAAAAACATGGAGTGCGAGGGAGACACAGATTCGAGACACCAAACCGCGATAAACTTCATCAGCCATTTTATTGAAAAGTAGCACAACGTTGTACTCGATTCTTTGCGTTCCATCAGGGTTCACTCTGTTATATGTAGGCTGCAAATCTTTATGTAAAATAAAAATCATATGCATTAATTGAAAGTCGTAGGAACCAAATAAGAATTTATTTTTTCTGTTCAGTGGTTTTATTAAGTTGTAAGAAATGTACTGATACTCTTAAATTCTTGCAATATTTTTATTCTTTGAAATTACACCCACCCATCTTTGCCATAAATGCATAAAATCCGCAGTCTAGTTATATGGTACATATCAATTGAATGCAAATCGTGCCAACTCTTTGAAAGTTTAGAAGAAGTTGAGGCTGAACTTTCTTTTGGAGGACCAGATGTTTTTAACTTTTTTGAACTCTTTTTTAACTCTTTTTTAGGTAATGCTGTAGGTAGGTTTATAAGTTATACGTGTATAAAGGTGAGCAATTTAAGCGTTTTTGACAGGTTAGAGCGTCGCCATATTGGATATTCGTTGGGTGGTTGAGGTAGGACTGTTGAGTGCATGCGCTGGATAGATGATGGATGATCAGCGCATCGGCTAAATAGCACTGAGCGGTATAGTCCAAGTTGGTTTGGGGTTAGTTAAAAGTGCTCGACTTTACACGCGGATAACTTCTGAACCAGTAAACTCCTGTCAATAAGACTTTCAATAGCGGTGTTTTCTCGTCGAAATCTATAGGACTGCAAACAGAAAAGTTTCAAAAAATTGGTCCTCCAAAGGAAAGTTTAACCGAAGTTGAAGTTTTTATTAGGGCATAACTCTTTTGACTTAAACATTATTACCAAAGAAGTTATTAACATTTTATCCCAGTTTATGTATCTGATGCGATCGATATACGTACAAGAAACTATGTATCTAATTCAAACAACATCTTTCAAAGTAAGATTTCTCAGAACCATGAATTAAAGTTGTAGAATTATAAGACCTCGTGGTGACAGTTATGATTTTCTACTGACTTTAAGCATCAGTCGCAAGAAAACGAAAACAAATATTAGCAATTGATTCTCTACCAAGTAACATGAGTTTTTTTCTATTTTATAATAATTAAAAAAATTCATTTTTGATGTAGTTGTTTCATACTACTGCGGAGCGAGCGCTCCGAATTTTTACGGTTTCGCGTGCAACGGGTGAACCAAATGAGATGGGCAATAGTTTGTGGATCTCTGTGCAATTGTAGCACCTGAAGATGGTAGTAGAAATGTTTTCATACACAGGGTGTCCCTCCTCCAAAAATGTTATAGACATTTTAAACTTGAAAGGAGTGAAGATTGAGTAAGTCAGCAGCTGTTAAAGTGTGTAGAGATTTTTTCTGGGACACCTTGTATGTTAGAAAGATGTCATGTAGAATTGTGCGATAAAAAATTGATCCCCACTACCGCAACATATATTGCTTGAGAGATCTAGTAACATGACAGGAAACTAGGTATTTCGGTGAAGTACTAATCCATTGACAATACGATTTTGTCTTTACTTATTTCTGCATGAAACATTTACTAATATCTTTCTGGCATTTTTCTGAGTAAAACGAGATCAAACACGATACAATTTCAATCATATTTAACCGTTTAATCCACGATAGTGTATAACCTTGACTATCCGAACGGATATCTGAATTCACCATTATTTCATACACAATACGATTCATTGCACAAATCAGTAACAACTTAATCTAGTACTACAGCTTGATGACAATTTTATTCATGAATTGCGAATCTTGGATAGATAAAATTCTACTGTAAATTTTCGATTATACTTTCTTGTCTCGAGTCATATCGCTTTCCAGTTGTGCTACGAAAAATAGAAACACCCTGTGCAGCCGCGCCTTCTTTATTTCATAACTGCAAATAAGGAGAGAGAGGACTCGTTGATTTCGTTGGATTTCCGGATTCAACAGGATACACAAGTATAGATATATCTTGCAGCACGGCAGAAAAAGTGGCCCTCTCGATCTGCCGTCAAGTATCTCACCCTCTCCACAGGCCACCCCCATTTCTCACTGCCTTTTCGCAGAAGCAGCGACGTTCTTTCGTCAGGAAGAGTACAGAGCTCTCTGCCATGGGATGATAAATTGTTATACCTTCGCGAAGAAATTCCTTCATCCCCCGCGACTCGCCTTGAAAGATCGCGTTATAAATGAATTGCAGCTGTTGAAAAGTGTTCTCCAATTGAACGTAAATAATTCATCGGTGAATGGCCAGCGGAGAATAATTCATATACAACTATTACTTCGCGCGTCGGTGCGATAGCGCAAAAATATAGAAAGAAATGTTACGAGCTAAAAATAATGTTTAGACTGTGGATTTTATGCATTCATGACAAAAATGGGTGTGCACAATTTAAAACAGTGGACATATTAAAAAAATTTAAGGACATCCGTGTATTAGTTTTGGCTTAACCCCCATACGTTCCTCAGAAATAGTCGCATAAAAGATCCTAGTAGAATAATTCATCCATTTTTGCTCTACACTTTAAATCAACATATTCTTTTGCATTTATACTGTCACATGTTAAAGAGATACATCTCACAATACAAGCATAGAGAGAACTATTATTTTACGGTATGTAAAAATATTAAATGGGTGAATTTTCAACCTGAGCAACGTATGGGGGTTAATAAGATAATTAAAAGAAGAAAGAAATTTTTATTCGACTACGACATCTTGCAATCGATATATCTTTTATTTTGCATGCAGATTCGCAGTTTAACAATATGATACAGTCGGAGATTAAATTATTAAGTAGCGTAAAAATGATGGTAATGCGCGATCAAATTATTAAGCAGTATCAAGATGGTATGATGGGTGATCCAATTATTAAACGGTATGAAAACAAAGTGTAAAAAATTAATTTTCTAACCATGTGGTAGATACTGTTGTTTATAGTGTTGCTAGGTGTGAATTTGGAATTTGTAAACATTTACACTTTATATAAAAATAATAACAGTGTTGCTGTTTTATTAACTTTTTATATATCTGTCTATAAAAATCTATATTTACATAAAGATTTGATGACATTCCCTTGCATTTTCCAAATAGGAAAATGATATAAATATAATAAATATCATTAAATATCTTATTATTAATATTTTTGCCGCCCGTTTAATATTAAATATCTTAAACTATGTTCGTTATATTTGTAAGGAAAATATACCAGAAAAGTGTATTATTTTTACGATGATTACATTGCAAATCTTTGTGCAAAATTTGAATAGCTTATTTAACAATGCTTTGAACTAAGAAAAAATCACTGTTATTAACTAAACGTTCTTTCATAATAAAAACGTGGTACAAATATCATATAGAAGTTCTGGATTTCATATATCGATAACATGCTTGATCCTCCATATATCAGTAAAATAAAATGTTTGAAAAGATCTAATAAACTGTATATCTTCTGTGAAGTACAATACAACTTCTAATGAATACTACAAATTTTGTTCGAATTCATTTCTATATAAATTCGTCTATAAAAATCTACACAAACATTCACTGCTTAATCCTTTCATAATTTTTCAAAGTCTACGTAGTCCATGGCTAAGAATTTTTTAATAGATCTTCCAACAGTAATAGCAATTTTAATTCTGAACCAACAATTCGCCTCCAGCACAGTAGCATAAAAATTGCTTTAGGATTATTATATAAAAAATTATGTTTAAGTTTCATTTTGGTATAGTACAATGATTGAAAATGGTATTATTAAGCTTCCGGTAGATAAAGTGTTAATGTAAACGTTCCGATTCATTTCGCAGTTATAAAAATCGCATAAATATCTAATATAAATGCACAAATAATAATCTAACAATAACATTCTTATGTACCGTTGCTGCAAATAAATCCTAAAAATTAATATTCATCAGCAGTCATCAAGACTTCCATTAATATTAACTCAAAATTACCGCGAGGTGAAATTTCAGTCACGAGGTGGTGGCCTTTGAGGGTTAATGTACCTAAATAGAATTTCGGTTGCTGTGTTGAGCAATTTAACGGGCCCGGGAACGCTTTAAAAATATTCGCCGATGTTCAATGAGCACGCGTATTTCCTCCAAATGCCTAAAACTCGCGATTAATTCGCGAATCACTGTCGCCGATTAGTCAGCCCGAATAACTCGCGAGGAAATCCCTGACCTAAACCACAGGCGACTCATTTGCTCGAAATTTAGTCGATGTTGCTCGGGCTAAATACCGGAACATCTGCTGAGAAATCCTTAAGACCAGCGTTAATTGATGCCGGTCTTAAGAGCTGCACGCAGTTTATTCCCCTCGCAAATTCAGCGGGGATAGCAATGCATACGTAAACTTGCGCAGAGCACGGGCCGGGCTTCCTACTCGATTTTCTCTGTGCATACACGTAAGTGAATGGAATTTACCTCTCCGCGGAATTTCATTTTCAGACCCATCCACCATCGCCACTGTCCTACACCGCTAACCCATGCCATGGGGTTTGCTGTTACGTCACAATTTACTGGTCAACGATCTAGATCACTTCCGACGTTTGATCAATTAGTCGCGACTCCGTTTGATGCGGTTGTTCGCCATTTTAGAGTGGTTCTTTCAAAGCAGTTTTAATACGTTGGTTTATCAAATGTCGGAAGAGAAATGCAAACTTGAGTTCTACTTAGTATTTGGTATATTATACGCAATGTTGTTTAAGTCGTTGACCATTATGTCACCTATACAGGGTGGGGATTTTATCCTGGCCACCTGAAATATCTCAAAAACTAAATTCCGGAGAAAAAATGTTTCAAGGTCATTACAAGGTCAACTTTATTTTTTCAAATGGAAACATATATTTTTCATTACAGATTTTTAGTCTACGACTTGAAACAAATAACTTTTATTTGAAACGTTTCTTTCTCCACCGATTATTTTGAATAATATTCAATTTTCAAAGAAAAAATACACAATGTCGTTTTAACGGAGAAAATCATTTTATTTATGATAAATGAAATTAGTACCCAATTAAAATAGTATCAAATAACCATGTGATCTAAATGAATAATTAAATAATAGCTAAATATTGAAACAGGCATAACAATTAGATAAAACTTAGCAAAGAAATTCAACGCTGAGCGTACACAACCTGTTCATTACGCGCAGGGATACACCAGTTTTTTACTGTCTTTTCTTTGGAATAAGATTACACATTCTCTCGCATGCAATGCAAATAACATTAGAATGTTACTGAATTGATTTTCTTGTAATGAAGTCGCAATTCTCCTGTATTATTATTAATATAATAATTGCCTTTCCGTTTAATTGAGATTATTTATCCTAATAAAGTTCCGTAATAAATTTTCCCTAATAAATTATACAATATAATCGGCGAAGAAAAAAACGTTTCAAATAAAAGTTATTTGTTTCAAGTCGTAGATTAAGAATCTGTAATGAAAAATACATGTTTCCATTTGAAAAAATAAAGTTTACCTTGGAATAACCTTGAAAACATGATGATAATTACAAATGAATATGACTGCTGCATCAGCCCCTCCTTGACTTAATCTTTTTATTTGAAACATTTTTTTCTCCAGAATTTAGTTTTCGAGATATTTCAGGTGGTCAGGATTAATGCTCCACCCTGTATATGGGTGACGGAATTATTTGTACAAATTTAGAAATTAATTTTTTCACTAATATAATCATTGTACCGGTTGGCATAGGAATCATGTAAAGAGGCTGAAAGAGTACTTAATATAATACATATTAACTTCTCAATTTGTATTTCATGAAATAAATCACTATGATTTTGTAGGGTTTTTGAGGTTGCCGGCCATTTTGAAATGGTGTCTCTTATAAACACAACTTTTATACAGTTTCAAGTAAAAGAAAGATTCTTTAATTTTGTTAACGCGAAATAAACACTTTTTCTTTAGCATTTGATATACGTATTAGCTGTAGCACTCTTTAAGATTGTTCTCGGCCATTTTGAAATAACATCTTTAGTAAATGCATGTTAAATATAACCTCATTGAATACGGTGAATAAGGTTGTACAATTTACTAGAGATGCTGGTGATAATGAAAATATAGAACAGTGTAATTTTTAACGTGTTTAATTTAACAGTGTTATTTTACGCTGAAAAGTCGATATTAACACTAATCCTACCGAGCATAAAATGTGATTGTTATACGTTGTTTTATCAAAATTAACAAGACTGAATTTATTTTGACTTCGTGCCATTTTTACAATACTATGTGTTTGAATGAAGAAATTTATTTAATAATTTATAATGGAAACATCTTTGCAATTTCAATAATTACAAAGTAAAAAATATGAAAGCGGCCATCTGACCCGTCGTGGTACGGTTAGTGTTAAGAGGCACAGTTTGTGTTAATTGCTCATGTTTACGGTAGTGAAGTTGTGTAACTTACGTGTAAAATACATAACAGAGGGTTCAATAAATTATTTGGTATCATAATATCGATATTATGAGTAAGAGTTAGTATTAATTGTTGATGTATGATAGATGTTTGATAATGATTGAACACAATGTGAAGTTGTATGAATTACAGAAGTTAGTGGTACTGAAAATATCGAGCGGTGTGTTTAAACATATTTTATATTTTATTTTGAAATATGGTATATTAAAGAGTTGATATTGAAAGGAGTAGTTTGTATTGATTGTTGATGTCTGATGGGTATTTGACAATGAGGGAATACAATATGAAATTGTATAAAAGCTATACTGATTCTAAGAATATAGAATATTGTATTCTTCAAAATATTTGATGCTACAAAGTCGATATTGGAAGAAAGAATTTGTGCTAATTCTGATGTCTGATGAATATTTGGTAATGTTTGAACGCAATGTGAAGTCGTATACTTTAAAGAAGGTAGTAGAACTGAAAATATAAGACAGTGTATTCGCTAAAAAATCAACACTAAATTAAAAATTTGTATTAAAGAGACAAATCATTTTATATTGTATCGAATTTATAAAACGATGTATAATATATAACTAATGTAATATTAAAAAATATTCACAGTGTCTTAATAGATTTCATCGATACAGATTAAATAAAAATGGGGTAAGCAAGTCTTTTGCTTACACACAGTCAAAGTACACAGAGACAAAAGTTTAACGTGTTTGTTGTTGATGTTTGATACATACTTGATAAAGATTGCACACAACATGAGGTAGTATAACTTAAAGAAGCTAATAATATTGGAAATATAGAACAGTGCATTTGCTAGAATATTTTACGGTGGAAAGTCGATATCGAGAGGAAGAGTTGAGAGTGAACGTGCAGCACAAGTCTCGCAGACGAGTTGAAACGTCGTAGGCTAAGAAAAATTTGACAGTCGGCGCACGTGGCAGGGGCGACACGTTAGCACGCATCCCACGTCCCCACAATCGACGGAAGGATACGCGTAATAGCTGTCCAGAACGTGGAACAATGACTCCGCGAACAATAAGGAAAGACGCATCTTGTGACACCAATCGAACGCTGCACATGCAACCCGTTGCATTCGTGCGCTGACATTTAAGCGCACGGTTCTGCGAGAGTCGTGCTTCGTGTATTTATAATTACGCCGGTTTCTGCGCTCCAAAAGCCAGATAAATAGATCTGCCAATTCCGTGCATTCATAAACGAGTGTACAGTTGCCAATTAACAATAAGCAAAACAACTGATTAAGATTAATAAACAAGAAACTTTACGTACACCGAAACATTTCAGTACAATCTTCTCTCGTGGAAAATGTACGCTTTTGCTTGATATTTCAATTGCTTTTAAAAATTCTTTCTGTCGTAAAATAGCTGAAGGACACATGATCAAGATTAATAAACAAGTTGCATAACTTCCAATCTATTGAACATTTAGTACAATCTTCGGCTGAACTTTCTTTTAGAGGACCAGATGTTTTGAACTTTTTTTAAGTCTTTTTTATGTAAACCTGTAGATGTCGATGCAAACATCACGAAAATGTAAGTATTATTGTTAGGAATTCACTGATTTATAAGTTATACGTGTGTTAACATGAGCAATTTAAGCGTTTTTGACAGGTTAGAGCATCGCCATATTGGATATTCGTTGAGCGTATGCGCTGGGTAGATGGTGGGTTTTCAGCGCATCGGCTAAATAGTACTGAGTGGTATAGTCCAAGTTGGTTTGGTGTTAGTTAAAAGTGCTCAACTTTACACGCGCATAACTTCTGAACCAGTGGACTCCTGGCAATAAGACTTTCATTTTCGGCGTTTTCTCGTCGAAATCTATAGGACTGCGAAAAGAAAAGTTTTAAAAAATTGGTCCTCTAAAAGAAAGCTTAACCAAATCATCTTTATGACAAAAATGAGTACGTACAATTTAAACTAGTGAACATATGAACCCCTTGTGTCTAATAAATATGTACATTATTAATTTATTTTAACCCGAAACAAAATTCTATTTTGTTGTTGTTAATGTACATACATTGGAGAACATATAGACATACAACAGATATCAATTTTTCTCTTCTTCCAAAATAATATGAACTATATAGAAATTCTAATCATTCCAACCGTAAAATAAATCGTAGTGCAAGGGGTTAACAAGATTTAAGGGCATCAGCTTATTAGTTACGACTTAATAAGACAATTAAATGACGAAAGAAGTTTTTATTTGCCTCCTATGTTTTGAAATCAATGCAAACATTTTTTGCATAAAATCTACGGTCCCGTAATGAATAGACTGCGTATCTTTATGGAAAATAAAATTTTTTCAGATCAATCGCAAAAAGCAGAAGACAGATTAGAATTTCTTTTTTTCATTAATGATTTTAACGCTACGTTTACGGGAATATAATATTTTTAATTTACGATTATTGAGATTGTAAAGCGACATATTCATAAGAAATTACTCAACAAATTTATTTTTTCGGGTATATACTCTTAAAAACCACGCTAGAAATTTGGATAGATACATTTTTGTTACATTCACAAATTAATGTAAAATGAGCAGTTTTAGTGCTCCGTAAACCGTTAATAAATTCAAAATAACATATCGACATCCTTTATTTTAATTTCTATCCTGTTTTAAATGGCACCAATTTGTTTTTGCCATAAATGCATAAAATCCGCTGTGTATTAATGAATGAGGGAAGAACACCGTAACATTACTTTCGTTTACAGTGTATAAATATTAAAAGTGTCGTCTGCGACATTGCGTAAGCGCGTACGTGCGTAGGAATAGTAGCCAGCCGAGGGAATGCACAGTATCGGAAAACTGTCCTACGATATTCCAGTCACCTCAAGCTGATTCTTACCATTTGCTCTTACGACCCCCCCTTTTTCTTACCTCCTTCTTCTTCACGACGGAGTTTCTGGCTTCCTCGAAGTCGCATCGGCAAGCTTACTACCGCGGCTGCCGGGAAATAATGCAAGTGTCAGGATTTTCCCCTTTCGTAACGTTCGAACCTTCCCCAGAGAAATTGACCGAGGCCATTTGCGCGCTCGTGCGTTTTGGAATTTTTATTCCGCCTTATGTTTCGTAAATGTATGCGGATTAACCTCGAACCGGGGAGCCGAGATCGGATTCGACGAAGTTATGCCTTCGATATTGATTAGAATCGAAACGATTCTGCATCTTCAGCGACGCGGAAGGATTCTTGGGCTTGCTTGGGGTGGCAGATGTTCCACTGGTAATAAAATTTTATGGGTTTTAATACTGTGCGACGTTGAAATTAGGTACATTTTATTGAAACATCGTTATTCTAGAAATTCTTTCAGTTTCTTAGAGTTGCACTAAATGGTTTGAATTGTTTTGAGAAGATAAGATGTTTATTAACACATTATCTAACAGTGATTATTCCATAATTTTTGGAAGTCTGTGGACGACAGAAACTTCGATCATAAACCAACAACTCAGCCTCAATAACGTAGTCTAATAATTTCGTATGGGATTATTGTGTAAAGGAAGATTCTTAAGCCTCCATTTGTTTCAGCACAATTATTGAAAAGCCTATTAGTAGGCTTCTGGGAGATAAAGTGTGAAGATTTGTTTACGAGATGCAGATTATGAATGTTTTGTATTAATCTTCATTTGAATACTACATTTTTGACATCACGCAAAATATTAAAATAGTTCTTGAACTTGCAATGATTTCACGTAATTTTTAACAGCACAATAATATTTTTTGATGAATCTGGTAAGGTGAGGTAAGTAAATATACTATAAAACGTTTTTTATATTTCCATTCATCACAAAAATATAAAATTGTGTCATAAATATGTGTGTGTGTGTGTGTGTGTGGAAAAATCTAGTTTCAAACAATTTTAATTCATCAAACTTTACTAAAACAATTGTACAGTATTTTATCGATAAATGTCCCAAGTGTCTGGCCGATAATTGTCCCACAACCATCCCCACTACCGCAGGGTATGCCCCGTGAGGGACCATGAAGCTCGAGAGACCTCGGCCGCCGAGAAGTGTAACATAATACAGATCGAGTATATTGGTGAGACCCCACTACTAATCCAATGACAAAACTTCTTTATTTTTATTATTTTTTTATGGAACTTTCACTGTTAAAATGATACCAAACACGATATAATTCGGATCATATTTACAATACTTTTTCGAAACTTTCATCATCCATTACACAAGTAAATATTATCGCAATTATATGTTATTTGCTATCATTTTTAATAGAAAAATTCCACGAGTATGTTGGTGCAAATTCCATAAAAAAATAATAAAAAATAAAGGTGTTTTGTCATTAGATTAGTAATGGTCCTCCACCGATATACTCGACACATATTATGATACATTTCTCGGTGACCAAGATCTCTCGAGCTTCGCTGTGCTTTTCTACGTTCGGCAAAAGTCAAAGAATAGTATACCTGGCCCATAATTGTCCCTGGCCGGACCCATGGTTCAGACATTTATCGATAAAATACTGTAAATGATTTATTCCACTGTTAGGTAATTAAATTCATCTTATTATCAGTTACTAATTTATGAAGCCCAAAAAATGTGGTAACACTTCAAATGGACAAAGTGACAACTTTCCATTGATAATAAAAATTGTCTTGAATGTTACATATATCAAAGGACTGGGTGACCACGACTTTCTTTTAATAATAAAAATTGTCTTGAATGTTACATATATCAAAGGACTGGGTGACCACGACTTTCTTTTAATAATAAAAATTGTCTTGAATGTTACATATATCAAAGGACAATGTAAAAATTTCCCTTGACAAAGTATCAATTTCCATTGATATTAAATTTTTAAAATTGATTTTTTGATTGAGAAAACGTCCTCGAATTTTCGTTAGCAATGGAAAAACATGATCAAAGAAATTGTTGTTACCAATGGAAAGTCATGAAAATCTCATCCCCTGCATATTAGGAGGATCAGCAGCTGATTAACTTCAGTCCAAAACATTTTTATCGTTACAAATAATCGTCGAATCACTAAAAGCAGTAGCCAATCACAAAGGCAGCATCCAGCGCATCGCGAAAAAGGAAATGCAGGTATCGCAAAGAAAACAAAACAAAACAAAATGAAAATCAAATACCCAGGAGCAAGGTTCGTTGTTGAATCAATCCCCGGCGCAAGGGGTTAATACCGATTGCGTGGGCGGGTGCAGATTGTATGGTGCTGAGTGCATAAAAGGGGTGCAATCTTTAGCAGCTTTGCAGTCAGCCGCTGTTAAGATTACATGAATTCCATATAGTCAAGCTTCACAAAATTTAGTAAAATCCTACGCTGCATCGTGGGCAATACAATCTAACTTATAAATCAAAATTAATTTTTCATTTCAGGAACCAATGTTCTAATGTAGGCGGTTTCATGCTTAGTGAATAATTATGCCATTTTGTAATATTTCTAATTCAAAAAATTGGAAAATAAAGTTGAAACTTATATGCACATGTTCCAAAACGATGGAATGTTTCCGCTCGGTCAATACTTACAAAAAAATTCACAAGGAGGACGATTTTTCGACACTATTTGACATGTGTACTTCCTTAACCACTTAGCTGTTGCAACCTCTTTGATAAGTGTGTCCCTAAAATGTGTCGCAAAAAGTAAACGAACTACTTTGTTCACACTGTATACAGTTTTTTCATAATAATTATTAATATTTTCGTATTTGTGCGTTTTATTTCGTCCTGGCATCCAAATATTCAAAACATCTTGAAATTTAAGAATACATTTTAGTTTTCACTAAAATTTCAATGTATACAGCAAATTGTAGCTACTTTTTACGCTTGACGAGTATATTCGTCATAACAAAAAAACTGTGCCATTTATTCATAACGAGTATACTCGTCAAAAACAGCTAACTGGTTAACAGTCTTCGTCGGAGTCCGATCGCGATAGAAACAAGCGGAACAGATTCGACTCGTTGTCGAATGAAGGTCGTCGGCCATTGTTCCCATAGGCCTGCACGGTGGTCGTCGAGCGAACTCACGGGGGTTTAGTTGGCCGGTTTGCCGATTTTACCGCCGCGATTCTACATATCGAATTTCACGATTGCAGCCGGGAATGGCCGAGGCGAGGAGAGAAGACGATTCTCTCGACCGTTCTTTCCTCTTTCTCTTTTATTTTTTATTCTATCGGGGTCACCCCTATAGCCGCTCCGCACGCGGGCGAGAGAGCGCGCGCGCGCGAGCGCTCGATGGCAAATTGGACGTGGAATTTCATTTCACCGGATGAGAGGCCGCCCCGTTCCGGAAAGGAAGCAAAGCTTTTCCGGAAGAATGCAATATTCCGCCGGGGCCGAGAAGACAAAGAATGTCATCCGCACGTGAAACTGGATACCCAAATGAAATTTAATATGGAAACGCAGAAATCACCCCTAGCCCGGAGGACACAAACCACCCCGCGACGCTTTCTTCTCTGCGTGTACTCCCGCGCAAACAGTCGACCCTCGCGGACTGCAGCCACCGTCGATGCAATTACTGCGCAAGTTGCATTCGGCTACGATTTTCGCGGAATAGATAGTCATCTAATTTATAGATGGATCTTCTTTGTTCCCGTTCGTTTTCACGAATCCCGTGATCTGCCAGGAACACTTAGGGTGAAGGTACCAGTTACTGAATATTTAGTGACGACATGAAAGTGTTTTGTTCATTTTAAGGTTGTTTCTGTACAAATGTCGTTCCGTGGCTAGCTGACACGATTCTAACCATCGAACCCCGGATCCTCCATATTTATCGCGAGGATTGCTAATAATGGGAGCCCCCTCCATTATCCATAAAATCTAATAAAAACGCAACGTTTGGTGTGCGGTCGCAGGCATCGCCCAAAGGCCTTGTATCCCCTTTTTCAGGAAAACACCCGTATGCCGTCGCATGCCTGAGGTCCGCAGGAGGGTTCGGTACACCGATCTGCTTTTGATTCCTCGTTTTTCCTTTTGATTGTTTTCCCACACTTCCCTTTTCATCTTCAGAGGCTTGGCGAATCTCGTGGCTTCTTCCAGTAGCCTGACGGCCCCGGGTGGACTCTTCGGCCCCCCGTGCTCGTTAAACCTTCATATCCGGGGAATAATCCCTCCACTTGTTGAGGTTTCCTAGCGGCCTAAGGTAGACGCCTTGCGCCTACCTTTACTCCCTTGGCTTGACCATGCATCACGACACCTGTGTCGTTGCATTTCCGCCGCCGAGATTCGCGCGCCTTGGTGTTACAGGGAGTACATACTTCTCATCGTCTCCTATGTCGTTTACAATGTTCTAATATCTATATATAAATCGCATATAGCTAATATCTAATACGCTGACAACTATATCCAACTAGGCAAATAACTATATCTAGAATAACGCCGCTTAACTAAATCTAAATACGCAAATTCTTATCGAAATAGTATGTTCAATTTCTCGTCGCACTCTCCACGCACTTACTCCAAAGGTAGAAGGGATGTACCTACGTATCTATCCGCAACAAAGGTGCTCTGCAATAGGTTTTGCATTATTTGTGATAAACTATTAATTATCGACTATTTTTCTTTACCATTAAATTTTTCTGAACGATTTTGTTTAATGCAGAGTATCTCGCGACCGTCTCGCAATTTTTTTCGCTGCATATAGCACGTGATGTGCGCCGAGTGTTCGCTCGAAGGACCTCCCACACCGAACGTGGGAGAAAATTGTGCGAATGATTGGAGGACTACAGAGTTTATTTACGAAGAGGTAAGTGTACAAGTTTGAACGACCTTCCGATCAAGTCCTGTGACTTGTGAGACCCCGATCGTCTTTTGCTTGGAAAACAAGTTGTTCGACCGAGCTTCAACACTGTTCTGACCAAAAAACGACTCCAACCCGCATCAGACCCGATTCCCTTTCTCTCGTGTTCTTATTTGCTTGAAGGATGGGAGTGAGGAAGTCCTCCTTTCCGCACGAGGTAGATGGAAAATTTGGCAACCGTGCCGAGTGACTCCAGGTCGAAGGCCCGTCGGTGACCGTGAACCGTTAACTTCTTCCTGGAAAATCACTCGTCGAGGCTACGGTTTATGACACGTCGAAAGTAGCCGAAAAAACTCTTAAAACCGTCATGCGGGGTAACCTGGAAATCTGCGTGGCAAATGTCGACCGGTTCGACAGACTCAAACGGTAAATCCGGGTCCGTGTCATAAGCCGTCCCTAATTACCTAGCCTCGACATTATTAAAAAGTAAAAGAAATATTAACTCGATCCGATGTTTTGACCCTATTTGCCGGGCACAAGAAATTTTTGATCACCAGTTTCCGTGCCCCAGCTACCGGACACTCCAGCCGTATTATTGTACCATATTTACAGGTTGTTTTTTCCTCTCCTACTTTTCTCCTTCCCCTATCCCATTCCACTACCTGAGCACACTCTAACGTCCCCCACTAATACCGTAGACTGGTCATGTGACGTGCCGCGCAACGTATCACATATTACTCTGGTCATCAGAGAGGTGGTAAACTGTATTCCCCTCGGTTTAACCGATCTGGCGACACCGTTTATAGGTTATGTTTACTGCCAAACGCAAGTAATCAACAGTCACCAGTAATAAAAAATGTTTTAGAAGTTCGGATCCCCTTTCCCGGATTTATTTTAATTTAGAAACTAATTGTTACTTATTTATCTTTGCTATTTTTCCATAAACTACAAACATAGTACTTTTAACACTAAACCTACCGAGCTTTAAAAGTAGCTGGTGTATATTGCGTTATAAAAGTGACAAGATTGATTTTATTTGGATTTTGTGCAATTCGTATTACAATATATGCTCTACTAAATATATTTACTTAATCATTTGTCACGAAAATATCTCTATAATTTCGATAATTGCAAAATAAAAAATCTGGAACCAGTCATTTTGACTGGTAGTGGTAGGTTTAGTGTTAATATATACAATTTTGTATGTCGTAGCGAAATAAAATCATTATATTATTATCCTCTGAATATGAGGATTTTATTATTTCAGAAACGATTTTTTTGTCTTTAAAAAAATTGTAGAATAGAAAGATGGATTAAAAACTCTCTTAATGGAAGCGCGTAAAAAAATCAGAAATGAGTATTTACAAAAAATTGTACTGTTATTTTAATGCATTATTTTAATTCTACGATTTTAATTTTCCGAGTTGTTCCAGCATTCTTGTGGCACGAAAATTTGCATTTCTCCGGTGTTCTCTTGTTATTAAATATGGAAGGGGATATTCTTTTCTGTGCAATAAACAAGAATGAGAACCAGCAGTTTCCCTCTCGGCATTGCAGTGAAAAAGGAGCGGAAGTGCTTCCTCGTGAAAATTATGAAAAATTCCGTCAAATAATTTCCCTCGCGTAATACCCACCGGCGCAAATGTCGGAGGTCTTAAAAATCCCCTAATTCACGCCATTTTGTTCCCGAACAAGTGCGTTTAATTATACTCGTAATCTCCTTGACTTCGGCCAGCAGTATTAATCGCCTTCTCCCGGCAATTGAAACAAACTGTAATGGAGCTTCCGGAACCAATTGATGGCGTCTCGATCTTCCGGGCGACTCTCTCTGTTCCTTTAGCCATAAGACGCTTGGCGATTTAATGGCCCTCCTTCTTTCGTTGAATAAAGCTGCCACGTCTTGTTTCTTTGTCCGCTTATTTAGTAACTGCACCGTTTCGTAATCCACCCAGTGAATTTACAGTATAATCAGTCGGGTAATTAGTTTCTCCAAATCCCCTTGTTGGCACACCAAATGTTGACATCTGATTCCTTTTTTAGACCATTCAAAAGAGTAAATTATAATAAATATTTGTAGAATTGGTACACCATTCAGTAATCCACTACTTTGCCTTTGAATTTATTGTATAATCTGTCCAGTAATTAATCTCTTTGTTGGAACACCAGATAATCTTATTTCACCAAGGACGTTTATATTGTTATGAAGTCAAGAACCATAAAAATTCAAAAGACCACGTTACAATAAATTATAATAAATATATATAGAATTGATACACTATTCAGTAATTTACTACATTGCCAATTGACAATGTCATCATTTCAATAATTAGATTCTTCAAATCGCTTTGTTGGGACATCAAATATTATTATGTGACTGCAGATCGTTATGCTTTTATGAAGTAAAAAGTCTTAAAAAATTAAATGAATAGGTTACGATAAATTATGATAAATTGTATAGGTAGAATTGATACAAATAAAATTACACATTGTCTGTTTTGTTCAATGGTTCTTTTCCGCTAGATTCGAAATATACAAATAGTTTTTTTGACAACATCAAATGGCAGCAATTTTATAACCGCAAATGCAAAATTTTATACAAATTCATTTTTATTTAATTAACCCCAAAATTTCTCAAATAAAAATTTCCTAATAAACGTACTACTTATTGAACAGTACATACATTGTACAGGGTGGAAATTGTAAAGCGTTACAGACGAATATACCTCACCAAGGTCGGGTGAAGGTCAACTTTCTTTTTTAAATGGAATGATATGTTTTTTTATCCACCATCAAATAGTGCGTTTTAAAATGAGTTCAATTACCTATGACTCAAGGTCATTCAAGGTCAAACTTACAGAGAAATGCAGAAAAGGCGTAACCGTTTTATCCCCCCTTATTTTTATGTTAGTGAGATCATCAACCAATGAAATTTTCATTCAACTCTAATTTGCCCAAACTTTTATAGCATAACCACCTGCAGTTTAGTTAGTGCTTTTTTTAAAACATTTATTCACTAAAAACGTTGACTACTTTTATTAAAAATATCTTCTTACACTTTGATCAACCAAAAATTATGCAAAATAGAGCCTAGTAAATGAAGTCCAACATCAAACATCCATTTACAGCTATAATTATAACACTATTGATTTTCTTATAAGTGAAGAGCCAATTTTATGAAAGTTATGAATTATTTCTCGATTCAGATAACTAATAAATTAAAAAGTATATTTATTCTTAGATTCTCTATGTTTCTATGTATTAAAAAAAACAATTTGTATTTATTGTATGACGTTGATTCATTCCAAAAAAGGGAACGAACAGTTTTTGAATGGTTATTGATAAACTATCCAGAAGTGTCACCATCGACTTTGTGTCACTGCCAAAATCAAGGCATTTGCCAGGTTCGCCAAAGTGACGCCATGATTCGTCGAAGTTCCGCTATCATTCACAGGGCGGGTTATTAATATTTCTGAATGGGAAAATTATTAATATTACCGTGAGAGAACCGATCGTATTGATGCTGGCCTTTGAGTGCGTACCCATTCGACCGGTGTTTGATGTCTAGATCAAGTTGATTCGACCGTAGAGGATACTTCTGACGTGAAAGGGGTGAAAGAGGTACTTTCACAACAAGTATATTGGCTGTAAAGAGGATGCAGACTGTTGGTAGCTTGAACGATGTGTATATCGAGAGTTGTGAAAATTAATTCGCTATTGGATCCACCGAGGTTAAGAGAAACGGCGTGTAACGATCTTTTCATCCCCTGTATTAGCTGCACTGAATTCACCGTTCCGACTATGGTAACGGACACGTAATTTGCGCCGTTAAGTTGGTTGCTTCGATCAATTGCCACTCGTTTTATTACCGGTAATGATGTGAACCCTCGTTCCTCTGATCTTCAATACTTAAATATAAATTCAACTCGTATAACTTTTATTGAATACCGTTCGTTATATCACTATGCACATTCTCGTCTCTTTAAAGTTTTATGCAGAAATTTCAATTCTGTTCGTATAACTTTTAATCAATCCTGTTCGTCATATTATTATTCATAATATAAACCCTCGTTTCTTTAAACCTGCGATTTCAATCAAAATGATAAAATATTAATTCCTTTCTTGCAATTTTTGTCGAGACCTGTTCATTATATTATTGTTAGACTGTGGATTGTATGCGTTTATTATAGAATGGAGTAGCAATATGGCGGGCAGTAAAACATTGGGATTTTAAATAAAACTAGAATTCACTGATTACGAGGACTACGAATCAATTTGCGACCTATCTTATAAAATAAATGAAAAATCTAAAAACTTCAAGACCACATTACGTACAAACCGACGTCGCACGAGAGTTACTTGTTAATACCACTGAGCAGAAAATTGTAACACAATAAAATCAGTGCAATTCTTACAGAATTTGAGCCAGGAAACCTCTCTACTTGCAAGAGTTACCTGTACAACTACGTCACAACTAAACAGAAAATTCTAACCAAATAACATCAGTACAATCTCCTCTGAATGTTATTATTGTGTTGTGGTTACTTGTAAAACTATAGTGCAACCAAACAGAAAATTCTAACCAAATAACATCCGTACAATTTCCTCAGGATGCTATTATTGTGTTGTGCAAAGGGTTACTTGTAAAATTACAGTACAGGGTGTATCAAAATTATATATCACAACTACCATAGCAGAGTTCTATACCTCTGGATCGGTGGAGAGCTGTTAGAAAAATGGTCCGCAAATTTGACCTTCACCCTTCGTTCAAGGTCAACATATTTTTTTATTGCATCGTATAGTACTCGTCGCATGGAACAAAAGTCGCAAAGACACCATGGGTCTCAAGTCAATCATTCTCTTAAAAAACAGCTTTAAAATTTTGTAAATTGTTTTATTTCACATGTCTACAGGACCTCCCAAGATGACATACATGCGGAGGGGGTGATTTTTTAAAAAATAAGTCTGAAGTACAGAATAATTTTTTTCATTTGACGCCTCGTTTTCGAGAAATTAGAGTTTGAAAATCCGTCAAGTTCGCGTTCCAAGCATTTGTAAGTAGTAGATCAGGTAGGTAATGAACAGACGCGTCAAACATTTCATATTCAATATCAAGCGCAAACGCGGAATTTTCAAATCGTAATTTCTCGAAAACGAGGAGTTAAACGAAAAAAATTATTTTATACTTTAAACTTATTTTCTCATGTAGAATTACCCTCTCCACATTTATACCATCTTGGGACACCCTATAGACACGTGGAATAAAATAGTTTATGAAACTTTAAAGTCGTTTTTCAAGAAAATGGTTGACTTGAGACTCATGGTGTCTTTAACACTTTTGTTCCTTGTGACGAGTACTATACGATGCAATACAAAAAAAATGTTGACCTTGTAAAACCGATCAAGGACAAATTTGCGGACCATTTTTTTAACAGATCTTCACCGATCCAGAGATATAGAACCCTGCTATGGTAGTCGTAACATATAATTTTTATACACCCTGTACAACCAAAAAGAAAATTCTAACCAAATAACAACAGTAGAATCCTCTCTGAATGTTATTATTGTTTTGTGCAAAGGTTTGCTTGTAAAACTGTAGTACAACCAAACAGAAAATTCTAACCAAATAACAACAGTGCAATTTCATCTGAATTTATCAAATTATCGTGTTGTGCAAAGAGTTACCCGTAAAACTATAATACATCTGAACAGAAAATTCCAGTAAAGTACAATCAATGCAATATTCGCAGAATTCGAGACAGGAAATTCTCTCTAATTGCAAGAGCGGATCGATTTGAATCAAGAACAGGAGTCTCCACAATGGCGGAATAATTCTGAGCGTTCAATATTGTAGCCCTCTCTGTCGCACTCAATGTCTCGCCGGTGTCTTAGCAGTCTGACGCGTTCAATCAGATTTCACAGGCATTAGGCATCAAAATCGTCTGAGGCATCGGGGGTCGCCAGGTACCAGCCTTGGAGAAGGGCACTCATTAGACCGGGCATTTCGATACAGCCATGACGGGAGCATTAAGGAAACTTATTGCAAAGAGCGGCCTGTACTAGACAGTGCGCGTTTACCAGGAACCGCAGACTAATACCTACCGATCTACTTAATCCCCGAACCCTTTAGGACGTCAGTGCGCGGCACCAGGTAATTAGCAGGCCCATCAACAAACAATGGATACCAATTTAGCCGGGATAATGGTGCGCCAGCAGGAAAGATTATCCCTTCTATCCAGCAACACCGACCATTCGCGCGCGAAGCTCTGTGTGCCCTGTGCTCTCTCTGCCGCATTCAAATTTGTTCGGTGATTCTCTGTCGCGTGTCGACGCTCTTGGAAAATTCAAGCCTGTCTGTCGTGATTATGCGTGCACCGGGGCCTCGCCTGTCCTCGTGATACTGCATGGAATTAGTTCATCACTAGCTGGTCTTTGTTGATGGCCGTCGAGAGAATCGAAATTCTCGGTAGTTGTCAAATGTTTCGGCGAGTATACCCGTTAAATGCAAAAGCAGTTCTGTGTTCCTTATTCACAATATTGCATTATAATTTTCCACAATACCAATTCTGTACTCTTCAGAATATACATAGAATAGTGCACCGCAAAGTTTACCATAATGGCTTATTCGATTAAGGTGGTCAAAAATTATATTTATTTTAAATGAATTCTGTATTCTTGATTTATTTGAATTATTCCCGATTATATTGGATTCAAAATTTCCTAACAAAGTATTGAATCAATTGTATACTGTGGGAATCAGTGAAATTCGCGCGTCGTCTTGTGTTGGCAATCCTGTTGCGTGGATGGGATCGCGTTTTTGGTTTCCCGCGTCTTCGCTCGCTCGTTGGTTTGCCTCCGCACAGTGTGCACGTGTTTGATGCAGTGTTGCCAGAAACGCCAAAAACTGGGTGGATTTTCCTCTCCTCCTTTTCCCTTTCCTATATCCCATTCCACTGCGTGTTGCGTCACCGTCGCGCATGCGTAACATGTGCACGTGTTAATCTGGTTATCAGAGAGGTGGTAAACTGTATTCCCCTCGATTTCAGCGGTCTGACAACACTGGTTTGATGCGATGTGCATCCTGAATATTCTGGATAGTGTAAACGCAACACTGAAAGTAAGTTTTAAATATTTTCCTCATACTGTATGTATACAGTTTTTAATCGATAAGTGTCACAAAAATATGAACAAGAAGTGTCCCAGAACTATCCCCACTCCTGCGGGGTATACCCCGTGAGGGACTGTGAAGCTCGAGAGGCATCGCTCGTCGAGAAGTATGACATCATACGGGTCAGATATATCGGTGAGACCACTACTAATCCAATGACAAAACTCTAACATATACTCCTCATACTGTATGCACAGTATTAAATAAAAAAAGTTTACTATGAAGGGCTCAGCCGGTTAAGGTGGTCAAAAATTATATTCATTTTAAATGAATTCTGTATTCTTAATTTACTTAAATTATTCCTTATTTCATTAAATTAGAAGATTTCCTGTCAAATTTGAATTACAACTAATACTTTATACTATACAGTACTGAATAAAAAAAGTTTACTAAAAATTTTTGTTGTAGATCAATATTGTATTCCTTATTTACAATATTGAATTCTAAATGAAGGTTCGACATATTTTTATTGAAAATGATTAAAGAGCAGAGTCAAAATATTGAAGTCCCTAATTTAACTAACTCGTTTTCAATTGGATATCGTCGAAGTGATCGACAGTGGAGCTTATTTAATAAAATCTTGGCTCTACTGAAATAGAACATGATAGAAAATATTTATTCTTGATGCATGAGTGATAAATTCGATCTTGGGTAGGATATTATCCCACTCTTTTCTTTCATTGACTATCTGATATTTTGCCATCGGATAGTTAACCCCTTAACCTACGATTTACGTTCGAGTTTAGTACCATGATCGGGCCAATCGTAAATATTACGGGCCCGTATCATTTACTACGGGCTATGCCCGTAATATTTATATTTGGCCCGACCATCGTATTACGGGCTATGCCCGTAATATTCACTTTTGGCCCGATCATCTACTACGGGCTATGCCCGTAGTTGTAGGTTAAGGGGTTAATTAAGTTAGAAGGTAGAACGAAGAGTGCTTTTATTAAAATCCACTGAATAATTTAATTTTGGTAACATTACGGATCTCAAACATTTATAATATCCGATTTGAACTTCAAATTTCCCGCATATGGCTCCGAACTCTGTACTTCCGATTGCTAATTAAAAGAATCGTCGATATTGGTAAATTGACCGCTGCAAGCGATACGCTCGTATTACCACCGAATCGATAATTAATTGTTTAACGATGTTGGCGTTAATTGTCTAATAGAAAGATAACAAAAATTGCTGAAAATCAAATTTTGATAAAAAAAAAACTATTGTAGTGTACACTGTAGATCGACAAAATTGTTTTGGTTACTAAAAATACAATTTTAAAAATATTTGGATACAGTGTAATTATTTTATACAATACAATGACAATTTTTAAAATAGTCTAATTATTATTGACACTAATGTAACGGTTGTAAACATATTGCAAATGTATAATTTTTCATTTTATTGATCTTTTGAATATCTCGTATGATATACTGACTTCAAATATAACGGTAAAGCAAACAATTCATTAAATATTTTTTCTATGCATGAAGTTCACCTTTATGCAGTACATTCATGCATTTATGGTACATTAAGAAAACGTGTATATTAATAAAAATGATTAATATTTTTATCTTATTTTGACTGCACGAAAAATCTCGTATGTATTCCGTGAAAAATATTTTTCTCCTAGTTTAATTTCTATAAAATTGCCTATCAAACATGGGTAATTAAATTTCCATAAAAATGTACAGAATATTGATAGCTTGCACCGGTACCTGTATGTTAATTACATCATTGAACAAACCAACATAAAAAATGCATCTAATTGATGGAACAGTTCGTATCATCCCAACTACAAAAATTGATTATGTGGAGTTCGGGTGCAGTTGAAATTCTGTACAAACATTTCCGAACGGCGGAGCTCAGATTGCTAATTAAAATGATCATCGATATTGGCCAATCGATTGGTGGAATACAGACGATATGTATGCTAGTATCGGTACTAAATGAAACAGTTCGCGTAGCCTAACAGCGCGGCTCTCCCGATGGGCGGCCGCGGTTTCGCTACATCGCAGATGATATCTGTGGGACCAACTGCACGTGGTAATGGATTCCCGGAAGGGTTGAAATTAATTATAGACCGTTGTAGCTATTGGGAAGGAGGCATGCTACGCAACGGCGCAAGGACAACGACAGAAAGTTTGCCGTTTTGGGATTGAATGACCGGGAACGATAGTGTTTACCGTCGCGCTCCGGCGGTCATTAGCTTTCTCGATTCATTCATGAATGTTATTCGTTCCTCTTGAACGGCTCACTGATCCAGAAATTGTCTTGATTGCTTATTACCGAACTTTGTGTCCTTGCAAGCCCCCATTCTTGTGGATTATTGCGCAACAATTTAAATTAGCCTGAAGTTTCTTTCCTAGATAAGAAAACTATGGCTAAGGGAAAATAAAAATAGTACTATTGTCGGGTCTATATACATGTCTTGTGATTTATTTACTATACTCTTATTATGCCTTTCGCACTCGTGCACACGAAATATATATTCGAAGAAGAACAAGTTAAATTTATCGACTAGGAAACTTCTTATTGTAATGATAAAATAAAAGTATTACTGATATTGGTTAATATACATTGCAGTTTATTTATTATAATACGTATTTTGCACTCGCATATATGAAACTATATGTTTAACGAAAATCAATTTAAAGAGTCGCTGACAAACCAAATCGATTAACGTACTGTTTTACATTTCCTTTTACAGTTCCTTAATAATTATGTTTAATACTATTAAATAGCAAAAATTGAAAGAATTTTTAAAAATAAGATACATTATTTTATTGTTTTTTCTACGTTGTATTTTGCTAAGTTTATCGATTTAGCAAATGTGAGGCTCATTTATCGACTGGAAATATGCTTAAGGTAAAAAAAAAGAAAATTACCTTTTTCAGTTTCACTGCATATTATATACATTTTTGTATTTAAACTTTGGAAATTTGTATACGCAAGAAAAGATTGGAATTAAAATTTCTGGACTAGAAATTTCATTATGATGAAAACTCATTATGATAAAATAAAAGTTGCATTAATGTTTATTGATATACGTATTTGACAGTTTACCCGTTGAATTATACGTTCTGCATTAAAGAATGCAAATTATATGCAATGAGAAACTCTAATAAAAGTTTATAAAGTTATAAATGTGCACTGTTTGTCGAGAATATGAAATCAGATTTAGGTTATGTCTAACCAACGAGAGAGCGTGATACTATCTCCTTATGATATAATAAAATTTTTATAGAATATTTAATAGCGCCAAATATTTTGAGAGATGATGCACAATAAAAAGTTTTTATTACACGACGATTGTAACGAGGGTGAAGTAAGGATGCTTGTTTATTTGATGGAACGGAGAGATTCACTATGACATGAGATAAAGATATTGAGATATAACTAGGTATTATGTAGTTATGGCAGCAGCGAATGCATAAAACATACTACAATAAATAGTTTTACCGAAATTAAAGAGTTTATGTCTATAATAATCTAGAGATTTAAACACATAGTGAAACGAATAAACTATCTAATCCTAGATGGCGCTAATAAAATAATCAAAATTTTTATTTATATTAAAAAACATAGTTTAATTATATTCTTAACACACAAGCATTTTTAGATAGTAATAGATTTTCTCAAACAATCAGTAGTTGCAATATTAACCTTATACAATAAACATGTAAAACGAAAGTAATAAAATAGAACGATTTAATTGTAGGATAAATTTATAAGTCAATATGAATTTTTATGGACTAATTTCCAATGACTCGAATGAAAGAGAAGTTTTACCAATAATACAATAGAATGAAGAATCCCCACTTATCTGCTCATATTTTATTATAATTAATGGTATCTTCCCTCGTTTCTTCAAACTTCAATGCTGAAATATAAATTCTGCCCGCATGGCTATTATTGAATTCTGTTCATTATATTATTATTAATGATACGAACCCTCATCTCTTCAAAACTTTGCTGGAATGTAAAACTTATTTCTTTAAATCATTTTAAATTACAGAATTGAAACTAGCTGGTATCAATATTCAACATTAAATCTCCAAAATCAACGTCAAACCATTTACAATCGATTTTGAAATATAATAAATCAGAAACATGTTAAAAAATATCTCATATATTCCTTTTGTTAAAGTGTAGTTCGTCCGTTTCACCAATAAATATCATTAAGATGCATTTCTTGAGATTTGTCTAGCCACTGACCCATTTTTAAAGACTCGAACAAAATACAAATTTTACCAATGATGTAATAAAATGGTGAACCTCTTACATTTGAAATAGAACAAAAATTAACAACATATTCATAAATCGTTTCATATTTCTTTTCTATGAACGATTAGTTTCTCAAGTTTATCAACTAACACCGGTTAATCTGTACTGTAGATTTCGACGAGGAAACGCCGAAAATGAAAGTCTTATTGCTTGGAGTTCACTGTTTCAGAAGTTATACGTGTGAAGTTGAGCACTTTTAACTAACCCCAAACCAACTTGGACTATACCGCTCAGTACTACTTAGCCGATGCGCAGAACATCGACCATCTATCCAGCGCATGCAGTACTTCTACCACCCAACGAATATCCAATATGGCGACGCTCTAACCTGTCAAAAACGCTTAAAATTGCTCATGTTTACATATGTATAACTTTTCAACCAGTGAACTCCGGTAACCAAAGCTTGAATTTCGTGTACTAAAACTTACACGTCTATCTATTATATAAATGTGTACCATCACATACAGAAAACTTGAAAATTTTTGGTCCTCTAAAGTACAGTTCAGCTTTAACACCACTAACAAGGATTCTGGGCAGTTTATCTAAGAACTACTGCCTACTTTTCAAACACTAGGGCAAAATACAAGTTTTGTTAAAACGAAGCACCTCTTACTCACCCCAATAAAACAAAGCACCCCTTGCACGCGAAATGGAAGAAAAATCCGCCATATATTCACAAGGCGTTCCGTCGCCCTCCCATTCCTCAAGATCAACAATTAATACCATTAATAAGAATTCTTAGCGGTTAGTCTATGGAGTCCCACATCCGATAGATCTCCGGCAATATCTTTTCCGGTCGGCGAACCGAAACGGAGGAATCCAAAGGACGTCTGGTCCTCCATTTATCCAGCAGCACGGTTTCTAATATCACACACTCCACGCACGAATCTTCGGTTCACTCACGTCACCTCCACACACGCCTGGGATCGCGGGTCGAGCAAGCCGTTGCCTCGAAAAATGTTGCTGGCCATACATCGGCGCGCTGAAAAATGCCGGCTATCTCGATAGAATATCGAATCGAACCTCCATTCCTCCGACAGGCACCCTATCCAACCCTCTATTGTCCTTTCGCCTACCCTCGGTACGACTTTTCGCAGGCCATCTCATTGGCGCACGTCGCCGATGTGAAAAAACGAATTTTCTTATCAGCCCGCCATGAAAAACCAACCTTTCTCTCTGGGAGCAGAACCGCTCCAACAGGAATTGTTCTACCGAGTCAAGATTATAGTGAGTCATCGAGAGTCGTTTGTACCGTTTCGAAGCAATCCCTCGATCGCCGATGCCGGACCCTCGATAAAGAATTCGGTTCGCGATTCGTCTTGTAATTTGTGACGCGAATACCTCCGAAAGTAATGGCTTGGCAACCGATGTAATAGAGGACATGCTGCGTGGACGATATTTCGCGACAGAGTATGCTGTTGGAGCCAGTCCTGAATCGACGGTGGATTTTTATGCGAATTTTCGCGAACCATTCGCCGGAGAGTGAAACTGTGATAAACGGAGTTTGGTGGCAATGCACTGGATACAAAAATATAATTGCAAAAGTGTTGATCTTTAAACTTTCGTGATTTCTATTATAAGAATCTTAGAGGGCGAGTACAATTTATTTATGCTGGAAACGTATTTGTTTCAATTTAGTTTCTGTTTGTTCCAAATTGTCATTCCTTGACCACTTATCACCATTTACGGTCGGAGACAAAATTAAGTGGATACCATTTAAAAACATAACTTTTCTACAATTGGACACAATAACGGGAGACCTTTAGAGATGTTAGCGAGATTAGTGTTGGTACACTTACTTAGTGATAATGTGTAATAAATTTGGTTAAGCTGTACTTTGGAGGACCAATTTTTAAAATCTTTTTTTTATACAGTACTGTAGATTTCGACGCGAAAACACCGAAAATGGAAGTCTTATTGCCAGGAGTTCACTGGTTCAGAAGTTATACACGTGTAAATTTGAGCACTTTTAACTAACCCCAAACCAACTTGGACTATACCGCTCAGTACTATTTAGCCGATACGCTGAACACCCACCATCTATCCTGCGCATGCGCTCAACAGTCCTACCTCTACCACCCAACGAATATCCAATATGGCGACGCACTAACCTGTGAAAAATTCTTAAAATTTCTCATTTCATTTTTACACTCATTTTTTTCATTTTATGTAGCATCACATACAGAAAACTTAAAAATTTTTGGTCCTCTAAAGCAGGCATGTCCAGAAGTAGCTCACTTGGAGGCAAATTCGGGGGAGACGCCTAATTCACCCGCCCGTGCGTCTCGCTCCCCGTGGCGGCCGTAGTCCTCTGAGCTCCTCAGACCCGTGCCTACCGTGGGTTCGAGAGTCGCCCCAACGCGCCACACGCAGTACATGCCGCAAGCAGTAGGCACGGGTCTGAGGAGCTCGGAGGACTACGTCCGCCACGGGGAGCGAAACGCGCGGGCGGGTGAAGTAGGCGTCTCGCCCGAATTTGCCTCCAAGTGAGCTACTTCTGGACATGCCTACTCTAAAGTACAGTTCAGCCATAAATTTTCCTTTGAAATTGCCATTGCTCAGAATTGGGAGGAAAAAAATAAAGGTCGCGATTTTTAACTTTTTTATCTGATGAAGAATAATGTAGAAGTTTTATTAATCCAGTGTCGGAGCGTATTGTTGTTTGGTATGTAGTTTCGACTTGTATTATATATTTTCCAAATACATACATTTTTGCATAGATATTGCCAACACATTCTTATGAGACAGACTGCATTTTGCTGTATTTGCTAATTTGAGCTAAACGTCGAACAACTGTTGTATAATCAACTTTTAGTTTTTTTGAAGTTATTGAAGAAGGACTTCTGCATGGTATCAGTTCTTTGCAATTGTTGTAGACAATTTTTATTTTGTACAAAGATGTTTCAAATCATTATTCTTTTACAAAATCCATTTGCTTCCAGTTTGATTAATCCATTGTCAGAGCATATTGGTATTTGAAATGTAGATACGATTCATATTGTATTTTTTTTTCAGATGCATTAATTTTTACTGACTGTATATATTTAATAAATGCTGCGAGTTATAAATAAATCAAAGTTGTATCGTTTGAATTTAAGCGTCAGTGATTTAATAACGTCAGAGGCCGCGAATAAATCATTGAAAACGTGGTGCCCGTTGGGTGTTGTTTAATCAGATCTCCGATGGTACCCACGTGACCAAAGCGTTGCGGGCGAAACAACGTTCTTTTATCATCGTTACGGCGTCCGCGTCGTCGACGCTTATCATTATCGTCGCCGGACACGCAGGACATTCCGAATCCGCTCGTTTTCCGGCCGCGATCGAGTGAATCATCGCATGGTGACCCATCAGGGGTCCCTATGGGGGCGGAAACGCGATTTTTGAAACGACACCGGGACACGTAGGCGTTCTCTACACTGAGCACAATTTAATAGGATGGTTATAAACATTGTGAGCGAAGAAGACACGAAATCGATTCCGGATGATTGACGAGCGCCAAGTTTGAATTGCTTTTCGAATCAGAGTTGTGCAGAATTACAATTGAATTACTCCAGGAATTATTTATTACAAAGTAATCTAAGTACATTGTAATTTGTAATTTAGATCTTCATCCAATTAAATTACAATGTAATTCGTAATTGCATTTGGAGTGCAATTATAAAATACTGTGTAATTAAATTTCATTAATTACGAATTACGATGTAATTAAATTACTTTAATTACAAATTACGATGTAATTAAATTAAAATTAAAAATTAAAGAATAGTTTCAAACAGAAGGAATTTATTATTTATAAATTTATAATATCTAAACAGAAATAACTTCTGCGTTAGACATTTTTTAAATTTCAAACATAAATTACACAATTGAATTACATTGTATTTCAATTACACATCTGATTAAAATAATTAGTAATTGAATTAATTGAAAGGTTTGAATTATGTAATTCAGTTACGACGTAGTTGAATTGCTATGTAATTGAAATAGAGTGTAATTAAATTATGTTATTACAATGTAATTCAATTATGTAATTGAATTAGCACAACGGTTTCGTATGATTTTCTCTCTAAAATTAAATGTTTTTAGTTGGTACGACTCAAAAGAACAACTTTTTCGTTGGAGATTCTGTTAGGTTCAAAATCAAAATTTAATGAAGCAATGAATTTCAAAGTATTAAACTTTTTCATTGTACTTCGTGTTTGAGACTATGAAGACCGTAATAAGTATTTTTCATGGTGGGGTCTATTTTAAGATGTTAAATTATTTTTTACAAAATTTAAGAAATTGTTACCTACATATTTCTGACATCATTCTGATTAAAATGAGTCCAAACATGATATAATTCAGAGCATATTTGTCTATTCAGTTGACAATTCGGTAGAATCTCGATTATCCGAACCGATATCTGACTTCTGATACATTATTCACATGTAAACAATTCAATCCCAACCCAGGCGACTTAATTGTACAAAGCGGTGAACATTTTACCTAACAACTAAGTAACTACATATTCATTTACCCGAACACTCATATTCCACTGATTAGTTCGGATAATCGAGGTTGTAAAGGATCGTGGATTAAACAGGCAAACACGCTCCAAATTCTGTCGTGTTTGGTATCTTTTTAATCAGAAGAATCTCGCGAGTATAAGGTTAAACGTTTCAAAAAATAATTATTAATTAAAATAAATAATAATTAATAAAAAAAACAATTAATTTAAAAAAAATAAAAAAATAATTACAGATAATAAACAACAAAGTTTTTTTTAAACAATTCAGTCTACAACAATCCGTATGGGTACACACAAAACCATTCGTTATAAAAATTAATAACGATTTAACACTAAACCTACCACGGGCGGTCAAATGACCGGTTTCAGATATTTTATTCTACAATTATTGAAGTTATAAAGATGCCTTCGTAGGAGTTGACTCAATTGATTTCTTTATTGAATCCCATATTGTAATAAAAATCGCACAAAACTTAAATAAATCAAATCTTATTATTTTTATAAGACAATACAAACTAGTCAATTTTAATGCTCGGTAGGTTTAGTGTTAATTTAACACAGTAGCTAGGTAACAGTTCTATTCTCCAAATTGCGAATTGCGAATTAAGCAAATATGCATGATCCGAACTGTGTCGTGTTTGGAGTGATTTGAATCTGAGAAATGTAGTATTTCGGCCGCATCACACGAAGGTCCACTGTATCCAAATTTTCTAAACATTGCAGAGTGATTCAGCAACGTACGTATAATTTTGAATATTCGGCTGAAATGATTGAAAAATAATGTCGGGACGTTGATAAGTCATGTGTAAACGTACGATTTTTCTGAACGTTATTGGCCGGGCTTCCTGCATCAAGCTCGTCCATTTTTCCCTGAACTCCCGCCAGAGTAGGCCCGGCGGCAATTTTTCTCCGATGTTGCCCGGCTGCTCGTAACTCGTCGATGGTGAGGGCGTAGGAAGAAGATCCCGGAGCTCTTTGCACGCAGCACGGAACAAAGGGCATAATGTTGCTTCGGTACGGAAATTAAACTGGTCGAATTTACTGGACAGTCGCGCGAGAGATAGTGGCTTAAGGTTAAAAGCTCGCAAGCCAGAATCTCTGGTTACACGCGGATGGACGGGATATCGTGTTCCCCAGGCCTCTGATGTCTAATTATGCTGGATGCTTTACATGCTCTTGCCGTAGATGATATTTGCGACCCTGAAAATATAGACCACCAGATGCTGGAGAAAATAATTACGCTAAGGTAATTAAGAGCGGACCCGCGTGAAACTAAAACGAATCTTCTTTCTGTCTAGTAGCTTCTTCGTTCGCGATATTCTCATGCTGCGGATCTTTATGCAGAATAAACATTTGTCCAAGTTAATTGTGAAACACAGAAGTCAAATAAAAATGCATTTCTTTTATAACAATATTAATAAATCGAAAATAATGTGACAGTATCGCTCAATACTTCTGACGTCTTTACAGTTTTATATTTGATTTATACATTTTTCTTATAAATGCGTAAAATCTGCAATCTACTTATGATACAGTTGGCACGATTTTTTTAGGCATTCTACTTTTTTTAAATGTCAGGGATGTTTTATTTATTACATGTGTTCTTTTGGAATCATTCTATTCTGTGCGATATTATTCATTCTGATGTGTTTATTTCTGATTTTATTTTAACTGTTCCATTCTTTTCACTTAATTTTTTTCTAAGCAGTTTATTCCGTCCACTTAATTATCTACTAATCGTACTATTTAATTCTATTCTTATCATTCTGCTCCACCGGTTCAATTTTAATTCCATCATCCAGTCTATTCAATTAATTCTATTCGAATAATTCTATTCAATTCTATTCATTTTTTAATTTAATTCTATTTAATTCTATTCATTTTTTAATTTATATTTAATTCTATTCATTTTTTAATTTAATTCTATTTAATTCTATTCATTTTTTAATTTAATTTTATTTAATTCTATTCATTTTTTAATTTAATTCTATTCAATTCTATTCTTATGATTCTATTCTACAGGTTTAATTTTAATCTAATCATTCTAGACCATTCAATTAATTCGGTTTTATTCTATCCATTTAATATTATTCTAATCATGCTATTCTACTCCCATTTTTAGAAGGTATTGTTTTTAGGCAAGTAAACCTAAATTCAAACCTTTCTGCATCCATAAACATTTTTACTAAGGTCTCGTAGCTAGACTGCATATTTTACGCATTTATAGAAGTGGTTCCTGTTTAAAGATTTATATGGTGTAGCTTTTACAAAAACTAAACGTTAACTATATTTTATTTGATACTTTATAATTAGACTGCGGTTTGTAATGTAAAACAAACATTTGCGAAGCCCACTGCGGGAAGTAGATATTGCATAAAAATGAACTTTTAATCATTTTGACAAGTCTAAAACCGTGTAAAGATATTCTTAAAAACTTTGAATGTCCTTAAAGTTTTGTATTTCATTTATTCATGTTTGTCATAAATGCATAAAATCCGCAGGCTATTTACAATAGACGGAATATATAAAACCAATTTTTATTTGATTAAATTGTATTTTTGCAACATGAATATTAATATTTGCATGAACCTCCACTGTCTTTCTAAGCAACTCTGCTAATCTTACCAGCATTTTTTTATGTAATTGAGGATATTAACGGTACAAAATGGCTCGTTCTAATAATTTTAATTTACGATTATTGAGATTGTAAAGAAGCATCCATGAGGAATTATTCGACAAATTAATTTCTTCGAGTATACATAACTTACTCAAAAAATGACGAAAAATTTGGATGGACACATTCTTGTTATTAGTATAAAGTAATATAAAATAGTCTGTTGTAGTGTTCCGTAAACCTAGCGTTAAGGACGGCAGTGCAGCTTTGAAGGGTGCAAAGACTGAACAGCGTGCAATTTCGGAAATTCGCAATGCAAGGGAATTTTGCGGAAGATCAGCGGCACTGTTCCCATAGGAAATGAGGAAATCGTATTCGACGTTGGTTGCAAGCATCACCGTCCGAAATTGAAAGCGATCGAACGTGGCCCGGGACATGTTTTGCATTTCGCGAGTCCGCGTGGGAATGTTATTTCGCGGCGAACGCATTCTGTAATGGGATACTTCGGGGACTATCTAATTTCTTCCTCGTCCATTCCTCTCGAAACGGAATTCCTGACCCGTAGGTTCTTTAAGTAATGGCTCCGCAACGCGTTGCGAATTTACATTTCGATGGGTTCGACTTCATTTTCGATCCACCCACGTTCGAACCCTCTGTTTCTTCTCCGTAGGTACGTTCCTCGATCGCGTTTTCTTTCCACTATGAAAATTCTGTAGAAAATCCCGTGTTATTAGAGATAATACTCGAACGGAATCTCCCCTAATTGCAAGAATCACAGAGGAATGTTGAAGACTGGGATGAAATCGTTCGAATTTATCGGATAACGTCGGATTTTAACACTAGAACTACCGAGCACTAAATTACACTAATATAAATTGCTTTATAATAACAAAGTGATTACATTTATTCATATTTCGTGAAATTTTTATGTTAATATGTGCTTCAATAGAAAGTACATTGAAAAAGTTTGCATTGAAATATTCTTATAATTTCAATAACCGTGGAAGAAGAAATCAGTAACAAGTCACTCTGACCCGCCCGGTAGTTCTAGTGTTAAAAGAAATTGATTATTTTACTAACTTTTACTAATTAATGCGGATTTTATGCATTTATGATTAAAATGGGCACGAACAATTTACATCAGTGATCATATTAAAAAGATCTAAAGACATCAGTGTGTTAGTTTCAGCTTAATAAGACAATTCAAACAAGAAAACATTTTTTATTTTGCTCCTGTGTCTTGCAATCAATGCAAACATTTTCTATTTTGCATAAAGTTAATTGAATATAAAATACAACAAAGTTAGTAATGGACCTATGTAGCACAGAATTATTTAACAAATAGTAGATATTATCAAAGAAGTCATTTTTAATTATGGACAAAGAGAATGTAAATATAATTTACTAATTTATTTTTTGTAGATTCAGACATATTCTAACGGGAAAGAATTATTCTTTGGTTTAGTATACGGTTTCAATTTATAAATAACAAATATATCTGCTTCATATTATAGTTTATTATTTTAATAAGAATATAATAACATAAAAATATAAATAATACAAATATGTATTTATGTTATGACCTAATAATTAACTTTGGGTTTCCAGCAAGTAAAAATAGCTGTGATTGTGACGAGCGTGAACGTAAAACGACACAACTTCATTGTAAAAATTAGTATAGATTTGCAACGTTTTGCAAGTCAATTTTCGTATTAAAATAAAGTAGAGAATCTCTACTTTATAATATGTAAAAATCACTGTGTGGGGTGAGGTGGGGCATATACTAATTCATTAACGAAGAGGAGTTACATAGACATTTTTGTGGAAAAATAAGTACCATTTTGGCACTTTATTTACAAAAATAGAGAAAAGTTATCGATAGTTTGGAATTACTAAAGTTGAAAAACATCATTTGAGATGCTATATCCGTCATATATAGGAAGTTTAAACACTCCTTAGTAAATTTTTAGATATTTCTAGTGCGTATGGAAATGTGGCTACTAATTTATAGGTTAACCGTCCGTTTTTAAGGTGAACTTTACAGGCTCTGTAAACATTGCAAGAAAGAATTTAAGTTTTAATATTCAAGGGTTTTAATGCATGGTTATTTTAGATTATATTGGCCCAGTTACTTTTTCTTTATTTGAAAGATCATTTTCTCCAGCTAAAATGGCCATTTGGCACACTGCGCGCCGCCTACCGCAGCGTTGGGGGACCATTGCGGGTCCCAAAGTTTTAAGTTCTATTCGTCAGCTAATTGCATCGCTGTCTGATCTGGTTCGAATCACCTCCGTATGTTATCCATTATAATCTCGCCTACATTTAACAAAATTTGCATCGAAACATTCTTATAATTTCAATAACCGTGGAAGAAAAAAATCAGTAACAAGTCACTTTGACCCGCCCGGTAGTTCTAGTGTTAAACGAAATTGATTACTTTACTAACTTTTACTGATTACCTACTGCGACATTTTCATGTATTATATGTATGCATATTAACACATCTACTGGCAATTATTTCATAATTGTTGAAATTGTTGAAGTTTATGGTCCACGGCTAAGAACTTTTCAAATAAGTTATCCACAGTAACGTAATCTAATAACTTTGTTTGGTGTTTCTACATAAAGAAATTGAAAAGCCTATTAATGTTTAAAAAGAACAACGGAGGTGCTATACGCGAATGTTAAAACCATCGTTCCCTCGAGAAAGGGTGCTGATTATGAATTCCATCAATTTGAATATTTACAAAATAAAAAAATGTGAAACCGGTCGTGGAATGGTTAGTGTTAAACTACTCGCTATATGTAGTGCACTGTAAATAGTTCTCGTTAGCGAGCTAAAAATTCAGTAATTGTTCTCCGCAAACGGAGAAACAAAAACCCGTACACAGAGACTGAAGAATGAGCAGACAGTACAACATAATAAACACCGGCATCGGTGCAGTATTTAAGAACAACGATAAAGGAAGTCTGAAAGATAGTTGCCCGTTGGAAGCGTCATCGAATTCCGTGTGAAACTTGTTCTTGCAGAGAAAAAAACCGCCCGTTCCCGGTCGTAGACTTCGATTGAAGGGCCCCGTGCGCGCACCACCACTACCGTCACGAAAAAGGACAGGCAGAGAGGAGAAGTTTTAACGAGCACACCCGGTATTTGCATACGTCTCATTAGCGATCTTTAATTGCGAGTGGACGAGCACTCTCGTGCCTCCGCCCTGCGCGTTTTCTCTCGCCGGAACAATTAAGGCGTCACTTCTTCCCATCCGCGAAAACGACCAGAGGAAAATGGCCGCGTTTCTTGTCGGTGTTTGTCGTGCATCGCGGCGCGGCGCAGCGCGTAGCGGAGTTGCGTTCTCTGTTATCGCCGCGCTGATAAATGGCCCCGTTGCACGCCGGTTATCGTCCACTAATTACGCGAAACGATGCATCCGCAAATTGATTCTGTCTCTCGGCCTTTTACACCTGACGTGAACGTTCTCTCGCCTCTGTTTTTCTGCCCGTCACCGGAAAAACACGACAGAGACAACACTGTTATACTAAACATCCAATGTATCCGCGAAAAATTCATTTTTGCACAGTGCAATTTTATCAGGGGATGCTGTTGAATTTTCCATGATTTTATTTTTTATTCTTTTTTCATGATTGAAGATAATTTTCATTCAATTTTAATGGATTTTTTCTTTTTTATTGGACTGCGTCTAATTGTTATTTTTCATTATATTGTAATTTTTGCGATACGTGTAAAATTGGAAATATTGGAATTTTTTTTTAATCTATTTACTTGTTGATTAACAATTTGATTAAATTGCTGACGTGAGTGTACTCTCATCTTGTGGATTTATTCTATTAAGTATCTCAATACTAAATGTTATTTATCTGTTCTCTATAAAATACGTCGTTTATTCATCGAGCGGATTAATTCTGCATAATGAAGTGACTCGATAGTAATCGTTATCTAAATGGTTTTGAACAAATAAATCGTTCATGCGTCGAATAAAATAAAGAGTACTTATACATAAAAATGAATCATTCTCACTAAAAGGAACCATTCTTACTTTCACATTCTAATGGAAACCATTTTGTACATAAAAAGAATCGTTCCGAATAGCTTCAGATTTTTATAGAAAGTATGCTGTATTTTTGCACATTACCTTCTATTTCTCAAAAAACTATTCTATTTTAAACTTTGACATATATTCTATTAACTATTAATTTAAATGTTAACCCTTAATTGGTATACAGCTGTTCAGAAACATAACTATTAGACCCGGGTCACGGCAAACCCCAAATAAAAAGAACAAATAAAGTTATATATTTAATACTAAAGTAGCATTGAACATTTTCTTTGCGTGCAATGTAGAAAGTAATAAAAACATTAAAAATTGATATTTTATTATACTATTCACTGTTAATTCGATTTAGAAAACTATACAAATTAAGACGAACTTAGCCGGAAGTAATACAGTACAATTTTCAGATTCCTCAAATGTCTTCACAGTTTTATTTTTTATTTAGTCATTTTTGTCATAAACGCATAAAATTCGCAGTTTACTCATACACCTTGATCACCGAAGTAAAAATAGCAACAGGACGTTGACCAATGTGAGCAAACCGATACATCAAGTGAGCAGACCAAACAGAAAATGTTTATCACTCGCCCAGGTGATAAGAATGTTGATAAGAGCTATAACGGGGGCGTTTCGAACGGGTTCGTTAAACTGTTCGCAACATTGAAAATCGAAAAGTGAGATCAGTCTCTCGGAGGACCGAATGGACTGCCTTATCAGGAGGGTCCACCTAATAACATAACAATGGAAAGAGTTAATTTGCTGCCGGGTCAGGAAGAAAGGGATCCTTGGATAAGAGAAGCACAGGATCCAGACGGGGTTCGTTGAAGGTACGTCCTAAGGACGAGCGATCCTGGCAGTGCGTTATCTCGCCGTGAGTCGCCAGTCGAGCGCACGAGGAGATCGTTTGGATAACGATCGAGAGGTCCGGCAGGAAACGGAGAGGAAGAAGAGGGTCCTGGGACAAAAAGAGGAACAGGAACCCCGGGGTAACTAGGCGGACAGCTGCCTCGACAGGAAGGTTCCTTTCGTTCTACGGAAGTCTTTCGAATGAATAAAATAGAGCCATCTAAGGCTGTTTTAGCTCCCTGGCGTTACCTCGTCATGTTTCATCGGGTGGAATCCTTGAACGGATACCTTTGCCAGTGGCATTCATTCGTTGTCGGGTCCGAGAACGTTTCTACTACCATTGCAAACTACATTTCTTTTTAATTTGCAAGTTTTGTACCAACTTTTCATTTTGAGAGTCTAAGAATGATGTTAGGGTCTAGATTTTGGACCTAGACCTAGTTTGTTTTCTTATTAATTTAAAATTTGGGCATCAGCTTGCGAGGGCCTGAGAATTTTCTAACATTTAACTCATTGTGGTTGGAGAATGGGGCTTTGATCCATTTCTTTTAGGCACAGCATCTAATTTTTTAAATCTATTAAGTAATAGATTTAAAGTAATTAGTGGCCAGCTTGGGTTAGTTTAGATTATTTAGCAACTAGGTATCTGTTATTTTGGTCTGGCTTGATTTTATAACATTTAACTCAATAGCGATGGTGTCTATGTTCATCTTGATTCAGTCTTTTATGGACATCATATAATGTGTTAGTTTCTAAGTCATAGCAGCTAGGTTAGGTTATTTATCTTAGTCAAGTTTGATTTTGTAACATTTAACTCAATGGCTATGGTGACTAAGTCCATCTTGATCCATTTCTCTTAAAGACATCGTTTCATTTATTAGCTTCTAAGTCAAAGCAGCTAGGTTAGGTTATGTTATTTTAGTCAAGTTTGATTATATATCATTTAACGCCACGTCGTCGGTGTTTCGGTCCATTCTGATCCATTCTTGCAGAGATATTGTCAAATCTCATAATTTCTAAGTCAAATTGGTAGCTAGGTTAGGTTATGTTATTTTAGTCAAGTTTGATTCTATATCATTTAACGCCATGTCGTCGGTGTTTCGGTCCATTCTGATCCATTCTTGCAGAGCTATTGTCAAATCTCATAATTTCTAAGTCAAATTGGTAGCTAGGTTAGGTTATGTTATTTTAGTCAAGTTTGATTCTATATCATTTAACGCCACGTCGTCGGTGTTTCGGTCCATTCTCATCCATTCTTGCAGAGATATTGTCAAATCTCATAATTTCTAAGTCAAATTGATAGCTAGGTTAGGTTATGTTATTTTAGTCAAGTTTGATTCTATATCATTTAACGCCATGTCGTCGGTGTTTCGGTCCATTCTGATCCATTCTTGCAGAGATATTGTCAAATCTCATAATTTCTAAGTCAAATTGGTAGCTAGGTTAGGTTATGTTATTTTAGTCAAGTTTGATTCTATATCATTTAACGCCACGTCGTCGGTGTTTCGGTCCATTCTCATCCATTCTTGCAGAGATATTGTCAAATCTCATAATTTCTAAGTCAAATTGGTAGCTAGGTTAGGTTAGGGGATAGTATGTATAAATTTCAGAGCATGTGACTTTTGGATGACAGTGTCTAAATCAATTTATGCCAATCTTTTCAAAGACTTCGTCTAACTTCTCTTCATCAAGTGTTCCATTATTTAGCATTTAGTATTACCATTTAAATTTAGTAAATCTAACAAGGGGTTGGCTTACGAAGTCTTCCAGATGGTCTGGTTTATTAAAATCGAGTGATATCAAGTTTGATATTGCAACATTTAGGATAGCAGGTTCAAAGAAACCTGTCCCCGCCGTTATTGGAACATTACACGATAATCGAGTCTAGGTTTATAGCGTTTCCAAGGATTTGCATAGGAAACGCTCTCGCTCGATGATGAAGTATGGTGAAGTTTGGAGTATAGAACAGTCTGGTCTTGGCCCTGAAGAGGCAGATTACCCAAAGTTTATTCCCGTTCGCTCTTTAGTTAAGCAGATATGGATCGTCTGTAATGATGGCCCCCCTCTATGAATAAGAGCCCCTTTATGCAACTTGGTTCTAAAAATGCTATAGACCAGTCCAACTTACTGTACCCCACGGTTAAACTGTACATTCGAAACTCATGTTGTAAAGAGACTTGATGAGATTTCTTGATGTGAAATTATATTTGAGAAACTAACTTGACTTGGTTAAAAATGATTACACAATAATAATAATGTTAAATATATGAAAATACGAATGAGTCGAAAAAGACTCAAAGAATGAAGCAGGATATACGTTAATAAAAATCAACGATATGTTTGGTAGTAGACTTTGTGCATTGATTAGATGAATTTAGTAAGCATGCATGCTATTTAGAGAGTTTATAATCTTTCAATGACTATGTTCTTAGTATTTCACAAGAAAATAGGTTGCATTTAATAAAATAATGTAACCAGATTGTGGATTTTTATGCAAAAAGATGAAGGTCAATTTTGTACGCAGAATTCGATGCTCTATCAATTCACGATCCAAAAGGTAGGTTATTTCATTTTAAAAATATTACTCTTCGTAAGATCTTAGAAAATATGACCTTGAGATGACCTTCAACTATACAGACTTGTGTTTCCCTCCAAATACGATAACTTTCTCCCCAAACATTTGTTTCTGTATCTGTATAAATAACAAAGTTGTTAGGGGTGGTAGGATTAGACGAGACATCCTTGCATAAGGGAAAAGCAGTGGATAGGGGTAAACCATTCAAACTTCCGGTCACTACTACTTCGTAAATCTCAGAACATTAAGGACACTGAAGAAAAAATGTCCAGAAACATATTTTTGAATAAAACATGAAACTATAAATTTTTCTTGCACAGGAATACTCTTTGGGTAGCGAAGAAAAGTGTCCAAATCCCGCCCCAATCGATCGATAAGTCACCAGTACAGGCCCAAGAGGATTCATCCACTATTGAAACAAGATTGTCCCGGGAGAAGCTGAAGAACGGAATACGGCTTTATTAAAGTTAAACAATCGCCGCTCCGGCAAGGACAGCGTAATCCTGACGCGAGCTGCTCGAGCACGGAGCCTCGGATCCCTGTCCACCCCTTTCGCGAGGATTGATGCGTCTTAAGTCCTCCTTGCATCCATCTCTTGCATCCCTCGCTCTTTCCAGCTGCATCCGTACGCAAGGACTATGTGGGTGGTTGTCTTTGCGGTAAACTCGACCCGGTAAACATCGACGTCCCCCGGAATTGTTATCCGAGACTGTTTCCCAGGGAAACTACCAACCCAACCTATCCACCCCCGCCCCAAACGAAAGGGGACGACGACCTCGCCACGGTCAGAATTTGCAACCACGGAACGGGCCGGACAGTTTTATCGTTATTGCGGCTCGCGTTTCGTGGAACGGCGAACGTTTCCGCCCCGGTTCTGAGTGAATATGGATGGGGGCGGGGTGGTTGCTTTCGACTTGGGACGATTTAGAAACTTGGACGATTGTCAAAGGACTGCCGGGCTCATCGGAAATCTCCATTTTTCCGAATTAGAGATTTATCGACCGTTATGTGCCGAATATCAACCCCCAAATTCCCACAAAACCGATGTAATTTAATTAACACGTTAAACATAATGCTATTTTGTCCCGCTCTCCATTTCAATTTTTATGTAAGTTTCAATACAAAAAGCTCAATACAAGGCTCATTTCTGTTTAATCTGTATCAATGAAATTAATCAAGACGTTTCAGCGAAGAAGGCAGGAGGAAAAAGTATGAAGACGGAGAGAAGAGACGGTAGAGGAGGTAGAAGAAATTAAATACGTAGGATATACAGGGTGTTTGATAACTGTGGTACAAGCGAAAAGGGGGTGATTCTACATGAAGAAATACAGTATTTCATCGTTAATTGTCGTGAAATTCTGAACGATAATTGTCGCAAAACAATCCCTCCTTCCGCGAGGTATACCCCGCGAGGGGCCGTGTAGCTCGAGAGGCCTCGGTCGCCGAGAAGTGTAACATAATACGGGTCGAGTATATTGGTGAGACCACGACTAATCCAATGACAAAACTTCTTTATTTTCTATTATTTTTTTATGGAACTTTCACCAACATATTCGTGGCATTTTTCTAATGAAAATGATACCAAATAAGATATACTTGCGATGATATTTACTTGAGTAATGGTTTCTGGCACAAGGAAGTACAGTTTTTATTATTACTTATTTTTTTATGAGACTTTCTCCAATACATTTGTGGCATTTTTCTGATTAAAATAATACCAAACACGATATAATTCGGATCATATTTACAATAATTTTCCGAAACTTTCATCGTCCATTACTCAAGTAAATACCATCGGAATTATATCTTATTTGGTATCATTTTCATTAGAAAAATACCACGAATATGTTGGTGAAAGTTTCATAAAAACATAATAAAAAATTAAGAAGTTTTGTCACTGGGTTAGGTGTTATTTTCACACCGGCATACTCGACCCGTATTATGTTACATTTCTCGGCGACCGAGGCCTCTCGAGCTTTGCTGTCCTTTTTTACGTTCGGCACAAGACAAAGAATAGTATTATCTGAACGTTAATTGTCGCCGGCCTGATCCGTGGTGGCGACGATTATCGATGAAATACTGTAAGTCGAAAATAAAAAATAACATTTTTTCATGTGACGCTTTGTTTTCGAGAAAATCGAATTTAGAGATTCGCCGGGATCGCGTGCATTAGTATGTGCACAGAGTAGAATTGGTTGGTCATAATCAGACGCGACAGCCAAGGTCTATCTAATGGTACGCGTATTATTATGATTACTAGGTTTTGGAATTGGTCTGATTACGAGATACTTAACAATTGGAAAATTGATCGCAGAACAGATTGGTAATCCCGGAAATAATTCAAAATGTTTCTGCAGTTTTCCCGGAAGTGGATTTCACAGTGGCAAACTGTCGTTCCTCCCGCCCCGGAACGAAAATCACAATTTATTATTATCATGCAGCCGGCACGACGACGTGACGATTCCCGTGAAATATTCATCGACATCGGCCGATAAATCCGTCCTCGAAGCAACAGGTTAAACGTAGAACGTTTCTACACACTGACCTATCACACTTACTCTCTTTCTACCAACGCGACGATAAATAATTAAGCTCGAATCGACGTCCGTTAGGGTGGAATAACGATTCAGGTTCGCGAAACCGAAACAACCAATCCGTGGTCAGGAATTCGTGGGAAATTGCGATCAGAGGTAACCGTGAATTTTGTTTCTTGCTTTTGTAATTATCTCTTCGGTGCGGATGCTGTTTTCAATTACACTGATAGGATTTCAACGTTCTCTTATTCAATCGTTACATTATATAGAACATTTATATTTTTTTTTACAATACATTTTCACAATTAACAAGATTGTTAAAACAAACAATTTTTCAAATAATAAATCAATTTTTCTTCACGATTGACCGTTTAATTGGGTGATTACTGAATCGGTTATTAAAAATATAAAAATAAATTTAAAAAAATATATTAAATAATATTCACACTGTCTCGATAGATTTAATTGATACAAGTTAAACAGAAATGGGGTCGGCAAGTATTTGCGTTTGCATAGTCGCATTTTTGTATTTAAACTTAAATAAAAAGCTTAACGTGTTAAGCAACTAATCCCATTAGTCAACTAGCTGTGGTCTCCCCTATAGCCTAAACGACATCGAATCATCTGACTCGCCACGCCATGCTATATTACCCGGAATTACCCGAAAGTCTAAACTACAAACACCTATCGCAGAAATCCAAACCTTTCCAAACATCGATGTTAAACCCACGCAAACACGAAGCATCGCGATACCACAAAGCATGTTTCCGCTTGTAAGCCTCATTATTCTTGTGATACTCTATTGTGAAAATCTATTCACAATTTTGGAAGACACATTTCCAGCAAACATCCTGTAAAGAACATCAACAAAGATATTCGGTTGTATCCGAGGGAAGTTCTTTTCCAACTGGAAAATGCATTTTCGTCGAAACGAAACGAGCATGATTCCCGCTCAAAAGGGAAAAGAGGAAGAAGAAGAATGAGAAAGTAAAAAAGGAAGACAGAAGAAGCAAAGGAAACGGTGGATCATCGTAAATCTCTCTCCGGGGTTCGGTTCTCCCGGATTCCTGTTCCCGGAAGATAAAGACAATGCGATAAAGGCGAACGAAGTTCGTAAGCGGAGAAGACGTCGCAAAGAATACCGATAGATAAAGCATCATCGCCGGTGTGCGTCTGTTATTGTTCTTGATCGGATTCGAGCTACTTCGGCCTGATTTGCGATCCCGTCGATCCTCGGCGTGCTCCCGAGGGAACCGGAAACAGAGAAAACCAACGACAAAAGCGCATTCGACGCTCATTCGCGCGTAGTTCGAGATACCCAGGACCGAGCCGAGATTTTTCGTTCGTTCCTGAATAAGTCTGAAATCGGTACTGACTCCGGCGATCGTTCTTATTGCGATCGTTCAGTTCTTTTTCCGATGCTATCGGCTTTCTGATCGATTGGCGGCTCGGTATTGCAGCGAGCGTATCCTCGGGGCTTTGAAATGTGTTGATAAGCAGTACAATTATTGCTTTGATTTAGGCTTCGTGGATTTTAATTTGAGATTCTTATTGAAGCTGTTTTGTAGTGCGAAAGATGAAAAATATTATAGAATTATTACTTTTCCTTGATACAGTATACAGGGTGTCCCACGTAACAGTTTTCACGATTTTTTAGGCACTTACGATAATCTGACAAAAAATATTTTGAACAAAAGTTGATCAGTTTTCGATTGGCTATATATTGCAATAAAAAAGTTCGAAAAACTTTTTTTTATAGTATTGCCAAGGTCACCTTCATTTTTTTAATAAGTGTCAAGATGAATTCAACGAATTAGTATACCATGACCTTGGGATGACCTTGAAGGCGAAGAAATGAAAGTTTCAACAAAACATGGCAATCTGCTTGAATGGGTGATAATAACTTGTGTTTATTATTAAGACTCGAAATTACATTGAATTCAGAAACTTTGACTAAATGAACGCAAACGATTTCGTAAAAAAGTCACAGCAAATGTTCGAATTGAAATCCGTTTTGTTGTAGGCACAATAGCGTTCTACGTAGTAAATTTGCATTGGTTGCTCTTACGATACTGTCGTAGCGAAGTTCTTCACATGCTGCCAATGCAAATTTACTGAGAAGAACGGAATTGTGCCTACAACAAAACGGATTTCAATTCGAAGATTTTGTGACTTTTTTATGAAATCGTTTGTGTTCATTTAGTCAAGGTTTCTGAATTGAATGTAATTTCGGGCCTTCATAATAAACACAAGTTATTATCACCCATTCAAGCAGATTGCCATGTTTTGTTGAAACTTTCATTTCTTCGCCTTCAAGGTCATCCCAAGGGCATGGTATACTAGGTCGTTGAATTCGTCTTGACACGGGCTATAACACTGTTAAGTCAAAAATACAAAGTGCCATTTAGAAAATTGAAGGTGATCTTGACAATACTATAAAAAAAAAGTTTTTCGAACTGTTTTTATTGCAATAATAGCCAATCGAAAACTGATCAACTTTTGTTGAAAATATTTTTTGTCAGATTATCGTAAGTACTTAAAAAATAGCGAAAATTGTTACGTGGGACACCCTGTATAACCGATAAATGTCACAACCTCGGGTCCGGCCAGTGATACTTCGTGTTCAGGTATACTATTCTTTGACTTGTGCCGAACGTAGAAAAGGACGAGTATGTCGGTGTGAATAACACCTAACCCAGTGACAAAACTTCTTAATTTTTTATTATGTTTTTATGAAACTTTCACCAACATATTCGTGGTATTTTTCTAATGAAAATGATACCAAATAAGATATAATTCCGATGGTATTTACTTGAGTAATGGACGATGAAAGTTTCGGAAAATTATTGTAAATATGATCCGAATTATATCGTGTTTGGTATTATTTTAATCAGAAAAATACCACAAATGTATTGGAGAAACTCTCATAAAAAAAATAAGTAATAATAAAAACTGTCCTTCCTTGTGCCCGAAACCATTACTCAAGTAAATATCATCGCAATTATATCTTATTTGGTATCATTTTCATTAGAAAAAAGCCACGAATATGTTGGTGAAAGTTTCATCAAAAGTAATAAAAAATAAAGTAGTTTTATCATTGGATTAGTAGTGGTCTCACCGATATACCCGACCCGTATGATGTCATACTTCTCGGTGAGCGAGATCTCTCGAACTTCACGGTCCCTCACGGGGTATACCCCGCAGGAGTAAGGATAGGTCTGGGACACTTCTTGTTCAGAATTTTGCCACTTTCGACACTTATCGATTAAATTAGATAGGTGGATTAATATTATAGCGAGTGTACTAATGGGCCTGTGATTCTTACTAGATTGACTTACATATATTACTTTCGACGCTTTCACTTAAAATAATATTTACACCGCTTAAAAATTATTGAAGAGAACGAAACAGATGGTAATTCGATGGTGCACCATCACTGTAAACAGCACGCAACTTTTCACCCTCTTGCATGCCATTTTTACAATTGACGCAATAAAAAAGCAGAATGTGACGGAAATGTTCGTTTTGATTTTCCATATTTGATGCGATGACAAAAAGAAATGCTTGAAACGTTCTAAAGCACTATAGGACACGAAACGACGTCCGGAATTTCAGCTATCAAGATACACAATGATTTTGCGACTTAGAATAAGATTAAGTAATAACAAATAGAATTAATGCCATTTTAACAAGAAAAACGAAATTACTTTCCGAACAACCCGATAGAACAGCAAATAAATTGTTTAAATTGATACCGGTCTGATATATAGCATCAAAGATGGTAAACAATGAAATTATTCGGAGAATGCAAACGACAGGGAATTTACAGATGGAAACGCATAGCCGGAAGCGGTTCAGTTTACGAGCAGAGTCCGATAACGCGTCGTCGTCGCGTTCCGCGAACGTTTAACGCGTTCACCTGCGGCGATCTACGACGGGATTTCGAGTTAATTTGTCGCTTGATCGACGATTCGTGGTACCCGCGGGATTTCACGGGCAACGCTCGACGTCCGACACGCCATAAGGCCCGACGCGGTTAATGAAGCACCATGCGTGTCTCTCCCAACCACCCAACCCTTCCTTGTCACCCCATACTAGCGGTCTTTCTATCGAACACCTGAGCGATTTATACCTCGCACGCTGATCGTTCACTGTTATCGCGAATTTTCTGAATGGCTACCCACCACGAAAAATAAAAAATAAAAATTAAATAACGAAACGGCGTTATATCACATTTAACAGGCATACATCTGAATACTAAATTTTACCTGAATTTTCGATTTAAAAATGAAATCTGAAATATTCATCATCGATTTTTAATACATTCTGGTCGAATATGTTGGCCATTGGTCGTTATCCTGATTTGTTAAACTTTCTATTGTATTCTAAAAATGAAGATTAAATAAAAAAACAGTAATAAATTTAATACGTACACCGTTGAATTTTTGAGAATCTTCCTTACTTTTGGAAATTAAATGTGAAATGTTCACCCCTAATTTTGATATATTGTTTATAATTTAATACTTCATCGGTGACCGTTCGTTGTTATCGCAGGTTTTCCAAGCTTTCAACTGCTTCAAAGGAATAAACATTCGTTAAAGAAATTTTAATAAACCATACTCGACGCGCAGATTGTTAAAATTATGCGAAATTTCAAATTTACTCTGAATAATGAAATCTGAAATGTTCATCATTGGTTTTTAACGTGTTCTGAGGAATTTATGCTTTTTCGTCGATTGTAAACTGTCACCGTGGTTTTTGGAAGCTTGCATTTGTATTAAAAAAATATATGAAGTAGCCCTTCGATGGCGGAGTCAGCATCTATTTCGATCTACAATATTAAAGTCGTTATTCAACTACTCAGTTTCTGGCAAATTAATTAAATTAACAGCTGCTACATTAGGAACAAGAAAAGCATGAACGTGTCTTCGAAAATATGTTTTCAAAAATTGATATACATGTAAAATACTGAATGGTCCTTAACATTATCAATTATGTAGTTATAAGTATATTGTGGATCTTTATGCAAAATAAAAATTTTCTACAGATATAATTAGATTATTTTATCCTAATGTAATATGCATTTTGGTTTAGGTACACTGTGTTTTGTATTATTCTGTATTTACTTTCGAAATTGTACTTTCATGGTAGCCAAAATGAATCTCAAATGAGATTCAAGGTGCTATAATAAAAAAAAAAGTGAATAAAAATGTTCTACACCAATTACAAGGTATTGGAACCAAGTACAAAATTCTATCTTTCTCAAATTTCTTTTATCTATCTACTGTTGCATGTTCTACCTATTCAATTTTGCCATAGATGCATGAAACGGCAAGAATAAATTATATTTAGTAAACTCAAATGTTCCTCTCGTCATTTGTACGTCACTAATCCGGGGTTAAACAGTTTTTGAAAAATATCCACAGTGTGCTCATCATGAGAGGAATTTTGCAAACCAGTTGGAACAGCGCTATGCATCGAGTAGGCATTGACGCATCGACATAAACCACCCCCGTTCGGGGGTGGGAACCTGTCGCGTCCATTCGATCGGCTGCAGCCTGTTCGTTTCTTCAATCGTAACTCGACGCAGGGTAACTCGATATTTTCGCCAGTTTCGTAATCCTAGATTTTCCGGGCCATCTGCTATCAGGGGGTCAACTCGACGGAGGGGTTGAAGGGGGGCGGGGTTGAAGAGGGGAGTGAGTTAATTTTCGCGACCACTTGCGCCTTCGTATTTCTGGAACAATTACCGTACGAATGCAACGAGGGGTAAGATCGAATGTGTCCCTTTTGTGGAAAATGGTAACTGGTTGGGGGACGAGGGGCCTATGGTGGCTATGGTGGTGCCAGGGATGGGACAGAAGAATGTTGTTAACGCGAGGTTCTGCCTAACACGAACCTAACCCTCGTCTTGTGTTCCATTCAAAGACACCGGGCATAAAATTGGATAGAAACCCTGGATCGCTCGGTTTTGTTCGGGACCGTGGTGTTTCGTTTCCGGAGAGAGGAGGGTTCCGGAGTAGATTGGACTAGAGTTTAATGGCCCTTAGCTTTATTTCGGGGTTCGTTGTTATTTGAGTTATTAAGAGCGCCGAGTAATCTACTACTTCTGACGGAATTTAATGTTTTGGAGCGAGCACGGTGGAGCGGGATGGTGTGCCGACGACGGTAGTCGTTGTTCCTTTGATAGCGTCGATTAGTTTGGGAGTTAGTTATTGTGTAAGGTGTATTGTAATGGGTAGACTGGCGGATCATTATACATTTATTATATAGGGTTATCCAAAATAGACTATAGGAAGTTTCTTTTCAATAAAAAACATAATATTTTTAATTTTATTGGTCTTTTTATTTAATGATCAGGTATCATCGGGGAGAGTACCATTTCCGTGGCCCCTCATTTTGAGGTTATATTTGTGTTTTTGGGGTTATTTCAAGAAAAAAATGTATATATAACATGGTGTCGAATTGGCCTGGTTTAGCCGGTAAAGTAGATTTCCTGTTTTCTATAAATTTGCAAATATCTCGGTAACTATGCGAAATATGGCAAAATATCAAGAGACCTTGTTTGTAGAAAATGAAATTTTATTCGCATAATCTTTGCATTGTAGCTGTCGTCCAGAATTTGAACTAGTAATGGAAAAATCATGTGAATAGAATGAGTTGTGGTTAGGTCGTGGAGGGGGCGGAAATCGTACGAGGGGCCACGGAAATCGTACTCGTGCCGTATCATCTATGACAATTATGTATGAAAGACGATATCTGTCAAATGACCATCACGACCATGTTTACAGACATCAATTCGAACATCAAAATTTTCGATGACATTTTGGCATATTGTTTGGCTAACGTTGTTTTTCAGGTCATGAGTTGTTGTTGGTTTGTTGTCATAAACTTTGCATTTCAAATAACCCCAAAGAAAAAGGTCCAATGGGGTAAAATCACACGAACGAGGTGGCTAATTCACATCAACATTCCTTGAAATTAATCAACCATTGAATTTTGATGGCAATAAATTTCACGCGTTGTGTGTGGCGTAGCTCCGTCGTAGGTTTCATTTAATTTCAGCCATAAATAATCAAAATTTGTGCAAAATTCGCCACAAACTGCCATAAGAAATGCTCAATTCTTGAGAACGACGTGGAATTGATGTTGACGGGTCATTAGCAACACCTCCACGAACAGCAGCAATGTTTTCATTCGAACGAGCTGTTTTTGGTCTGCCAGACTTTGGTTTATCATGAACAGATCCAGTTTCATCAAATTTCTTAACCAAATTTCGAATTGTTTGGTCAGGTGGACGATTATGTATGGCGAAAAATCACGTAATTTACGATGGGTATTATTTATCGAACATTGATTTGCAAAATAAATTTTAATAATTTTCACACGCTCTTCAATCGTATACGACTCCATTGTTAAAATTGTCTATCATTGTAAGTTAGAAATACAAAAAATGACAAGAAACAAACATGGCGTTTGACATATATTCTCATTCAACATCCTAAAGGTACTTTTGGATAACCCTGTACGTGCAGACTTGTAAAACGATAAGAAACGTATACGTCAACAAAGTATTTCCATTGGATTTTTACAATGAGGAGTCTTTTTGTAGTAAAGTGACTTTCAATGAGGAGGTGCCTTAACGAGAGAACAGAGAGTAGCGTGGCGTGGTATATGGAAGTGTGCTAAATATTAGTTTTATACATGTCATAGTAAACGTGTAAGGTAAAGGCACCAGTAGTTGACCAGTTAAAAATAGCGAGAGTCGATACCTGAAGACACTCTTTAAGTCTTCTAAATTATGTAACAAGACCACTTTTTAAAAAAAGTTTAGTTACACATATTTAAAAATTCAGTAATTGCTTCAGAAGTTGACCACTCTTAAAAATGAAAAACCTAGTAATTGACCTTCTGTTCGTTAGTAGTTGACCACTTATACTAGAAAGAAGGTTAAAGCAATAATGTTAGAAATCATTTTAGTATCATTTAGTTTCAACAATTACCAGCACAAATTACAATTAAAGGATAAAATAAGAAATAAAACAAATCAATTCTATAACAAATTCATTTAGGGAACAGAGTAGACGTTGCGAGTCAATATTTGACCGTGGAAGCAATCAATAGTTGACCATGTGGTCATCCTCTAAAACACAGTATGCTACAAAATTTAGTATTATGTTTTGTACTCCTAACAATCTTAGATGTAAAATGGATACATTATAAATCGTAAATAAATTTAAATGAGTCACGTTAGTAATTGACGTTGATTTATTGGGGGGTCAACTTCTGAAAATTGTTCAAATAACAGTATTCAGAATTTGACCACTCAATAAACTATTATTTTATGCATTTATCACTTATAAAACGCTGTGAGAATTTAAAAAGTAAATAATTCAGTCGCGAAAAGTTCACAACGTATGGACTGTTTACCTGAACCGTACAGCTGTTCTTAACAGAAACGTTAAGGAAATAGAAATATATCGGTATCCGTTGTTACTATGCATACTTCACTTCGCATATAATTGTTTTAAAATTTAACCAACAGATATTGTGTCATCCGAGGTTCGCTTTCATCAAACGTGCAGAACTTATAATAACCTTATTTTTTATGTTTTTCTAACAACTGGTCAACTACTGGTGCATGGTAAACTAATGACCTTGAAAATTTTTTCCCTCACACCGTTACCTGTGACCCGTCAAACAGTGTAACTTTGTCCTAAGACGCTTTTTTGTACAACGAAAAGTAACGGAGATATTTAGGTGTTCTGTTTCTTCGGACTCACCCTGTATTAAGAACTATAAGAAGGAAAATGAGTTATCCTGCATATGTATGAAAACAATTTAACCACGAACTGTACAAGAATTGTTATATTATGTTTATAACGTATTATAAACTACACAAGAATTTATATATTATTTTTTAACATATTCGAAAACCAAGCAAGAAGAAGAACGTATAATCCAATTATAATATGTGAAAACAATTTAAGCAAGAAGACAAGAAGATAACGTGTACTCCGTTATCGTAAGTCTTTGATATCAGAAGATCCACTTTGCAAGAGGTGGAGCACGTCTGGGAGGATTTTTCGCGAAGAGTAACGCGAACAAGCCACGGTTGCTGACGCGTAGATCGAGAAGCATAAATCAGGATCTAGGCGAGCTATCAAGGGCGCGGCTCGACGAAATCTTCTTAGACCAATTTGTAGTACAAACGATCCCCGCGCTCGAATAAAAGGGTCGTTTATGAAAGGCGACGAAGCAAAATGTTCGCTCTCTTGGTACCGTCAACGACAAAAACAATGAGGGTACGCTTGGAAAATTGTGTACGGGGGATGGAAAATTGTCTGAGAAATGGGTCGGCGGAGAAGATTACCTTCCCCGTGTAATTTGGCACACTCAAAGGGGGAACAATAAGATAAAAAATTACTCGGCCGCGCGCGAAATAAATTGCGAGCTATCCGTAATTCTCAATCGAACGGAAGATGATCTGTTTAGCAGCTGTACTGCGGATGTTTATGGATCGTAGGCTATTTTTTGATAATTTTTGCAAGAACAAACACTCTATGGATATTTCGTCATCCGGCGGGAAGAAAAATTCTAATCAAACGATAAAACATACTTTAAAATTGCGTTTCAATCATTTTTAAAATAAAGGTGCGAATAATATTGTTAGTGACATGAAATAAGAAAAGTTGGTTAAAATGGTAACGTTATTATTAAATCTACCTTCTCAAAGCAGGATTAATATTGGTAGGGACTTAATCAATTTTAGGATGATAATTGGACTGCGGATTTTATGCAATTGTAATGAAAATGAGTAGGTGGAACATAAAACTCGAGAAAAATAAAAGGATTTTAAGAATGTCGACATACTACCATCAACTTGTTAAAATGATGAAAGGAAGACACAAATTTTGATTTCGTTCCAGTACCATCGAATTATTAAACAATACTTTTATTTTGCTTAAAGATCCACAGTCTAATAATAATTCATAAAACATTTTTGTTTTATAATCGTGAATTTTACTGAGTAAGAAATAATTATGATTTTTAGTGAACGGTTTAGAAGTGTCATCACTTACAGTCATGTTTTGTGAAAATTCTTTACCAAAAAGACAAATAATGATACTAAGCATGTTAAAAGAAATGAAAATGATACTGATCATGTTCAGGAAAAATAAACATGCTATTATTCTTATGTTTAAAAGAGATGAAAACACTACTAAACATGTTTATGATAACGAAAATGGTACAGAACATGTTTATGATAATGAAAATGGTATTGAACATGTTTATGGTAATGAAAATGGTACTAAACATGTTTATGATAATGAAAATGGTACTAAACATGTTTATGATAATGAAAATGATACTAAACATGTTTATGATAATGAAAATGGTACTGAACATGTCCGAAACAACGCCAACGCTACAAAAAGTATGCAAAAATATAAACAAACTGTAAGACACGTTCAAAACAATAAAAATACATTGGCAGTTGATGCAACGTTAAAACAATAAAAAAAATTTTAAATAAAAGTACAACAAAACATGTTCAGAATGCTGAAAATGCTAGTAGACATGTTCACAAAGACAAATATAATGTAAAACATGTTCAATCGATAAAAATACTACAGAGCATAATTAGAAAGTTGAAGATGTTATGAAACATACTCAAATAGATGAAAATGGTACAAAATATGTTACAAAGGTTAAGATGCTAATAAAAATGTTTAAGAAACTGAAAATTGTAGTAAAAATGGTAAAGAAAAAATGAAAATGGTACTAAACAGGTTAGGAGAACATGTTTGAAACGATGACAAAGGTACACAACGTACTCAAAAAGGTAAATAAACTGCAAGACACATTCGAAACGATAAAAATCTTACCAAACATGTTCAAAAAGATAAAAATGGCCTCCCGAAACAAAAACCAAAAATGATTCTAAAAATAAACTAAAAAGACAAATCCCAGGGACCAGTTAGAGATTGCACAATAGATTGTGCAGAATGTATCATTAGAAAACAGACCGTAGGTGTTCGTCTGACCGAGATATGGCGAATCCGGCCGCCCACGACGTTTTCGGAGTTCCTGAAGCCGAGTGACAGGGGCGGACAGGATTTAGGATCACCAGAGGATCCCGAGGATCCCTGGGCACGTGTAATCCGAGCCGGTGCATCGAGCCACGCGATGTAATCGCGGCGTCCAAGGTGCACACGAATTGAATAAGACTTCGTCCACGTCTGCTCGGCCAGCTTGGGACCCGGTCTGGCGTGACTGGATATTACACCGGTGATTTATCGTTTGTGTCGCGGAAACATTTACTATTTCCTCCATTTTCTTTTTGGTCCGTCCGCCATTTTTACTTTGAACCGATCGGGACCAGGAAACGCTTTCAACGGATTAAGGCTTCGGCGCCGAGTTCTAATGTATACCGCTTGCCAATAAAATCGCAACACTTCTTCCGAATACCCATTTCTAGATTTCTAGACACTTTGCAAATACACAAGATACGGTAAATTGTTTTTTAAGTTGTTTAATTCTGTTGCTTTTTGATTTTTACGTGGTTTGATGAGGTACTGAGATTAGATCACATAATAGGTTGTCTTTGGGAATTTATTATATGTAAACTAAAGGATGTAGGATTATGAAACATTCTACTATTTGTTTCGCAATTTCTACAATCATTAGGTAGTCTAGAGTTAAACAAATATCGATGCTTTTGAATTAGCACAATTTTTTTACATACGAATATAGAAGTCAATTCTATTGTATATGGAAACAGAGAATATTTTTTGAAATTAATGTTTTATAATTTTATGGTGTTTGCAAATATCCAGTTCACAAGTAGAAACATCTTTTATGCTAAACATGTGAAAAGTAGAATTAAGTACAGTCTCACTTTCTTAACAAGTGTGTATGGAATGAAAACAAAATCACATTACGTTACATATTATTACAATTTTTATTTCATCGTGGATTAAAAATGAATATAAGGTAATTTTCAGGTGCAATTCGGTCAATTCCAAATGATATTGCATGTCCATTTACGTAAGAAATTTATTACATCGTGAAAATCATAAAAAATATGGCAAACATCTTATTGTGGTATGAACTGTACTAGGAACTATAGTATGATGTACATTCATGAGTGAGTGCGAACGATAGTGTGAGACATGTAAGTATCGAACTGTAGCATGAGCTGTAGTATAAACTATAGTATGAAATATGTTCATGGGATAATGCGAACTATAGTGTGGGGCATTTAAGTATCGAGCTGTAGCATGAAATGTAGTATAAACTATAGCATGAAACATGTTTATGGGATAGTGCGAACTATAGTGTGGGGCATGTAAGTACCGAACTGTAGCATGAACTGTAGAATAAACTATAGTATGAAATATGTTCAGAGGATAATGCGAACTATAGTGTGAGACATGTAAAAATCGAACTGTAGCATGAACTGTAGTATAAACTATAGCATGAAACATGTTCATGGGATAGTGCGAACTATAGTGTGAGACATGTAAAAATCGAACTGTAGCATGAACTGTAGTATAAACTATAGTATGAAATATGTTCACAGGATAATGCGAACTATAGTGTGGGACATGTAAGTATCGAGCTGTAGCATGAACTGTAGTATAAACTATAGTATGAAATATGTTCATGGAATAATGCGAACTATAGTGTGAGACATGTAAGTATCGAGCTGTGGCATGAACTGTAGTATAAACTATAGCATGAAACATGTTCATGGGATAGTGCGAACTATAGTGTGAGGCATGTAAGTATCGAACTGTAGCATGCACTGTAGTATGAAATATGGTCATGAATGAGTGCGAACTATGGTGTGAGGTATATGCCTGTGTATGTATATCTTGACTCAGAAAAGAAAGCGCCACAACATTTTAATTATAATTGATTCCGCCGTGTTTAAATATATTATAGTAAATAGTTCTTCCATCGTAACATTACTTGCGGCTCCAAAATTATTCAACCGTTGCCAGCTCCGAATGTTCAAATTACCGAAAGTCTAAATTCGACCACGCAGCTTAAATCACGACAGCCACAGTAATATTCAAATAAAATGGCGGTCGTTTGGGTCCAGTTGCGCCAAGCAACTCCCTAACTTCTTCTTCCTGACACAGTTGCGCGTGCCAGAATTGCCAGCTGCGAAAACGTGCAAAAGAAAAAGCGAAACCGTCCCGGGCGCAAATATAAACTACGCCGGCCGTAACGGACTTTCGAATAGGCCCGAGACGGTTGTTTCCAGCATGAGGATAACTTCTAGAGGCTGGTAATCAAGCGTAATTCAATACCAATCAGCGGCTCCTGATCGTAGACGGAAGTAAAACGGCTCCAGCTGCGAGCTGTCCAATGTCAACCCTCAAGAGTTGCCAAACACAATTTTCAACGGAAACAGAATCTCCGGAGGAGAAGGTGGGTGGTTGAATGGAGCTCGTAGCACGCTAATCAAGAGCCGTCATTCCAGCCCAAAGGATTAACAGTCACTCGAAGATCGATCGACCCTTTCCGGAACGCCGCAATCTCCTCGATCCTCCTGAAGTTTGCCAACCCCATTCTCGGGCTAGATCGAGATCAAAGAAGTTTCAACCCTGGAGAACGTACATAACCCACCCCCTCTCTCTTCCTCTTTCTCTCTCTCTCTCCTTTCACAATCCACATCACTGCGTAACTCTTACTATCAGACTCTGCAATGTGACGGGTCACGAAACACAACTTTTTACGCCCGACGACGGGCTGACCGTAAAAACCCTAGCACCCGCCCCCTTTTAAGGCTCCGTTTGGATCAGATTCATGATATCAACACCTGGAACACGTTTAGCTCGGGAAAGTTAAGGAAAGGCGGAGACGAAATCGTTAGCTTCCTCTCGGAGCACTGTTGCTGGATTTTATCGGGAAGTTTGCTACCTTCTTGGAGATCTCTGCGAATCATTGGCTTGTCTCTAGAATTCTCGCATGTTCCCCTGGAATATTCTGTGAATTTTATTCTTTGTCTTTAGCACCCCCTTTGGATGCGTCTTTAATTCTTACGTGCTCTTTTAATAATTTTCTACTGAAATACATTTCCGAGTTCAGCAATTGTAAATTTCATTCTGTGTTTTTAGCATTGCCTTTAGTTGCGTCTTCAATTCATACGTGCTCTTTTAATAATTTTGTATTAAATACTTTTATGAGATAAACAATTGTAAGTTAACTGTAGGATATTTCAAAGAGAGTATGGATAAAAACCTCGACAGTTTTTAAATTAAATATTTTCTGCTTAAAAATAGTGGGTCGTGACATATAAGTAATCATGTTCGGTTATGTTCGGCATTTCGTTTTATTTATTAATAAAGTACTTAATGATGTAACTTATTCTTTTCAATCATCGTCATGTACATTTAAAATCGGTCACATTTTTCGGTCAGTCACACTTACATGAGTAGGTGCAATGTAAAACTATAGACAAATAAGAGAATTTCGAAAACTTCAATGTGCTGCTAGGTGCAGCTTGTTGAGATTATAAAAAGAAGAATGAAACTTCTATTTGACTTCTGTTTCTTGCAATCAGTGTAAACAAGTTTTATTTTCAACAAGATCCGTAGTATAGTCATAGCTAAATCATTAATTTTCTTACCTAAGTATATTGGCAACCGAACACATATTACAAACCAATGATTTTCACATTTATGATACTTTTTTTGAACAGTAAACATAATCAGAATATAAAACGTGAAGTCCTCAGCACCTTCATTTATGTGTATAACAAATGACTTCTCCTTAAAACTAGATTTACGAGATTCGTCGAAATGACGAGTTTTAATGTTTTTAATTAACAATTATTGAGATTGTAAAGATGCATCCATGAGGAATTATTCAACAAATTTAATTGTTTATGCAGGGTATACAACGCAACTGTCGCCACGATTTTTCAGAAATTTCCGATAATTTGACAAAAAATGTTTTGAGCAAAATTTAATCTGTTCTTAATCGGTTACAAATCGCAACACAACTCCAAAAAATTTTTAAGGTCACCATGGCGTTTTTAAACGATACTACATATTATTGACTTCGTATTACAGTAGATATTAAAACGAGTTCAACGACCTACGATACTTTGACCTTGAGAGGATCTTGAACCTTCAAATATTGGTCTAACCAAGGTTAAAGCACACTATCAAAGCACACATTTTGAAATGGCGAGTTTTTAACGCTATTTTAACGTAAGGTCATTTCAAGCTTAAATTATAGTAGGTCGTTGAACTTGTCTTAACATTAGCTTACTATAATATAAAGACGAAAATATGTACTCATTTACATAGTCAAGGTGACCTTGACTTTATATTGAAAAAACAATTTTATGGAAATTTTACATTTTTGCTATTTGTAGCCGATTACGACCAGATCAATATTTGCTCCAAACATTTTTTGTCAGATTATCGGAAATGCCTGAAAAATTGTGGCAACGGTTACTTGGTTCACCCTGTATATTTTTAAAAAATGGATAAAAATTTGAAATGTTACGTTCTTGTTATTTTTATAAAATAATGGAAAAATAGTTGGTTGTAATGCTGTGTAAACCTACCGTTAATTGGATCATAAACCTCCTAAAACCATAATCGTGCTAGTTCAGTTGTTCCAGTGTTAAGTTACACTTAATTCGCGAATTAAAAAGTCGAAGTTGAGTGGTCGAAGACGATGATCGCGTGGCGAAACGAATTTTTCAGTGGCCGAGATTAGAAAGCCGTAAAATTGTTCGCGTTATACCGGTGGATTGCGTTACGGTTTCCGTTTTCCTTCCGCTTCAGCAAATTTATTGTTCGTTGTGTGCATTAGCTGAAAGTTTCATTAACCCCCATGAATCCGGACTGCGTGCGCCGGGCAATTCCGCGTTGCGAAACCACGCAATTTATTTTCCATACAATTTTCATGGGTCCTTAACGAGTTTCTCGCTCGCGACGTAAATCGCGACCGAATGCGCAACGCAATTTAATTTTATTTACGATTATAACAACCTGTCCGCGTCGCCGAACAACCGTGAAATCCTTGCGACAACGTGACACACGGTGAAAATGCACACTTTTCCGCGGAAAATTCTGGACCACCGGCCCGTGTCAAGCAGCCACGCTATTTTAAAACGGTCCTCTGACCACGGGAAATAAAACAATTTAAACATATTTTTTTTATCATGCAGTCCTCAGGATTTCATGTTCTTAAACAGCCAGCAAGAAACGCTGTTTAACACGTCGACTGCCATGAGAATTTTATACGTTTCACACGAGTCTCAACTATCATACTTCATTCATAGAAGTGATAAGCGTTCTTAACACTAAACCTACCAAGCACAAAACATATAAAAGTGAAATGCCCTATAGAAGTGAAAAGATTTAATTTACTTTAACTTTCGACGGTTTTCATTATAATCTGTGTTTAAATGAAGAAGTCAGTTGAATCATTTCCTATGAAACCGTGTTTATTATTTCAATAATTCTGAAATAAAGAACCGGTCATTTGACCGTGGTAGGTTTAATGTTAACCCCTTGTCGTACCCGCTAACTCCCGATTGCTCGGGCCATAATAAAAAAGAAGGTCGGTCGCAGGTCGAGTCATTTACCTGTTTAGCACTGTGCTCGAACTTGCGCAAGATGTATGCGTCTTATGACATGTATATTTCGCTGCAATGAAAGGAATCGTGAAATAATAAACACGTTTGGGCACAACTAATAGTTTTAACAAGACTGGGAAGTAATTATGATCAATTCATCAGCGAACAAAAGTGATTTATAATTTGAAAGTGGATAATGTATCAGTAACAATTTGTAAATTAATACTTAATTTAAATTTATAATGTTTTGAGAAAACTCGTAGAAAATTAGAAATCTTCGTGTTAGTGTTGTTTACGTTTGTCACGAATGAAGTACCACGAGTCAGGCTCGCGTTGTTTACGTTTGGTCCGAACGAAGTACCACGAGCCAGGCTCGTGTTGTTTACGTTTGTCACGAATGAAGTACAACGATCCAGGTTCGTGTTGTTTACGTTTGGTCCGAACGAAGTACCACGAGCCAGGCTCGTGTTGTTTACGTTTGTCACGAATGAAGTACAACGATCCAGGTTCGTGTTGTTTACGTTTGGTCCGAACGAAGTACCACGAGCCAGGCTCGTGTTGTTTACGTTTGGTCCGAACGAAGTACCACGAGCCAGGCTCGTGTTGTTTACGTTTGTCACGAATGAAGTACAACGATCCAGGTTCGTGTTGTTTACGTTTGGTCCGAACGAAGTACCACGAGCCAGGCTCGTGTTGTTTACGTTTGTCACGAATGAAGTACAACGATCCAGGTTCGTGTTGTTTACGTTTGGTCCGAACGAAGTACCACGAGCCAGGCTCGTGTTGTTTACGTTTGGTCCGAACGAAGTACAACGATCCAGGTTCGTGTTGTTTACGTTTGGTCCGAACGAACTACCACGAGTCAGGCTCGCGTTGTTCACGTTTGGCCCGAACGAACTACCACGAGCCAGGCTCGTGTTGTTTACGTTTGGTCCGAACGAAGTACCACGAGCCAGGCTCGTGTTGTTTACGTTTGGTCCGAACGAAGTACAACGATCCAGGTTCGTGTTGTTTACGTTTGGTCCAAACATACCACGAGTCTCAATCGTTGGTGGCCAAGGGATTAGGAGGGGAAGACACTTTCGATCGCTCGAAAATCGGTGATTTTTAGGAATTTTTTTCTTAATAATTACAAAGCGGATATTTTTCAGACTTTCTTGGCGTCATGTTCTATATTTAAACAATACAAAAATTGGTCTACATTAACGATTAATATATGTTTTGTCGAAATATTTATTTAAATTCACAGCTTCGCGCCGCCCACAACGTTAGTTTGCGTACATTCTACAGCCTATAATTTTCATCTGAAACAGGAAAACCAAAGTTTTTCTTAATCCTTATAAAATTATGTCGTCGATGAATTAAAAAAATTTCGAAAAGGCCATAAAAATGCAAAAATTTTGAGGTTTAACGAAAAAGTTACGATTTTCTCGAAAAAATTTCGGCTTTGTAATGCAGAAAAAATGGGGGAATGAAACTATTTATACATTTTTTTAATTCATCGACGACGTAATTTTATAAGGATTAAGAAAAACTTTGGTTTTTCTGTTTCAGATGAAAATTGTAGGCTGCAGAATGTACACAAACTGACGATGCGGGCGACGCGGAGCTGTGAAGTTAAATAAATATTTGGGCAACAAATGTAGTAATCGTTAATGTAGAACAATTTTTGTATTATTTAGATATAGAACATGACACCAAGAAAGTTTGAAAAAGATCCGCTTTGTAGTTATTAAGGAAAAAATCCTAAAATTCGCCGATTTTCGAGTGCTCTAAAGTGTCTTCCCTGCTTAATAACAACTGTCAGTCACTTGATAATGATGTTCTTACCTTACAGAATGATCTAGTTAATTTCAGCATAAATTTATTGTAATTCAGTGGCATTCATTTGATGAGAATCATTTTTAAATAATTCCATAGGGCCGGTAAGCAATGATCTCCATGGAGTTTAACGTATTAACTGATGACAAAATCCTATGGATTATATTTACAGTGGCGGCCAGCTACAGTACACCCTTTAAAAAACGAATAACTTTTTAAAATTGGTCCAAATGACTTGAGTTTCTTTGAGATGTTAGAGGGATTAGTTCACTAGATAATGTATAAAAAAGCTTTTTTAAAAATTGCTAGTGGTCTAGTTTTAAACATTGATTGTTAGGTTCAATCTTTAAATCTACGGTGGTTTCAGTCACGAGAAAAACTTTTCAATGTTTTTATATATGTTTCAATTTGTAACATTTTGGACCAAAAAAAGTGTTGTCAGTCCCCCAGTCGCTGTATCAGGCAAAAATATCTTGGATAAAAATAAACGATGGATTGCAAAAGTAGAGGCTCCAAACTTTAAAATGAGTTCGTGTATATTGTTGTACAATTTGTTTTGTAATAAAATGATCACGGTTCAAATACCGATCATTTCTATTGAGAATGGGAAATTTAGTGTTCAAATACATTTTGGATCCACTGTATGTGCATAAATGTTCACGGTCTAATAACAACAAACTCGACTTACTCTTTTCTCAACCAGGTATGTCTTGTCAATAGCACAATAGAAGAAGACATCAATTTACCTGAAACATAGACAGAGCACAAATTAATCTCAAGTCATAATACATCATACACAGATTACATTTTCCAAACATTAATGAATATCGCGCTTTTCATTTATCTTGAATGTAAACATTTTCATATCCGGGCAGTTAATTATAATCTAAAACATATTAACATAACATATGTCAACATTTCAGAACGCGCAGTTTATATTAAAGCACACATGTCGATGTAATTTAATTATTAACTCAAGCATTGTTCATTATCAGTTCCCATTCTATAGTATTATATAATTATAAAAACCCATAATATTAATAACGGTATATTATTCATGTTTGGTCCCTCACAATTGTATTAAATGAATATTGACACAGGAATAATTGGTAATTAATTAACGCTAATTAGTATTACGTATCCAAACACAGCATATTGTATTTGGCTAGCATACCAAAGAATGTCTGCTAATGATTTCACAATACCAAGTGTGTCATTGTCTACGATGATGTTCAAGCGATCCATTACCGGTTTGCGCGCGAGTTGACAGACTGACAGTCTGACACTGACAAGCGTACCCCACTTTCTCGAGTGATCAGAACACAAACAACGCGAGCTTTCACGAAACGTCTCTCTCTTCCTTTACTCTCAATTTATTAAAAGCAATAATGAAACGAAGAGATTTTTGAATTCAACAAATATTTTTATACATTAGTTCGCAGAAATGTAATTTAAATAATTACTCGCAGCATATTCGTTATATTGTGTAACCATTATTTATAACCGTAGACAAACTGCAACTTCAATATCACATTTTTCTTAATCCACATACAGTGGCCCACAAAAGTGTCCATACGCCCTTTAAATCAGAATAACTTTCTTAAAATTTGACCAAACCACTTGACATTTTTTGAGCAATTGGAAGCATTGATTTACTTTTAAAATGTGCAAAAAAGATTTTTAAGAACTTGCAATTAGTAGGAATTACATGAAAAAATAAAAATGGCACTTTTTAAAAATTTATTATTTCAACACGTAATGAAAATTCAAAATATGCGGTTTGTAGATCTATGTTATTTAAACATATGCTGAAAATTTCATCGAAATCTGTTAACAAACACATGAGCTACAAGCGATTAAAAGTGGTGATAATTGCAGGTTTTCACGACTTTTGGTCAGTTTCTGCTTAAAATCCATAGTTTCTTACATCTTTCGATGCACGTCGTTTTCTTCTGCGTCAATCGATTTCGATGAAATTTTCAGCATATGCATAACTAACATAAATCTACAAAAGGCATATTTTGAATTTTCATTATGTGCTAAAATAAAGAAGTTTTAAAAAGTGCCATTTTTATTTCTTCATGTAATTCCTACTAATTGCAATTTTTTTAAAATCTTTTTTGCACGTGATTTACTAAATCAATGCTTCTAATTGCTAAAAAAAAGTCAAGTGGTTTGGTTCAATTTTAACCCCTTCCCGTGCCATTTAGCTCGACGAAACTTGGGCCCAAGCGGTAGGCATCGACGCGCGCTAAACAGACCAGACTGATGCTTGTAAACAGTCGCAATACAAACTACAAACTATTGGTGTGTTTTTTACTTTTTGCCAAATCCATTATTGTTGTGTCGTACTTTCCTCTTCAATACTCTCATCTATAATCATACGCCTTATACGCTTTACGACTGGCACAAACGCGTCACTATCACAGGATTCGTTATCACTGCCTTCATTTAACATTTTTGTATCTTGCATTTTGAAGGGATTTCTTAAATTTCAATAATTGAGCTGCTTCGTAACAGCAACGATGAGAATTGTGACTAACTGTCATGAGGTACTGATAGGAACTAACATTCAGTCACGATCGTAACTGAATGTTGTTATGTTTACGTTTGGCCCAAGTATCTGGTCGCGAGTCTGACTCGCGATATTCGTGTTTGGGCCAAAATCTTCATCGCGAGTCTGACTCGCTAAAGTACGGGAAGGGGTTAAGAAAGTTATTCGGATTTAAAGGGCGTACGAACACTTTTGTGGGCCACTGTACGTTCCTCAGTGTAAAAATTCAGGTAATTATTTAGAAGTTTGCCCCCTCCTAAACGATTTTGATGAACTTGAAATATGTTGTCAAGGTCATCATTCTGAACAACTTTGCCTTATACATGTTTCCGCCGCTTGATTTTAGTTCGCGAGATATTCGTAAAAAACTATTGCTAGTACCGAATTGAATTTTTCGTATTCGTGCCATAGACTAGTAAAACGGAACATTGCAATCTATGTCCCTTGGCCTACTCCTTCCACTGCAGGGTATCCCCGGAAGGGCCAGGAAGCTCGAGCTGCCTCGGTCGCCGAGCAGTGTAAACAGGCCGCGTAATCTGGTCCTGGATCAGGTATATCGGTGTGAATCACTACTAATCCAATTACAAAACTTCTTTAATTTTTATTATTTTTTCATGGAACTTTCACCAACATATTCGTGGCATTTTTCGAATGAAAATGATACCAAATATGATATAATTCCGATGATATTTACTTGTGTAATGAACGATGGAAGTTTTTTATTGGCATTACATTGTACGGACACGCGGGCCTTTGAACTATGTCGGCGGCCGCGACTCTTGTCGTCTCTTTCTTTCCTATACGCTGTCCTTCTTTACGTCCAAAACTTTCGTCGTTTAATACACAAGTAGATATCATCGGAATTATATCATGTTTGGTATCATTTTCATTAGAAAAATTCCACGAATATATTGGTAAAATGTCATTAAAAATGAGTAAAAAATAAACAAGTTTTATTACTGCACTAATATTGTCTCACCGATACGCTATTTTTTGTTGCGTCTTCGGCCGCGCGGTCCGTGTTTGCATGCTGTCCCTTTCTACGTTCGGCGCGGTAGACGCAGTCACAAAAGAATAGTGTAACTTCACGATCTTTGTCCCGGCAGAGAACCGAAAAAGTACTTAGATCGCGGGGTTACAGCACAGAGTACTAGAGACTCGGTAGTCTCCGCGGCAAGTATACGTATCGCGCGGTGACTCGTACATACGAAGTTACAGAGTGCATATATTTTCCTCGAGATATATACAAATACATATACATATATAATATATTTCCCCTCAATGCTCTTTTCGTCTGAGCCCCCACCAACTACCGGTGTGCGAGTGAGATAGCATAACCCCACGTCGCCATTGGTGGCTTACTCGCCCGTAAGACGGCTCAGTCTATCCCTATAAGTCTATGATTCGTGCACGCTCAGTGGTAACGTAAGCCTGCTTCGGCGCGGCGTCTGTTTACTGTTTTTGTAAACACGTTGTGGAGATCAGAAAGAAAACAGGGTTTCACTCTGGTCGTACATATACAGTTTGAGTCCGAAGAAACAGAACACCTAAATATCTCCGTTACTTTTCGTTGTACAAAATAACTTCTTAGCACAAAGTTACACTGTTTGAAGGGCCACATGTAACGGTGTAAGGGAAAAAATGTTCAAGGTCAGTATTTTATGAGATTACAAGGTTATCGATGTGATTCTAAATGGAATGATATATCTTCGTTAACGTAATGTTGTAGCTGATAAAATAACGAATTCATCCATGTGTCACAATATGACCTACGAATAACCTTCAACCTAGAAAAATGGAATAAATAAAATTCAACGTGTAAGATTCATTTGCTTTATTTCTGTTACGCAAAATGTTCAAAAATATTCCCTTGATAGAAACAGTGGAAATCTGATAGCAAGAAGTTCTTCAGAGTAATTAGTAGTTGATAAACACGATTCTGTACGAACGCATAGGTGAAGGTATTTATGATACCATAAATGTCTTCCTGTCAACACCGAATCTGTTATTATGTTGTGTATTGCGATACATTTGAATGTAAGTAGCTGAAGGAATATTGAACATTTTGCGTAACAGAGATAAAGCAAATGAATCTTACACGTTGAATTTTATTTATTCCATTTTTCTGGGTTGAAGGTCATTTGTAGGTCATATTGTGTTACATGGATGAATTCGTTATTTTGTCAGCTACAACATTACGTTAACGAAGATATATCATCGCATTTAGAAAAACATCGATGACCTTGAAATCTCATAAAAAAAAAAATGACCTTGACAATTTTTTTCCCTTACACCGTTACATGTGGCCCTTCAAACAGTGTAACTTTGTCCTAAGAAGTTTTTTTGTACAACGAAAAGTAACGGAGATATTTAGGTGTTGTTTCTTCGGACTCACCCTGTATAAGATGAGCTCTCAATTTTGAGAGACTACACTTGGATTTTCATATGCGTGGCCGAGCCGGCCTGACGGCCGACCATCTCCGCCCCTCCTACAACCTAACCACAACTCACTCTACTTGTATAATTTTTGCATTGTAGATGTCATCCAGTCTTTCGTACGTTTTACTAGTTCAAATCCTGGATCGATATTATATCAAACTTGTCTTGTAGTGTCAAGAATGTAGAATATAATGGAATTATTATTTTTCCTTAATGGATAGATGAATTATAACAAGTGTACTGAAGGGTCTGTGGAATAGGCTGATAAGTAGACTGCGGATGTTTATGTAAAATAAAAATCATATACATTAATTGAAAGTCGTAGTAACCAAATAAGAATTTATTTATCTCTTCAGTGGTTTTATGAAGTCCTAAGAAATGTACTGATACTCTTAAATTCTTTGTAATATAGTTATTCTTCGAAATTACACCCACCTTTGCAATAATTGCATAAAATCCGCAGTCAACTGATGAGCAATATTATTGCTTTTTATTTGGGTTTCTTGAACTTAATTTGAGCATATTATTGAAGCTGTCTTTTAGTGTGAAGGATGTAGAGTATGACGGAATTATTTCTTCTGTTTGCTAAATAGGTGGTAAATATTATAGCGAGTGTACTAATGAGTCTGTAGAATAGGCTGATAAGTAGTATTATTACTTTTCATTTTGGCTTCGTGCATTTCAATTTCAGCTTATTATTAAACCTGCTTTGTAGTTTGAAGGATGTAGAATTTAATGGAATTGTTATTTTTTTGATAAATATTTGGATTGATATTATTGGGAGTGTACTAATGAATCGGTTGATTAGGCTGATAAGCAGTATTACTTTTCATTTAGGCTGCGTGCATTTCAATTTTAGCTTATTATTAAACCTGCTTTGTAGTGTAAAGGGTGTAGAATATACATAATAGAATTATTATTTTCTTGATAAATATTTGGATCGATATTATTGGGAGTGTACTAATGAATCGGTTGATTAGGCTGATAAGCAGTATTACTTTTCATTTACGCTTCGTGCATTTCAATTTCAGCTTATTATTAAACCTGCTTTGTAGTTTGAAAGATGTAGAATATAATGGAATTGTTATTTTCTTGATAAATATTTGGATCGATATTATTGGGAGTGTACTAATGAGTCGGTTGATTAGGCTGATAAGCCGTACTATTACTTTTCATTTACGCTTCGTGCATTTCAATTTCAGCTTATTATTAAACCTGCTTTGTAGTGTGAAGGATGTAGAATACAATGGAATTATTATTTTTGTTGTATCGTGTCAGTGCTCAAACAGTAATTTGTGAGCCGCTGAGATACACACCTCAAAGAGAGGTAAATTAAATAAAGAGATAATCGGGTTTCGGATAACTAAGTAACTTTTAATAAACTGAATGTGAAAGACGGTATAATAACGACAGATAATTCACGATTGATCTTACAACTAACGCGTGAGAAACAAGTAACCTCGTGGGGTTGAAAAATCCCTTCACAAAGTACAAAATAGTGGGGGCCCCAGCCAATGATATAATATTTGGGAGGCTACAAATGACCTCCCAAAACAAGGGCAACGCCCATAGACGAAATACGTCGTAACGAGAGTCGCTAAACAGACAACATTCGGTTTCCTGCAATTTCGCCGGAAACCATAATTTAGGCTTTGGGCCACAGGCCCCCTTGGCGCTAAGCGTGGGCCTACGCTACGTCAAGTGTCATTGAGAGCTGCACGGCTAGGCTGACTTTCCCATGGTCAACTGATACTTTCCAGCCGCATCAGAGTCATAAAACAATAAATTCGTCAGAAGACGCTAGAGGACCCCTTCGACAATGGCACTGTTCAAAATCGACCGTAGCGTAGACCCAAACCGAAATACGAGCCGGCCATACAATAATCACGTCTCAACAATTTTCTTGATAAATATTTGGATCAATATTATAAAGAGTAATGGAAATAGGCTGATAATTTTACCATAAATATATAATATTCACAGTCTACGTGTATCCAACAAAGTCACCATCGAGTTAAAAGAGACGTGCAATAACACAGATAAAATTGCAAAAATTTCGTAAACCGCAATGGGTTAAAAAACGTACTCTATTTTGAAGGATATGTGAAGACATAGTCGACTGACTGTAGATGCAGAAGAATTGCGCGACTGCTCGGTCAACAGAGGTGCTCTTCTCTCTCGAAGACTAAACGACAGAACAGTCCACGGTCCGTCAGCAGAAACGCGTCCTGAATTCGCAGTGATCTGTTGCGAATCGCGAACGAGCTCCACGGGTTAGGTCCAGCCCGCAGAAATTCCCCAGGAACCAGTCATCGGCACCCGCTTGTCCGGAATTGCTCCGCTTGTGATCGACGAATATGCATTCCCGACGGGGGAAAAAAATTGCATCTTCCGGGAGGGTTGCAGAGCGGTTGTAGAGTTGAGGAGAGAGGAGAGGGGGGTAGGGCAGAGATGCGTATGCATATGCATATATCGACGGGCCATCAACGTTCCGAATGTGGCACGCGGGCCAGAACAGAGGGTCGGGAAACCGGGCCGCATTGTGTCCAGGCTTTCGTCCACTCTCCTCCTGGACCACGCACAGGCTTTTAATTAACTCGTTTGTTTGTCCCGCGTCCTGGAATGCCTGAATCGGTGTGCGCGCCCGCGAAATTGCATTTTTCTTCGGCCGCCATTACTCGGCCCCGTCGCAAATTCGCGCGATAGGAAATTACGCACCCCGGTAAGAGGTTTGTTAATCGGTCCCCGACGGGATTCGCAACGAAAGACGAATTCGCGAATCAGTTTTCATCTCTTCCGTCGATTACTGGTTGTTTTTCTGCGTTTGCAGTCGGTGTATCTTTTTTTAAATGCACGAATGGGAAACAAAACTGCAAAGACATTAGATGAATTGAAGAATATTATTACCTTCTTTCCGACTTAATAAAATTATTGCAACAAACAATACATTTTTTACGGACTTCCATTTCTCAGGAAAGACCCGCAGTCTAATCGTTAGTGGATTTTTCTGTAAAATAAGATTTGACAGATGCATATAGTGGCATTCGAAAGTATTCGAACGTCCTTTAAATTAGAATAACAGCGGTTCTTTCTTTTGGAGGACCAGATGTTTTTAACTTTCTTTTATGTAATCCTATAGATATCGATAAGAACAATACGAAAATGTAAGTGTTATTGTTAGGAATTCACTGGTTTATAAATTATACGTGTGTAAACATGAACAGTTTTAAGAGTTTTTGACTGGTTAGGGCGTCGTCATTTTCGGTGTTTTCTCGTCGAGATATATAGGACTGCACAAAAAAAAGTTAAAAAAATTGGTCCTCCAAAAAAGTGTTTAACCGGAATAACTTTTCAAATTGGGCCAAACGACGACTTTTTTCGAGCAATTAGAAGCATTGATTTAATGCCAACATAACGCAGACATAGTGGATCTTCATGCAAAATAGGCATCTTTCAAGTGAATTGTAGGAAGCACAAGTTGGGTGAAAACGTGTTCTTTTAATAAACTTATTAAGTTGAGAATGCAATAATATTCTAAAATTCTCCTAATGTTTTTACAACTTTGTAGTCGCTCTGTTCCTCTTCGTAGTAACCGTATAAAAAACGCAGTTCAGTTATCATTTGGAATATGTTGTTGTTTCTTAACGCATTGCGGACGGGGAACGACAACCAAAGTATGTAAAGAATTACATTAGTGTCCCAATTAAATTACAACTCATCATTTACAGATCATCAAAATCCTAAGAAAAGAATTGCACTGTCAACTTCATCTAATATTATTTAATAACTAGACTGCGGACTTTTATGCAAAATAAAAACTGTCTGAATTAATTGCAAGACATAGGAACTGCACAGACATTTATTACTTTTCCTTCTTTTAGATTCCTTAAATGCTTTTACTGCTTGGTGGGCAATCTACTTACTTTTGTAACAAATGCATAAAATCCGTAGTCTGTTTTTGTTGTTATCAAAGATATGAAAACACAGTTTTAAAATGTAAAGTTTTACAGTTGTAAAATGGGGCTCAAAAATGTCAAAAAAATTTTAGTTTTTATGTCATTTTCTTTAGAGATATCAAGGTCACCTTCATTTTTTAAAATGGAACCACCCTTTTTTGAACACCTACAATGATAGTCCCTTTTCATTACGAATTCAGTGACTACAATTACTCAAGGTCAATCAAGGTCACGTTTATGGTTGTGACCAAAATTAATAGATCGAATGCAAAACAGTAAAAACATTTAACTAATTTCAAAATATTGTATTCTTATCAATCCACTAAAATGATTCGTAAAAGAAATAAACGTCTATCTGGCACCTGTACCCTGGAATCAGTGCAGACAATGTTTAATTTGCATCAAAATCTACAGTCGAATAATAACTCCGCGGGAAATCACAAAAACGAACCAAATCACAACTTCTCAGTGAACAGATTATCAAAATCTCTCTAAAAAGAAAAACAACAAATATCCCCACTCGGTCCAATATTATCCAACAGTAATATCAAGAGTCACAAAGAGTCGATTCGATCAACTCACAATCCGGCAATTCACTCGCAATCACTGCAGACAATGTTTAATATGCATAAAAATCTGCAGTCGAATAATAACTCCGCAGGAAATCACAAAAGTGAACCAAATCACAACTTCTCAGTGAACAGGTTATCAAAATCTCTCTAAACAGAAAAAACAACAAACATCCCCACTCGGTCCAATATTGTCCAACAGTAATATCAAGAGTCACAAAGAGTCGTCTCGATCAACTCACGATCCGGCAATTCACTCGCAATCAGTGCAGACAATGTTTAATTTGCATAAAAATCTGCAATCGAATAATAACTCTGCGGAAAATCACAAAAGTGAACCAAATCACAACTTCCAGTGAACAGGTTATCAAAATCTCTCTAAAAAGAGAAAACAACAAATATTCCCACTCGGTTCAATATTATCCAACTGTAATATCAAGAGTCACAAAGAATCGTCACGATCAACTCACAATCCGGCAATTTACTCCCACTCAGTGCAGACAATGTTTAATTTGCATAAAAATCTGCAGTGGAATAATAACTACGTGGGAAATCACAAAAGCGAACCAAATCACAACTTTTCAGTGAACAGATTATCAAAATCTCTCTAAAAAGAAAAAACAACAAACATCCCCACTCGGTCCAATATTATCCAACAGTAATATCAAGAGTCACAATGAATCGTCACGATCAACTCACAATCCGGCAATTTACTCCTAATCAGTGCAGACAATGTTTAATTTGCATAAAAATCTGCAGTCGAATAATAACTACGTGGGAAATCTCAAAAGCGAACCAAATCACAACTTTTCAGTGAACAGATTATCAAAATCTCTCTAAAAAGAAAAAACAACAAACATCCCCACTCGGTCCAATATTATCCAACAGTAATATCAAGAGTCACAAAGAGTCGTCTCGATCAACTCACAATCCGGCAATTCACTCCGGTCCTAAAAAAGGCGTTTAACCATTAACATTCTAGTCGGGGAACACGCGAGACAGTCTCGGGCGTCGATAAAATACCAATGGCTCCGTCGGAAACGGTAAACTAACAATCGGAATAGACCCGAAGTGTACACTTTCCCGTCAGTTGATCGTTCCGCAGTGCCGTGCCGTTCAAAGCGAAAAACTTCTCGGGGTTAAGCGAGGCTGCTAACAGAGCATCGGCGTTCGAGGAATCGGCGGAACGATCTCGCCGGTGGTGGAGCGGCATAATAAAGCGTTCTCAGTTCCACGATCCCGGTGTTATGCGCCGAGAGTCCAATTTATAATAGACTGGAAACACGGTGTGGATTTAACTTCGAATGTAGGCCACCCAGTGTCAAGCGAACGCGCGTCCGGATCGTGACTGAGCCGCCACGAAACCGTTTGTCCCGGACGGAGACCATGCACGCGTCGCTCTCTGTGTCTCTGTGCACGTGTGTGCGCCGGGTAGAGTCAAAAAGTCGGTTGCATTCGAGTATTAACACATTGACTGTCCATTCGATCAGCAAAAAAATTGCAGAAAGTCAGCATCTCATTTAATAAAACAGAAACCGAGAAGACTAATGTCTACGCATCGCACGAGGAGTATGTGGTAAACCGATTTAAAACTTTTTTGTTTCTTATGATTTTATTATGGAACTTTTACCAATACATTCGTCACATTTTTCCGATTAAAACGAGCCCAAACACGACGCAATTTGGTTCATATCTACTTGTTTAATGTAGTGCGATATAGTGCAACCTCGATTAACCGAACTAATCACTGGAATTATACGATAAATCATGTTTTGTATTTGGAACACTTTGGATTGTACTATTTATATGTGATTCACATATTCTGATGGTTAATGGAGAATTCAGACATCGGTTCGTATCAGCGACGCCAGATCGGTTAAATCGAGGGGAATACAGTTTACCACCTCTCTGATGACCAGATTAATATGTGATACGTTGCGCGGCACGTCACGTGACCAGTCTACGGTGTTAGTGGGGGACGTTGGAGTGTGCTCAGGAGTGGAATGCGTGAGTGGAAGGGGAAAAGTAGGAGAGGAGAGTAGTTCTGTTTGTTTCTGGCATCACTGGTTCGTATAATTGAGGTTCTACTAAATCGTGAATTACACAAGTAAATATGATCCAAATTGTATCGTGTTTGGGTGCATTTTAATATAAAAAATGTCACCAATATGTTTTGTAAAGCAATAATATTGAAAATAAATTCTCGATGAGGAAGTAAAAAAATTAAACTAAAAATATTTTATAAAGTCCTATTTTAACACAATCGAATCATCCGAAACAGTAAAAATCGCCAAGGAAAAAATCAGAGTACATGTATCAATAATTGAAACGATTTTTGAAATTCTATTTCCAACGCGGTCAAATCGTCAAAAACAGTAAAAACGGCCAAGCAAAAATCACAGTAAATGTATCAATAATTGAAATGATTTTACAAAATCTTTGCATTCCACAGGTCGATTCCACGAATCAATCTATCAGCACAAAAATGAACAAAAAGTACACAGACAATTCATTGAATAAGTTTTCTCACCTGAAAATGATGCTTCAAATTGTTTGTCTACCAACAAAATTCGTACCAACATCCTCGAAATTCTTGAAACCACAGTCCGGATGCACAAATTGATATGAACGTTCTAAAAATTTCCACGCATGAAAATGAGGAGGTATTAATGGGTCGGCAACTACACGTGCATTCGAATAGTATACGTGAAACAGGAATCTTAAGTATGTTCGTGGTGTAATCGCCGCGAGGGGTGGCGCGGGGTACAAATCGCGGTGGAACAGGTGCGGTCGGATTTGGCAGATTTATTCTTGAAACTTGTACATGTACACGGCCAGTTGTTCTACACTAAAATTGGACTGCGTTATGCCACTGATTTTGGACCGGTTGTGGCTCTTAGCTCATTCAAGTCGAACCATACAGTCGTGCGACCGTCGACGACATTGAGACCAAGTTGGGATTAGGAAACGGAAGACTAAGGAGATCCGTTTCTCCCAAATGGGACGCTCGAAGGTAATTCTTTCTTTTCTCGAACCTTTGTGCCAGATGCTAGACGGTATGAGAAGTTGCTGGACTTTCCGTAATATCTGTTATTAGGCTGTGGATTTTTGTGCGGATGTAACAATGTGTGTAACATTTGGTGGAACTCAAAGATTAATTGAATTCCATAGGGTTCATGATTAGATTACGGATTTTATGTACTTATGACAGAAACAAATAGATAAAATACAAAAATGTGATGGTATTACAGGAATTTAAGCATATTATATTATTTTCGATTTATTATAATTATTCAGAGAAGGAATATATTTAATTTCTAATTCTTACGCTTAATGTAGAAAATTTTTATTCTGAAGAATGATTTGTAGTCTACTTTGGATTCTTCTTTATAATGAATTAAATGAATTGTTTAGTTTATTATTCGAAACATGAGAAGGTTAAAAGGTATCTAAGGGTATAGACAAATTATCACTAGATTGAAGATCTCTATGCAAAATAATAACTAACTATATCAATTATAATAAACAGAGTTTAAATTGAAGTATTCTTTTGAGAATTAGGGGAAGTTACAGGTAATGTAAGAATATTATTAATTTTGCCCAACGTCTTCATAGTCTACTATTTGATGTAGTCATTTTAATGATCACCAACTTATTCGAATTATTAAAGGAAGAAACATATTCTCATTTGATTCTAGTAACTCGTAAACGATATCGCAAATTTGTATTTTGCATAACAGTTCATAGTATAGTAATTACATTCTCTCAGGGATAAGGTTTCATTTGATTAACCAATCTATAAGTTGCTTCTAATTTGGTGATTTTAACAAAATGTAAAAGTAGTATCAGATATAAAACGCAGTTTGTACATTCATTTTGTGCCTTCAATTTAAAAATTGCTTCCACACAGTTCATGTTAACAAACCGTAAACGTCCCATCATAAATGAAACGCATTTTGCACATTCATTTGTTTCTTCATTTTAACTCTTTGCGGACGGGAATTATGTTTAGCGTACGTATCGACGGTTCGAATGTACAATTTTCCTTGGGAAATGAAATGGTGTACTGAAAGCTACGCATAAGAATTAAATGAAAGAGCAAGTGTTGTGTTCGGTAAAAATTGTTTGGTGTCTTTTGAGAGTAATAATTTTTTAAAAAGTGATTTTTAGTCACGGAGTAGCAATTTTACTTGGGCGACTGTCTGCAGACACGCGTCCGCAATGAGTTAAAAATTGCCACGAAAATGTTCATTTTAGCAAACCGTAAACATCCCGTCATAAATGAAACGCATTTTGCACATTCATTTGTTTCTTCATTTCAACCCTTTGCTGACGGGAATTATGTTTAGCGTACGTATCGACGGTTCGAATGTACAATTTTCCTTGGGAAATGAAATGGTATACTGAAACCTACGCATAAGAATTAAATGAAGGACCAAGTGTTGTGTTCGGTAAAAATTGTTTGGTGTCTTTTGAGAGTAATAATTTTTTAAAAAGTGATTTTTAGTCACTGAGTAGCAATTTTACTTGGGCGACTGTCTGCAGACACGCGTCCGCAATGAGTTAAAAATTGCCACGAAAATGTTCATTTTAGCAAACCGTAAACATCCCGTCAGAAATAAACGTATTTTATACATTCATTTCAGATTTCAATTTAAAAAATTTCCAAAATGTTCATTTTAGCAAACTATAAAGGTCCCGTCATAAATAAAATGCATTTTATACATTCATTTTGTACCTACAATTCAAAACTTGCTTGTAAAATGTTGATTTGAGCAAACCGGAAATGTCCCATTATAAATGAAACACATTTTACACATTCATTTTGTGCCTTCAGTTTAAAAATTTTTTCCAAAGTGTTCATTTTAGCAAACCGTAAACGTGCCGTCATAAATGAAACGCATTTTGCACATTCATTTGTTTCTTCATTTTAACCATTTGCGGTCGAGAATTATGTTTAGCGTACATATCGACGGTTCGAATGTACAATTTTCCTTGGGAAATAAAATGGTATACTGAAAGCTACGCATAAGAATTAAATGAAGGACCAAGTGTTGTGTTCGGTAAAAATTGTTTGGTGTCTTTTGAGAGTAATAATTTTTTAAAATGTGATTTTTAGTCACTGAGTAGCAATTTTACTTGGGCGACTGTCTGCAGACACGCGTCCGCAATGAGTTAAAAATTGCCACGAAAATGTTCATTTTAGCAAACCGTAAACATCCCGTCATAAATAAACGTATTTTATACATTCATTTCAGATTTCAATTTAAAAAATTTCCAAAATGTTCATTTTAGCAAACTATAAAGGTCCCGTCATAAATAAAACGCATTTTATACATTCATTTTGTACCTACAATTTATAACTTGCTTGTAAAATGTTGATTTGAGCAAACCGGAAATGTCCCATTATAAATGAAACACATTTTACACATTCATTTTGTGCCTTCAGTTTAAAAATTTTTTCCAAAGTGTTCATTTTAGCAAACCGTAAACGTGCCGTCATAAATGAAACGCATTTTGCACATTCATTTGTTTCTTCATTTTAACCCTTTGCGGACGGGAATTATGTTTAGCGTACGTATCGACGGTTCGAATGTACAATTTTCCTTGGGAAATGAAATGGTGTACTGAAAGCTACGCATAAGAATTAAATGAAGGACCAAGTGTTGTGTTCGGTAAAAATTGTTTGGTGTCTTTTGAGAGTAATAATTTTTTAAAATGTGATTTTTAGTCACTGAGTAGCAATTTTACTTGGGCGACTGTCTGCAGACACACGTCCGCAATGAGTTAAAAATTGCCACGAAAATGTTCATTTTAGCAAACCGTAAACATCCCGTCATAAATAAACGTATTTTATACATTCATTTCAGATTTCAATTTAAGAAATTTCCAAAATGTTCATTTTAGCAAACTGTAAAGGTCCCGACATAAATAAAATGCATTTTATACATTCATTTTGTACCTACAATTCAAAACTTGCTTGTAAAATGTTGATTTGAGCAAACCGGAAATGTCCAATCATAAATGAAACACATTTTACACATTCATTTTGTGCCTTCAATTTAAACATTTTTTCCAAAGTATTCATTTTAGCAAACCGCAAACGTGCCGTCACAAATGAAACGCATTTTGCACATTCATTTGTTTCTTCATTTTAACCATTTGTGGTCGGGAATTATGTTTAGCGTACGTATCGACGGTTCGAATGTACAATTTTCCTTGGGAAATGAAATGGTGTACTGAAAGCTAAGCATAACAATTAAATGAAGGAGCAAGTGTTGTGTTCGGTAAAAATTGTTTGGTGTCTTTTGAGAGTAATAATTTTTTAAAAAGTGATTTTTAGTCACGGAGTAGCAATTTTACTTGGGCGACTGTCTGCAGACACGCGTCCGCAATGAGTTAAAAATTGATACGAAAATGTTCATGTTAGCAAACCGTAAACATCCCGTCATGAATGAACGTATTTTATACATTCATTTCAGATTTCAATTTAAGAAATTTCCAAAATGTTCATTTTAGCAAACTATAAAGGTCCCGTCATAAATAAAACGCATTTTATACATTCATTTTGTACCTACAATTCAAAACTTGCTTGTAAAATGTTGATTTGAGCAAACCGGAAATGTCCCATTATAAATGAAACACATTTTACACATTCATTTTGTGCCTTCAGTTTAAAAATTTTTTCCAAAGTGTTCATTTTAGCAAACCGTAAACGTGCCGTCATAAATGAAACACATTTTATACATTCATTTTGTGCATTCAATTAAAAAATTGCGTTCAAAATGTTCATTTCAGCAAAATGTAAACGTCCCATCAGAGGTGGAACGCGTTTGGTATAATTGTGAGCCGCATCAGCCACAATCTGGCGCGTCGTCATTCACGATTACAATCGATCCGCGTGTAGTGAAATTATAATCAGTCGGAACTTGCTTGTCACAATGATCATGAACCAATTTCGCCGGTGTCCGGCGACGTACGCGCGCGTCGTACATACAAATCGGACAACTGTCCGCGCGTAGCTCATTCATAAGTTTATGGCGCGTGAAATGTGCTGTAGGAATTTACATACCGCGGACTCGCACGCGCGCGCCGAACACGCGTCGTTCCGCGTATCTGCCTTATAATCGTAACTTAGACGGGACGTTTACGAGGTCTACGGATGGAAAAGTGTGACGTCGTTAAAAACGGCGTTCGACCATCGTCTGTGGCCGTCCAACCGTGAATCATGCTCATTCCCTGTCGACGGACCGAACAAACTTTTCCTATTGTTGGCTTAACCCCTTTGACGTACCATTTTCTTTGCGGCAACAGTGATTAAATCCTGCTTATCTCCAAAAATGTAACAGAAGAAAAAAGAAAATTTATACTTTTTACAGGGCTACATTTACTTCAATGCTTAAAGATTGGTTACAAACGAATACAATTTTATTTCGACCAAAAAGAAAGGCATACTATTCATATTTGTTAGATTTTGTTTAAAATGTTCATCACATTTTCCTTGTGATCTTTATGCAAAACATAAATTTTCTACGTCAGTTACATCAAACTGGAGTGAAATAGAAATTTATTTTCTTTCTTTATATATTTAACAGGTTGAAAATAATATAACTTTATTTTTAAATTCTAATAATGTTTTTACTGTTTCAAATCACAACCTCTCATTTTTGCCATGAAGGATCTTTAATGATCTTTGTGATCTGATAAATAATGTTTGCAGATCATTGTTTTCTTAGACTGTTTTTTACGAAAATGATTATTAGAGACCGGATGTATGTATAAAATAAAATTTTTCTTCGTCAATTACAATAAACTGGAGTGAAATACACATTTATTCCCTTTCTCACTGTGATTAATAGGTGCACAATAATATAACATTATTTTTAAATTCTTTTACTGATTCAAATTACACCTACTCATGTTTGCCATAAATGATCTTTGATAATCTTTGGGATCTCTGCGTAGAGACTGGTAGACTGTGGATTTTATGCATTGATGACAGGAATGAGTAAATCAATTTCAAAATAGTAAAAATATTTAAAGAGTCCAACACCGTATAATAACGCGTCCGACTTCTAATGAACACTTTGAAGAGAATGTACTAAATATGAATGTTACGTTTCCCTTTGAAGACGAAAGAAAATTTCATTCGTTTGTAACGAACATTTGAGCAATAACCCCTTGCCCTAAAATGACGTCTCAGAGACGTCGTAGGTTTTGGACGCCAAACTTGATTACTTTTCACTTTCCATCACAAAGTAACGTATGTAATAGCTACCTAATCGTCTTACGTTGATTTTTGAGCAATCTATTATAAATGATTTCAATATACCATCAATGCATATTTAGAGCAACAGACTAAATGAAATAATGTTTTAATTATAAACCTTGGAATTAAATTGTAAAGCAAGGGGTTAAAATCAATGTATGCATACAACAGGCATGAATTTTCTTCCCTTTTCTGCAAAATTATCAATGTAGGTTAAACGTGCCTTATTTCAGCCCTCACCTAGTAGGCAGCCTTTCTGAAAATAAATTCCTAACAAACTTCTATGTTGATTTGAATGAGCACGATCGTAACCCTATTCTTCGCTCTCAATATATAGCTTCGTGTCCTCACATTTAGAAAATACTATATTAATAACAACAACGCTTAAGATGATTGGCCATTGGCATTAATTGTACCACTATTTACGCTAATAATTATTTAATGTCTAACTATTAATAATACCACTATTTGTAGATCTCGATGAAATTTTATTATCTTACTACGTTTCTGTTCACCATTCCAATACAGATCAATATTAAATACAATTTAATTCAATCATTACATCCTATTTGTGGATCTCGATGCAATTTCATTATCTTACTACGTTTCTGTTCACCATTCCAATACAGATCAATATTAAATACAATTTAATTCAATCATTACATCCTATTTGTGGATCTCGATGAAATTTCATTATCTTACTACGTTTCTGTTCACCATTCGAATAGAGAAATATTAAATACAATTTCATTCAATCATTACATTTTTAGGATACATTTTGAAGGTGCACTTAACACTTTATTTACCGGAAGCCATTAATCGTCTTTTCAGTAGTTGTGCTGTTCTAAAAGGAACCTTAAAGATCTTCTTTTACATAATAATCCCAAACGAAATAATTAGATTACGTTACTGAGAGTAACATGTTGGTTCACGATTGTAATTGCTGTTGAAACATCCATTAAAAAATCCTTAGCCACGACCCGTATACATTCGAAAATTATGAAATAATCGCCTGTAAATTACGTGTTAAGGATTAAATAGCTGACTACTGGAACAATCATTGATTAAGTATTAAAGTAATTTTAGATAGTAATTAGTAAGATTAAGTATTAAAACAACAAGAAAAACCCCATCGAAAAGGCGAAATGGAAGGCTTCGAGCAAGCCTAATCCCCGTAGCGCATCAGCTTGACACGATGTCACCCCGAAGCATCAAGTTCCCGTCTGACACAGAGTCAAGTCCGCGGAATCTAGGTCCCGTCGTTGGGTTTCGTTCCACGGGTCGGCGACAATCGAATTAGTCCCATCGCTATCTTCACCCTGATCCTCTCCATCGCTTCTGGCCTTGTTCATCTAGCAGCAATGCTTTTCTTCCGCCTCGTCCCTTTTCGTTTTCTCCTCTCGTAAACAGTCCTGAACACGTTCAGTCTCTCTCCCTCCCTTCTCTCTCTCTCTCTCTCTCTCTCTCTCTCTCTCTCTCTCTCTCTCTCTGTGGTTCGCTCGCAGACACTGCTTCTCTCCGGCACCGTTCCTTTTTTATTTCACCGCTGTTATTCCTCCCCACGCCAACCTCTCGCGGTTTGCTCTTTCTCTTTCCGGCACCCTGTCCTCACCCTCCGCACCCCGCGCACTGCCCTGCCATTCCCGACGCGGCAACACGCTATCTCGACGATCTAAAATTACCCCAGAAACGACGAACAGCCGAAGCTTTCTCGCTCGCAGACGAGCCATCTCGCTCGGTTTCACGCCGGTTAAGCTCTCTCGGCCCTAACAGGTGAAAAATCGTTGGATCAGAGAGTGGATACACGGATCGGTTTCGGGGTCGTTGTGTTCGAAACGGCCTTCACGGACTTTCCGTTGCCGGAATCTGGGTCGTTGGACGTAGACTAGGTGTATGGGGCAGATTGTAGGGAATTTGGTGGCCATGTGGAATTTTTTTGGGGAATTTCTCTGGATTACTATCGGGAATGTTTACCGAAATGTAAAACACCGGCATTGTACCGTATTTACTTCGATTTACAGTGGCTTAAAAGGTATTATTAAGTATTAATTTAGGTATTAGGTATTAATTATTAAAGTATGTACGCTCTTTAAATCAGAATAATTTTTTTAAAGTTGGACCAAACGACTTGACTTTTTCTTGAGCAATTAGAAGCATTGATTCACTGAATGACGTGCAGCAAAGCTTTTGAAAATATTGCAATTAGTACGAATTACATGACAAAATAAAAATGGCAGTTTTTAGAACCTTTTTATTTCAGCCCGTAATAAAAATTTAAAATATGCGTTCTGTAGGAAAAAAAACGACACGCATTGAAAGATTTTAGAATCTGGGGATTTTAACCCTTGTGTAGCCAACCAGGTATCCGGGTACCCATTTCCATATTTCCTTTCGTAATTTTTTAATGTTCCTGACAATATTTGAAAAGCCCTTCCAGATCCCCATTCTTTGTACAATTTTACATAGATTAACATTCAGTGAAAAAAAACAGTACAATTATCGCTACCCCGGCTGGCCAAAAACAGTGAACATTCTGGTTGGCTGCACAAAGGTTAAGCAGAAATTGACCAAAAGTCATGCAAAACTGCGATTTTCATCACTTTCAACGATGTATATGTTACGGTAAATGTGATTAATCTGGTGATTATGTATAATCACCGGTTATACCGGTACGCTTGTGTGTAGCGCGTGCGCGGTAGAAGCAAAGTAGGGGAACACGGTACGTCGGAGTGGTGGTAGTATTTTCGCCCAGCTCCCACGGAGTTCCCATCACTGAATACGATCAACAGAAAATAATTGACAAATGGACTTAGGCCACGTTCAAAATAAACGGCTCATATAATTGTTGCTGATAATGTAATGAATCGGAGATTATGCATAATTTTTGGTCTTAAGATTGGTCTGGGTTAGGTAAAGAATTGGTAAATGTGATGAATTCTTGGATATTTAGGACCTAACCCAGACCTAACCCAGACCCAACTTAGTGATGATTACATATAATAACCGGCAATTATACATAATCACCGGCTTAATCAAATTTAGCGTAACATATATATTCGATATGATACAATACACTTGAATACTCCAAGAACTGTATTTTTAAGTAATTGTATATTTTTATTGGTTTCTGATACAGAATATGTATAAGTGTTTTAGACTCTGATTTTGTAAAAGTTGCACAGTGGATGAATAAAAAAGTAACCAAAAAATGAAATGCGAACCCAGTTTCTAGAAGATCGGATTTGATCATCTGTCTGACGCATCTGCTATTGAACAGACCTCAGACTACGTGTCTGTGCATTACTTACTGGTTCTACTTGATATAAACGTTCAAGGTAGAGCGATGTTCCTCGCGTCGTAAACACTTTGTTATTATAGATACTTCGGAAGTGAGTCATGGATTTAACATTTGAAGTTGCATTAACATATAATCAAGTTAATAAACGGATTGATTAAGTAGTACTTATGCATAATAAGTAACCACGATTAATTTTTTTAAATCTAAAATATTGTTCGGAAACTGAAATTCATTTCACAGAAGCAGTTTGTTTTACTGAATAGTTCGTTTTGGTAAAAGATATAAGAAAAATACAATTGATTATTATTCATGCAGACGTTGGCTTAAATTTCACGAATTCATAAATGTCATGAACGCATACAGATTCATAGGTTCATAATACGTAGTAATAAGTAGTAATAACTTTATGCATTTAAGTCTTGTGAAAATTAAAACACAAATGCTAGAATACAAAATTCGATAGAATTTATAACGATTTTATTTATTTCGCGTTTGCAAAGGCTATTACCATGGAAAATAAAATTGTATGAGGGCCCACTTTCTTACAATTCGTCGTACAAAAATTGAAAATTGTATGAACGTCCACAGTCTAATAATAAGTATGAATATTTTTTAATTCACATTGATTCAAGGGAAATATTATTCCACACTTATGGTCATATTCCTATAATGAATGTACACAGAATGGCATATTTATATTATTATAGACTACGCGAAGAGAAAGTTAAAAGTGTAGTAAAAACAGTTTTGAATATTCAGAATCGTTCACCAGAACAATCAGTTCGAAAATACGTAAGACACGCTTGCTGTTAACCAGTTAGTTTTTGCGACCTCTTTGATAAGTGTGCATCTAAAATGTATCGCAAAAAGTAAGCGAACTACTTTGTGCACACTGTATACAGTTTTTGCATAATAATTATTTATATTTTCGTATTTGTGCGTATTATTTCGTCTTGGCTTCCAAATATTCAAAACATCTTCAAATTTAAGAATATATTTTAGTTTTCACTAAAATTGCAATGTAAACAGCAAATTGTAGCTACTTCTTACGCATGACGAGTATATTAGTCATAACAAAAAACTGTGCCATATCTTCATGACGAGTATACTCGTCAAAAACAGCTAACTGGTTAAAAAGGCATCGGCTCACATGTCTGAACAAGACTCACCGTTTCTACTTTTTCCTTATACTATTGGGATCTGACATTTTGAGTGGCGCCGTCTGCTGCCGAAAAGTAGAAGTACACTAAGCTTGGCTTGGCTTGGCTTACAGCAGTTTACAGTGTTAACAGGTGTTAATTACAGTCTAAACTTACAGTGTTAAAACATATGTTAATTAAAAATAACGTTATGGAAGCTCCAATTTTTCCACCGCGTATCAAAAAAAATGTTGATTACTGTGCAGTGAAAGATTGTGATAGTAGAGCGAGCAAAAGTTTGTTGCTCCGTTCTCACACTTTGAAATGAAGTATGCGAAGTGAACTGCTTGAAATTTATAAGACCTCCATTTATAAAATATAAGAAACAATTTAGTAAAGAACAGTCTATTTTAACAGCTAAAATAGCTAAAGCTAGAGTGCATATTGAAAGATCTAACCAGTGTATAAAGACTAAAAATTCTTGGTTCAGTGATGCCCGTGGTATTGGTGCCTCTAATAGAAGATATTTGAACAATTATTTGTGGAGTAATTAATCAACCTCACCAATTCTATGCGATTAGAAATTTATAAAATTATAATTGTAAATTTAGCAGGTATATTAAAAAACAAATTTATTTTTGTAAAATGAATTATTTGATAAAACATACTTTAAAAAGCCACTTTCCTTCAAGAAACTTTCTTTCTGCAGGATTTGTACCTGTCCACTTACAAGTTTCACCCATACTTACAAACATTTTAAGGAAAAACAAAATAGAAGATATCAATACAATGTTAAGACCAAGCACTTCGTCGCCATATTCGATAGCTATATATATTCTCCATTCCCCTACTGTAAGTGAATTTCACAAACTGTTTAAAATCATCCGGACGGAGCTTCACAAATTAAGTGAAAGTTATTGTGAAAATATTTAGTGTTGGTATTCGTCAACGCATCGGCCACATCTCGTTTCCTTCATAAAAATTCAACATCCACTGCAACGAACTGTTTGAAACCGATGTCACTCAAAAACCAGTTCCTCCAAAAGTTCCTATCGCTACAAATGCTGCCGGCCCGCGGCAGAGATCGTCTCCGAAAAATACCTAAAAATCCGCGTCTCCTCTTCGAGCCTCTTCAGCATCCGGGAAATCATCTCGAAGCCATCGCTAGCGAGCGAAGACGGTGATAAACACATCTCGGTGGAGGCGAAAGACGGAAGACCGGGAGCTTGAAGAGGTGGGAGGCGCGAGGAGGACAGAAAGCTGGTGGCCTACCGAGCCGCGAGAGGGAACTGAATCAAGAACGAGCGAGAGAGAACGAGAGAGAGAGAGAGAGATAGAGAGAGAGAGAGAGAGAGAGAGAGAGAGTGATAGAGTGATAGAGTAAGAGAGAGAGAGCGCAGGCTCCCAAACGACCTGGCAAGAAAGAGAGAAGAACACGCAGAGAGAAACCGAGAGAGAAAGAGAGAAAGACGGAGAAAGAAAACGCGCGTCGGGGAGCGAGTGGTCTGGTCTACTCGGACGCAGTTATGCCGACCAGCTCAAACCGGGTGCCGCCAAATCGAACCCCGGTTCGAATTCCGTACGGCCGTGGCCGCATCAAGAAGGGAACGCGAGAGGAAGAGGAAGAGGAATCGTCGAAGGACACGAGGACCCCAAGAAGAAAGAAAAGGAGACGACGAAGAAGGAAGAGGAGCAAGGCCCCAGGAAAAGAAAAAGGCTCGTGTCGGTGAGAAAGAACAACACCGTTGGTCGCAAAAGGGAGAAGAGGCAAGGGAGCGCAGAAAAAGAAAAAGAAAAGAAGAACAAGAAGGTACGTCGAGCGAAGGAAGCGGCTTCCTGCCTTTCTGAACCGCGCTGTGTAGCAAAAAAAGGTTGCCGAGGAGGGGAAAGAGAGAGAGAGAGAGGGGGGAGAGAGTGCGGGGGCGGGTTCGACGAGGGACCAACGGGTCGGGAGACAAAAACCGAGGAAAAAAGTGAGCAAGAAGGTTGGACAGCGTGCTCCTGGTCGTTAGTGAGGTGCCAGTAAAAGGAGGATGAAAAAGGCATTGTGTTGCTCTCCGGGATGGTCCCTCTCGCTTTTTTTGCCCCGTCTCTCTTCCGCCCTTTCGAGTGGAATGTGTGTCGCGTGTGTCTCTCGTCTTCCTTGTGTCTAGCTGCGCCTCTCACTCTCTCTGTATTTCTCTCGCTTTTCTCTCTTCGTCTCTTGTTCTGCTACGGCAAGGGACCCCGTTTTTGTTTTTTGTAGCACCGTGTCGTTCACGTGCTTCACGGTGCCGCTGTCAATGCCTCGTGAAAGACACCCGTCCGACCGCTCTCGATCGGCGACGATCGAACCTTCGCGCGTGAAAATGAGATGAAACTGGTTTCGGAATGGGTTAGCACGGTTTTGGCACCTGGGTTTCTAGGAGGTGGGGAAGGTTCCAGCGCTGCACGGTTTCTTCGTGGTCGAGGATATTTTCTGCGGCGATGATTCAGAGACGTCCGGCAATCATATGGCCCGTATTTACGACGCGGAATCGACCAGGTTCGATTCGACGCGATTGACAGCGATGGGAGATGGAAGAACCGCTTTTTTAGACCGACGGAAATAATCGGGGTAGTGGGTCTTCGAGATCGAAACGTGTACCGTGTGGAAAAAACAGTAAAGCGGATGGTCGTCGAGTTCTTGGAAATGTCTTTGAGAAGGTGGGGAATTAATTAACGGTGCGCGTGAGAATAAGTTGAAATACAGTGCAACTCCGTTTACATAAACTTCATTTATACGAACTAAATTTTCGCTATGCCTGGTTGACACGTTAAACGCGAAGCAATTTTGTGTCGATTTCCATTTCACTTTTTATTTAAGTTCAAATACGAAATTACAACTGTGCAGAAGAAAAATACTATTGTTTACTCCATTTCTGATTAATCTGTATTAATGAAATCTATTCAGACAGTGTGTATAGTTTTGAATACTATAAGATATATTGTTTTGTAAATTCGATACCGTCAGTCCCCAAGGATAGTTTTGAACATGTTAACTAAACTCTAGCTGAGCGAAATCCTCTTATATGAACATGAACTCCTATTAAATGAACGAAAAATCATAGTGACTAGTGGGAGACAGGTGGACTCCTATTATATGAACGACCTGATTATGTGAACCAACTTGTCAAACAACAGGTTTATATAAATAGAGTTGTACTGTAGTACAAATGATTCGTAAATTTATGTACACATGGCACCGTGTACCCTGTTTGCTGAATTTCGAAATTTAGATTCAAGTATCCAACGTGTACGCATTGAGCTTCATGCAATCATTCTTGATGTAACCTGTATCCAAAAGTGTCTCAGTTAATTTGGAAATAGATAATATTTTTTACCATCGAGAGAATTTGAGTCTGCGCTATTTAAAATTAATAATTTAGAATGAGCTCGAGGATTTTAACGCGTTTTATTTTATCGTGCTCTGCTGTCGTTTGTTTTGGATTTCTCTAAAGTTGTAGAGTTTCTCTTGGGACTAAATTCGTGCCGGATTTTAAAATTTAGGATCGAGTGTCCACCGTGTACACATGGTGCTGTATACTATTGTTCTTGATTTACCCTGTTATGTGTTGAATTTCAAAATTTGGAATTGAGAATACACCTTGCACTCATAATGGTTTATACTATTGTTCGCGATGTGCCCAATTTTGTGTTGAATTGAGAAATTTGGAATTGAGTGTCCACGTTGCATACATGGTGCTGTATACCATTGTTCTTCATTTACCCTGTTATGTGCTGAATTTCAAAATTTGGAATTGAGAATACATCTTGCACACATATTGGTTGACACTATTGTTCCCGCTGTGCCCAATTTTGTGTTGAATTGAGAAATTTGGAATTGACTGTCCACGTTGCACACATGGTGCTGGATACTATTGTTCTTGATTTACCCTGTTATGTGCTGAATTCCAAAATTTGGAATTGAGAATACATCTTGCATACATGGTGGTTGATACTATTGTTCCCGCTGTGCCCAATTTTGTGTTGAATTGAGAAATTTGGAATTGAGTGCCCACGTTGCATACATGGTGCTGTATACCATTGTTCTTCATTTACCCTGTTATGTGCTGAATTTCAAAATTTGGAATTGAGAATACATCTTGCACACATATTGGTTGACACTATTGTTCCCGCTGTGCAAAATTTTGTGTTGAATTGAGAAATTTGGAATTGACTGTCCACGTTGCACACATGGTGCTGGATACTAGTGTTCTTCATTTACTCTCTTATGTGCTGAATTCCAAAATTTGGAATTGAGAATACATCTTGCATACATGGTGGTTGATACTATTGTTCCCGCTGTGCCCAATTTTGTGTTGAATTGAGAAATTTGGAATTGAGTGTCCACGTTGCATACATGGTGCTGTATACCATTGTTCTTCATTTACCCTGTTATGTGCTGAATTTCAAAATTTGGAATTGAGAATACATCTTGCACACATATTGGTTGACACTATTGTTCCCGCTGTGCAAAATTTTGTGTTGAATTGAGAAATTTGGAATTGACTGTCCACGTTGCACACATGGTGCTGGATACTAGTGTTCTTCATTTACTCTCTTATGTGCTGAATTCCAAAATTTGGAATTGAGAATACATCTTGCATACATGGTGGTTGATACTATTGTTCCCGCTGTGCCCAATTTTGTGTTGAATTGAGAAATTTGGAATTGAGTGTCCACGTTGCATACATGGTGCTGTATACCATTGTTCTTCATTTACCCTGTTATGTGCTGAATTTCAAAATTTGGAATTGAGAATACATCTTGCACACATATTGGTTGACACTATTGTTCCCGCTGTGCCCAATTTTGTGTTGAATTGAGAAATTTGGAATTGACTGTCCACGTTGCACACATGGTGCTGGATACTATTGTTCTTCATTTACTCTTTTATGTGATGAATTCCAAAATTTGGAATTGAGAATACATCTTGCACACATGCTGGTTGATACTATTGTTCCCGCTGTGTCCAATTTTGTGTTGAATTGAGAAATTTGGAATTGAGTGTCCACGTTGCACACATGGTGCTGGATACTATTGTTCTTCATTTATCCTCTTATGTGCTGAATTGAGAAATTTGGAATTGAGTATCCACGTTGCATACATGGTGCTTGATACTATTGTTCCCGCTGTGCCCAGTTTTGTGCTGAATTGAGTATCCACCGTGTACACGTAGTGATGCGTAGTGCTATTGTTCTTGATCTACCTTGTTCCGTGTTAAATTTAGAATTTTGGAATTGAGTATTCGGCGTGTACACGTAGTGGTGCGTTATGTTATTGTTCTTGATCTACCTTGTTCAGTGTTAAATTTAGAATTTTGGAATTGGGTATCCGCTGTGTAAACGTGACACTTGATGCCTTTGTTCTGGATCTAGCCTGTGACCAAAAGTGCATTAGTTAATTTGGAAATATTGTTGGAAGAATTTTATTCTGTGGTATGTAAAATGATTACGTTTGAAATATTTGTATAGAATGAATTTGAAGATTTGAACATGTTCTGTTATCGATTGTTCTAGGTGTGTTCAGGTTATAGAATTTCTCTTATGTAGATTTCATGGTAAAATGAAGGAGGGGGGGAGCGGTGATTAAATTGTATGGTTAGAAATGTGACAGTAAAGAGAAATGCTGTATTTCTGGATGGGCTGTCAGCTGCTCGGCGATTGTCAGACTCCGGTCGTTGAAAATTTTCACTGTTTTCTTTCCTGCCTATTAATATCCGGCTGTTTGGATTACGAATGGTGCCTTTAGGAATGCACATACGTCTTCCCTTTCGTTTCATTCAGGAAGAATGCAGCCTTCGTTTGGAAATTTATTTTCTTGCCGCGAGGGGTTCGACCTGTCTCGCGCTTTTTCCTTTCCTCTCTTTTTCTCTTTTTCTTTTCTGCCACGTTTCGGGTTACCTCGTGCCCGTCTGTTACACGCAGAATGCGAAAAATGTGGATAGACTGTCGCCTCTCTTTTTCGTTAATGAGCGTCAAAGCTCTCTTTCGCCTGTGGATTCTTCTTGCGATGTTATTTCCGAGCAAAGATACAACGCTGGCGCAATATTAAATTGTTACATACGAAATATCCGATTCGTAACAGTAACGCTACTTTTTGTCTAAATTAACTTATTGATCAAAGGCACCACCATTGTAATCAACGCGTACTATCAATTAACCAGTTCACTGTGGCGATTTTTTTGCAAAGCGCGCACCAGTGTGTGTCGCGATAGTCCAGCGATGACGGGTATAGTCGTCAAACGCAGAGTATTTTTTTTTATTTGCTTGTTTCATTTCGTCTTGACCTCCAAACATTTTAAACATATTAAAATTTACGAATATAATTTAGTTTTCGCCAAAATTACAATTTAAATATCAAATTGTAACAAAATTTTACGCATGACGGATATAGTCGTCATGACACAAAATTTTGCCACATCTCCATGACGGATATAGTCGCCAAACACACTTAACTGGTTAATTGCAAATTTCTTGTTTGTATTACAGTAGAAATTTAATTTTTCATGGTTTTTTTTTGTTCACTATCAACGAATATCGCGTGGATTAATCATCACATTTTGACCAAATATCAAATAATACTATCGATGATATGTTTTTTTTCTACTAATATAAAAAGAGTGCACGATAATCGCATCGATTGACGTTGATATCAAAATTGATTGAAAAGTAAAATTATATATCTGAATTAAAATTGAAAATAAGACCTTAAGGATCAGCTTTGTACCAGGGTAGTGTTTGGACATTATAGTGTTTCTGGACCCAAACGTTTTATAACATTTTCATTCTAAAATCAGACATTTCGTATGCAACAATCTAATAAAATTCAAATTTTTGCAGTGTTTTACCCCCTTGCCATACCATTTTCTTTACGGCTACAATAATTATAACGTCTTCATCTCCAAACATTGTAACAGAAAAGGAAAGAAAATTTATTTTTTTGCATGACTACATTTACTTCAATGCTTAAATATTGATTACACAAAAGTAAAATTTTATTTCGTCTGAAAAGAAAGGTATAACGTCCATCTTTGTTAGACTTTATTTAAAATATTCATCACGAGTTTGACTCGTTAAAATACGACAAGGGGTTAATAGATTTGACTGTAGCAACTAGGCATTTCCTTATAATCAAATGGTAATATACAATAACTAATCCAATTATTAGAGTCCAGTTGCATAAATTAATCAGTTTGTATTAAGACAATCAATGAGCTACACGTACGACGTTTCATATTTTTGTAAAATAAAAACACAACTACCACAACAATCATTAACTTTCTATATTGAAGGAAAACATACGTAGAAAATTCCAATATTCACGGATTATTGTGTAAAAACCAAGACGAAGAACAAGTTCAATTTATCAACTAAAAATATGCTGTCCCACACTTCGGGTGAAATTATTCCACTTAAACAAATGCAACAGCTAATTCAATGTTAGGGCCTAGAATTAATTTGTACACCTAATATCGCAGGTTTATTGATAAATAAAAAATAGTAATTAAGTACAAAATGAAAATTGAAAACGTTCAAAGTAGTGTTTATCCAACGTTTTAACCCGAACTGCCCTCGATTTGTTTATCGCTCGCGATTCATAATTCTCAGCGCCGCCCTAGTGGCACTGCGGATTAGTTAGATCCGTGTATATGAAGAAAAAATAACATAATCAATGAGGTAGTACGTGTGCTGGTTAAAATCATTGTCGGTCAAAATCGTTGTCGGTCAAAGTCATTGTCGGTGAAATATTCTCGGTGGTTTACATCGGACTCAAAATACCTACAATATTATTAAATGTTTGGTCTTATAATGGTTTGGAGGTTATCAAGCTTGAAATAAGAGGACAGTATTATTTAGTAGTAACATCGTGTGACAACAACAACAACGTTAGCCGACTGCCTCCAACTTTGTATAGTCTAATAATTATATTTTTATACAAAAGTAAAACTGTCAGTGCAGAATAGTTAGGTCCGTGTATATCAAGAAAAAAATTACATAATCAATGAGGTAGTACGTGTGCTGGTTAAAATCATTGTCGGTCAAAATCGTTGTCGGTCAAAGTCACTGTCGGTGAAATATTCTCTGTGAAATCTGTGTCGGTGAAACCTGTGTCGGTGGTTTACACCGGATCTAAAATACCTACAATATTATTAAATGTTTGGTCTTATACTGGTTTGGAGGTTATCAAGCCTGAAATAAGAGTGTAAAATAACAGTCGAGCAAAAACATGTGCTCTAAGACGGTATGAAACAACCAATACCGTTGTCCAGCGGAAACGGAGTATAGGAAGAAATGAATTTTCCATCGAAAAACTCTATTCCCTGCACGGAGAACGCGATTGCATGAGGGAGAATCCAGAGAAAATCAAATTGCCCGCGTGTCCGTCAACTGTCCCACAGGAAGGTACACAACCACCGAGACATCCTGGTCGTTGGGAGTGTCTGCGGGGTTGTCGGACGGGGGTGGACGATAACTGCCCCGGAGCAGAAAAATAGAATTTTTTCTTTTTTTTTCAGTTAGTCGCGTCACTGGCCTTTATTGCTGGCCCCCTTTTATTGCGCGGCAACCGCCTCGGAATGACTTTGCACGGTTCTGCTCGTCGAAACACGGACGCACCCTTGAAATATGGAAACGCGGGAGTTGCCCGTTTACCGCGGGCCTCATTTCTCCGGCGCAATTCCCTCGGTTTTTCCGTTTGCCTGGCTGCCTTCGGGAAATTTTGTTTTTCCGAGGCCACGAACCTGTCCGCGTGAGCTTCGACCAGATTAATTGGGCAGATTGCTCATCAGCAACTGCTACCAGATGTTTATTTCACTGTACTGTCTATTGGGAGCATTTGTTCTCGCTAGGGGTGTGCGAGAACCCGAAAATGTATGGATCTCGATGGTCGAAACGAGTCGGGAAGACATTGAGACGAGACGGGTCGGGTACTCGAAAATGTTCGAGATTCTCGAAGGTTTCGGGATTCTCGAAAGACTCGGAATTCTGAAAAATTTTAGGGTCTTCGGTACACGATTACCGTTGTGAGACTCGCTTTCGGAAACGCCTCAAATATCCGAAATCTCATACCGCGATCGATTTTAACACTAGATTTACGGAGCCCGTCAAAATGACGGATTCAAAAATTTTTAATTTACGATTATTAAGAGTGTAAGGAGACATTCAGGAGGAATTATTGAATAGATTTATTTTTTTGTGTACTTATTACACTAAAAATTACTGAAGATCTAAGTAAATACCATTTTATTATTTTTATAAAGCAATGTAAAATAATCAATTTTAGTGCTCCGTAAACCTAGCGTTAAAGCGAGTCTCATAACGGTAATCGAGTACCGAGCACCCTAAAATTTTCGAGAATTTCGAACATTTTCGAGAATCTCGACATAATCGAGAATCCCGAAATTTTCGAGAACTCGTCCCGATCTTGAAAAGAATTCTCGCTTCGTCTCGACCCGACATTTTCGGGTTCTCGCATATCCCTAAATCTCGCGTATTTCCAAAATAGGATTGAAAAAAGTTTATTATAACTTTCTAAAATAATACAAATAGGATTATTCTATTAAATGAGATTAATGATCCAATTGAGTGTAGCGCAGTGTACAGACACAGTATTGCTCGATCTCCTGCGATTGAGGTTGAAAATAGAAAAGAACTGACAGTGAGACAATACTAATCCAGCGACAAAATACTTTTGATTCGTATTATTTCTTTATAAAGCATTCGTTGACATATGCGTGGCATTGTTCTGATTGAAACGATACGAAGACGCGGTCATTGGGTCTTAGATTTTGTCGAAACTTTGCATACTGGGAGATTTCGTTCTCCTGTTTATGAAAATATAGCATTATAGGCGTCGATACTCAATCATCTTTGAGATATTTACAATTTAAATTTCAGTATACCCGTTAAGCCGTTAAGTATAGTTTTGGTTGAAGTTTTTGTCAAGTGCCAAACGACGTGATGGCAACGTACTAGATTCATTACCGGGAAGGCCAGTGTCCAAATCCCATTTTCCTTTTTTTCCATTTTTTTCTTTTTTTTCTGTTCAGTTTATCTATATTAATTAATTATATTTTGAACGTGGAACATACACTCATAATATCTATAGGAAACAAAATATAAAAATTTTATTGAAAAGGAACATAATATGAAAGAAACATTAACTTCATCAATCTTAACGTATCTCAAAAGTTGTTGAGTATCGACGCCAGTAATGCTACATTTTCATAAACAGGAGAACGAAATCTACCAATATGCAAAGTTTCGAGAAAATCTGAGACCCCATGACCGCGTCTTCCCCTTGTAAGTCGTTTGTTTGATTCACGACATAGTAGAACCTCGGTTATCCGAACTAATCGGTAGAACGTGCTTGTTTTGGTAATAGAACAGATACCTGACTATAGTGCTCAGATTAAATCGTTACTGATTTGTAGAATTCATCGGGTTGTTTATGAATATGTGTATTAGACTGAACTGTTTATCTACATGTGGAACACGTATCACAATAATGGATCATGGAGAATTCAGATATCTGTTCGGATAATCGAAATTCTACTAAATCGTCTGTTAAACAGACGAATATGCTTCGAATATGGTTTGGTCTCATTGTAATCCAAAAAATGTCACAAATATGTACAGTTATATGTACAGTTTCTTAAATAATAGTTAAAAACAAAGAACCTTTACCATTCCATCAATATTGGCTCACTGGCACATTTACATTGATGTTTGTATTTTTGTTTGTACGTTGCTTTGTATTAGCAGACTTGGATTTTTTATACAAATATTCATTTTCATCAATTTTTTTTACGGTCTACATAATAAGACAGAAATTTCTTTCGATGACTAGAAAAATTTCTTGTAAGATAAAAGTCGAAATCTACACTCACGCTTGTTCCACTACAAAATAAAAATACTACTATCTTTTATTAATGCATTAATGCATAAAAATCAGCAGTGTAATTATTAGCAACTCTGTCTGTTGGAGCATTTTATACTTTTTGGAAAAGACTGGCTTTCTCATCGTTGGATTTCTTCATTATATAATTCAATGAGAAATTTTATAAATTTTTCTAGCTGTATTTCTTAATTTCTAGAAGAGAAAATATAATTAAAAGTTTATCGTCATCCTCGTTTCCTAGTAAAGTTGACTTGAATGATGCACAAGAATTTAAATATAATTTCACACTGCTTGCTGCAGATATTTTAATTACAATTCTTAATGATCAGATAAAAATGTCTACTTTTTTATAAAAATAAGGAAACGAAAAGTTATTCTGTAAATTCTCACGATTGGAGTGCATGTATTTATGCAAGTTGTTTCTGAGTAAATATTGAGAAAAGGAAGCTAAAAAGAACTTTATTTCCAGTAATAATAGTGTCAACAAATAAAACGAACGATAACTGTCTTAAATTCTTCTGAACTTCGTACTGTTTTAAATATATTGTTTGAAACAGTCTTAAATTCTTTTTAGCTACGTCCTCTCGTATGTTTCGAAATCTTCTACAAGCTATAAATGCATCAAGATCCACATCAACTGCTGACATTTCTTTTCATTCGAAAGTAGTCGCGTCCTAAATTGATCAGACAGTTCTTGTTTCTTTCAACAACCTCGAATACCTGTTGCTACAAAGCTCAACTCATTGCAAATTTTCCTTTCTTTTTTTCGCATAATAAATGAATGAAAATTCTAATGATTTTATGGTTCTACCAAGGTTCATCCCTACACAAGATATTTTTCAACTAAATAACATTCCAAAATACGTATTTACAAAGACTGAAACATGAAATTATCATCTTAAAATTACCACATGGTGTTAGTACCTCGATTTAAATTATTTGATAAATATATAAATATATTTGAAAAATATACATATAATGAAAGGATACGTAGTATATTTTTTCACCCAAAGCTTTCGGACCTAAGTGGCTTCAAGAAAATTGTACGACTTATTCGGTGTCAGACATTTATGACTGAAACCATATAACTTGCGTCAATACTGCAAGCAAACTAAGTGGATCAAGGTGATAATCTCAAGTGCTCCATCCTGTGCGATAAAATCGTTTTCGATTGTATCACAAATTACACGAGCTTCTACTTACGTTATCTGTACAAAACATCCTTAAAAATGTACCATTATAACTCATAATTTTACTACAAGGAATTGTTCAAAATTAGCGCATTATTTACCGACGATTATTTTATAACTAGCATAATTCCCGGTGAAAAATCAGCGGCTGGTTAGGTTAGAATAATCCACACTGACATGACATTGTGTAAGGAAGAGTGAAGTTAGTTGCATAAGTCTAAATTTTCGCTTAACACTAAACCTACCAACCACAAAACATATAAAGATAAAACGCCTTGCAGAATTGAGAAGATTGAATTTATTTAAACTTTGTACCGTTTCCATAAGAATATGTGCTTAAATAAAGAAGTCAATTCAGTCATTTCCTATGAAATCGTTTTTCTAATTTCAATCATTGTAAAATAGAAAACCGGTCATTTTGACCGTGGTAGGTTTAGCGTTAAATAATACTAATTTAATTTTAACAGTTGATCCTTAAGGAATTCCGGGATGTCAAAACATATTCGTGCACCCTATTCGGCTAATAAAACGATCACACCTTTTCGGCATTTCCCTGACAATTTGACCTAGAATGACCTTGAATGTCCTTGAGTGATAGATAATTGAAGTCATCCTAAAACGCACTATTTGATGTTGGATAAAAAAACATATCGTTCCATTTAAGGAAAGAAAGTTGACCTTCACCTCACCTTGGAGTGTCCACCGGAAAAAATAAAAGTTCCACCACATGATGTCTCCCTCGGTACTGAACAACTCTCATCTCAAACATTTTTGCGTAAAATCAATATTTTGGAGATATTTGTCTGTACCGCTATATAATTTCCACGCTGTATATACAGGGTGTTCGGTAACTGGTGGTACAAGCGAAAAGGGTGCGATTCTACATAAACAGATAAGTCGAACCAACAAGTCATCCTCATCAACGTAATTTAATTATTTTGGTTGGAATTACTATGTGAAAGAAGATTTCTAATTTAATAGTCTTCTGTTATATAACGTGTTAAATGATAACAATGCACGAATTATATTCATCATGAAATTGATAAGATTATATTATTGTATATGAAAAGATGTGTTTTACAATGGCAGCTGAAAGTATTCATGCCTAAACAATTTAAATCACAACACAAATTTCATACGCACGTCTCCTATATCGCTTTTCAACTATACCACTTTCCAACAAAGAAAAGGAAATGTATTTTTTAAAAGCATTGAATAATGACAAACAGTATACTAAAATAGTACATAATAATTATGAACAGATAAAGTACAAAGTTGAGAAGACATAAGAATTTAGAAAAAATTATTATACTACTTCCAACCTATTAAAACCATCAAAAGAAGGAACAGGTTTTTACTTTACTTCTGTTTGTTAAGACTGACTTAAACAAATTTTTATTTTCCATAAAAATCCACGGTCTAGTAATCAATCCTAAAAAAATTAAAACGAAACGTACCAAGTTTCTTTAAAAAATGGTAGCCGCATGGAAACTTGTTTCGTCAGCATCAGCTTTCAAGAACAAAGCAGTCTTCGTCAAAAACATTCCGAAGTGGTTTGTTTTCGAGTTAAAGTTTTTAAGATCGAAGAATGCCGATCTCGGAATTATTTATCTTCGAAACGTAACGATTTCGGAAGGTTCACACAATGAAAGATCAAATATACTTTGGTGAAAAGCCGACCGGGTGGTCGACGTTCGATTTCCAGCCGCTGAAACGGCGCCGCGACGCTATTTCGGTTCCGATCGCCAACACGTCGAGAAAAGAAGAAGGTTCGTGCCTCGAGGATCGATCAAGTTTTCATCGCGACAGCTTTTGCCAGGAAAGAAGCGCGTTAATCGTTTCTCATCGATGAGAACTTTATCGCCACCTTCTTTCTGTCGACGCGAGCTTTGAAGCTTTTTTTTCTTACTGCAAACGGATACTTTTCGTCGGGAAACTGGAATAACCTGCTATTTTGAAAACCGAGAAAGCTTGCCTTCCTTAACACTAAATCTACCGAGCATAAAAAGTTACTAGCATGTGTTGCTTTATAAGATTGACAAGATGGAATTTGTTTAGACATCTTGCTAGTTTTATTATAGTATATATTTGATTTAAAGAATTTATTCATTCATTTCTTACGAATGAATCTTTATAGTTTCAACGATTCTGAAATAAATTATCCAATTTGACTGGCACAAAAAATAATGAAATGAGGCCAATTTGACGGGCACAAAAAAGGTCAAGTTGTTTGGTCCAATTTTAAAAAGTTATTCTGATTTAAGAGACATTCGAATACATTCATGTCACACTGTAGATAGACAACTAAACATTATATTTCCAACAATCAGGCTATGACCGGCGTTACACTTATTTTCATACACTACCTATGTCGCAAATATGTATGCGACGACCACAATTCTGTTTTTACTTAAACAAAATAAAATTGTATTGGTATACGCTGTTATTTAACATTACAAAGCACTGCACGATGTTCGGAAACCTTTCCATTTTTCTGTTACAATATTTTTCTCAATAATTTATAGAAGGATGTGTTGCATATTTTTCTCAATAATTTATAAAAGTATGTGTTGCATTTAATTATTAGAGCTGTTGCTAAAATAGGTGTTGTTGGCGGACGTGTTAACTTCTGTTTCTGAAAATTGCCTCGGACAATTCTAATCCTTAGTTGACGGGAATTATTTTTAACATACTTCTTGATGGGTCTGAGTTAAATTTTCCTTGCGAAACGAAATTGGATACTGAAGAGTTAAGTGTATGAATTAAATGAAAGGGAATGGGTTGTGTTCAGTGAAAATTTGTTTCATAATTTTTGAAAGTAATAATTTCTTTAAAAATTAGTCGCAGTCGCAGAACGGTAAAATAGCTTGGGCGACTGTCAGCAGACACGCCTCCGCAAAGGGTTAATTTCACATAAAAATTCGCAGATCAATGTTTAGTTTATGGTAGCTGACACCAACATTTTTTCCTTGTGCCTTGTATCGCATCGGAAACGGGTGATAATAAATGCGAAACGGGAGTTGTAGTTCGCGATCCAATGCATCCGCTCTTGGATAAAATAAATCGCGGCTGGCTGCACCCGAAAGATCGACGTCGCGTTGTCGAACAACAGAGCGGCGAATTTCGCGTTCGAGTGGTGCGTGAGAGGATCGGATACGCACAATGTTCGCGAAACGAACAGACGCTGTTCGGTGAACTTTGTCTCCCGCGGTGTATCGCGAGAGGTCCAGAACGCGGGGCTAATTGAATTCGATCGAAAATACTCACCTAATTGCAGCGTCAAGCGCGGCCCCCGGGAAGTTCGTCACCCGCCGCTGCTGTGGAAAGTGGGACTGAACTTTCCAGTTTATGGAACTGAATCTTAAGTGGCCAACCCCTCCAATTTAAACTTCGGTTACCGTTCTGTCCTCGAAAGCGGGTTATCCACCCGGGCATCCACGACCGCCCCCCGCAAACCAAACCATTCTAAATCACACGAGCCCGTGAATCAACTCCCTCCCCCGGCCCCAGCAGAAAACTGTCGCAGGATAAATTGGACCGGAGTGTTTTTTCCGACCCGTGGAACGATTGAGGCCTCGCTCTTTTTGGTCCGTTTTCGGTTCACGAGGCGACCACGATCGTCGCCACTTTGTGAGTTCAGTATTCTCTTCGTAAGAGTTGTAGCTTTAGGTCTGTCGCGCGACATTCATAGAATAGAGACTACATTCTTTGTAGTGTTACTCTACACCGAATGTAGAAAAAGATAACGATTGAAGAAGAAAGATGGACTGAGGTTCCGGTGTACGGGAAACATCAAAGGACTTGTTGTTGGACCAGTTTAGATTTTTAAATTCAAAAATCAAAATTCCTTGTTTTTGGTTTTTCGTCGCTGACACTTCTACCATTGTATTCGTCTCTTTTTTCTGATTAGAGACGCACCAAACACGATATAATTACGATAATAATTACTTGTGTACTAAGCGATTAAAGTTTCGAACTTGACAATTACAGAATTCGTGTCTCTACCATAAGTGTGAAGTATGAAACTTCAATCGCTTGTTTTACAAGTTTTTATGATCGTAACTATATCGTGTTTCGGGATACTTTAGGTGGCAGTGCATGTACGCAGTGTAACAATGTGTGTCCAAAGAAACTAATTAATTGCATAGTTTCCTATGAATGCATCTTCATAGTATCAACAATCGCAAATTAAAAAATTCGGAACCTGTTATTCCTAAATCTATAACAAATTCATTATAAAAGCATAAAACTGCAGTCTAGTGATTAAGCTTCGTTTTGCATTAACGACAACCTTGTGAGCAACGATCGCATAACTGCACCGAAAATAATCATATTTGGCTTTACATACTATTTACTTTATATTTATTTATTTGTTGCTGGGCATTTATGTAAAAATGAAATAATATTGGTATTTATTGCGACCATATCACAATATATGTGTTAATCTCAATTTATTTGTTGCTGGTTATTCATAAAAAAATTAGATGGCACATATATTTTGTGCGTCCACTCCACAATATATTGATCTTAATTTATTTTTGTTGTTGGTTATTCATACAAAAATTAAATCGTATGAACATCTTTTCCGACCATAATATATTGATCTTAATTTATTTTTGTTGTTGGTTATTCATACAAAAATTAAATCGTATGAACATCTTTTCCGACCATAATATATTGATCTTATCAAATATTCACCATGATGTTCGTTTCAAATTGCAACAGTAATTCATTACTTTTCTGTTAATTATTGTCAAGTAATAAAAACAGCCGGGATAATAATAATTACGGGTGCTGTTCATTCTGTTAAGAATTATTTTAGCCTCTACGAGTACGCGCGCTCGGAATAATATCCAGTAGCATTATTGATGTCTCGTTATTGTTCAATCAAAAGTATTATACAATGATTAATGACTGATAAGCTGATTACGCTTCATCATCGGTATATTCGTTTCGATTATTTACGTTCTTCGTTCATTAATATAAACGAAAATTATAAATTCTCCGGGTATACATTATTTCTATTTGAGTGATTTTCATCGGAAAATTATAAAATAACCAGTCTCCTGATAGACGTGAGCGAAGTATTATTCGAATAATTCATACAGCACTAATCCAGGATAAATCAGAGAGCATTGAATCACCATCGTTTTGCTATAGCAGATAATTAATTTTATAATTGCAATTCCATTTGTATTTAAAAAGAAAAAAATTGGACAATATTTTGTGAGAGTATAGTGACCTCTACATTCATACAAAATAAGTCGAATGCTCTGGATCACTTTAATTTTGACCTAGCATTTAATTTATTTTATTTACTGTAATTCCTATTTCCATTTAAATCGAAAAAATAGACAACATTTATATAATGTGAGATGAACCTCAATAGTAACATACTTACGTGAATTATAATTTACTCATAACTAATCAAAAATAAATCAGAAAGCATCAACTAGATTTCGTACTAGAAGTTAATTCATGTTATAATTGCAGTTCTCATTTTTATTTAAAAAGAAAATAATAAACAATATTTCCAAAATTTGAGATGAATCTTAACAATCATTTTCTCACTTGGAGTATAGTGTGCCCCACAATAATTTAAAATAAATCAGAAAGCAATGAATCACCTAGATTTTGTACTAGCAGTTAATTCATGTTATAATTGCAGTTCTCATTTTTATTTAAAAGGAAAATAATAAACAATATTTCCAAAATTTGAGATGAATCTTAACAATAATTTGCTCACTTGGAGTATAGTGTGCTCCATACTAATCTAAAATAAATCAGAAAGTACTGAATCACCTCGATTATTCCACAGCTTTTAATTAATTTTATAAATGCAAATCTCTTTTCATGTACGCAGTAAAAATAGAAATGATTCGCAAAATATGGCGCGTATACTAGCAATAATATACTTATCAGAATTATACTATGTTCCACAAAGTAGTTAAAACAATCTACACCGAACTTCAGAATCCTGAGCTGCAATCACATCGTAAAATTTTGATCTACAAGCGCATATCACTAAGCTCCGATCAACAATCATAACCTTCTGATCTAAATAGGTACAATCACATCATAGAATCACAATGTACAACCACATCGTATACCTTTCATGCACAGTCGCATCACAGAATTTTGATTTACTACCGCATTATGAACTTTTGATCTACGACCACACCATAAACTTTTGATCTATAGCTACATCGTAAACTTCCGATCTACAATCACATCGTACTGTTTCTACTTGTATGTAAAACCACGTTGTAAACTTTCCAACTGCAATCCTGGCATAAAAGTTGCATTTACAATTTCACAAAGTTTCTCACGTGCAACTGATCTCGACCGAGTTTCACGAATCGACCATCAATTTTTGTGATTTCCTCGAATCCATAATACAGTATTACGGATGATCTATAATGAAGAGACTAATCTACTAAGTGTACAAATTAATTTGTAGCCCATTCTTCATGAATTTGTTGATTCATTACAAACAATCAAAGTAAATTTTACTGGCAGAAATAATTTCAATCACTTTATGTATATTTAAACCATATTATATTATGGAATCTTCAATATGGTGGAGAAAAGATTTAACTCTAAAATAAAGTTACTACTAATTGATTGTGAGGGCCACGAATTAATTTCGACAACTAACCACATTTTCTTAGTCCCACTTTTTGTTCGTTATTAGTACACTGTGGATTGTATGCGTTTATATAAAAATGACTAGGTGAAATACGGAACTGTAAACACATTTAAAAAATTGAAGAATATTGCAACAGTATCTCCAATCCATTAAAATCATTAACAATAGAAATAAATTCTTATTCAACTTCTGTTTCTTACAATTGGACAACGGGTATTATGCAGTTATGTTAAAAATGTGTCTACACTTCAAGGAATATAACCATATTTTTTCAAAATTTAAATAACCATGCCCTCTCATCGAAAAAATCGTAAAAACAGGATTTGTTACAATTTTTCGACATTATAAAGTTGATTGTCGAGGTTGAACAAATTATTGTGTAATAGCCCAATCCTTTCCAAATAAAACAAAAAATAATTTAGTTCAATCGGACAAACAATTCCTGAGATAAAAATTCGTAAGTGAGGCCCGTTTTCGACAAAATGAGTAAAAATTGCAAATTTCAAAGGCCTGAAATTTCTAAAAAAATTCGGAACCGGCAAGGTGATGACTTAAACCCCCCCCCCTTAATTTCACATGGACTACAACATATTTTATTTAGAACAAAATCGACGATGGTGCCTGCAAAAAGTGATCGATTTGGCATGGAATGCCCCGTAGGTGTAATTTAATACAGTAAAGACATTAGAAGAATGTGAAAATGTGAAAATTCTGTTATATTATTTTCAACCTACTAAGTATATTAACACATTATCCACCGGCGATTATTCCTTAGATTCTTAAAATCCAAGGCGCATAGTTAAGAATTTTTTAATAGATCCAACAACAGCACCTTAAACTTCAATCATAACCCAACAACTCACCCTCAATAACATAATCCAGGCATGGGCACGGGTGGAGCCCTTCAAACGCCTGCTTCTCCCACTACCTCTTTTCCATGCAGCGCGCGCCTTCTTCGCGATCCAGCATGTCTCGCGCCTTCGTTACCCCCACCATACGTACCTTCGTACCTGACCCCAAGGTTTCGCGGGCCTAAGCGAGACATGCGCACTGCTCGCGGCGGGCGAAGCTCGTTCTTTCTGCATGGTAACGGTGGATACTGGTGGGGGACAGTACGCGCTGTGCTGGGGACGGTCTTGTCTCAAATGAGAAAAAATGCCCATGCCTGACATAATCCAATAATTTCATTTGAGATTATTGTGTACAAGATTCTAGAGCTTCCATTCGGTCCAGAACAATTATTAAAAGTAGAGGTAGATAAAGTGTTAAGAAATGAAATAAATTATTATTTCACTCCCGTTTGTTTAAATACAAAATTTCTATTTTGCATAAATATCCGTTATCCAGTTACAATTGATGCAGGCAATTTGTAATTTGCATAAAAGTACTGCAGGCATTTTACAAAAGAAACAAATAATAATCTAATAAAATTAGCTAACAGTGTATGCTCTGTTCCTGAAAATGACAGTTTCGCAAATTCCCGTGTCGCAAATTGTGGAATGGGGCCCGAAGCACGCGGAATTGGCGGAGATTCGCAGAACGGGAAAAGGATAAGTGTCTCGTGGAATTCGCACGACCCCCCAGCCGGCGTTATGCGACCGCATGTAAATCATCCGCAACAGGATCGACCGGCCGAAACCACGTGTACGTGCACTTCTGCGTGCACTTACGCGGAACGACGCCGATGCACATGTTAACGTGACGCGGGGTAAACGTCGGCAACACGTGTCGCGCGAGTAATCCATGGGTTGTCGTTACCTCGACCGTATCACAAATGCACCGTCATCGGCACGCTCTGTATGCAGTCGATGCAGCCGATTCACTGGCTCGCATCTGCGACAATTTCGCCGCGCTCGCCTCGCCCGGAGGAGTCAATTTTTCGAACTAATACACCCGCTGTTGGTGAAACCGAGGTCCGGCACACGGTTATCGCGAAAATTTACTTCGAGGAATATTTTCAAGATTTCAAAATGGTACTGCACCAGAGATTCCGCGTAGAAAATGTGCTTTTAACTCGAGAATATTTTAATCGTTTTATATTTGTTTGTACGAATTTTTCTCGAAGACGATTTTCGAGGAACATTTTGAAGGATTCTGAAATAGTACTGCAGCAGGTACTGTATTACAAATTATGATTTTAACTGAACAATATTTTTATTGATTTATTTGAATTAACTCCTATGTTGTTTTTATCTAAATTTTTCTCGAGAACAATTTTCGAGAAACATTTTTGAGGGCCCTGAAATAATATTGCAGCAGGGATTTTATTACAAATTATAATTTTAACTGACCTATATCTTTATTGATTTATTTGAATGAATATCTATGTTGTTCTTATCTAAATGTTCCTCGAGGACGATTTTCGATGAAAATTTTTCAGGATTCTGAAATAGTACTGCAGCAGGGACTGTATTACAAATTATAATTTTAACTGAACAATATTTTTATTGACTTATTTGAATGAACTCCTTACGTTGAATTTATTTGAATTTTTCTTGAGAACGACTTTTGAGAAACATTTTTGAGGATACTGAATTAGTACTGCAGCAGAGACAATATTACAAACTACGATTTTCATTGAACAATATTTTTAGTGATTTATTTGAATGAATTCCTACGTTGTATTTATTTGAAGTTTTCTCGACAACGACATTTGAGGAACATTTTTGAGGATTGTGAATTGGTACCGCAACAGAGACTTTATTACAAATTACGATTTTCATTGAACAATATTTTTAGTGACTTATTTGAATGAATTCCTACGTTGGATATATCAGAATTTTTTCGAGGACGACTTTCGAGGAACATTTTTGAGGATTCTGAAATAATACTGTAGCAGGGACTGTATTACAAATTATAATTTTAACAGAACAATATTTTTATTGATTTATTTTAATGAATTCTTACGTTGTACTTGTTGAATTTTTCTCGGGGACGATTTTTTGAGGATTATTAAACGGTATTACCGCAGAGATCGTGATAAAAGTTGTGATTTTAACTGAGCAATATTTTAATCGATTTATCGCAACGAATATTTACGTTGTACTTGCGTGAATTTTTCTCGAGGAACATTTTTTAGAAGAAATTGCCTTAAAAATTGTGCTTTTAAATGAACAATATTTTAAACAATTCATTCGAATAGACTTTCACGTTGTACTTCTATAAATTTTTCATGAGGATGATTTTTGATTGAGAATTTTGAAGTAGTACTGTAGCAGAGGTGTTTTAGAAATTGTATTTTTAGTCGAACAATATCTTCATCGATTTATTTGTATGGTTATTTACTCGACGGAAGACTTTCGTAGAATATTAAATTATAGTATACTAAATGATAATATTGAATTTCTTGTGGAAGATTTCTTGAGGAGGCATTTTCGTATTGCATTGTTGGAACTTCAAAGGAACGGGAAGAGAAGATGAAGATTTCACTTCGTAAAGGCAGGCCGGGTAATTCCGTCGTAACGAGTCATCTGCTTTACGTCATCGAGCCGATCGAACCTAACACACGGCCATCGGTACGCATATTGCAACCGGAAATCGTTAAAGTCTCCAGACCAATCGCCTGTTACACGCTTGGTAAACTGTTCTAAACAATCATGTAATCCAGAGATGTTTACTCCTTTATGTGCTTTATACTACTTCAATGATATACGATTAAATCTACGTCTCATCAACATCATTCCGCAGTATTCATTTTTCGGATACATTCTACGTCGCAATTGAAATTTCCTGGCACTCTCTCCTGCTTCCAAATTAAACAAACTGATGCAAAAGCCAACAATTTAAAAAGTAAACAGCTTCATATATACAGTAAAAAATGAGAAATATTATTGCATTCAACGTGACGATTGTTTTATTTGCAGTAATTTAATTTTTTTAATTTTTGGGGGAATAAAATTTACAAATTCGATAAATTAATATTTTTGATGGATGAATATTTACTAAAATACGGAAGAGTGTAAGCAAATATATCTTTTCACTGCGACTATTATTTTTCTGCATTTTCCATCAGCACCAGTTTTACAATTATTTATTGTTGTGTTCTGGAAATGTTTTGTAATGTTACCGCACGTTTAAATTTAGAGAATTAGTTAGATCGACGGCCCTAATAAAAGACGAGATCGATTTGTAAATAAGAAATGACAGGAGAAAATTCGCAGATCGCCCAACGTAAACGAACCGCGTCGGTTCTAACGCGAAAGTAAGTAAATAAAAAGGATACGTTACATTTTTTCGGGGAATAGCCGAATACTAGGTTACGCTTTTTAGTATTTTCGATTTGAAAACAACCATAACGCTTGAAAGTCCTGGAAACAGGTCCGAGCTTAAAATACTTTTCCATATTTTCATTCGGAGAAGCAATCTGTGCATATTTTTTAAATAAATACGATTGTATTCAGTATTTTTCTCGAAACTGGCTGAAAACTGTTTCATTTTATATATATTTATATGCATTAAATACATGTATTAAAAAGAAATTAAAACCTACAATATATTTTATAATTGAATTCGGAATTAATTTTATTTCAGCACTGAAATATTAAAATTATTCCCTGGCGCAGTAAATTGATTTTAAACTGCAGGCTTTGTAAATTGTATCAAGAAAATTTAATTATACGTACAACACGCTGTTGAATTATTAAATTACGGATTTTGATGAATCTAAATGAAATGCGAATATGTGAGACATAATAAATTATAAATTTGATTACACCCAATATTATTTTGACTTCAAAGGAAATATTAAAGCATTTGACATAACAAGCAATTTCTATTTAATAGTGACAATACCAAGCATTGAAAATGACTATTTCAAGTATAATTATTCACTTTTTGATCCAGATCCTTTAAATTTCTTGTAATAAATTTTTATGAATGACTAAATTTTTGTAGGTTATGTTGGAAGATAGATTTTTTTCTTGTACAACACCTAACACAAGATTCCAACACCAAAAATTAAAATTTCACTACATATTAGAGAATGTCCAATTTCATATTACACAAAATATCTTGTTACACAATTAATGAGCATCGAAACTCAACAATTTTACTTGGAATTATTACGTGAAAGAAGATTTTTAATTTACTAGTCTTCTGTTAGGTAACGTGTTAAATGATAACAAAGCACGAATTATATTCATCATGAAACTAATAAGATTATATTAATGTATATGAAAAGACTCGTTTTACAATGGCAACTGAGATTATTCAAGCCTAAACAATTTAAATCACAACAAAAATTTCACATGCACGTTACCTATGTCGCTTTTCAACTATACCACTTTGCAACAAAAAAAAGCTCAAACAATTGCATTTTAGGACAGTCTCCGAAATTTTATTATTTAAAAGCATTGAATAATGACAAACAGTATACTGAAATAGTACATAATAATTATGAACAGGTAAAGTACAAAGTTGAGAAGACATAAGATTTAAAAAATATTGTTATACTACTTCCAACCTATTAAACCATCAAATTAAACCATCAAAAGAAGGAACAGGTTTTTACTTTACTTCTGTTTGTTACAACTGACTTAGAGAATTTTTATTTTGCATAAAAATCCACAGTCTGGTAATCAATCCTAGAAAAATTAAAACGAAACGCACCAAGTTTCTTTAAAAAATGGTAGCCGCATTGAATCTTGTTTCGTGCTTTCAAGAACAAAGAAGTCTTCGTCAAAAACATTCCGAAATGGTTTGTTTTCGTGGTAAAGTTTTTAAGATCGGAGGATGCCGATCTCGGAATTATTTATCTTCGAAACATAACGATTTCGGAAGGTTCACACAATGAAACTGGAGTTTTTCTTTAAACTCGATTTTCTCGAAAATTAAGCCCCGTATGAAAAAACTATATTCCTTATTTTCGACTAGACTGTATGTGAGGAATCATCACCTTGCCGGTTGTACAATGATTTCGCAAACACCCTGTATAATTAATATAGATCTACTAAACGTATCATTTAAATTCCCAATCTAGGCCCACACAAAAAAGTTGTAAACTACAAATTTTAATATTTTCTCTGCAATTACAATTGCAATTTGTTCAAAAATTTGTCACGTTATGTAGTAAACTAATTGATCTAACTTCTCAAAAAAAATTTGGTGTGTGCTTAGACCACATGGATGAAGTGAAACTTCTTTCTTTAATTTTGTTTCGAATTTTTATTAACACTTTATGACATTTAATTTTGTATGATTCTATTATTGAAACAATTGGCTTGTGATAGCTAAAATATGATATAAATATTCTTGATTCAATTTTGTCTAAGTGTCTTGCAAATACTGCATCGACAGTTGTTCCTGATCTTGTTGTCGCTTCATTAGGATTATTTACCATTTCCAAACTTAATTTACTCTTAAAAAATTCTATTAATAATTTTGATTGTTCCGATGCAAAGTTCACGTTGAAATCTCCACTTAGCATCATCGGAATTTTATCATATTCTTTATTAAGCAATGCCGAACCCTCAAGCGTATATGCTAATAGAATAGAATTTCCTTTCATCGTTTCATCGTTCCATCGTTTCATCGTTTCATCGCCAGATCGGATTTACTCCTACCGCGTCAAGGTTTTACGCCTAACGCGCCTAAAGAAGTTTTACTTCAAAATCCAAGTCGTAGAGTCGAATATTGATAAAGGTTTCGTCTTTTTAAGAGTGTCCCAATATTTATGGAAGTCACTATATCTTCCATCGTATTCCAAACAAGAGCCACGCGTGTAACACTCCCGGGAGCCAGAACAGAAAACAAAAACGGGAATTGAAATTAATCTGGCACGCGTCACGGTGTTATTATGCGAGGCACGACATACACTACGTCATCCGGGATTAAGCGCGCGAAATCCCGATATTTCCGGCCGCGCGAAATCCGTTTGCTTGTTCTCCTTTTTCTGTATGTTTCTTTTTCCTGCGTACCGTCCGGAGTTGCATTATTGTTAAAACAAACAACGATGGCCGCGGGCAGCCAGAGCGATATCGAGCAACAAACGATTTCGTCCGGCAATCATGGTCCGAGTTTCGCAAGTTTGTCCTTCTTTCTTTTTTTTCAATTCGCCAGGAAGTTTCGAAAGAGAGGCTGGGATCCTCGAAGTTCCGTCGTTTGCCGGCCGAAATGCCCGCGACTGTAATCACGTTCATTTGAGCCTGGATGCATTTTAATGCCGCGGGGCCACCGCGAAGCAACTCGATCCGAAAGTTTTGCTGCCGTTGCTGCTGCGGCCCGCTGCCGGGCAAAAACTTAGGACTCGTTAAGGGCGCCGTGCATTTGCATGACACTTATCAGAAACTCCGGCGAGAGAGGACCTCCCACGGTACACAACCTTGAGGAGGGTCGGACAACGTCGCAGAGGAAGGATTAACGAGGACGATCGTCCTCGACGAGTCCTCCGCCCGAAAACGAGCCACCGGAATCTTTTCGACTTTCAATTGATGAAATTCGCTTGTTATAATGGAGTTTGCTTCTTGCAGTAATTGGATCACAGATCATTCTCCGGGATAGAGTTTTCAATGGTGTTGTTACGTACAAAGAATTGCCTCTGTGTGTATTTCCATCAGAATTTTCTAATCTCTTTCCTGAGGACAGAAAACGGCTGTACTTCCGATAAGAAGATATACAGAATTTTGTAGTTTTATTTATATAATTATATGATTATTTTGAAGTTTTACATATTGAAAACATTTTACATAAAGACAATGTTTGCGAGAAGGAATTTCTTCGATTCGGAATTTAACTCCCAAATTTTTGCGAAGAATATTTTTACCATTTTAGTGTTACTCTTTGTAATTTTGAAAACTTCTATGCTTGGAAATTCTGAAAACAAGTTCTTTTTAGATAACAACAATATTTGCGAGAAAAATTTTGGTAAGAGTTCCTTTTAGCACCCACCTCCGATTGCCTTCAAACTTACTCTGCAGATGTCCTACGAGGTGTCTAACAAAATAAAGATGGCGCTGTGGCGCGGAAATCAAATGAATTTTTTGCTGGGGAAACACAATTTTAATACCGAATTGAGGTTTAAAAGTACAAATCAGGTTTATTAAGCAAACCCCAAGCCCACTAAACCTAACCTAACCTAACCTAACCTAACCTAACCGAACTCAACCTAACCTAATCTAACCAAATAAAGGAATATAACTAGTTTAACATGGCGATGGTTTCTGCACATATAAAAGCCACGTAACAGTCTCTGCGATCGCCCACACAATAGCACAGTTCCTGAAAGATGTCACTCCGTATATTCTTTCCCAATTCCATGCCATTGATCTCACTAAAACACGCGCAACATGTTGGGCCACTTCTTGCGGCTTCCACTCGGGATCATTTTAATTTTATTCATCAGAACTGTCACTCATTGTAGCTTATTAAACTTATTAAAGACAAGAAACAACAGTTCAGGGTGTGTTAATAAAGAAAATGACGGATACCAGTCATTAACGCAAACAGTTTATTGCGCAGGCGCAGAGTATTTTTGCGTCACGTGATCAACCCACATGACTCTACCGGGTATGGGCAATATTTCGGGTAAATTGGGAGCCAATCGGAAGTGGGTGCTAAAAGGAACTTCACCCAGAATTTTTTATGAGTTCATATGATTTCTTTTAAAAAATAACAATGGACCTCTGTAAGTCCTTGACACAAAACAACTAATAACATCAAAATATGTGCCTCCTGAAACCATTCAAATTTCATTTAAAATTGTTCTTTTGCAACTAATATTAGTGGCAAAATCAAGTTGGTAATTTAAGGTGGACCACTCGATATATCAGTCGTGTTCAGTACTCTATATTTTTAGCATTAATTGAAATTCTTCATCAAAGAATAATATTGCACATTGTGCAGAAATTTAATTGCAGATCTAAGAGAAATATTACTTATATTACACGCTTGGGAACGTTCTCTGAAATTTTTAATCAAGTGAACAACTCCAATTGTTCGACGGAAGTTCTTAAAGATAAAGAAACGAGAATAACGTTTTGCGTGTTGTTCCCTGTAAACGCAGCACACTGCGTAACGAAAAACAGAGAAACTTGAGGGGTTGAGCTTTAAAATGCGAGAGCACAGTAGAGTAATACTGTGCCGGAGCAAACGCAGCCCGCAAAAGTTTCCACACTTTCGCAAGGCTATATAAAATATTCTCTGTGCGAACTGAACGTTCCTTGTAAACACCACGTCGTCTTTTTCTTAATTGCTTAATCCCAGAGAAATCCGAAACAATCACAAACACCCGAAAAACGTTCACAGAAACACACCGTTTGCAAATCAATTATGAGTGCATTTTCAAAGCGTTTTCTAGTCTGATGAACTCGTGTGTGATCGTTTGTGTCTTTCTTCCTCTTTTGTTCTGTTCCTTTTTAATATTTTTAATATTCTTCGTAGCTACACAAAGCGCTGTATTCCTTTGATATTGTCTGCCCCTCCGTTTTTCTCCAGAATTTAAATTAAAATTCCCACGCCGCAATTTCTCCAAATAGAAAATAACCTTATATTAATTTTCACACACAAAAGTTCGATTCATACTGCAACAAAAAAATTATATCACGTTTATCTTTAAAACAATTTACGGACAATTTTTACAGGTAACTTTAATATATTTAAAATATTAATATGTTCACTTAAAATAACATTATTTGTTTCATTTATATTTACACTACTAAACTTGAGGTTTTTATTTATAGTAAATAATATCTAATAAAATCGTATAGACGAAGAATTTTAATAAACTCGGCTACAGATATATGCTTTTTTATGTAGCGAATGATTGATGATATTAATTTTTACTCTCAAAAGTATTATTTATATTTACAATGAAAAATTATATTACATTTCTTCGAAATAATTTATGAAGAATTATTACCCATAAATTAAATACAATTCATTTGAAGTATTAAAATGATTACGTAAAATAGCATTGGATATATGTACACTACTGAAATACAAGTTTTTTTTAGTAATTCATGGTAAATAATACTGAATAGGATCGAACAAAATACAATTGAATTCGGGTTTTTTTTTATTTTCAATAAAAATATTTATTGAATATTTCGAATCCACCTTGAATATTTCCGTTACATATAATAATATGAGAAAATGATATTATACAAAAGTAGCACGATGTAGAGGGGGAAACATTGTGATGTAAACATTTCTTATGTGCGTAAGGACATTTCGGAAATTTCAAGGTCCCCTTGATTTTTTTAAATGAAAAGGCCTACTAGTGTCGCCAGATCGCTGAAATCGAGGGGAATACAATTTACCACCTCTTTGATGACCAGAGTAGTATGGAACACGTTGCGCGGCACGTCACGTGACCAGTCTACGGTCTTAGTGGGGGACGTTGGAGTATGCGCAGGAATGGAATGGGAAGGGGAAAACGAGGAGAGGAAAATCAACCCAGTTTTGGGTTGATCTGGCAACACTGAGATCTACTTTTTGTATCATGAATCGATAGAGTATCAAATTCTGCGTAAAAATGTATTTGTTCTCTATATGTCCTAATGTAATAGTTAACGAGATATTATCGAAATAATTTTCCATGTGTTCACATCATATTCAAGTTGAGATTGTAAATTATTTCGATAGTATCTCGTTAACTATTACGTTAGGACACATAGAGGTCAAATACATTTTTACACAAAATTTGATACTCTATCGATTCATGATACAAAAATTAGGTCATTTCATTTAAAGAAGTCAAGGGGACCTCGAAATCTCCGAAATGCCTTCACACACATATAAAATGTTTACATCACAAAATTTCCCTCTCTACACCGTGGAACTTTTGTATACATCATTTTTTCATAATATTGCAAGTAATGGAAATATTCAAGGTGGACAACATGGAAAAAAGTGATAGAAAAGAAAGAACCAGAGAAACCTCGAGGGGAAGAACAAAATTACGAGCCAAAATTTAAAATATGGGATGAGTGAGAGTCCGGAATGTGAGTGAGTGAGATTGTTTGAGGTTAGGGTCGAACGTAGAGAGGTATATGCACGATGCATGGCGAGCACGTGTGAGAGCTAAATAATGTTTCATATCTAGTTATAAGTGTTATATTATTAAAGTATATAAGTAATATGTGTTTCCTATCGTTTATTCACCACAGACGAAGTTATTGCCTCACCCTGTATAGATATTAACAATGCAGTCGTTAGGCAGCATTTTAACATTTTTAAATAGTATATACAGGTTAAATGATTCTGGTTATTGAAGAATTATCACAGCTAGGATTTATAAGGCAACGAAACAATTATTTAGCGATTTGTTTGATTATTTAATTTTGCTTCTTTACTATTGAATATTTTTATTTCTTGGTCCTTTGTGCCAGTAATCCCCGTAACAGTGTCTTTCTACGCGGGTCTCCCACTTTCCTGATTTGATACCCTTAATCTCCTCCTGATCTCCACCTTTGTTATCTGGCATTTTAAGCCGCCCTTTTGCTTGTTCAACCGTCCCTCTGTTTTCATCCCTTCCTTCCCGATGCATCCCGTTTTAAGGTCCTTGATTCTTAATCCCACTTCATTTCATCCCATTCTCCGTATTCCACGTGTCTCTTTCGGACTCCCCTTTTCTAGGATTCTCATCCGTAATCTCTTGGCTTTCTCTCCCGTTCTCCTTTCTCTAGGACTTTCCTCTTCAAGCCCCATTTCTATAGGACTCGGACTCTTTTCCTCTAAATGCGCTTTGATTTAGATATTGAAGCTGCTCGGCCTATTTATCCATCTTCCTTCTCTCCACTTGTGCATTCAGACTCTCAATGGCGCACAGTTGAAGCTCTAAATCTGAATTTTTAATCTTGACAATGGAGTAAACATTTATAGAAATCTACATTTCAAATTGCTAAATATAAATTTAATATAAACATCTAATATAGTATATAATAATTAATATAAATATATTTCTTGTTTCACCGTTTTATTTCACTCGTATAATGTTACACTAAATTCCAGGAAAATTCGTATTTCTTCACAGCTTTCTATTGAATTTCTATTTTTCTTACGAGAAAGCTTAAATAATACAGCTTCGTTTGCATATTAAATTGAACACTCTGAGGGAAACCTCCAGACATTTTTAGATTTTTATTGAAAACTCAGAACAATAAGAAATCAGGCTAGGAAATGAGATTGAGATCAAATATATAAAATGAGATTGAGATCAAATAACTAAAATGAAATTGAATATGAAATGGAATTTTCTGTGGACACTACATTTCTCATTGGTAAAAAATATTCTGCTCAAAAATATGCCTAAAAAATATTTCAAAGAATACGATCATAAAAATGAATTCATAAAAACAATACATATAATATATAAAATCAAAAACGAAATAGAATTTTCCATATATAATTATCTATATTTTTAATTGGTAAAACATACACTCCTAAAAACCACTTCTAAAACGTTTTCTTCAAAAATATTCCTAAAAATTCATTCATAAAAATATATTCAAAGAATATACATATACATAAAATCTGAAATGATATATTAGAATCTTTGATAAACCCTCCACATTAAATTGATAGAAAATGTATTTTTAATCTGAAGCATTGTACAAGATTAAAAGTACAAAATGGAACATTCATAAAACTTCATTTAACAAAGTCGACGGCAATTATTCTCCACCATTTTATCATCTTTCGTTCCACTTCCTCTAGTCTCCCTGCTTTCTCTCAATTTTCCATATTCAGCCATCTCCCATTTCACTCTACATTCATCTCCTGTTTCACAACTCTAAGCTCCAAACAATAAAACTCATTTCACAACCGAATAACTCCTACAATTTAATTCTTCCTACATTCATTAATAAACTGCAAGCCGAACTAAATTCAAGAATTTTTCACTGAAATGCAATCTTCAGAAAAATTCATTCAATAAAGTGCATGGGTATTGTTCTCGTTTCTCATACTTTCAGTTAATCCACTTTCTTTTCAAAATCCTCCCTTTTGCGATTTTTCTCTGCATTCTTTTGTAGCTTGCGACTTCAAACAAAAGGTCTTGTTTCATAACCTCCGATGAAAAACCTTTCAATAATTAATTTAATGTTTATAAAATCGCACTGTTTTAAACACGCCCCACAACTAAAAACAAAGCCCAATCTCCCTAAAACTTCATTTTCCAATATCCATATCCATAATTCTCCATGTATCCCCACTTATTCACTCCTTCGCCACCCATGCATCTGCATTTTACTGCTTCCGGCTTCAAACAAAAGGACTTGTTTCATAACCTCCGATAAAAAACCTTATAATAATTAATTTATTGTTTATAAAATCGCGCTGTTTTAAACAAAGCCCAGAACTAAAAACAAAGCCCAATCTCCCTGAAACTTCATTTTCCAATACCCATATCCATAATTCTCCATGTATCCCCACTTATTCACTCCTTCGCCACCCATGCATCTGCCTCTTACTGCTTCCGGCTTCAAACAAAAGGACTTGTTTCATAACCTCCGATGAAAAGCCTTATAATAATTAATATATTGTTTATAAAATCGCGTTGTTTTAAACACACCCCAGAACTAAAAACAAAGCCCAATCTCCCTGAAACTTCATTTCCCAATATCCATATCCATAATTCTCCATGTATTCCCACTTAATTCGCTCCTTCGCCGCCTATGCACTCTCCATTTCACAACCATAAACCTCAAAGCAAATAACCACGGAGCCCAGACAACCTCCGAAACATTTAAATTCAAGCGAATTTAGTATTTTAAATTCAAGTGGAGCGCGCATCGCTTCTCTGATGTATTCCGCAGGAATGGAAACCGAAACAAGGTCCCCGGAAAAAAATTAATTTAACAGAATCCGTGGCCATTATTCTCGTTCCCCGTATCTTCTTTCACGCAACTTCCTTCTGGCCGTCGTCCTCCAAACCCCGAGCATGCATCTTTTCCCTGCATTTTCCCTTTCATCCTGCCTGTGCCTCCTGTTTCGCAACCAACTCCATCCCGAAAAGTAACGCACAAACGAACGACGACGATATGCACCTGTGCTTTCATGCTCTCCCACTATCACAGCTTTCTCTCTCTCTCTCTCTCTCTCTCTCTCTCTTCTCTCTCTCTCTCTCTCTGATCCTCTTACTCTCTTTCTGTCCTTGGTTCTCTTTTGGAGGCGGTCGTTCCTCTTTGATGTCACTTCCCAGACTCCGTGTGTACCATGGACCAAGGGAACCGATGGAGGAGGGAGAGATGATTTTCTCCCTCACTCTCTCTCTCTCTCTCTCTCTCTCTCTCTCTCTCTCTCTCTTTCTCTCCCTGAGGAGAGAGTCAGAGAGACGACCAAAAACGCTCTTCAAAGCATAGATTTACGTTCCAGCGGCGCTTTCCACCGGCGAGAATGTTTTCCTATTCCATGTATCCGGCGGCGACGCGTGCAGACGCGAGAGAAAGAGAGAGAGAAAGAAGAGAGGAGAGGAGAGGAAAGGCCGCGCTTTTCCAAGGGTAAATCGGCCCGCTGGCGAACGCTTTAATCGCCCATCCTTTGGGATAGAGGGAAACACGCTTCAAACGACGATGAACCTGCGGTCGACCTGGATTTTTCACCCGACGATACCCCCGAATTTCCAGCGAACTGTCCATCCGCGAGCAAATTTCCTTAAACGCCCCCCTCCATGTTCACGAAGCATGATGCTACTGCACGGTTTCGGTGAGAAAAATTGTGTTGCAGCGGAATTGAGATTGATAATTACACTGCGGATTTTTGTGCAAAGAAAAAATCCTCTGCTTCCATAACAAGAAGAAGAAGTTCAGTAAAAATCTATTTCCTCTTTAAATAATTCGAATCAATTTAATATAACAGTGTTCGCTAATTCTTTTCATATTTTCACCGTTTCGTGTCCCTTTTACTCATTTTCGTCAGAAATGCATAGAATCCTCAGCTTATTCGTGATACTGAGTTTGTATGGGCTATGATTACTTTCTGTAGAATTACGGAAAGCAAATAAACATTTTGGTTTTAGATTAGCTCGAGGTTAATATTACAGCTTCGTACTGCTGAAAGTTTAACAAAGTTCAACAAAGTATGAAAAATATTCTCGTATATAAAACTTCATAGCAAATGTGAGCTGTGCTTATTATGATGAGTAGATAAAAAGTAAAACTAATACAAATTAATTGTACGAGGACAAACATGGACTCATTTTATAGTTTGAACACCCCATTTTCGCAGTTTATTTACATTATCTGGTAATTATTTACATTAGGGGCTTCCTCACCGATTTTGATGACGTTGAAATATGTTGTCAAGGTCGTCATTCTGAACAACTTTTTCCGGTAAACCTTACGTTTAGGGGAGGATGCTCCGATGACCTTGACCTTCACATATGTTGTTGAGGACAACATTCTGAACAACTTTTGTCATTACAACTATCCGGTGCTCGGTCTCAGTTTTCGAGATATTTGCAAAAAACTATTGCTAATAGTGTATTAAATTTTCCGTATTCTTCCACGCTCCGTGGCAACGTAAACCTGTTCCGGGGCCGCATCTGTTTATTTTTTGTTTGTAAACACGTTGTGGGGATGAGAAGCGACAATACCACACCCACCCACCCAGTGTTTCTAAAAAGAAGGCTCTCACATTATACGATATAAAATCAACTGAGACGAATACAGCATACATGTATTATATTATCGCATTTGATAGTAAAACAAATTGCAAAACCTAACCCAGACCTAACCCAGACCAATACAGCATACATGTATTATATTATCGCATTTGATAGTAAAACAAATTGGTATTGGTTTCAGTTGATTTTACATTGTTTAATGTGAGAACCTACGTCTCAGAAACACTGGGTGGGTGTGTGTGGTGTCGTGTGTTGGTTAGGACTAGGTGGCGGGGGGCGGAGAGCACGCAGACAAAATTATGAGTATCTCGAATAGTATCTATATCAAACTGAGAATTTTATTCTGTATTTAAATGGTCTAATGGATACATAGAATTCATTATTTCCAAAAAAGCATCAATGCGTTTATCAAAATTGTACGTTCTTTTAAATAAAAATTCGGCAATATAATTAGTATAATGATAATCACGTATGCCATAGCGAAGAATGCTAGCAATAGTTTTTCGCAAATATCTCGAAAACTAAGACCGAGCACCGGGTAGTTGTAATGACAAAAGTTGTTCAGAATGTTGTCCTCAACAACATATGTCAAGGTCAAGGTCATCGGAGCATCCTCCCCTAAACGTAAGTTTTACCCTTTTTCCTATACATGTTACCGCCGCTCAGCTTTAGTTTCCGAGATATTCGCAAAAAAGTTTCAACATCTCGAAAAGTGATCAGAGTAGGTCTGGGTTAGATCTGGGTTATTTATATATTATTTATAGATTTATATATTTATATACTGGGTTATTATATATTTTCTTGATTGTTGCAGATATCCAAGAATTCGTATGGTTTCATGCTTAATACTCTGTATGCTAACGTAGCTGACAATGAAATGAGTTCGCGTTCGACACGATTCATTTCATGTTTCAGTTCGTAAACATAAACAGACAAGACAGTGGGTCTCAACTGATTGAAGTCGTTTTAAGTTGTGACCGTGGCCGCGTTATCGGCGGCCACAATTTCAAATCTAACCCAGACCTACTCCGATCACTTTTCGAGATGTTGAAACTTTTTTGCGAATATCTCGGAAACTAAAGCTGAGTGGCGGTAACATGTATAGGAAAAAGTTGTTCAGAATGATGACCTTGACAACATATTTCAACGTCATCAAAAACGTTGAGGAGGCCCCTAATGTAAATATTTACCCATTATCTTGTAATATGTTTTTGAAACGCCTCAAAACTGAAGTTTCTTCCTCTTCACAACGACCCTCCTAAAACTTCATAAGCCCATCAGTGCCCATTTAAACTTTCTCTACTAACTTTCTTCGTGTATACCATACAATATTGAGATTAAGTATGCTCACATTAGAAGACACAGTGAATATATGGAGTGTGCAAAATCTACATTTACCATTTTTCAGTGAACTACAAGATTGAGCATATTATTATCTTTCTGTTTTATTTTTTTCAGGTTAGACGTTGCTTAAGAGCCAATGAGAATAATAGCAACAATAAACTAACAAGTTGAAAGAAATCTGGCATCAAGATCCGTTAGTAGATTCAAGAAAGACCTTCACGGATAAGAAACAACACGACCGACTTGGAATTTTCTTCTGAAGCACAGAAAGTAACATTCTTTTGAAACATTTATCATTAAACAAATTTATATACCGCAACGAATATTTTCCGTACGTTGAAAAATAATTCGATCAGCCCTTCAATCATTATCAGATATAAATTAAATCTTCTTCATCTTCAATTTTGAAATAAATTCATTGTAAATATACAGATGGCAGATGATATATCAAAATGATCGAATAGTAAATCTCAAATAAGAATTAGAAAATAATAAGTGATTACAAAATTTGTAATCTCATTTTCAGCCACAGTAACCAATTTATAAATCATTATCAGGCACATTTCACTGCGTTCCCGGGTTCTATCTCAATTTTATAGCAATTGTATCATAGAAAGGAACTACAAAACAGCAGTCTTCATCAACAATTTCTACAATATTATCAGAAACAGATCTCAATTCAAAATAAAATTAAAGATCTCAATTTTCATAGTTGAAGCACTTAATAAAAGTAATGATCTCAATTTTCGTAGTTCAAAAGATTAATAAAATTAAAGATCACAATCTTCACAGTTCAAACACCTAATAAGGTAAAGACCTCAATTTTTATAGTACAAACAATTAATAAAGTTAAAGTTCTCAATCTACACAGTTCGAACAGTTAATAAATTGAAAGTTCTCAATCTTCACAATTCAAACACTTACCTAATAAATATAAAGATCTCAATCTTCATAGCTAAAACACTTAATAAAAGTAAAGATCTCGATCTTCGCGGTTCAAACATTGAATATAATTTAAGATCACAATCTTGACAGTTCAAACACCTAATAAAAGTGAAGATCTCAATCTTTATAGTTCAAACACTTAACAAAATTAAAGATCACAATATTTACAGTACAAACAGTTAATAAAATTAAAGATCTCAATGATTATAGTTCAAACAGTTAATAAAATTAAAAATGTTCATTTCCATAGTTCAAAAACTTGACAAAGATTAAAGATTAAAACAGTTAAAACACTAAATACAAGTAAAGATCTCAATTTTCATTGTTCAAACAATTAATGAAGTTAAAGTTCTCAATCTTCACAGTTCAAACAGTTAAGAAATTGAAAGTTATCAATCTTCACAATTCAAACACTTAATAAATTTAAAGATCCCAATCTTCATAGTTGAAGCACTTAATCAAATTAAAGATCTAGATCTTCAAAGTTCAAACATTGAATATAATTTAAGATCACAATCTTGACAGTTGAAACTGTTAATAAAATTAAAGATCTCAATGTTCGTAGTTCAAACAATTAATAAAGTCGGAGATCACAATATTGACAGTTCAAACACCTAATAAAATTGAAGATCTCAGTTTTCACAGTTTAAACACTGCCCTAAAAATCCCAAACCAACCCCACGAATCCCTCAGGCTCGTCATCGTCAGAAATCCAGCATAAACCAATATCTCCATTGTTTCCAGAGATTTCAACGCCGAGGAACGAACGAGCAGCACGACATTCAGCGTTCACCGATACATAAAATGAAATTCCTTCGACGAGACTGGCGATCGCAGGGACCAATGCGTTCCGCCGGCTTCTAGTTCACGGCTCCGTGAGATCCTCCGTCAACATCGTGAAAGGAATCTCTCACCGGAAGAAAAGATAAAGGTCTGGACGCGTCAGGTCGATCGGAGAAAAAACGAGAAATTCAAATTCCGTGTGAAGGCGTGACGAAATTGTTTCGCCGGACAAGAAGGCAGAGAAATTCGGGCGACGATAAATTCGGATCAGCGGCGCGAAATAAATCCTCGAACACGCCGAAGCGGCGTTACAAGGCCAGAGTGTGTTTCCGGTTCGGACAGAAGATCGGTCGAGCGAATTCCCGTGGACGCGGGAATAAATTGAAAGAAATACAGAGGAACAAAAGGAACGTTGATAAACGGTGAGTAATGCGGACGCGTATTGCACCCGCGTGACGAACGAACGGCCGCGTGTAAATTCCTCAGGGTGCGGGGGCAGCTCGCGATTGCTGAACTTCAACGTAGATTGTTTGTCAGGCTCGTTCGGCGTCTCGTTCGATGTCTCGTTCGATGTCTCTGATCGTCTGATTTTTTAGAGGCTTGGCTGAGGCGAGAAAACCTGAGAAGAGTGCTACACCAGATCACTGGAGACACGGCGTTGAGAAAATGCAGAAAACATTGAGACTGTGAGAAGATTTTACAAAACGAGGTAGGAGAAGGATTTTATAGACGTGTTGGAGAGAAAAGAGAAACGTGGAGGGAAAAGCAGTGCTATTTTAGAAGAATTTAATTAAATTTAATAGTAGAGAAGAAAAATCTTAAAGCTGAGAGGCAATATGGAGGATTTTAGTAAAATGCGAGGAAAGGATTTTAAAGGATTACTGCAATAAAGGTTTAAAGAGGTTACGAGAAGAATACGAGAAGAGAACTTGAAGAAAAGTAGTGCAATTTTAGAAAAAGAAAGATTAAGAGAAAGTGTGGGAGAAAGATTATAAAAGCTTAGAGGCAATAAGGACGACTTTAAGGACGTGTAAGAAAAGGATTTTAAAGAAACGCTACAAGAAACATTTAAGAAGGATACAAGAAGTATAAGATTGAACAAAAATTTAAAGATGTATTTTCGAGAAGTGTAAGAAGGAAAGTTTGAATGTAAAGGAGTGGTTGCTTAGAAGAGGTTAAGGGGAAGACTAAGAAAAATTGTACAAAGAAGATTTTATGAGAGACAGAATACAAGGAGGATTCTAAAGACGAGCAGAAGAATTTTAGAGAAATACTACAAAAAAGATATAAGAAATATAAGAATAATAAAAATAGTCAAGAAGAAGAATTTTGGAGAAGTGTAACAAGAAAAGCAGTAGAATTTGTAAAGAGGGTAAGAAGCAGACTAAGCAAAATTGTAGAAGGAAAATTTTGTGAGAGAGACATTTTAAAGAAGTACAAGAAAAAGATTTTAAATAAATGTTACAAGAATCATGAAAGAAAGATATTAGAAGTATAAAAATAAAAAAATTCTAGAAAAGTGTAAGAGAAGCATTCAACAGAAATATTAGAAGAAACACTTATAAAGGATTACAAGAAGGAAAACAATAGGCAAACATTTAGAGAAGTGCAAGAAAAGGTTTAAAGGAAATACCAAAAGAAAATTTCAAGGCAGATATAGGTAGGAAAGGAATATTGAAAATTTTTAAAATAGGAAAAGAATTTAAGGGAAGTACCAAAAAATTTTTTAAGAAAGATATAACAAGACAAGCAATAAGAAAGGTTTTAGAAAAAACTATAAGAAAAGGATTAAAGGGAAGTACAAGAAGAAAATGTTAAAAAGTGTACAACTAGAGAAATAATAAGAAAACTTTTAAAGAAACGTATAAGAATGAATTCAAGGGATTCATGAAAAGAAAATTTCAAGAGAGATATAACAAGAAAAATGTTAAGGATAAAATGAGGACTTAAAAGAAATAAAAGATTAAAATTTTTAAAATAATATACCAAAGAAATATAATTACAAAGATTTTAACGGAGACAGTAAAGAAAGAATTTAATAGAAGTGCATGAAGCAATTTATGAAAATATATAAGAAAAGACGTCGAACATTGAATAAGAAGAATCTCAGAGAAGAGCAAACAAAAGGGTTTACCACATTTATAATGAAAGGTTTTCGGAAAGAAGAGGGAAAGTTTGAAGAAGAAGGATATCGGAGCAACGTGACAAACGGAATGATTTAAAAGAATTGTAAAAAGTTACAACAAGATTTTCAGAACAGTGCGAAAGAACTTTAGAGAAGTGTAAGGAGGTGTGACTTGAAGCAGAAGACAGATTAGAGTGTGCTGGTTGTAGGGGGGAGGAAGTTTTCTATGAGTGAGTTTGGGAGGAAGATGTAGAAGAGAAGAGGATATTTGCCTGGGAAAGAGGGAAACTTGTGGAATATAGTGTGAAAAAAGATGTGGAAGAAGCTACTGTAAGAATATAAGTATATCAAAAAACGTAGATCATAAGAAGGAAAACCGAGAATTGAATTTCCGACCTTGAAAAAATATTTGGAGAAGCAAGGAAAATTTGCCCGTGTACCGAAAATTAAAATTATTTATTAGAAACGTTTAAAAGCTTCAATCTGTAAGCTAGAGAACTCTTTTTGAATCTGAATAGAGAAATTTTAGGAAAAAGAGAAAGTCTAGTACCTACGAGATCAAACTCCCAAGAAACAGAAGAAAAATTGTGTAATCTTTTGGAAGAAAGAACGTGTGCAAAATTCATGGCGAAAAGAGAATTGTAATTTAAAATTCTGAGTAACACAAGACATTTTGGGAAGTATTATCAAAAAAAGTTATAAGTATAATATAAGGAAATTAAGTAAAATCAAGTTGAAGAGAGAGAAGATGTAAGGGAGATTGGAAACAGAGGAGAGGTAAGAAAAACACCGAGAAACCGAGAAAAAAAGGAATTGGTCCGGGGGTGTCTCGTAAAAGAGATACAAGAGATGCGGAAACTTCAAGAAAAGTAGAATGTCTTAAGGTAAATTGTAGGAACAGTTAAACATATTCTGGAGTTCAAAGTAAACTTGGTAAGAAGTATAAAGTAACGTCTACTCGTTGATCATCACGAAAGAAAGACTCCCGTGAAATGCGGCAGCATAACCCATGAAATATTTAAAAGAATCACAAAGCGAATCTGCAGAATAAATTCGAAAATAATTGAAGCGTTTCGTAAAAACACTTTCCGAGATTTAAACCAATCAAAGCCTCAAGTTGCTCAGAGATTTGAATCACTCAAAGATCCAAAATGTAATCGAAGATTTAAATCTTTGTAATTGTAATTAAAGATCCAAAACGCAAATAGCGATTTAAAGAAATGTTCCACACAACAAAATCAAAAGATAATTAGGTCAAAGGGGGAATTTAACACAAAACAAGTGTAGAAGAAGTCAAGATGGACGCTATGGGTAACCATTGGCAGTTTACTTGAGATTAAGTGCTCGTCAAGCACGTTATTCCACTCACTCAGCGTGTTAGTGTCGATCCCTGATGGCGCAATACAACATAACTCATTGGCGGCCATTAAATGACGATAGAAGCCCCATTGAAGATCTTACGGCTAGTCATAAAAGTTGCACATGCCGGACGGTATAAAAATCAGAGCGTCCATTTCCTTCGCTAAACTAACCCCGTTCATTCTTTAGTTTTCTTTATAAACAAATCGAAAGTGAATTGTTGGAACAATGCCACAGACTCGTGTATATCGAATAGTGCGCTCTGTACATATGGTTGATAGATGAAGTAGATTTTTGTAATTGTGTCGTTGGTATAGTGATAAAGAACTATGATGGCGGGTACGGGGGTAAGTGTCGGAGGCGCCGGGATGCTGAGGACCAGGCGTCGAGACATTAGTGTGAAGCCTAATAGGAAGCTAGACCGGAAGTCCTCCAGAGGAATGATCTATGAAAACGAGGAGCTAAGGCTGAGGACTATTCACATAAACGCTGAAGTGGAACAAGGTAGGATACGGATTTTAGACAAGAGTTTTTCGTATTAATATTGCGTGTATTAACAAATAATTCATTATACATATTTCGTTTGAAATGTAATATTCTTCTTGGACTACCGTAATAATTAGGTTGTGGATTTTATGCACTTATGACAAAAGTGAGACGATCAAATTTAAAACAGAGAAAAGATTAAATGAATTTAAGAATATCAACATATTTACAGATTTTTAAAAAATAATTAAATAAATTAATAATTTTTTAGTTACTCCTGCTCTTCGCAATTCATGCAGAAAATTTTTATTTCGTATAAGGACCCCAATCTATTAATAATATTCATTTGCGTTGTCCAATGTTTGTCTTTTTTCTATTATTGCAAAAGAAAAAGAAAGAAAGAGAATGCGTCATTTTACTAAAAGATAATAGTCGAATATTTACTGGTGCATTCAATAAATTTAACTTAATAACTTAAACATATATTTTTTTAAATATATTCATATTTAGATGAAATTTCTTATCGCTTGTAGGCTAGAAGTTTCAACATTATAAATACAGCATGTTATTATATCTCATAAATATTGAGAATGAATTACATATAAAAAGAGACTACGTGTTAACAACTGCAATTTCAAGAAAATAGCAAATTTTTTTACGTAAAGTTACAATTAAAATAATCTTATATATATAGTAAATTTAATTTTTAATTTTAAACGAAATTTATTTCTACGAAAGAAGGCATAGTTTAATATAGTTTAAAATGGCTGAAACTAAGTTTATCTAGAATACAATAATTGGAAAGTCAAGTAAATAAATGAATGATAATATGAAACAATATCACAACAGAAACTAGTTAAAATTAAAGAAAACAGTATATTAGGTAGTTCCACGGAGATACATTTGGTACCACAGACTGTCTTACAAAAATTGATTTAGAAAAATGGCTGCCACGTCTTTGCCGTTTGAGATATTTCCCTAAAATTTTCAGCGAAAACTATTTAAACATCAAACAACAAGATGTATCTACTCAATTTTTAATGAACAATAATTTGATATATAAAAAGTATTGTTAAATTCCCCTTGTTCTTTAACCGTTCAAAACTTTGTAATCTTAACCCGTCAAACCCAGTTTGGAAAAATGGCTACCACATCTTTCAGGTTTGAGACGTTTAGCTCAAATTTTCAGAAAATACTACTTCAACATCATACAATAAGATGTGTAATATTGAGTTTTTAATGAAACATAATATTTATAAAAAAATTATTGAATTTCTACTATTCTTTAACCGTTCAAAGCTTTGTAACATCTTAACCCGTCAAACCCAGTTTGGAAAAATGGCTACCATATCTTTCAGGTTTGAGACGTTAACTCAAATTTTCAGAAAATACTACTTCAACATCATACAATAAGATGTGTAATATTGAGTTTTTAATGAAACATAATATTTATAAAAAAATGGTTGAATTCCTACTATTCTTTAATCGTTCAAAGATATGCAACCTTAAGGGCGAAACTTAAGCATTGAAAATGATTGAAATATTATCGACCGAGGACAAAAATCAACGATGATGATCACCATCTAGGAACATTAATGTCATAGTGTTGGCAAGCCTGATTCGCCGGTACTTCCCGCTACAAATAGACGCCGTCGAACACTAGATCCGTGCATTGAGTCCGCAGCGAACTATTTTCGAAACTTGGCCAAACCCGGCAAGTTAGCCCGGCCGCCGGCAGTTCCAGCCGCCCGAGAGCTTATGCGAATTTTGCGACAGCTTCCTCTGGACAATTCGCGATCAATCTCCGATTCCGAACACAGGCTCGAAGCGCACCGCGAAATCAAAACCGTGAACACGAAATTCGGCGAACCGTGCTCGGACACGGGAAAACGAAAAACAGTTTGTTGCTTCTTTTCTTAGTAAACGTTGTGCGTTCGAAGAACTATCTCGTTTTCATAGTGAAGCCCGTTTCCATTGAAGCAAGCTACCCGGAAATGAACGGCAACCATGACAGTGGAGTCAGTAATATCGTGATCGAACTGATAATTCTGCTGAACAAGTGACTAGGCGGTTCTTGGAATGGTAAGTCGTTGCGGCCGATTATGCGAACTTTTGTGTCTCCGTTTATGGAAACTGGGACTGATCGTCGTTTGATCGCCTCTGTAAGGTGCATTGTCTCCTTAACTTCCGGATGATGTAGAATATTGCAAAAATATAGTACTTTATGGAATTATTATGGAAGTTTTTGGTGGAGATTATATAGAACAGTGTGCATCATAAATGCATACAATTTTGTACTTTATAATGACACTGCATACAATTTCTTCAGTTTAATAATGTTAAAGATGATTCTGAATAATGTCCACGACAACTAATATAGCATGAAAGATAAAAAGGAAGTATAAATAAAGATAAACGCACAGAACGATGTTTGAGGTAATACAAAAAGTTTGTTCCACAAAAATCAAATACACTGTAAAAGATAAAAAAAAAACAAATAAGTGAAAGCGTCAAAAAATGTACAAAACAGTTAATTGTCTAATAAAAGAGCTTTTATAAAAGTCTAGTACCAAATAAAAGACCAAGAAATGATAAACATTACAAAGCTATTATTTAGATAATAAAAGAGTCTCCCTAAACAATCTAATACAGTAAAAGATAAAAATGTAAAAAAATACACTACAATGCAGAAACAATTGTTGAAGTGATAAACAGATTCTTTTTTATAAATGTAAGAAGCAATACAAAATAAAGAAGTCAATACAAACACAAATAAATATGTAACACATTCAGGAAATCAAGAAGTTTTTCTTAAAAATCTAGTACATAATAAAAGTATAAAAGAAGAAAAAGTAAAAATTCAGGAAAATATAGAAAATAATTTTTGGAGGCATAAAAAAAGCTTTTTCTTAAAAAGCAAATATATTAGATTATAAATTGATCTTTAATAGAAAATAATTAGAATAGAACATAGAAAAAGAAGCAACTCAATTGACAGGGTAAATGAAAGCGTTTTATAAACGATCTAATACACAATAAAACTTAAAAAAATATGTGAAAATGCACAAAAATATATGAAACAATAATTGAGATTATGGAGAAACTTTTTCTGTTGGGTTAAATGGCGACAAAGCATGCGCGGCAATCATGGAAGCGTTTAAATCCCACAGAATATTATTCTAGAGGCGGGGAAACTCGGGATGTCCGCGATTTTCTTGAAATTTGTTTGCTCACGGAGCCAAGAAAAGCTTTGCTCTGGCAGCCATTCTTGCGGCAGGCGTCCGCTAGTTGTGTTCCGATCCTCTAAGATCCCAGATGTCGTCTCGATACACGAATTCCTCTAGAATGACGACTCCCTCTGACCACGCGGAAATGTGCGTTTTGAAAGTCAAAACAGTTTCGACGTCCGGTGAAATGTTGACGTTGCCCAAGATTTATTAAAGCGGCGCCACAGACACACCGATGTATCTCGATGGAGGATCGAGTTCAAAGCGAAACTCCCGAGATCATTTTCGACGTAATTCCCTTTCGTTCAGTGATCACAGAAATTCATGTACTCGAGCGGTAACAAACACCAGAAGATATTCCAAGTTTTCCCGTTTCGTGCGGCTGAACCCCTTTGATTGCGGTAGCATCTGTGGAAAATTGTGATCCTTTGATTTTTAACTCCAGTACGGGGAGACTCGGGTCCATTCTGACCCAACGTTTCATCTAAACGTATCTTCGAAACATTAACAATTTCCAACTAAATTCTAATTTTTAGAAACCTGTTCAAAACATTAATTATTTCCAACTAAATTCTAATTTTTAGAAACCTGTTCAAAACATGAACTATTTCCAACTATATTCTAATTTTTAGAGACCTGTTCGAAACATTCACTAATTTTATCTAAATTCTAATTTTTAGAAATCAGTTCAAAATATTAAGTATTTTAATCTAAATTCTAATTTTTAGAAACCTGTTCAAAACATTAACTATTTCCAACTATATTCTAATTTTTAGAGACCTGTTCAAAACATTCATTAATTTTATCTAAATTCTAATTTTTAGAAATTAGTTCAAAACATAAACTATTTTAATCTAAATTCTAATTTTTAGAAACCTGTTCAAAACATTAACTATTTCCAACTAAATTCTAATTTTCAGAAATCAGTTCAAAACATTAACTATTTCCAACCAAATTCTAATTTTTAGAAATCAGTTCAAGACATAAACTATTTCCAACTAAATTCTAATTTTTAGAAACCTGTTCAAAACATGAACTATTTCCAACTAAAATCTAATTTTTAGATATCATTTCAAAACATTAACTATTTCCAACCAAATTCTAATTTTTAGAAATCAGTTCAAAACATAAACTATTTCCAACTAAATTCTAATTTTTAGAAACCTGTTCAAAACATGAACTATTTCCAACTAAAATCTAATTTTTAGAGATCATTTCAAAACATTAACTATTTCCAACTAAATTCTAATTTTTAGAAATCAGTTCAAAAGATTAACTATTTCCAACTAAATTCTAATTTTTAGAAATCAGTTCAAAACATTCGCAATTTCCATCCAACTTCTAATTTTCGCAGTCAGTTCAAAACATTAACTATTTTAATTGGATCCGATGAAATGGCCACCTAAGTGTACAGTTGATATACAACAATTTTGGATAGATATGGATATGATTGATATAAAATAACATTTTCTTTTTTTAATATATTGTAAGGAAGCCGAAGCAAACGCTTATCTTTTAGATCTAAAAAAAATTCGAAAATGATGCCTTCGGAATTTTTATGGAAAGCAAGGTTAAGCCCTGGAACTTCTTTGAAAGAGCATTTTCATGGAACGGGAAATATTTTAAATCCTTATAATAGAATTTCTATACAAACAATTTATTTAGAAGTACTTATTTAATAGTTGTTCATGTTTTCCTACAACGTACACCATATTTATGGAAACAGGAATGAAACGTTCTCAATTATACATGTTTTATTTCCAATTTATCGAAGCAAAATAATTAGAAGAATAGTTAACATTTTGTACACCGGAAACCAATTAATCGGTTTTTCAATATTTGTGCTGTACTTACAGGAACCTTAAAAATCTTCTTTCACATAATAATCTCAAACGAAATAGTTAAATTACGTTACTGAGTGTGACTTGTTTGTTCACGAATGAAATTGCTATTGCTGTTGAAAGATCCATTAAAAAATCCTTCGCCATGGACCATAGGCGTCCAAAAATTATGAAATAATTACCTGTAAATATTGTGTTAATATGTCTGACTCAAAAAAATTTCAAAAATTGTGTAAGACTTTCTATAAACTGACGAAAATTTGAGCGTTCGCTGCCTGTCAGAACGAGCCGTAATTTTCAGATACCCAGGCAATTAAATCAGTCTGGGAGGAAAAGTAACAAAAACAACAATATTTCGTTAGCCATGGGCTGCAGCTTTTTCGCCGTGCTTTTGACAGACGTAGCAAGGGTGCACTGACATATTAAATGACCATCCGGAGGGGAAAAAGTGCGCTAGCGTACCAGTAAAATGCGAGTTTCCGGTTTCACCTGCACAGTTTGAGGTCCAACTAATTTTCGCAAGAATTCAATAATTCTCCACCGAAATGTTTGTTACCCTCACCGTTCACATTCTCGAAAATTTGACTTATCGTCAGAAGTAACAATATCAAAGCACTCATAAATTATTAAACTACATTTCACGTGCTGCTAGCAAACGTAATCAATATAATTCAGCTGAAACTGCGTCATAAGCCGAAACTGCCATAAATCGCGCGAATATTGGAATAATAAAACAAAATTCAATAAAAACAATTGAATATAAAGTATGATGCAATGAATTTACACAATTAGCTGCGGAAGTGTTAAACACAGGCGTGTTTATTTGATAACCATCATTATGTTTGCTTGATTTACCGTGTGGGACTCCAATGCGGCGAATAAAGTTTCACGCACTTCTTAGTAATTCGAAGGATAATATTCAAATTACAATTTTCTCTTCCACATGGTTAGTTTCTAATACAGTAACACTAGAACATTTGTGCCAAAAAAATTTATTTGAAAAGGAGAACCCGAGAGTTTTGTTCGAAGCGAACGTAAAGCAAACAGCAGTTGCATTCCCTGCGGAGGAGTCGTGTCAAATAAAAAACCGAGCCCTCGTCTGTACAATTTGTAAATCCATTAAGCTATGTGGATCTGGTCTATTTAAAGTATACGAGTGCACGGCGTCAGCTTTTTTCGGACAACTCGAAACCGCTTCGATCGTATCTACACCTGTATCGGCCGCGCAATTTCGAGGGGGTCTGTTTTCTCAGCGTCCCGCGAAAACCAGACGCCCTGTGCGTCACGGATTATTTTCAGTCGTTTTTAAAATGCTTGACAACCAACTGATAAATAGCACGGCAACAGCACGCGTGGATGTCGGCGTAAATCACAGACACGCGCGACAAAATTTTACCGGATCTCGTAGCTAATTTGGAGAGGCTCCTTCTTCTTCAAACGTTTCAATCAGAAGCCTTTGTATTTTAATCTTTTTTTGTAAAATACGAGGGAATATATAGACTAACAAAAATTAATGGTATTTCTCTTCCGAGTTGTTTTTCATTAACACAATAAGATATTTCTTCTATTATGATTTATACAGGGTGTCCCATTTAAGTTGAGATTGTGAAAAATCTCGAAGACATGTGATTTAAAAAAAATAACAAACTGACACATGTTCTTTAGTGTTTCGAGTGGGGAGTCAAGTGACACTATTAGTTTTTTAATGCGTGGACGTTTTCAAGATTATTTCAAGGTCATTTTGACTTTTATCATAAACCCACACTTTTTATTCCAAAATCATATTCTACGTAAAAAATGCACAACTTTTGTTTGAAACATTTTTTTGTAATTTCAATATTTCTTAAGATATGTAGAGAGACATCTTCTAAAATTTATGCTGATACCACATCTGGTAGGCTTACAATAAAGTTTACGATAAACATCAGCTAAATATTGTAAGAAATATTGAACTTGCAAAAAAATGTTTCAAACAAAAGTTGTACATTTTTTACGTAGAATATGATTCCGGAATAAAAAGGATGGGTTCGTGATAAAAAAAGTCAAAATGACCTTGAAATAACCTTGAAAACGCCCACGCATTAGAAAACTAATAATGCCATTTGACGCCTCCCACTCGAAACACTAAAGGACATGTGTCAGTTTGTTATTTTTTTTAAATCACATGTCTGAGATTTTTTACAATCTCAACTTAAATGGGACAGCCTGTATGAAATTCAGAATTATGAGTAGACTGCTGGATCTTAAATCGTCATTTTTATATTGAATATCATGGAAACTGAAACGAGAAAAAAATGCCGTTCATTGTCTAAAATATTCCTTGTAGTCACACTGAAATAGAAGCAATAATTTTTATTCATACATATGTCTCCTTGCATGTTGGGAAGTATAAATACATAAAGATCCACATGAGGGTCAACAAAACGCAAATATTAACAAAAAGAAACAGTATTCTGATTTTTTTCGTGGTACTTTCTAACGAGCGAATTTCTAGCCAACAAAACAACTCCTGTTACAATTTGTATTAAGTGACCAATATACACGAGAATTCTCATAAATATTTCCAATTTGACTAATTTCTCAGGAGCGTATTGGAGCCCATTGAAACAGGACATTAAAGAGAGCTCGCGAGTCATTTAAACAAAAACATACAGCTAAACCGTAAATCCGCCAGTGCCGAGCCTATTAAACAAACAATATTGCTTTACTCATTAGCACCCTCAATACTTGAATCGGTACGCGATGTATTAATACCTCCCTTAACATCAATAAACGGCAATTACTCAAGGGAGCAACACGTTGCCACGAAGTTGTCGACACGTGTATGTAGATTTTTCGGAATGCCAGTAAACATGTTAGGATCCGCATTAACCAATGCGATGACCCAATATCTGTCGGCGTCGAAACAGAACAGGGGCGCTGAGTCCCCGATTAGCTCAGCAGAAACCAGAGCCAGTGCTGGAGTAACCAATAACTGCTTAGGGCATAAGTGGGGCACCATAGAAATTTTCTGAATTTCACATTTCTCGCATAGTAATAATATTGCTAAGTGTTGATGTGCGCGTGTGTGCAAGTGGAAAGCCCGAAAGAATAGCAGAAAAATGAAAATCAGTAGCGAGCGAGCAAAATTTTAGGATAAACTTCCGAAAAGACCTTACCTCCAATTTTTTTTATACTCTGGATTCTTACATATTTTGACGTGCTGATTACGAATATGATAGTGAAAATTGGCGCAAATGTTATTTTCAAAGCGGAAACCACGAAAAAATCATAGTTTTTTCCATTTATAATGGGAGTTTTGAAAAATACTTCAAATAAAAGTTACAGGTCTCACCGAAATACACATTTTATATCATATTGATTTTTGTCATAAAGACAATAGTTTTTGAGAAAAATGATAGGTAATTATTGACTTATACGCAGCCACTCTCGATTTCAATGTCCTTTACAATGTCCTTACATATATCGAAGTATGAAAAATATCCATGTAGAATAGAACACACACACACACACTAACCCAGATCTAACACAGGCCTACCCCCTCCCCCGTGCGTGTGTTGTATTCTACATGGATATTTTTCATACTTCAGTAACATATGTAAAGAACATTGAAATCGAGAGTGGCTCCGTATAAGTCAATAATTACCTATCATTTTCTCAGAAAGTATTATCTTTATGACAAAAATCAATATTACATCAAATGTGTATTTCGATGAGACCTACAACTTTTATTTGAAGTATTTTTCAAAATTACTATTATTTACGGAAATAAATGGAAAAATCTATGATTTTTATGGTTTTTTCGGTTTCTGCTATGAAAATAACATTTGCGACAATTTTCACTATCATATTCGTAATCAGCACGTCAAAGCACGTATGAATCCAGAGTATAAAAAACATCGGAGGTATGGTCTATTCAGAAGTACACCCAAAATTTAATTTCTGTTCAAACACTGTTTAGTCAAATTATCGAAAATTTCTAAAAAATCGTGTGGACCTGTAGGTCCACTCCATATTGCGTTATAGTGATCGTGCATAAGAGGACCTCGAAATCTTTGAACGTGTTAAACGTGGAGCAATTTTATCTCGCTTTCCAGTTCATTTTTTATTTAAGTCGAAATACTAAAATACGACCGTGCATGAGCAAAAGATATGCTTACCCCATCTTCTGTTTAATCTGTTTCAATTTTTTAATATTATTTGAATTATATATTGTTTTGTAAAGTGCTTGTCCCAATTACTGTGCTATTAAGCTAACATGTTATTTCATGAACGAATGAATGAATTATTTTATTTGAATTGCACCTGTTTGAAATTTATATTGATTCCTAAACTTTTTGTTTTTACTAGAGCATTTGTTCAGATTAAATCTGTTAATATTTCACAATAATGTAATTAAAATAGAAGGGTTTTGTCGCAATTAGTGTGCCTTAAGAAACGCATCGAACACATCGGTGTCTTCCAGTTAATGTGCTCGTCCATATTCGCGTGTCTCCGATTAATGTGCCTGTTAAAACACGGCTCCCTTGAAAATTGTAATTCTGTGCAAAATAAGTGTTCTTACGAATCTTTTGTTGTAAAAGTAGAAATTTGAAAACATGAAATACACTGTTAAATATAAATATACTGCTGCGTATGAAAAGCTTGACAATGAAAAGTGGGTTAGGTTTGATAGAAACAGGCGAATAATAGAGCACACTAATACAAAAGTTCACAGGTTCACTATACAAAACACAAGAAACACTTTGAAACTACTTGTTTCACTATTTTTTCAGAAAACTGAACAGTCTTGTGATATAATGTATAGCTGGCATGTATTGGAAATTATGTTAATTCAATTAATCAAAATGACGTGTTCGAATATTGTTAATTTCCAATTGAGACTGCACATACAAATTTAATTCTTTGGGTACATATTATTATAGAAATGGCTAAAAATTTGGATAGACACATTCTCGTTATGTTTATACAGCAACGTCAAATAGTCAAGTTTATTGCTTCGTAAACCTAATGTTAAATAGACGTTTCTTAGCTTTTTTAACAAGTTTTTAAAATTGTCGAAAATGTAATGTGCATCATAGGAAAAATCTTTAACATACTTCAAGAATGAAAGAATGCAATATTTTCCTTCGTAACACATATACACTAATAGTTACGAACATATATACACTAATAGTTTAATTTAATTTAAAAAACATAGTTTTTGTATTCATTTTATCAAGTTAATTTTTACTGCTTATTTAAATGTGAAAGCACATCAACAGGGACCGGCTCACTAATAGAGACAAGTATCCTAGCGTTGAACGTCTTAAGTGCTTAGGGCCTCGAAAGGTCCTAATCCGGCACTGACTAGAGGAACCACTAGCCAACCATCCCCTAGTCTCGAAGACTCCCGTGGCGGGCCGCACTAGGAATCCCAGGCACCTACAACATTTCTGTCCGCACGTGACGAAAGAATCTTCCTCGAAGCTGGCTGGCCACGCCGCGCCGCGCCACGCCACGCCACGCCATGCTATGCCGCGCCAGCCACTACAAAAGATTTAAATAGTCGCGCGCGCGAGGGAGAAAGAAGAGCCGCCGGTTTGAAAGGAGAGGGCGGCTGCCAGGTTCCGACGGTGGAGCATAACTAGTTTTCTTCGAGGACTCTAAACGACCGGCATGCTACGCTCTTTTACCGGAAACGAGATTTCCGCGAGCCCGGGAACACGCAAAACGAAAGGCGACCGATAGTGTCCTCTTCGCGGGCTGATCGAAAAGACTCGGCTGATCGGTGTGAAGTGAAAGTAGATCTGTTCTTGTGATCTGCTTTTTGGGATTTGCAGATTGATCCTTGGATGACGACTGTGCAGTGGATCCGGGTGGTTCTAGTGTTTTTAAGTTGTTAGATTGGTGGCGGTGCTTTCTAACATTCGACTTTGAGAGAGACACGATGGAAAGTGGGTAGAAGTCATCTTCAGAGCAATTGAATTGGTCCCAGTATTTTTTTGGGGAGTTGCTTCAGTGACGGTGGCGTATTTTGGCATTGGATTTTGCTGAGGATTTTAAGAGAGAGACTGATTAGACGTCATCTTCGGTGGTGTTGGGTTGATTCCAGTGTTTTTAACTTGCTCCAGTGATGGTTCTGGATTCTGACATTGAATTTTGATGAAGAGGTTGGGAGAGATGATGGGAAATGGTTAGAAGTCTTCTTCAATGCTCGGGAAGACTGTGAGATTTATACTTTGAACAGATCAAGCTCGATTGTAATCGGCAATTGAAACTTGTAGACAAATCTCTGGAGATGACAGTGTTTTTTCATTTAACATTTGGCATAGAATTTTTATGAGGATGTTAAGAAAGGCACGATGGAAAGCAGATAAAAGTAGTCTTCAGAGCTGTTAGACTGGTTCTAGTGCTTTTTATTTGGCCCAGTGATAGTCGTATCTTTTGACATTGCATTTTTATGAGGATGTTGAAGGGGACATAATGGAGTACGTATGGATGTCATCCTTAGTGATTAGGAAAACTGTGACATTTATACATTGAACTGAATCGTTCAAGCTCGATTTTGATCGACAATTGAAACGAAATAGATTTATCTATGAACTGATCTTGGCATTTCAAACGTGTTCTAGAGGTGGCAGTGTTTCCTTGAGGGATTTAAATGATTCGTTCTGAATTTTGATGAGGACGTTGAAAAAGTGATAATAGAAAGTGACTAGACTCATACTTCGCTTGCAACTGATTGATTCAAGAATCACTGTGATTGAAAATAGAAATTTGTCGGCGAGTCTTTGTTTGAAACGTGTTCTAAAGGTGGCCGCGCGCAGCACGGAGGATTAAAGCAGTTTGACGTTGAATTTTAATGGAGACGTTGAAGGAATGATGATGAAAAGTGGCTAGAAGTCATCTTTCGTGTTTAGAACGTCTGTAGGGTTCATACTTTTCTCTGAACTGATTGATTCAAGAATCACTGTGATTTCAAATAGAAAATTGTAGATGAATCTCTGGATTGGTTCTGATGTTCGGAACATGTTCTAGAGGTGACAGTGTTTTCTTGAGTGGTCGAAACAATTTGACATTGAATTTTAGCAAGTTTAAACAAGATACTATCGGTAGAAACTGACTAGTACCCATTTCCGGTGCTAGAAAATTTTGTAGAATTTGCTCTTTGATTTGAACTTATTGGCTTCAGCACAAAGCTTCTACCTTCTGATCTAAAATAGAAAGTAAACAAATCTCTTGACCAATCCTGCCGTTTAAGAACTAACAACATTTTCTTTGAAGACTCCAAATACTTGACTTTTGGCAAGGACAACACAAAGTACTAACGATAGGGACTGACTACGAGTCCATTTCAAGTGCACAGTTTGCCTTGAATTTATTAGTTTAACAAGAATTTTGTATATTGACGTTGAAAATAGAAATTTGTAGACTAATCTGTGGATTTATCCTGGTCTATGAAATGTGTCCATTTCAAGTGCACAGTTTGCCTTGAATTTATTAGTTTAACAAGAATTTTGTATATTGACGTTGAAAATAGAAATTTGTAGACTAATCTGTGGATTTATCCTGGTCTATGAAATGTGTCCCGGAGACAACAGTATTCTCTTCGAGCTTTCCAACCACCTAACACTGTATTTTAACGAAAACATCACGATGCTGATGACTGAAAATACGAGTCATCTCCAATGATCAGAGAATCAGTAAAAGCAATTAATAACTTCAAACTCGCTTCTGTAATCTACTATAGACACTAACAGATTGACTACTGGATACAGACTCGCTAAATTAGGTTACCTCGACTGCGGCAACGGAATCCAGTGTTGATAACACACTTTCGAAAGATTGAAACGATCCAGCGCAATATTATGACGACGTGGTTATTATAGTGGCGAGAAGCAGATCGGCTAAAACAAGCTATCACAGTTTAGAAGATGTTCGGACAGCTGATTACTCACTTGAGGTTGATCGACTCGAGTTCAAACACTCTTCATTGTAATGTGCAGTCGAAGATGATATATCGATCCCTCGATGGTGATGCAAGCGCGTATAGTGCCCCAGTATCGATCACACATTCTCAGAGGATGAAACTCGTGTTATAAAAATATCTTCTCACCGACAGTTCAACAGGACTTGAAGACCTTCGGCTTTCGAAAGAAGAGGATTGCTTCTTGAAACTGCCAAAAAAGAAAACATGCATAACCTGCTGACGAGAAACAGGTTCAGCAACTTTTTCTAAAAAATAAAGAAGGAGCATTGCAACTAAGTCTTTAACTGAATCATTCAACAAGGTTAAATTAATTAAACACAACTTCTACGTCAGGTGGTTGCAAAAAGGTAAAACAAGTGTTAAATTTCAACTGTGCAAGGAAGACTGGAGCTAATTATGATTTAGTTTCTATAGAAGCTCTTAGTCTTCAACTTAATCATTCAACAAGGTTAAGCTATGTAAACACAAATTCATCGTCAGGTGGTCACAAAAAGATGAAACAAGTGTTAAACGTCAACTGTGTATGAAAGGCAGGAGTTAATTGTGAACTAGTTGCCATAGAAGCTATCGATCAACAGAACTCTAGAACTTGAGTAGTGATAGCCCTAAAATTATTTCGCAACAATTGGTGCCGCTGTATCTTATCAACATTGTGCTTGAAATCATCGAGAAGTCAGAGGAGGAGGACGATGGTAGGATAGTTTGGAGCAAGATTGAGGGATGTAGAGCAAGGACGCGGCCACAAAGTAACTCTGTTTCGGCGTCGGGTGAGGATGAATGGGTTGCACGTTGGCCGGGATCAGTGATCCATTAGCGACGTTCTCGGAATTAGGCGGCAACGATGACGTCCAGGTGCGCCAGCGGCCGGTCCTTATTTGTTGACGAACCGCTGGCCGGATTATTTAATGACTCCCCGCGGGAATGACTCCGGTCGTACGATGCATCTCCCCGCAGTAAATCAGGAGTCGCGAGCTCGCCCCGGGCCAGAATTATAATTCACTGGCCGAGTCGGGTGTTTGGGGAAATCGTGGGTCATTTTCGAACGGAGAGATGGACAAACAGCGGCCATCATCATGCAGAGAAGAGAAAGGGGACGAAGCAGGAAGGACGGAAAAGGGAGTACGTTCGAGATAATTGTTAACCCTAGATAACTAAGCATTCGTAAACATGACGATCTTCGACATTTAACTCCTTGTACCCGCTATTGCCCGATTGCTCGGGCCATAATAAACAATAAGGTCGGTCACGCGTCGAGCCATTTAGCTGTTTAGCCGTGTGCTCGAACTTGCGCAAAATGTATTCGTCTTATGACATGTATATTTCGGCGCAACGAAAGGAATTGTGAAATAATAAACACGTTTGGGGACAACTAATACTTTTAAGATGCTGGGTAGTAATTATGATCAGTTCATCGGTGAACAGAAATGATATATAATTTTGAAAGTGGATAATGTATCGGTAACAATTTGTAAATTAATACTTAATTTAAATTAATAATGTTTTGAGAAAACTCGTAGAAAATTAGTAATCTTCGTGTTAGTATTGCTTACGTTTGTCACGAATGAAGTACCACGAGCCAGGCTCGCTTTGTTTACGTTTTGTCCGAACGAAGTACCACGAGCCAGGCTCGTGTTGTTTATGTTTGGTCCGAACGAAGTACCACGAGTCAGGCTCGTCCTTATTGTTTCTGGTCCAAATTTCTTACCACGAGTCTCACTCGTTATTGTATGCCACGATGTTAAATCTTGTGACTTCAGATTATCCTGTAAATACGTGGAGTAAACACTTGTCCTACGATTTATCTCACGGTTTCAGTGCTTAGAACAACTTTGTACTTAAATTTTTTCCGTCATCTGGGAAATTTTTTCCTTCATCTAGAAAATTGTAATATTTATTGTATGCCTGTATGTTCTCCAATGGCTGTGCATTAACAACAACAAAATTGAGTTTAATTGGGGTATAAAGGAAATTAATAAGATACATATTTATTAGACTCTGTTCCGAATCTTCATCACGAGTCGCACACGATGTTATAGGGGCAAGGGCTTAATAGAGTCAGTACTAAATATGACTTCTATATTTCACTCTCAAAGCGTTCAATCCTATCCGTGTCCTTAAGGGGTATTCTAGTACAATTTCATTCATTTTGGTCTTTTTAGGATTAATATCGACACTTTACATACATATCTATTTGTTTTACGAATGTTCACAATTTTTTTCGAGAGAAAAGAATCAATACTGACTGAATTATATGTGATTGACCAAGCTTCCTTTAAAAAACTGGCTCGCGTTGTTCACGTTTGGTCCGAACGAAGTACCACGAGCCAGGCTCGTGTTGTTTATGTTTGGTCCGAAGGAAGTTCCACGAGTCAGGCTCGTCCTTATTGTTTTTGGCCCCAATTTCTTACCACGAGTCTCACTCGTTATTGTATGCCACGATGTTAAATCTTGTGACTTCAGATTATCTTGTAAATACGTGGAGTAAATACTTGTCCTACGATTTATCTCACGGTTTCAGTGCTTAGAACAACTTTGTACTTAAATTTTTTCCGTCATCTGGGAAATTTTTTCCTTCATCTAGAAAATTGTAATATTTATTGTATGCCTGTATGTTCTCCAATGGCTGTGCATTAACAACAACAAAATTGAGTTTAATTGGGGTATAAAGGAAATTAATAACATACATATTTATTAGACTCTGTTCCGAATCTTCATCACGAGTCGCACACGATGTTATAGGGGCAAGGGCTTAATAGAGTCAGTACTAAATATGACTTCTATATTTCACTCTCAAAGCGTTCAATCCTATCCGTGTCCTTAAGGGGTATTCTAGTATACAATTTCATTCATTTTGGTCTTTTTAGGATTAATATCGACACTTTACATACATATCTATTTGTTTTACGAATGTTCACAATTTTTTTCGAGAGAAAAGAATCAATACTGACTGAATTATATGTGATTGACCAAGCTTCCTTTAAAAAACTGGCTCGCGTTGTTCACGTTTGGTTCGAACGAAGTACCACGAGTCAGGCTCGTCCTTATTGTTTTTGGCCCCAATTTCTTACCACGAGTCTCACTCGTTATTGTATGCCACGATGTTAAATCTTGTGACTTCAGATTATCCTGTAAATACGTGGAGTAAATACTTGTCCTACGATTTATCTTATGGTTTCAGTGCTTAGAACAACTTTGTACTGTACAAGATGATTATGGAAGAAGTAATTAATTCACGAATTGCTCCCAATCAAAAGTCATTAAAAAAATTGTTTCCTCAAGTCAAATATAGTGTCATAAATATACTACGGATTTTATACATTTATGATAAAAATTAATACGTCAAATATAAACCTGAAGAAATATTAAAAGAATTTAAGGACACTGTCAGATTTTGTTCGATTTAACCCCTTCGCTTACAATATCGTCTGAGAGACGTGATGAAGATTCTGAACAGAGTTTAATAAAGATGTATGTTATTAATTTCCTTTAACCGAAATATAATTCTATTTTGTTGTTGTTAATGTACAGCCATTGGAGAACATATAGACATGCAATAGATATACATTTTCTCCTTTTCCTAAGAAATTATGAACTACAAAAAAATTCTCATCACGATAACCGTAAAATAAATCGTAAGGTAAGGGGTTAAGATGATTAACCCCTTGCCCTACGATTTATTTTACGGTTTCAATAATTAATGCTTCTTTATATTTCATAATTTCGTAGAAGGAGACGAAAATTTATATTTATTGTATGCCAATATGTTCTCCAATGGCTGTGCATTAACAACAACAAAATTGAGTTTAATTGGGGTATAAAGGAAATTAATAAGATACATATTTATTAGACTCTGTTCCGAGTCTTCATCACGAGTCGCACACGATGTTATAGGGGCAAGGGGTTAATATCCGTGTCCTTAAGGCGTATTCTAGTCTACAATTTCATTCTGTTTGGTCTTTTTAGGATTAATATCGACCGTTTACATACATATTTATTTATGTTTTACGAATGTTCACAATTTTTTTCGAGAGAAAATAATCAATACTGACTGAATTATATGTGATGGACCAAGCTTCCTTTAAAAAACTGGCTGACACGATTCCGATCGTTCTGTTTACCTGAAATGAAAAATCAAACTTCATCAGTATGATTGTAATTACGGTGTGAACCAGAATTATGAGAAAAAAGAATTTGTCTTATATTTTTCAACTCGCTAAACATGAAAGAAGAAAATCGTAATCCAAAATTCAAAGTGCTGCAATTTTGTAAATTTTCACTATATATTTTGCATTAAAGTCTTAATAAAAACAAAATTAAATTGGAATCTTAAAATCTGAAGGAACATTTTTCTGACGATGAGAAGTATATAGACGACATGAATGTATTTCGAACACATGAATTGTTCATTGTACTATAGTGTGATTTGTAATTTATGCAGGAAACATTTAATTTGCACAAAGTCTAATCATAAAATATAACATTGTTCCGTGTAATAGAGGGTGGGGCATTTCTCCTGGCCACCTGGAATATCTCAAAAACTGAATTCCGGAGATAAAAATGTTTCAAATAAAAAGTTTAAGTCAAGGATGGGCTGATGCAGCAATCTGTCTTTTCTTTGGAATAATATTACACATTCTCTCGCATGCAATGCAAATAACATTAGAATGTTACTGAATACTTGTTAAATTGATTTTCTTGTAATTAAGTTGCAATTCTCCTGTACTATTATTAATAAAATAATTGCCTTTCCGTTTAATTGAGATTATTTTTCCCTAATAAAGTCAATATCATACAAAATAATCGGCGAAGAAAAAAACGTTTCAAATAAAAGTTATTTGTTTCAAGTTGTAGATTAAGAGTCTGTAATGAAAAATATATGTTTCCATTTGAAAAAATAAAGTTGACCTTGGAATGACCTTGAAAACATGATGAAAATTAAAAATGGATATGACTGATGCATCAGCCCCTCCTTGACTTAAACGTTTTATTTGAAACATTTTTTCTCCGGAATTTAGTTTTCGAGATATTCCAGGTAGCCAGGATAAATGCCCCACTCTATATACTACATATACAACAAGCACAATGCATAAGAAAAAAGAAGAGAAAAAGAAATCAAGCACAACAACTCTAAAAATATTATTCAATGACGTGTTTCCATCTTCTCGCAAAACGAATGAGCATTTACAATTACGCTATTCTTTCCACTATTTTCTCCAACCTATCGGTCTATAAATTTTCAAAAAGAAAATATGCTTTCGTTTAACAAAACACTCGAATACTATTTCGAAACTGCGAGCAGCGGTCTCCTTTCTGTCCAAGCAATCCCAGACCAATTACGCAATTTGCAAACAATATGTGAGCTAAAAAAAGAAACGTTCCACTATGTGTGTATATCGAAACGCTGTTTAAAAAAAAAAAAGGAAGCTCGCTCGCGTTTCCGACAATTCTATAATATCCCCGCGCAGTTCCCAACGGAAACGATCCGGTAGATCGTTTAGCAAAGTTGCGAACTAATCACGGGAGCATCCCGCTCGCTTCGGAAAAAACTACAATTAAATCTCGCGGCGCTTTCATTCGTCTATTTCCGGTTGGCGCGTTTACCCCATCGTTCTCTTCAGCGAACACTGAAAAATGTACAGAGCGAAAAAAAGAAAGAAAGGGGGAGGGAACAGAAAGATGAAAGAACGCAGAGCAGAACCGGAGAACCGTCTGAACTAATTCGGAAAAACTGCTGGATACGGTTGGAACTGCAAGAAACCGGCTTTCATGCTCGGCCTAACAGTGCTCGGCCCGTGAAGACGCTTTATGGAAAAAGTTTTTAATATTCTCTTCTTCGTTCTCCGCCTCTCCTGACCCAACCTGGCTGCGCGCGAGAGAGAGGGAGAGAGAGAGAGAGAGAGAGAGAGAGAGAGAGAGAGAGAGAGAAGAGAGAAGGAAGACACGATAATGACCACGGGGCACAGGTGGATACGATTTTCGCTGATAGAATCCACGCGCTTTCCTCGCAGTTTTCCGCGACGAAGGAAATATCATTTGATCGTGAGGGAAATGGAAATTCCAGAGACAAATAAAAATCGTGTCGAGCCCGGGATAAAGATTCATGACGGGATTATAGTTTGCAGCGCGATATTAAACTCCCTGATGTGAATGTTGTCGTTACGGGCTACCAACAAAGCCAGCGCCACCCTAACCACAGGGCTAAATGAGCTTTTGGCCCGGGTTGACAGTCTTTTGGGGCGTCAACGCTTGCACTCAAATCAGTTTGACAGCTGAATTTTAAATTTTTATTTGTTTATTGGTACTAAATTGAATTTTTCGAGTTCTGAAACTTTTGTAAAATTTCACCGGTCACCCTGTTCCTGCTTTCCCCCCTTGTATTTTCGTATGAAGAGGGGTGCATACTTGTTAATAGCCCACAACAAGGCAATTACTCTTGCGAATAAACAACCAGTTGCTCGGATCGAGTATCGTAATCTCAGAAATAGAGTAGAACGTGAGATCTGTATGGCTTCTTTCTTTTGATGTCTGTTTCGTGACGTTACTGTGGGTCGCCAGATTTTTCGAGTCACTTGCTTAACCCCTTGGCCTACAATAACGAGTGAGACTAGTGGTAAGAAATTTGGGCCAAAAACGATAAGGACGAGCCTGACTCGTGGTACTTCGTTCGGACCAAACGTAAACAACAGGAGCCTGGCTTGTTGTACTTCGTTCGGATCAAACGTAAACAACACGAGCCTGGCTCGTGGTACTTCGTTCGGACCAAACGTGAACAACGCGAGCCAGTTTTTTAAAGGAAGCTTGGTCAATCACATATAACTCAGTCAGAATTGATTCTTTTCTCTCGAAAAAAATTTTGAACATTCGTAAAACATAAATAAATATGTATGTAACGTGTCGATATTAATCCTAAAAAGACTAAAAAGGATGAAATTGTAGACTAAAATACCCCTTAAGGACACGGATAGGATTGAACGCTTTGAGAGTGACCGACCTTCTAGTTTATTATAGCCCGAGCAATCGGGAGTTAGCGGGTAGGACAAGGGGTTAAATTGATTAGTTTGCGTTAAGACGATCAATTTTTATGTGAACATCCAGTTACGTTGTTTTCTTGTTAGTTTTCGTAAAGTGTTTTATGAAGCACACTTTCAAGGTTCGAAGTATACAATTTGAGATTTGTATGGGCTATTTATTTTGATGTGTATGTATTTGCTTTATTTCAGCCTTACAGCTGAGAAATATGACTTGGTTTACATTAACCTAACTGCACAAATCTATCTTATTTCACGCATTCGGTCTGATCAGTCTCTGAACAACATGTATTTCAGTCTGTCATTCACACTTTCGACAATATCCAACTTTCGCCAAACACACACCCTGCGACCGAAGATGCTGCGACCGCGCGCGACCCCCTACAAACTATCTGCGATCAAACGATGGAACACCTGATTGGTGCGCTACACGAACACCAAAAAGGTATAAATACCGGACATTTCTCGCAACGAAGACACTTAGAAAAGTCACTAGAAACGAGACACATCTCCACAACAATAATCTTTTACTAACCCAATTATTGCATCGTTCTTCTCCATTCCCTATCATTTGTTTTCGAGTTGAGTATATTCTTTGGTATATTTATGCTCTCTTTTCCCTCTTTCTCCTCAACTTCTATTTATTTTGATGCGATGTTTGACTAGTGACGTTATCCTGGGTCATCAGGCGACTGCGGATTTTATGCATATAGCACCTTTGATAATTTCATGCAATTTATTGCAAAAGAATTTTATATTTAATTTTAATTCTGTACCTGGAAGAAAATATACTAGAGAGGAATTTAACAGTTTGACTGTCAATCCGGCAACCTCAAACATTCCATGAAACCGAAATGATTTATTTAATGAAATAAAAATAAAAATGAAAATTTAAAAGATTAAATGTATGACACTGTGTAGTCCTTCAGCCGTCTTGCATTTTCTGGATACTAATCGGTGTAAAGAGATTATATTAACGTAGAAAATATTTTGAATTCTAAATAAATAATTACGTCACCTACGTACGGGTGTCGTGACAACCAAGGTGTTAATATGAAAAATAGAATATTTAGGAATATGTGTATAATCTGGATTTTCTGCATTCCTGACAGTAATGAGTAGATGAAATATGGAAAAGCAGAAATATTGGAAGAATTTAAAAACACAGTCAAACGCTTTTCAACTTATTGATTCAATTAAGAAAAATAAGAAATCAATTTTTATTTCACTCCTGCTTTATTGCAAATGTCGTAGAAAAATTTGATTTTGCATAAATCCGCAGTATAGTCATTATTGAATACTCACGAGTACACGTAACAATTATCCCTACGATTTTTACCTGAAACACAAAAAACCAATTGATTAGCAAAATTTTAATGAAATTCGACGGGCAATTAGTATATAGATCTTTCATATGCAACGTTACTATCTCGTAAACATGAAATTTCTTGGAGTGACACGCTGTAATAGTATCAAGAACACTAACGTAATTATCCGGCGCGATTAACTTTGTTGGAGATTGTTAATGAAAAGCAGCGACGCGGTGAATTCCGCTGCGCCGCGTTAAATCATGAGTATTAAAGTAAAATTTATTCCAGTTTGCGAACGGAGTTGGATAAGGATGCGCCGGAGACTCTGGCTAACTTGTAATTGGCGATTATGAAAGTCGATTCGTAAACAACAACTTTCTACGTTACAGCGGGAACTTGTAATTGGAATCGGTGGTTTAAAGCGGATGGTAGGCGACGCGGATAAAAACAGCGAAGTCAATTAAACTAAATATAAACAGACGAATCAAATAGAGGTTGTAAAATATGACGAGTTTAATGAGACGGGCCGGACGGATCACGGAAATGAATTAAGCGAGACGATTTGGAAATTACGTTTGACTTTACCAACTTGGTTTACCCATCGAAAAATAAATGAAATAAATCGATTTGACTAAAATAAACTATTAATTTTTCTGTATTTATTTTTTGGTCAGTTCTGCACTCGATAAAACGTGTCATTAAAACGTATAATAAAATTTATGACAAATAAATTATATTAATATTTTGGTATCGATTCTCCATTCAATGAAATCAAACTTAAGCGACAAATAAAAATTGTCAACAGTAATCAATAATTTTTAATACTGCATATTTAAAATTTGTAGGATTGTTACAACATTGTTAATATTGTTATGTACCAAATGCAACAGACGACACACGTTCGTAAACTGGAATGTAACAAAGATTGTTAAAGTTATCTTGAAAGCGAATAGCTGATAATGTGCATCAACATAAGAATTAGCATATGATGTCATAGTTGAAATAGTTTATATAATTGTAAATTAAAGAAAAAGACTATTTGTATAACAACAAGAAAATTCAGAACATTTGAAAGTCAGATTATTATGAGACAATAGTGATTGTTTAAATCTAAAGCTTACATAAAATTATGGTTGTAATGATTCAAGGACAATAGACATTGGCACGTTTTAACATTTGTTAATTAACAATTGTTAATTGTTAAAACGACTAATTTTTCAACATAACTAGGTTAATACTTTTTTATAAAGAATGTCCAACTGCATCGCTTATTGTATTAAACAGTAAAAATATAATTTCATTTAAAAAAACGAGGTTGACCTTCATAAGACCTTGACGCGGTCATCCACAAATAAACTAATAAAAACAAATTATGCCCCACTCAGCACTATTTAATTCTTATCTGAAACATTTTTCAGTAGGACTAGCGTAAAATAGGAATAGCGTAAAAATCAAGATGTCAAAATAGGGTGAGACACATTGTATGAAAACATTGTATAATAACATTAAATAAAAGACATAGTACAATAGCATTATATAAAAACATTGTATAACAATGAATAACACTGTAAAACAACACTACATAAAAATGTTATACACTAAAGATTGTACGACAACATTGCACAAAAAATATTAGATAAAAACATTGTATACTGACATTGTATAAAAATATACTGTAATAAAATTCCATAAAAACATTGTATAAAAACATTGTTTAGTTACACCGTATAAGAACATTTTACAAGTTTCTAATTCTAATTAATAATGCAAATAAAGGATTGTTGATGCAGCATCAAAGACACAAGTAGATGGACAAAGCAGTTCGAAAATTAGGTCACAGCAGTTGGGCAGTTAGGGTTAATCGCACGTTATGAAGACGTAGAAACTTTCTGGAGTCACTGTATCAGTATGCGAGGAGACTCGCGAGCGATGCACCGCCGGCCCGTTGCACATGCAGTCGGATTTCGAAAGCACGTGACTAAACTAGCAAAATTAGCATACGCCGGGATGCGATTCGGCGGCGCGAATAGCCAGAAACGAGAGTTGACATCGCGACAATGAACCGCTCCTGAAGTGGAAAGCTTCTATTCGTCCTTCAAGAAGCTTCGGTCCTTCCGCGGGAAAAGTTTCTGGTTTGAACTTGGCGAATGCAGGACAGTAAGTGTGACTCGTGTGTCAGCGAGAACATTGAAAGATTAATTAGATATTCTTGAAGAAATATAATAATTTGCTCGTTTGCTGTAATATTTATACAAGTGCGAGAACATTGAAAGGTTTATTAGATTTTTTCGAAGAAATATAATAATTTGCTCGTTTGCTTCAATATTCATACAACTGCTCTTCGTTTCTGATTATTATTGATACAGGTGAAATTGTTTGTGAAAATTGGACTGTGGATTTTATAGTACTACTTGAAGAAATATAATAATTTGCTCGTTTGCTGTAATATTTATACAAGTGCGAGAACATTGAAAGGTTTATTAGATTTTTTCGAAGAAATATAATAATTTGCTCGTTTGCTTCAATATTCATACAACTGCTCTTCGTTTCTGATTATTATTGATACAGGTGAAATTGTTTGTGAAAATTGGACTGTGGATTTTATAGTACTACTAAAGTGGAGCGTTCAATGAATGGAGCGTTCATTGAAGAATTTCATAATATTTTTGTTTACATTTCTTATTGTCCTCTTTCATATTTATTTCGACATTCTAATTGATTTTTTAAGTTACGTATATCCGATACTGTTCAAATGATAATGAACAAACCACAAAATAATTATGAGTAAAATTGAATTGAAATATATACATCAACCAATGTCATTGTGGACAGCTGAATTTAAAGAAAAACTAAATTTCAAAATTTGTTCGATGAATCTACGCTTGAGTAGAGGTTAACTCGTGTATCTTCACTGTCCGACTATTGTTATCTATTTCTACTTCTGCCAATTCTCACAATCGCTACTATTGTTGTTGTAACTCTTAGATATAGCATCAACTAAACTGTTACTGTTTTAATCGTGTCAAATAGTCGTTTAGACTAAAAATACAGAAACAATATTTGTCATTCTTATTAAACATTCAAATATTCTACATTCATGAATTAAGTGGTCAATCAAATATTTCAACTCGACAGTATTGTTTTACAAAGCTAATAATTCAGATTGCATCAAATATTAGTAAGTTTATATTGTACATGGACGGTATGAAAGATTAATAGTTATTATTGCAATGAGACTAAAATATTATTGCAAATCAGAAATTGATAATTGATTAAACCTACTTCACGGTGGTATAATAATATCATAACAATCCCAAAAAATCGATAGATAGCAATGCAAAATTTATAGAAACCTAATAGAAGTGCATATCAAAACATCAGCGACCAATATAAGTAGAACAAGTCAACAATGGTCAGACGCACAGTAGCGAGTTGTCTTCGAAACGGTTCAACAATTTAATATCCTCAAAAAAACGAAGCTCATTAACAATAGCTTTAAGGAAAACTGAAAGTGACAATTTTACGTTACGTTATAAAAATAACGAGAATGTGTCTATTTTACGTTACGTTATAAAAATAACGAGAATGTGTTTATTTTACGTTACGTTATAAAAACATCGAGAATGTGTCTACCCAAATTTTTAGCCATTTTTTTTTACTAATATGTACGGAAAGAAATACATTTGTTGAATATTTCCTCATAAGTGCATCTTTACAATCTCAATAATAGTAAATTAAAAATAATAGAACCCGTCATTTTGATGGATCTCGTAAACATAGTGTAAACATCATTAAATTATATATTTTCTCTGTGTTCAAAGAACCATCGATCTATATCTTATGAATCATAACTTTTTAATAACAATAATTCCTCTGATTTACGATATAACAAGTACGATTTTTAAAGAATCCGTTTCGCAAATATTTTGTTCGACTCCGCTTCACATCAAACCGAAAAATTTACCACTCTGTAACGCGCCGACACCTGTAACGCGTTTCAGAGTGGCTGATTAGTTTTCATTAATTGTTCTGGAGGAACGTCGCGCACTCTGAATTCGTAAATTGAAGGTCTTTGCAGTCTGCGAACAGAAGCGGAATTGTAATCTTGCCAAGAACGAGGAGACGTTATAATATTCTAACCGGTGACTAATTTTAGCGACAATGGGGATTGGGTTTTTCTCCTGACGCGATTAGTCAGCGTTTACCAGTGACAGCATTATTGTCGTGTTACGCACCCCGTGAAATTGTATAAATAACTATACCCGCGTATTCCATTCTGCTTATTTATCATCTACTTCTAATTGCCTGGCCTGATAGGTATACATAAATACATTTTCTAATTATTCAAACATTGAGAGGAGGAATCTCTCATACTCTAACCCTTCGTAAGTGTATTTTCCGATCACAATTTTATGTAAGTGAATTTCTTTAGTCCTCTAGCTAGTTCATTACGACCTATATTCTATATTTTCTACTATTCATATTTTAATTCTTCACATGTGAACTTTCCAGTCACGTAATTGTCTGTAAATGAATTTTTCCAGAGTTTTAGCTAGTTCTCTTACTACATACCTGGATTCTACGTCTTCTACTTTTAATATTCTAATCCTTCATAAATGAATTTTCCAATCATTTAATTTTGCGTAAATTAATTTTTCCAGGACTTTAGCTAATTTTCTTACTATCTATATTCTATATTTTCTACTGCTAATGTCCCAACCCACCATAAGTCCATTTTTTAATCACCAAATTATCTATAAATCAATTTTTCCAATCTTCTAGCTATTTTTATTATCACCTAGATTCTGCATTTCCAATTTTTAATATTCTAATCCTCCATAAATGATTTTTCAAATCACTTAATTTTGCGTAAATTAATTTTTCCAGGACTCTAGCTAATTCTCTTACTATATAGATTCTATATTTTCTACTTCTAATATTCTAACCCCCCCTTAAATCCATTTTTTAATCACCAAATTTTCTATAAATCAATTTTTCCAATCTTCTAGCTATTTTTATTATTACCTAGATTCTGCATTACCAACTTTTAATATTCTAAACCTTCATAAATGAATTTTTCAATCACTTAATATTGCTAAATTAATTTTTCCAGGACTCTAGCTGATTCTCTTACTATATACATTCTATATTTTCTACTTCTAATATTCTAACCCCCCATAAGTCCATTTTTTAATCACCAAAATTTCTATAAATCAATTTTCCCAATCTTCTAGCTATTTCTATTATTACCCAGATTCTGCATTTTCAACTTATAATACTCTAATCCTCCATAAATGAATTTTCCAATCACCTAATTTTCTGCAAGTGAATTTTTTCAGTCCTGTAGCTAAGTAACCTACTATCTAGGTTCTATATTTTTTATTTAAGGTTTTAGGTGTTTCATTGTTTTCCAAATAAACGATGAATGTCGCGTTGGATAGGTATACATGCTTGATCTTTATTAAACTTGAAAATTCATTTTTACTAGAGTGAACCAAACTCTGTTAGGATCCATAAGGTGTCAGAAGCTTATGAAAGTAATAGTTAGATTGTGGATGTTCATGCAAAATAAAAATTGTTTGCAGCGACTGCAAGAAGTTGGAGCCAAACAGAAATTTCTTTCTTGCTTTAATAGTTTTAATCAGCTAAAACTAATAAATTGATATTCTCCAATTCCTTTAATCTGTCAACTATTTTAAATTGTACCTAACTCATTTTTTTTAAATGCATACAATCCACAGTCTACAAATAGGTACTATAAATCGTAAATTTCTATTCTTATCTTATTAAATAATTTGTTTTGATTTCGTGTGGTTACACTGGTGTAGCAGTCAACGTGTTAATAATGTTAACCCATAAACTATAAAGTGAAGTAATTCGTATCCGAATGATTTCAAACAGTTGATAAAATTCACATTTTTGGTCCTTACTATTTACAATATAAAACATTTCAACAAATTATTTGTCAAAATCCTTGTAATAATCTCAATTTAGGATAATCGAAGACACTATAAGAACTTTTTCTGATTTTTTTGCTCGCTAAAAACTGTATCAGACATGAAAGTCCCCCCATTACAGTTTGATGGCGTCGTAAAAACGTTTACAGTCTAAGTCAGTGTTTCCCAACCTTTTCAAAAGTGCCGAACCCTATTGTGAGTGAAATATTTTTGCGGAACACTTACCTAAATGTCTCGTAAAATTATAAATGGTTTCCTCATTTTCAAATAAATAAATCTGAAGCATCCGTCACATACAAACAGTAATTTTCCGTACTATATCAATAGCAACACCTTGCAATTTACCTAATCACCGCGGAACACTTTCCAAATGCATACGGATTACTAATGCTCCACGGAACACAGATTGGGCACCACTGGTCTAAGAGTTCAGGGAGGAAGACACTTTAGAGCCCTCGAATTTTTTTTCTTAATAACTACAAAGCGGATATTTTTCAAACTTTCTTGGTGTCATGTTCTATATTTAAACAATACAAAAATTGGTCTACATTAACGACTAATATATTTGTTGTCGAAATATTTATTTAACTTCACAGCTCCGCGCCTCCCACATCGTCAGTTTGTGTACATTCTACAGCCTACAATTTTCATCCGTAACAGAAGAACCAAAGTTTTTCTTAATCCTTATAAAATTATGTCGTCGATGAATTAAAAACATTTATAAATGGTTTCATTTTTCCATTTTTTTTCTGCATTACAAAGCCGAAATTTTTTCGCGAAAATCGCAACTTTTTTCTTAAACCTCAAAATTGTTGCATTTTTATGCTTTTTCGGAATTTTTTGAATTCATCGACAACATAAATTTATGAAGATTAAGAGAAACTTTGGATTTTCTGTTTCGGATGAGAATTGTAGTCTGTAGAATGTACACAAACAGACGATGCGGACGGCACGGAGCTGTGGAGTTAAATAAATATTTTGACAACAAATATATTAGCACTAGAACTACCGAGAGTTAAACGCGACTGGTGTATATTGCCTTCTAATAACGACAAGAATGCGTTTATTCAACTTCCGTACAACTTTTGTTTAAATATGTACTCTAATAAAGAAGTTGACTAAAACATTACTCCGGAAAACATTTTTATAATTTCAATATTTGTAAAAGAAAAATTTAGAAACCAGTCATTTTGACTTGTCCGGTAGTTCTAGTGTTAATCGTTAATGTAGACCAATTTTTGTATTGTTCAAATATAGAACATGATACCAAGAAAGTTTGAAAAAGATCGGCATTGTAGTTATTAAAAAAAAAATTCCTAAAGATCACCGATTTTCGAGCGCTCTAAAGTGTCTTCCCCCACTTAAGAAGTCAAAATCAAGTTACCAATATGTTCGAATTTGTCTAACATCTCCATGTATTTCACCTATTTCTCGTCAGAAACGGAACAATTATCATTTTCATCTCCCCTCGCTAATGTCCGGTACTAACGAAAACCATTTTTCTCTCAAAATTCTCCTTGTACTCAGCCGCTGTCTCGTCGCAAAAATAACTCTCATCCCACGACTTTTTCCTGTTAGAACAATTACGGTCGCTGGAAACTAGGTAACCCACGCGTCATCATCGCAAATACTTTGGTCGCGCACTTTCCCGAACACAAAACCGGGCGAAAATATCCGGCGGCCTCGAAACCGCGTTAATGTCGCGCTGGGTCGCGCAGGAAAAACGGGGGAATCCGTTACTGGAATAGCGTGGTGAAAACCTAAAGAAAGAAAAACAGAAGTAAACGGAGAAAATACAACGGAAAAATTACCGTGCGGCAAGGGAAGCCTCGTTCTATTTTCATGTGTCGCGTTTTTCTCGAGGACCGTGGCGCCTGGTTCTCTCGGTGTCGGTCTTTAGGAAACCTAACTCGCTAACGAAACGCTGATGCTTCGACTGCTGCTGCTGCTAGCTCGAATTGCAGTATTCGTGTGGGTGCAGCAACGTGACCCTTTTGCCAGTCTTTTGAATTCCGAGCGGATCGTAGCCGCGTCAACCGTAAAAACACCAAGCTTTCACGAGACAAGCCGTTCCCCGGCCGGAAACACCAAAAGCAACCGTTATCCGCGATGGTGGGAGAGAGGGTTGGTGGAAAAGTTAGGGGTGCAAAACGTTGTCTCTGAGGGAGGGTAAGGGGGTGGCTGTGATAGGCAGGGACCCGGTTTGCACCCCCGGTCGTTTCATACGCGCGATCCGAAGATGGACAAACGAAACGCTTTCCGTGTATTCGAAACCGCATTTTAACGACCCGCCTTTGATACTCTCCGTTCTCTTTTTTGTTTTGTTTTTTATTCTTTTTTTTTCGTCGATGAGTGTCTGTGCGCGAACGCCGTGAACTGCTGGAATTTGGTCGATTTTTAGGGACAGGTTAGGCTCGTTCTTGCCGCCACGGAATGCTCCCTTTGAACCCCTTCGAACGGAGGATGCGGAAATGTCAAAGCGCACCGCGATTTATGCGAGCGTGAATTTTAATTCGGTTTTCACCCTTCAGTGGACTATTGGAGATGCTGCTCTGGTGTTTATACTCCCGGTGAGACCGTGGATCTTTGTGCAAAATTGTACGTACGTTGTGTTGACTCTTTTTGCACGTCGGGAATCAATAAATCCGCGAAGTTATTCATGTCTTTCATCGAGGCGTCTCTGACGAGCGATGCGACAGAAATCAAACTCATTTCAAATTCAAACTATGTGACCGAACAATACGACGTTGCCGCGACTGTAGGATGTGTTCCGTTTATTTCTTGTCGTGCTTGAATGGACGACAACGACTTTGTGGTCGTACGACATCGAATTAGAGCAAAGCGTAAGAAAGACTGTTTCAGCCACAAGCGATTCAAATATGGCGACGGTCGAAGCGCGGCAAGTTCAAACAGCGGAGTTCAAATATTGACAGTCGGCGTCATATCCTGCGAAAAGACGCAGAAACTTGCAAAAAGCTTCGCCGAGTCCTCGAATCGGCAGCGAGATTGCCGTTACTTGAAACTTTCGGACCGGATCGACGAAGTTCGGAAGTATACCGGGGGTTCGGGGCCGATAAGTCATTGGAAATTCGAATGGGCGGCCAAAATAATTCACTCGGAGCCGATTCGAAACAGGCGTCGGCGTCGTCGCTCGAATGAAAGCCCTTGGTTCCCCGTAGGGTATGGTCCTTTATCCCGTTCTTCGGCGAATTTCCGGCGCATTTAGGCGAGCGAAAGTTTATTTGCAAGTTCCAAGGGAAATGCAACTGCGCGACGAAATAATTTCGACGACAACGGCGGCGGCTGCGACTGGAAAATAATAGAGACGGTCGATTTGAAATTCGCCCGGGAAGTTCGCAGGCTTAATGCCGAACCCGGTGTATAATAGAGAGCTCCAAGTTCCGGCCGAATTGCGATTCATAACGATTCGTAGCATCTGTTTCGCGTGACTGCGCGCGATAACGAAATCGCTTCGCCCCGCCGACTGCTGTCTGTCAAACGGAAGTATTAATAGTTTCATTGAAATTTTATTGTTGCCCCGAGTCTGCCGCTCGTGCCGAACATTTGTTGAATCTTCGGGACTGCTATTATATTCCGGGATTTCAAAACTTGCATACACGTTCCTCGATTTACGCGGTCAGAGGATACTGTCTGTCGCGAAAGGCTGCGCACAGGTGCCAAATTTCGGGTGTTCGATACGCGAAAATAAACAGATTGAATGGTATACGGGTGTTTGTGCGTTTGTTACTTTGATTAGACAGAAGAATAATCGTATAGACAAGAATATCGTCCTTGTGCAAAATAACAATTCTCTGCTGCGTTCGCTAAGAACAGAAGCCATGCAGGAATTTCTTTTTGTTTCATTAAGGGGTTATACAGGGAGGTCCATTTTAATCAATAAATGCGATTATCTTTAGAACTATTCGTTATTTCAAGAAGTATTTCGTACGAAACCTTTTCTGTTTCGAGGGGGATGTAACCCAGTGCCGGTACTTTGCTTGTAAGTGTACGCACGAAGGACACATGAAGATCATCTTTATTTTTTAAATGAAATCATATCATTTTTATGCACTATTCGATACATCTCGGTACTCTGAATAAAAATGTATTAACCTATTTATGTCGCAAAACTATTACTTTCCGAGATATTTTAATTTTAGTATTGCGAATTCTTATTATTAGTACACAAGTGTACATTTACACTAGTGTAGTATTCAATGACACGTGTCATTTTTGTGTTTTGTTAGGATGTAGAAGAGGGATGGTCATTTTTGTCTCAATTGAGACAAACCGCCCCCACCATAGTGCCCACTGTCCCCCACCAGCATCCACCGTAGAGGAAAGCGCCATGAAAGAGAGGTTGGTGGGAGAAGCAGCCGTTTGAGGGGCCCCTAGCATGGCCATCCCTGATGTAGAAGATAATGATATAATTGCAACAACCTATATCTTGCAACAACTTATATCTTGCAACAACTTATATCTTGCAACATTTTATTCGGAAGAACAACTTAAAACAGTCGAGCAGAAGACATTAAATTACATTTGTTTCAATGTTTACTGCTCGAATGTTAAAATTAAAATATCTCCGAAAGTAATAGTTTTTCGATACAATTAGGTTCGTACATTTTTATTGAGAATACTAAGATGCATCGAATAGTGCATAAAAAATTACATAAACCATTGAAAAATATAAAGACGACCTTCGTGTGTCCTTCATGTGTACACTTACAAACAAACTAGCGGCACTCGATTTCATCGCCCTCTAAGAATCTGTTAGTTGATACAATTAAACTTGTTCCCCATCCTGGTTTTTATGAAATGAGCTATAAAATTTAAAATCTGCAATTATTAGTATTTAAAACTTTTTGTTCCACTTTAGTATTCTATATAGTTTTCGCCAAATGAATTTTCTCCACAGACTAAAATCGTTAAGGAACGTTCAACGAATTGTCGGTACAGTTCGTTAGTACAGCGATAGCAATATAATTTATTTGAAATTTCACATTCGCCACAACAACACGTTCGCCAAGGAGCTAATTGAAACTTCAATAATCATGAGTGTATACAGCAAGTGTTTGTGAATTTGAGGCACGAGCAAACGCGTGAAGCTTGATAGAACGGAAACTCTAATAATAGTGAATGGAATTATTTTATTATTAACGCGACGGCATTTCTGACTTTGAGGTTAAACGAGTTGTTGTTCAATTATCCTACATGAATATCTAATGATAAATTCTTGGACGTGCGCACGATGTTTGAGTCTAACTTATTATGTATTGACCCTGCTATGCATGAGTAACAACAAGTATCCACAATAGGATTGCTACTATATGCAATAATGTTGGAGAGTCTGGTAAGCCATGCAGTTGCACTTCTCAGAACGAAAAAACAACGGAAAAAATAATGAAACTGGTCATTTAAAATAAAATAGTAACTATTGATGATTACAAAACAGTACAAAAAAACATAGGTTACAAAGAAACAACGGAAAAATTAATGAAACTGATCATTTAAAAAAAAATAGTAACTATTGATGGTTTTAATCTCAACAAATAAATCTTGAACAGTGTAAGCATGCTAATACATCATGCACATTGCTTTCTTGTAAATTATAGGTTCATAATAATTAGACTGCGGATGTTTATGCAATTCTCAATTTTTATAGGCAAATTTAAAAAAAAATGGAATCAAGAAAAATCTTATTTTCAGTGGTAGCAGTCTTTGGAGATCTGAAATAAATAAAAATCGTCCCAAATTCTATTGAATTTTATATTCTAACAATTTCTGAAAATTTTCAGAAACTATAAATGCATAAAGATCCGCAGTCTAGTAATAATTCTATAATAACTCAAACACTCATTCTAAAAAATTCAAAATGCATGACATGCAATAATAAAAATATTTATCGTCACTTTTCACCTATTACGCAGTATAACCTCGTTTATCCGAACGAATTAATGCTAAACCTCATATAATATATAGGGTGTTTCGTCTAAAACAGGACACCTAAATATCTCCTCTACCTCTGAAAATACAAAAAATGTTTCTAACGTAATCTAAATGGTTTCAAAAGACGAATCAGATGGAAGAATCGTTTTTTATAAATTGTAATTTTTTAATCGTTTTTTCAAGGTCACTCGTGTTTTTTTTACATGTATCCACACATTTTTTGTTGTTGTATGTTATAGCTAACATTATTGTGCGTTCATCCATGTTTAATAGCACGATCTTGAAATGACCTTGAACTCTAAAATTTGCTAATTAATGTAGAACTTACTTTCAGCGACATTTCAGATTTTAACGGTAACAATCATTCGACCATGAACTTGAACTATATATATATATATATATATATATATATATATATATTTAATTTAAAGTACATTTTATTTCTTCACGAATAAGCAAAGGACTCAGGCGCGTATAATTACATAACGCTATTTCCGAGAGCTTCAAGTGCCTACAACTCAAAACTTCAAACTGTTATATCTCATCATGGAAGTATCTGACAAAACAATGTTTGACAAATATCAGACAAAATTGACTTGTTTTTTCCGGTAGAATCTAAATATGTAACATTTTATAGGGGGTTCCATTTAAAATTACAAAGGTACCTCCCCTCTCCCGTTAAAGGGGAAGGGAGGCCACTTCACGTTTATGTAGTCAGAAAGGCCCTTCAGTTCCATGCAATTTAAGACTAAGAACTTTAAAATCGATGGCATAGTTTTCGAGATATTGAGCTGTTCAGAGTTATGTGGGCCACCCTGTATAGTGACGTGTATAAAGTGACGATTAAATAAAATATTTTTATTATTGCATGTCATGCATTTTGAATTTCTTAGAATGAGTGTCATTCCACTACCGCACTCCAACGTCTCCCACTAAGACCGTAGACTGGTCACGTGACGTGCCGCGCAACATGTTATACATTACTCTGGTCATCAGAGAGGTGGTAAACTTTATTTCCCTCGATTTAATCGATCTAGCGACACTTGTTACATTGTACTTATCATTATACTGCGCTTCACGAAAAATGGCGGGAATGTAATTCAAATTTAAAAAAGAACAACTCTCTTCTGTACTCTAATCATTCCAAAAATTGTTAACGCTTTGTCTACCGGAAGCAGACCAACCAGTTAGCTGTTTGTGACGAGTATGCTCGTCGTGGAATAAAATGAATTGCTGGCTATTTCTGTTAAAATTGTTGTGAAAATTGAAACAAACATTAGTAATTTTTCGACATTTTAAAATATTTCGAGTCAAAGCCGAAGTAATGAAACGAAACGAAGAAATTGAAGAGACGTCAACGTGATAAGTAAAGTATGTATTTCAAAGTTCTTAGCGTACCCATATAAAATCGTATTACACAGCTAGCTAGTTAATAGGTTTTTCAATAGTTGTGCTGTTTTATATAACAGTCCCAAACAAAATAATTAGATTACGTTACTGAGGGAGACTTGTTGGTTCAAGATTGAAATTTCTGTTGAAAGACCATTAAAGAATCCTTAAGCACGGACTATAGACTTTCAAAAATTTGTGAAATAATCGCCGGTAAATAATATATTAAAAATTAATTTATGCAAACAAACAATGTCGTGTAATTATTGCCATAGATACCGAGTATTAATATTGTCCATAAAGGATGTTAATTCGTCGAGTGGACGGTAGAAGGTTAGCGCTACAAACGATCCACGTCTAATTATGGAGAGTTCATTAAGCAAACCAAACATCGGGGGCCCTGAAACCCGAAAAGAGAAAAACGGATCTTGGTTTCGTGACTCTTATGGGGTCTCCACAACTCAAACAAGCCTCAAGATTCAATGAAACCTCGGCGCCGCGACACTTTACAAACGTTTTCCGTGAACGCGACGTGTCTTGGGCGGTGGAGCGCCAGCTTCTCGGTTAAAAATAACGGCGATGATAATTATTCAAAGGCATGCAAGTGGATATTTTGACATGGTCATGCACGGGAACGACGTCATCAAGGGTTCCGTGGAATTCTTGGCACTACGTGGCTCACGCATATGGTGTTGCTTAAGACCAAACTGACAACCTTCCGACATGAGAAATTCGCCAAAAAAAAGAAAATAATTCCATAAATGAATATAAAAGTGGCTTTTTAATATTTCTGGATATATTATTATTATAATGTGTGCAATTTATATTTGTGAATCTAATTCAAACATATAAAACACACTAAACTACCGAACATCTCAGCAAAACAATATTACTCTTTATTTACTACAAATAAAATTCTATTCTTCTGTAATCTACATACAATGAACAAAAGTACTGACACACCTTTTAAAAAGGTTAACTTTTTAAATATAGGACCAAACGACTTTTTAATATTATAAATTCGTGAGCTTCACTTTTTGCTTCGCAATTCTAATCAGTAGCCATTTTAAACAAAATTCAATTTCACATTAGCCAGTAAACTAATTCTTCTAATATTAAAAGGAACTTCAAGTGATTCGGTACAATTTAAAAAAAATTATTCTTTTTTTCGAGGGTGCGCCAATAATTTTGTTCGGCACTGTATAATTAACACTTTGATTACCAAAACAGCAATTTCGAAAATTCCATAAGATGACAATAATGTATTCAACGAAATAAAAATTTAAAAGATAAAATATATGGTACTAAATAGTTCTTCGATCTTCTTATATTTTCTAGATCTTAACCAAATTTGGTATACAGAACATATTACTGTGAAAATTAATTTTTCCATGTGGACAAATAATTCCGTCACCCATATATGGTTGTCATGGCAAATGTAGGTATACAAAACAAATTCTGGCCATTATAACCATGGAGAAAATCGAGTGTTAAGGGGTTAAATTATAATTGAAGATATTTTGCAAAATATTCGGTTAAAATTTCTTTTAGAGGACTAATTTTTTTTAACTTTTTTATGCAGTCCTATAGATTCGACGAGAAAACACCTAAAATGAAAGTCTTATTGCCAGGAGTTCACTGGTTCAGAAGTTATACGCGTGTAAAGTTGAGCACTTTTAACTATCCCCAGAGCAACATGCTATACCACTCAGTACTATTTAGCCGATGCGCTGAACACCCACCATCTATCCAGTGCATGCGTTCAACAGTCTTACGCACGGACTTAAAGGACTGAGCATAAAGTGGGTTTATGGGTGAGAAGGGTCGTGCCGCGAGCGGGGAGAGATGGTAGACTGCGGCCATGTTGGATGGCAAAACTAGTGTTGCCATCTATATAACGTTGCGGGAACATTGATATCATTTGATTCTGAAAAATGAATGCATAACAAGTGTATTTGTATGTATATATATATATATATATATATATATATATATATATATATATATATATAAAATATTGCACATTCGGTTCCAATATAAATTTATAAATAAATTATGTGTATCTATTTCCCGCATGATTGCATTGCAAATTCGCGCAACTAGTATTTAAAGTTGCCTATAGATAGCGTTGGGATATAGTGCAAGATTTCACGCGCATGCGCGGCCAAAACAGTAATGTATCTGTATCATGATGACAGAGGTAGTGGAGACCTGTGATAGTTATATTGACGGGAATGTCTCGAAACAATCTATTCCGGACAAAAAGACTTCAGGACGTGTCTTGCGAGTTACAAAATATACACAAATACATATGTTATACACTCATTTTTCAGAATCAAATCATACCAAATTTTTAAAATTCTGCGAGGTGCTGAAGGTACCCCATTTTATCGAGAATCTTACTTCACTGAGGCTGAAATCGCCGCGCATGCGCGTGAAATTTTGCACCATATCCCAACACTGCCTATAGAGCGCACCACAGTGTTTGCCATCCAAGATGGCCGACAAGTTGATACCCCTTCCCTCTTTCGCCTCACCCCCGCAGCATAATGCACAGTCCTTAAGTCCGTGGTCCTACCTCTACCACCAAACGAATATCCAATATGGCGACACTCTAACCTGTCAAAAACGCTTAAATTACAACAATAACTTAAATTAACGCTTAAATTAACAATAACACTTACATTTTCATAATGTTTGCATCGATATCCACAGGATTACATGAAAAAGAGTTCAAAAAAGTTAAAAACATCTGGTCCTCCAAAAGAAAGTTCAGCCAAATATTCTATTTTTTGACAATGATAATGGCACACGGTTAGGGGTTGAGAAATGATCGAAATGTTTTCGATTGCTGCTTCAAATTGCCAGCTATCTCTATTTTCTATTACGTCGTTACAGGTACAAAAATAAACGAGAACCTTCCGATAAAGCGAATCTTTTACTGCGCATAAAATCGTGTCGTCACGTCGTGACACAGATAAAGCCTCGAGACAAAGACCTTTGAATGGATGCCCTTCTTAGCAGCCCACCCGGTACATTCGCGCCGGTGATAATTTAGTGTCAGAGCTCTAGTGGCCGTAAAACTCAGGCGAGCAGGAATACTTCGAAGCCTGTCTGCTGCTCGGAACCATAAACAACGATCTCTTATTTCGACGACGCTGGCTACGCCTATGTCTCACAGCGCCAGCCCCGTTTCTCACAGGTGTAGCCGTCGTAATGCCTGATCTAGACATAGATCTTCGCTATCCGAAATTGGCTATTGTCAATATTTTTCTATATAGACCGATGACAAACGACTGAACGCAGACCATTAACATCCTGTCGCATATGTTGTTCTACATGAAATTGATGCTGGTCCCAGATGAGTTAAGATCGCGCCTATAGTATTCACTGTTAATTATAGTCAGTGACTGCACATGTTCATGTAAAATGTATACGTAAATGTAACGTTTTGTTTATGTAAAATGAACAGAAGACACTTCGGGTTTTTTTTTCATTAACCCTCATACGTTCCTCAGGGTGAAAATTTACACATTAATTATTTTAATATACTGAAAAATGATTGATCTCATTCTGTAGGTGTTATGAGCCGTATTTCTTTAAAATGCGACGTCCAAAATAAAATCTAATTTGTTGACTTCAAGTATAGAACAAAAATAGTAGAATTATTATACTAGGATCATTTGTGTGAATATCTTTGATGAACGTATGAGGGTTAACCCCTTGTCCTACCCGCTAACTCCCCATTGCTCGGGCCATAATAAACTAGAACGTCGGTCACGTGTCAAGCCATTTATAAATAAATGTATTCGTCTTATGACATGTATCTTTCGGCGCAAAGAAAACAATTGTGAAATAATAAACACGATTGGGCACAACTAATACTTTTAAGATGTCTGGGAAGTAATTATGATCAATTCATCGGTGAACAAAAATGGTTGATAATTTGAAAGTGGATAATGTATCAGTAACAATTTGTAAATTAATACTTAATTTAAATTAATAATGTTTTGAGAAAATTCGTAAAAAGTTAGTAATCTTCGTGTTAGTGTTATTTACGTTTATCACGAATGAAGTACCACGAGTCAGGCTCGCGATGTTCACGTTTGGTCCGAACGAAGTACAACGAGTCAGACTCGTCCTTATTGTTTTTGGTTCGCTAATAACCTTGGCAGTTGATGCGACGTTAAAAACAATAAAAAAATTATTGTTTTTGGGCCTTTCTTACCACGAGTCTCACTCGGTATTGTAGGACAAGTGATTAATAACTTTACTAGTTCGAAAATACTAAATTCTTTGAGTCTCTCTCCGGTTCCAAATGACAGCTGCTCATTTTTGTCATAAATGCTTAAACTTTGCAGTCTAATAGTCAGTCTAAAAGTTCATGTTAATTTATTATTCTAGAAATTAATTTAATGCTGACCTGTAGCTTCAAATTACTCGTCATTTTCTTACGTGTTAAATTGATTAACAGTTCGAGAAATATAAAATTTAAACCAGAATGTACAAATCACGACCAACGTATTTGTACATACTGTTCTTTCAAAAACATCATCGTGTAGACTTTCAAATTATTTTCAAGTAATTTTTTTATTTCCATTTAATGTTAGGTGTTACTAGACTGCAGATGCATATCTACGACGAAAATGAATAAACAGAAATTCAAAACAGTAGAAAGATTAGAAGAATTAAAAAATGTCGACGAGCTACTTATAATTTATTGAATGTATTAAAGGCGGAAAGAAATTTATTTGGAAATCAATTTGGACTCTGGTCTAGTAATTATGAACAGAAATAGTCTAGATGAATATAATCAAATAATTAAACAAGAATAGTACAAACACAAATATTAAAAGTTCGGTAAATGGCTACGTTATACAAATATTTTCTCCATTTATTGCGAATATTGATTCGATGTCTGAATGAAAATAGAATTCAAATGAAAATAAGGTGTAATCTGAAAAAAGTATTTTCCTGAAATATATGCAGTCATGCACATGTTTCGAATGCATAGACACATAGACACCATAGTTTATGATAGTCGTTTCCATATAATATAGTGCACCACGTGCAGATCTGCAATGACAACTAACATTTTGATCGATTTTTTCGCTAAGAGAGCAAGTGACATTTCAATTGCAATGGGAGCAGCAAGGGCGTATCATGAAATTTATAGTTCTTCGAGGCTCGCAAATTGAAAGTTCAGTCTCGAAGTTCGAGACAAGGCTTCCGGAAGGCAGGAAACTGGACGGCTTCGAGAGTATCGAAAGATCGAGCACCCTATGATTTACACGGCATGGGAGTAACCGGTGACTACATGGAACATTAGTTATTCTGTCAATGGAACAGCTGCCTCGAGGCTATAGTCTTGTCCCCGTCCATTCCGCTAAAAAGAGTCTATTTTAAACGAGAGATGATATATCAAATCATTTCTTACTGAACAATAGTATTCGGCAAACTGTTCTTAATTGGGAAACGTCAGAAAAATATTTCTGTTTCGGTGAAACAGTAAAAACGGTTTCATCTTGATGAAACTTTTAACTGCAAGATATAATTCGTGATACTAATGTTTTACTTAAAAAGACCATTTATGACTTGCGAGTCCAGATTTTATGCAAAAATATCTTTTATCTAAAGTAGTTTCCCTTTTAACCCTACAACGTCGTGTGAGAATCGTGATGAAGATTCTGAACAGAGTCCAAGAAATATCTATGTCATTGATTTCCATTAAGTCGAAATAAAATTCTATTTTGTTGTTGTTAATGGCACAGCCATTGGTGAACATATAGGCATACAATAGATATAAATATTCGTCTTCTCCTATGAAATTATGAAATATAAAGAAGTACTAATTATTGAAACCGTAAAATAAATCGTAGGGCAAGGAGTTAATCATCTTAAAGAGTCGAACAAAATCTGACAATGTCCTTAAATTCTTTTTAATACTTTTTCAGGTTTATATTCGACGTATTAATTTTTATCATATTTGAGGAGGTTTTACATTAATTTTTATCATATTTTATCATATTTTTATCATATTTATCATATTTGACGTATTAATTTTTATCATACTTTTTATCTGTATTTGACTTGAAGAAACAATTTTTTTAATGACTTTTGATTGGGAGCAATTCGTGAATTAATTACTTCTTCCATAATCATCTACAATAAATTAAAAATAAATTAAAAAAGATTGTTGACTGAGAAAGACAATCAAGTTCCTTTGACAAGTGATTAGTAAAATTATTTTGAGTTTGAAAATACAGCTTGTTAAACCATTTTTGACAGAGAATAATTACTTGATGAATTACTTTTAATTGGAACAAATGCTTCGTGAAACTATTTTTAACTTGAAAAATAGTTAAATGACTGTAAAAATATTGTTAAAAATTATTAAATGAATATTGTTAAGTATTGTTAAAATATTCTTAAATATTTTATGACCGAGAACAATTGTTCATTAAATTATTTATTATTAGAACAACTGATTTGTGAAACTATTTACAACTTGAAAATATTATTTACTAAAGGACTTGCAACGAGTCCTCGAACCAAGGAGAGTAATTTGATAATATATTTCTAATACACACAAATGGTTTATAGCACTAGTATTTTTAATATAGAAAAATTATCGATGACATTTCCAACTGAGAAAATTATTTATAAAACCATTTTGAGAAGATTAGCAATTGCAGGTTTCATTTGACGATGTACTTTTAATTTCAAACGCTAACTGTAGTGTAATAAAATCACATAAAGTCACATTCGCATAAATTCATCTCCATAAATGATTCCAAATGTAACAGCGGCAATGAGGTTCAAGATCCTAACCATATCATTTGGCAATGTACCTTGTTGGAATCACAAAGAGTTGATCTTATGAAAAGCTTAAGCAAGCTCAATTTGTTTCCACCCTTAAATATCGGATCATTACTTTATAAACCGAATATCCAGGCATGTCATCTTCCTTTTAATTTTTTCAAGCAACGTAATTTAAAGATTTAAGGTTATGTACTTACTGCGTTATATTCTGCTGTACCTACACTAATAATGTATAACTGTAAGAAGCCATTTCAGCCAATTCTACAGGGCGTCCCAAAAATGTTGTAAATCCTTGAAATGGACGTTTCCTGAGGATATTTGAAACAACTTTTTCCTTTGCAAAAATGGCCGCCTCGGCTGTGTTACGGAGCTATATTAAAGAAACACACGCACCAATCAGAACACTGTAACGGCGTTATGATTGGTCTGTGTTTTTCTATAATAACTCCTTAAGAAAGCCGAGGCGGTTATTTCTGCAAAGGAAAACGTTACTTTAAATAACCTCAGGAAACGCCCATTTCAAGGATTTAAAACATTGTTGGGACACCCTGTATATCAGACCTTATGTTAATCCTAACGTATTACTTTATAACTTCCCTTGGGAAGTTCCACATAAGCTTTCAATAAAAAAGAAAACTAAAAGAAATCGAAATACAAATTGATTCGTGTTATTAGCCGGTTCATTGAATTACCAACGAAACGGACGCTTAACAAATCAGTTCATTTTAAACACACAAAATCTACTGGCAAGCAATCGTTTACAATCATTCGGTCCAAAACCACGCAACATCGAGCCAATTGAAAGGGGGAAGAGACGAAACGTACGTTTCCGTGTTTATGGTTCAGCCGAACGCGTAGCATTTGCAAATTGATAAAACCAGAACGGAGGGAATAACGTTGATCGATCACCGTTCGCGTAACTCGGCGTAACAAAAATCGACAGTGCGTATAAATATCACGTGTGCCTATAGACAAATTGCTAAATCGATAAAGAGGGCCGAGTTGCGAGTCGCGTTTCGCGATCCAGCGAGACGGCTCGGTGCCATTAAATTTAATCCTTCCTATTTATCATTCATCGATCCGAGCGCGAAACGCTCTTCGACGTTCGCGATGCTCGCCGGTGCGAAGTTAATCTTCGCGACGTGTTGATTAAACGGCCATTTCTAAATACGAAAGGCGATCAGCTGATACGATGGTAATCGGTTCCTCAAGTTACATTGGCTAGGAAACGATAGAGTCGACTGTGTGTTCTAAGTCCTATGCTTCGATGGTGGCTGGATCGCGATCGTTTATACTGGATATTGGCGGTGATCTAATTTCGGCCGGTGCCAGACACGCTGGTGTCACGTTCGATTATGAGGGGCGAGGTTGCAGTTTACGATCCCAGCCTGTAATTAACCATCGACAGCCGTTGATAGTGGATGGCTCCGCGATGAGAGTTGTAGCCATTTTCCAGTCAGCCACCGCGGAGAGATTGATGGCTCCAATGAAATTTGGAGGAAGGACACGGGAATCGATTTATGGTACGCGTTCAATCTCGATCGAGACGCTTACGATCTGTTTACGATTTTAGATCTCGATCGCTGCTTCGCCTTCGGAAATTTGTTTTACGGGGGTATTCTGGTTTTATAGTTTTTTTTTCAGAATAACTATTGAACTTCATGCATGGGGATTGTGCATACATACTTATGGGTATTTGAAACACATACATATTTTTCTAAACTAAAAATAATAAAAATTGCACGAGTTGTACATTTTCTTACAAACTTGGCTTTGAGGGGGTATTTGATTTTGGATGCCACTATTAAGTATTTTTTCTAGAAGAGCTATTAAGGCTTTTGCATTAGGATGTTGCGAACGTATTTAGGGGTATTCGAAGCACATGCATAATTTTTTTGAAGTAGAAATAATAAAAATTGTACGAGTTGTACACTTTCTTACAAACTTTGCTTTGAGGGGTTATTTTGATTTTGGATGCCATTCTTAAGAATTTTTTTAAGAAGAGCTGTGTATCTAACCTTTTGCATTAGGATGTTGCGGACATATTTAGGGGTATTCGAAGCGCATGCACAATGTTTTAAAAGTAGAAATAATAAAAATTGCAAGAGTTGTACATTTTCATACAAACTTTGCTTTGAGGGGATTTTGTGATTTTGGATGTCATTTTTAAGAATTTTTTTCAAAAGAGCTATCTAGCCTCTTGCGTTAGGATGCTGCGGACATATTTAGGGGTATTTGGAGTAGATAACTTATTTTTTAAAAGTAAAAACACTCAAAGTTGTATAAGTTATACAATATACAATTAGTACAGAGTATGTTTTAAGGGAGACGTGTTGTTGCCACGGTTCCGGTCCTTCTGCCCGTGAAAACAAAATGCTGAGAAAGTATGTTAACAAAAATTAGATCCGCGAATAGTCATCCTATAATATCTAGCTGATTCCATCCCGGCAGTACTTAAATTATCCACCTCAAAAAAAGAAAGCCGAGAGAAATGAAAATAGACCGCGAGAGCTCAGCGAGAAGAAGGGCGCCGCGCTGTCAGCAGAAAAAGGAGGGCTCTCCCCGCGTTCCAAGCTCGTTAATATCGGGCCCGTAAATATTTTTACCTTCGCCGGGCAAACACAGGCGCGAACTTCTGCGCCCGGGGTTCAATCAGCCGGGCTTACGCGATTTCTTGTTTCCCGTTCAAAGGGAACACAGCCCACAGGCGTTTTCTCCGCCTTCGTTCCGCTCGTTCCTGTTCGTTCGTTTGCGTCCCGGGCGCAATTTCCATTTTTCAAAGGGGCCACGCGAGCAGGAGGATCCGATGGGAACTTGACGAAACCAAATATGCGCGGCTCGCTGCCGCCAACCGCTTTGATCAGCTTCTTGCTCGAGAAAAGGGCGAGTCGCGGGGCCCCGCGACCGACGTTTCCTCTGCTTTTTCCAGAAACGCGTACCAATCTCGACGAATTAATGTACGTCGTCTCTGTTTATGTACCTCTTCCGGGCGCACGAGTCTACGCAGGAAATATTTCCTTGCCGGAGAAATAATTAATATCAAGGATCCATAAAGCGGCCTGGGCCGACGTAGCGAGCGACAAGCTGCCTCGCGACCTGTTTTGCGATACCAGCCGTATCTTATCGACGCTGTCCCATCCTTCCACTCGTGATCCGCGATAAATTACCCGTGAATGACTCTCAGTCCTTTTAACCGAGAGTTCGTTACTGCACGGTTATTAACACGAAACCCTACCAACGCCGATCAAATTTACCGATCCCAAATTGTCCGTTTTAGAATTGTTGAAATTAAAAAGACTCTTTCATATACAAGGCGTTTCGTCTAAGACAGAACACCTAAATATCTCCTCCACCTCTGAAAATACAAAAAATGTTTCTAACGTAATCTAAATGGTTTCAAAAGACGAATCAGATGGAAGAATCGTTTTTTATAAATTGTAATTTTTTAATCGTTTTTTCAAGGTCACACATGTTTTTTTAAATATATACACATATTTTGCTGTTGTATGTTGTATCCATGTTTAATAGCACGACCTTGAAATGACCGCGAACTCTAAAATTTGCTAATTAATGCAGAACTTACTTTCAGCGACATTTCAGATTTCAAAGACAACAGAAATTCGACCATGAACTTGAACTTGTAAATAAACACATTGTATCATTCCTCTGTGTACATAGAGAGTGAGAGAAATATGTATTTAAGAGTTTACTCACTGCTAGATTTCTCAGTGTATCGACAAGCGATCCATAATGCGCTTTTCAGAACAGGAGAAAATTCAAATGCTTTTAATTTACGGTGAAGCTCGAGAGTGTCTAAGAGAAGCAATACGAATTTACAAAGACAGATTTCCAGAACGTTCTTGTCCATCACGTTCTGCATACTCAAGTATTGTTAAAACATTCTGTGAGACTGGTAGTGTCAACAGAAACATTCGTCTGAGACGTAAGACTCTTACTCATGAAGCAAATGTGAACAATGTCATCGCTGAAGTTAATCAAAACTCGCATGTTAGTATAAGGCAACTTGGACGTGAAACCTGTATTAGTGTGACAAGCATATTCCGGATTCTTCATTCACAAAAATTTCATCCTTTCCATTTATCTCTTCACCAAGAGCTCCATGGAACAGACTTTGAAAGCCGCGTACACTTTTCTCAATGGGGTTTTCGAAAGAGCTGTACAATCTGTCGTTTTTCGCCTCACGAAATGTATCACAACGGAAGGACATCATTTCGAACATTTATTGCAGTAATAAACGTGATTATTTACAAGTTCAAGTTCATGGTCGAATTTCTGTTACCGTTGAAATCTGAAATGTCGCTGAAAGTAAGTTCTGCATTAATTAGCAAATTTTAGAGTTCACGGTCATTTCAAGGTCGTGCTATTAAACATGGATGAATGCACAATAATGTTTGCTATAATATAAAACAACAAAAAATGTGTGTATATATATGTAAAAAAATACGAGTGACCTTGAAAAAACGATTAAATAATTACAATTTATAAAAAACGATTCTTCCATCTGATTCGTCCTTTGAAACCATTTAGATTGCGTTAGAAACATTTTGTGTATTTTCATAGGTCGAGGAGATATTTAGGCGTCCTGTTTTAGACGAAACACCCTGTGTAATACATGCAAAATCTTAATCTTATCTAAGTTATTCTTACAATTCAGTTATCTACTCTACCTTTTTAACTGTCTCGCCTTCCATTTCACTTTTTATTCAAGTTGAAATACAAAAATACGACTGTGCACAAGCAAAAGATTTTCTCACCCCATTTCTGTTTAATCTGTTTCAATAAAATCTATGAAGATAGTGTGAACATTTTTAAGTATTATATCAATTATATATTACATAGGTCTTCCATTACGAGGTTTCATTTTAAATTTCGCGCCATTTGTCAATTGTTATAGACAGAGTTATTCTAACCTAAAAGTTGTCAAGTAAAAACTGTGCGATTATTAACAATAGATCGATATTCGCTTGAGCAACGCATAGAAAGAGCCACACAAACCGTGGAACGATTATTACGTGAGAAGTTGCCTGGACGAGTTATTTCGCGTAATGGAGACTTTAATTGGCCGCCTATATTGTGCGATTTGACGCCACAGATTTTACTTGACAACTTTTAGGTTAGAATAACAATATCTGTAACAGTTGAAAAATGGAACGAAATTTAAAATGAAACCTCTTAATGGACGACTCTATATAATATATAATTGATATTATATTTAAAAATGTCCAACAGATTAGACAGAAATGGGGCTCCGCGATGAGAGTTGTAGCCATTTTCCAGTCAGGGATTTTTATATTTAAAAATGTCCAACAGATTAAACAGAAATGGGGTGAGCAAATCTTTCGCTTGTGCACAGTCGTATTTTTGTACGTAAACTTGAAGAAAGAGTGAAATGGAAAGCGAGACTGTTAAAGAGATACAGTAGATAATTGAATTGTAAGATTAACTTAGATAAGATTACGATTTTGCATTGGAACAGTCCATTTTCAAGTGGAAACCTTACTACTGACTGCTACACTGAATTCTTATTATTTGTCTCCACTACTACTAAGTAATATGATATAGCACCACTTGTAGCGGTCAGATAATAATCAATGAATTTGCCATTAACATATCTCTCACATTTTTTTATTTAAAACGAGTCCAAACACGGTATAATTCAGAGCATATTTGCCCGTCGAATTCACGATTCAGTATAACGTCGATTATCCGAACTGTTTAATATAAATAAATGTAAATTTTTCAATCCCAACCCAGACGATTTGTCACACAAATCAGTAAAGCTTTAACTTCATATTACATCTGGGCAACTGTTACATTGTCCAAATACGTATATTCTATTGACCAGTTCGGATAATCGAGGTTCCACTTTTTCGTGGATTAAACAAGTACGCGCGATCCAATCTGTATCGTGTTTGGAGTCGTTTCACTCAGAAAAATGTCGCAAATACGTTGGTAAAAGTTTCGTAAAGAACTAATAAAAAGGAAAAGAGTTTCAGTATCAAATTTATAGATAGCATCGTAGGTTATCGAACGGATAATTCGAGTTCACCGTGTAGATGGGTGACGGACACCAACGCAACCGCGCGAAGAATTCGCGGCGGGTCCAGGCAATTTGTCGCCCAGCGTAATGCCTTTAAATATCATCACCGGGTCGGACGAGATATCAGCTAATTCCGCGAATTCCTCGCGCGGGGGCGTATCCTACGCGAGAAAGGGAAAAACTGCCACGCGGCCGGTGAATATAGGTAGGCGGGAGAACGACCGAGCTTTAATAGGATCGAAATAGCCGTCGGTGTCCACGCGGAAAATCCGAATTTATGAACCACCGGAAAGATTTAAATTATTTAAATTTCCGAGCGGTGCGCTTTAATCCTGATTTACCACATGGCTTTTCTTGTTACACAAGCACGGGCCGCCGAGCAGATTAACCGACCTGTTATCACACGGATGATTATAAACCGTACTCGCCTCGCCGATAAGCAGCCTTGAAAGTGGACCAATACCAAGTGGACCAAGTTTCGAAGTCGCCAATATATGTACGATCTATAATCTATACATATAAGACTCTTCCTGGAGATTATGGCCGCGACCTCGTCATTGAGAGCGACTTGCATGCTGATGGATTGCTGTTGCGTATGGGTTTATAACATGGGATTTGTAAACCGCATTACCTTAGGATTAAACAAAATTTTAATACAGTGGAACTCCGTTTATATGAACCAAAGGGAAAGGTAGTGAAAAGTGCCCTTCAGCCGACTTTAACCGGAAGTAGCTCGTCCGATAGATTATTACCAAGAATTAACCCTTTCCACTCATTTTCAGCCCTGTACCCCATCTGTAATTTTTGCACCATTCAATCGCATCTAATAATTCTAGGAAAAATCTGATACAATTAGCACATCAAACAATATATTCGACAATTTTTTCCGATTTTTTAGTTGCAAACTCTGGTCGTAAAAAATGTGAAACCAGAAATAATTCGAAAAAATACAGATTTCATATTGATGCTTAAGAGCGACTCCCGAAATTAATTTAATAATATGTAAGCAGCCATTATAAATAAACATCTTAAATATCTTACAAATAATGTATAGTCATCGATATTGCCTCCAATTTTTTTCATATTTTTAGCTAAGGCGCGTCATTGTTAAAAAAAAATAAAAACCACTTTTCTCGACATTTTTTCAAAGATATCCATGTTGCAAATGTACTTCAAATGTGTGCTAACTTTCAGCTACCCGAACCCCCTGTCCGATTCAGTCTGTCTCGCTCACTCTATTGTTAACGAGAGGAATGGCCACTTACATTTATAATTACCCCTACTACCTTTGTATAAAGCATGTATGTACATTGCATACCTTCAAACGAAGTGTTTCAACATTCAAGAGATTTTATTTTAAAAAATATAAAAAAAATGCTATAGACAAAAATATAACTTTCAGTTTTTTATACATCTGCCTTACAAAACTCTTCAAAATTCATAAAACATTTCTCTTAAACATTTTTAAATACCATTCATAATATTCGAAAGAAACATGGTGAAAACTACTAGCATGAATGCACTAGATTATATAAAGTGGTGATACAGGCGAATCTGCAAAAAACCGCAGCAAATTCTTGCAAATCCAGCGAGATAAATATATACACTAAAAGGGTAATTATATAGAAAAGGTCTGCGTACTCCGATTTTAATGAAATTTTAATATATTATAGATTTCGACATTTTGAACAACTTTTTCCTTTTCCAATATAGGGGAGTCGCTTTTAGATTTCGAGATATTTGCAAAAAACTATCGGTAATGTTAATTTCATAATGGAAACCTTCTTTTTAGAAACACTGGGTGGGTGTGTGTGGTATTGTCGCTTCTCATCTCCACAACGTGTTTACAAACAAAAAATAAACAGATGCGGCCCGAAAATCCAGGAAATGTCTGTAAAAATTGAAAGCTCAGCCTATCTATGTATGACCAGAGTTATCTACAGGAGTTAATTCTGCTTGTTTCCTCTGTTATTCCATTTCCTGGATTTTCGGGCCGCATCTGTTTATTTTTTGAGAGCAATCAACATTTTCTCTACATCGTCAAAATTTATGCATAGCACTTTGTACCTTATTTTCTTACTAACTTATACGTTTGATGATTAACAATATTTAACACATTGGTATTAAAAAACATACCACTTACTTCCATAAACAGGCAGGAGTACGATTTCCGTGGCACCTCGTTTGAATCCGCCCCCTCCACGACCTAACCACAACTCATTCTATTCACATGATTTTTCCATTACTAGTTCAAATTCTGGAAGACAGCTACAATGCCAAGATTATGCGAATAAAATTTAATTTTCTACAAAAAAGGTCTCTTGACATTTTGCCATATTTCGCATAGTTACCGAGATATTTGCAAATTTATAAAAAACAGGAAATCTACTTTACCGGCTAAACCAGGTCAATTTGAGACCATGTTATATATACATTTTTTTCTTGAAATAACCCCAAGAACACAAATATAACCTCAAAACGAGGGACCACGGAAAACGTACTCTCCCCTATAAACAGCATCCATTTCACAGAATTGAATATCACACATTCCAAAATAAGTTATGCGCTTTACACTGAATCGTTCACACTTCTGCTCACCTTGACGACAACTGCTCGACTGATGTTTACGCCGAAATTGTCACTCAGGTATAAAAGTGTAAACATTTTCGCGTACAACCCCCCCCCCCCCCACAACAGAACCACCAGTAAAGTACCCTATACAACGGTTAAAATGACTGCACGAGAAAATTCATTTTTAAGGTATTGACCACGTTTTCGGGATTTGGGACCAGTGTAGTCAGATCAATCCAAAACTGGGTTGATTTTCCTCTCCTCCTTTTCCTCTTCCACTATCCCATTCCACTACATGAGCACATTCCAACGTCCCCCACTAAGACCGTAGACTGGTCACGTGACGTGCCGCACAACGTGTTACATATTACTCTGGTCATCAGAGAGGAGGTAAACTGTATTCCCCTCGATTTAACCGATCTGGCGACACTGTTTGGGACCGCGTCGGTCAGAAAATTAATCTAAATCATCAGATAGAGACAGAAGCGGGTATACAGTGGCTCACGAAAATATTCGAACGTACTTTAAATCAGAATAATTTGTTTAAAACTGTGAACCAAAGCACTTGACTTTTTCTAGACAACTAGAAGCATTGATTCATTAAATGGTGTGCAAAAGAGATTTTGAAAAAATTGCAACTGATAGGAATTACATGAAAAAATAAAAATGACACTTCTTAAAACTCTTTTATTTCAATCTGTAATGAAAATTTAAAATATGCGCCTGGCAGATCTGTGTTAGTTATACACATGCTGAAAATTGTATCAAAATCGATTAATCGAAAATCGCAGTTTCTCACGACTTTTGGCCAGTTCTTGCTTAAAATCCACAAATTCTTGTATCTCTTGCTGAGTGCCGTTTTTCTCTGCGTCAATCGATATCGATGAAATTTTCAGCATATGCACAAGTTACATAAATTTACAAAACGCATATTTCAAATTTTCTAGTAACTGAAATAAAAAAGTTTTAAAAAGTACCATTTTTATTTTTTCGTGTAATTCCTACCAATTGCAATTTTCTTTCACTTCCTTTAGCATATTAATACTTCTAATTACTAAAAAAAATTAAAGTCGCTCGATTCAATTAGAAAAATGTTATTCTGATTTAAAGGGCGTTCGAATTTTTTCGTGCGCCACTGTACAACATTACCAGGCCAAAAAAGCAACAGGGCAGAAAGATGTATCAGTCGGGCACAATCAGAGTCCGAAGGGGGCCTCGGCCGCAGAAAAGACGCCCTCGGCCCCATTACTCGCGTGTTTGCTTTAAACTCCTTGTTTCCTCCACGCTTCCTTTCCTGTCGCGGCGAAAGTACACGGCATTAATCACCCGAACGAGCCGGTAGAGCACGTAGGAAACAAACTGGAAATCCGGTTAATCGGTCCCCTAATCTCCGGGGTCCTGGGTCGATCGATCAAAAAACCGTGTCAGAGAGGAAGCCCGCCGGGGGTGTGTAGCGATCGCGATTTTTCATTTGTTTCGCGCGAAACCAGCCTTTCGTCGGCTCCTTCGGATAGCATAGCGTGCCGGCAGCTTTATTCGTATCTCTGTGCCCGGTTAAGTAATTGGAAGGTCTGGCCCGGGTGATTTATCACCTGGTTCCTTGACGGAACGAAAGACGAAGGGTTAGAGGCCAGAGATTGTTACCAAGGCTGACCAATGATCGATCGTTTCGATAGGTGCACCGGGCAGACCGTCTGTTGTCGGTCTCGGATCGTGATTAAGTGATTCCCGCGAAGAAAAACATCGTGAATGCACTCCGGGAAGAGTGCGAATGAGACGGAAAGAAGTGCAATATTGCTCTAAATGATGGTCTTGAGAACACATTGCAACACCAGGACCACAACCTCTTCGTTCTCTCGGATTCACTCAGACTCTCAATTGAGGAAGTTCTCTGCGAATGTCTCAGCAACTTTTAATTTCCGCGAAATACGAAAGTCGTATTCGTATTCAACACGTCGAAACGAATAGAATGATGTATAATAAAAGCTGGAGGGGTATTTGTAAATTTCAGCCAATCAATTTGTTACGGTAACATCTGCTACTGTAGACAACGTGATCGGACTAAGAGAAACCGAGAATCGAGCGTCGTCCCTGAAGGGTTAATGGAGGAAGAGACCACAAGGTCCCATTCTTTCAAATTCACTCATTCCCCCTGTCTTTACACTCTCTCAACTGGGAAAGTTTTCTGCGAACAATCTCGGCAACCTGTAAACTAATAATTTTCGCGAAAAACGAGTCGTTTTCGTATTTAGCACGTAGAAGCGAATAGAATGATGTATAATGAGGTATCACAAGCTTGGGGGCAATTATGTACAGTACTTAATCGTTAAAAGTCGCGAAATTCTGAACGATAATTGTCGCAAAACAATCCCCACTTCCGCGGGTATACCCCGTGAAGGGCCGTGAAGTTCGAGATGCCTCGGTCGCTGAGAAGTATAACATAATACGGGTCGAGTATATCGGTAAGACCACTACTAATCCAATAACAAAAATTCTTTATTTTTTATTATTTTTTCATGGAACTTTCGCCAACATATTCGTGGCATTTGTCTAATGAAAATGATACCAAATAAGATATAATTGCGATGATATTTACTTGTGTAATGGACGATGAAAGTTTCGGGCGCAAGGAAGGACAGCGTATGGGAACGAAAGAGACGGGGAGAATCACGGTCGCCGGCGTAGTTCAAAGGTCCACGTGTCTTCACAGTGTAATGCTAACAAAAAAACTTTTTCATTATTACTTATTTTTTAATGAAACTTTCACCAATATATTTGTTGCATTTTTCTGATTAAAATAATACCAAACACGATATAATTCGGTTCATATTTACAATAATTTTCCAAAAATGAGAAATCGAGAATCGTCCCTGAAGGGTTAAAGGAAGAAAATATTTCCAAAGATTCTATGTATAATGGAAGAGAGAAAGAGAGAGGAAGTTTGGGGAAAAGCTAGGATAAGTGCAGTTGCGTAAGCGAGCTCGAGTGAACGATATTCAATTGTTTCAGGTCAGAACGATATCAAGAAGCTGCGCAAGGAGAACGAGCAATTGCGTAGGGAGATATGGAGCCTTCGAGACGAGTACGACAAGCTCGAGGAGATTCTGAAGAGGCAGAAGAGTCGCGAGGAGAGCGAAGAATACGAGGTAGTCCACGGGAAATTCGGTGTAATGAGGGACGAGTGATCAATAATTCGATTCTGCGGACTTCCGGAGCCTGTTTGTTGCGCAACTCGTTTACCTCCGATAAATCTTTTAGTCGTCCAATAAAAGGAATCCTTCATCCTCTTCCTTTCCTCTCTCCCTCCCTCTCCCTCTGTGAAACGTAAACATCGATGCGATGTTCACTGTTATTGTATTTCGGAGAAAAAAGTTAGCCAGATCACTGATTCTAGATTCTTTCCGATGTGGACATTACTGTTCGAGAGAGTCTTCTTGTCTGGGGGATAACAAGAAATCGATCTTCTTGCATTTTCTGAGTCTTTGGATCGACGACAATGTACTGTTAAAATGATTCAATGAGGAGCATAATATTATAATAGATATGGAGCTTTAACCCCTTGTCCTACCCGCTAACTCCTGATTGCTCGGGCCATAATGAACATGAAGATCGGTCACGCGTCGAGCCATTTAGCTGTTTAGCCGTGTGCTCGAACTTGCGCAAATGAATGCGTCTTATGACATGTATATTTCGGCGCCACGAAAGGAATTGTGAAATAATAAACACGTTTGGGGACAACTAATACTTTTAAGATGTCTGGGAAGTAATTATGATCAATTCATCGGTTAACAAAAATGATTTATAATTTGAAAGTGGATAATGTATCAGTAACAATTTGTAAATTAATACTTAATTTAAATTAATAATGTTTTGAGAAAACTCGTAGAAAATTAGTAATCTTCGTGTTAGTGTTATTTACATTTGTCACGAATGAAGTACCACGAGTCAGGCTCGCGTTGTTCACGTTTGGCCCGAACGAAGTACCATGAGCCAGGCTCGCGTTGTTTACATTTGGTCCGAACGAAGTACCACGAGTCAGGCTCGTCCTTATTGTTTATGGCCCAAATTTCTTACCACGAGTCTCACTCGTTGTTGTAGGCCAAGGGGCTGAAGTAGTCACGTCCATCAAACAATTTTTCAGGGGTCTTGATTTTTCGTCTTGGAACGTACTTAAACCATTGCATTCGAAGCAATTTTAATTCCAAAATCAAGATTTTTCTTTCGACTTAGAATATTTTTATTCTATGTATCCTTTTACATTGTGCGCCTGAAATTAAACCTGTTTTCACATACAACTTACAGAATAGAGACGAATTTAATAATATGAAAACTGTTTTGCATAATGGTATGGCACTTTTTACTGGTGACTCAGAGTTGCTACCATTCGAATGCAAAGGCTTAATACTTCGATATCTTCGAATCTCTGCATAAGTGTTCATTAGACTTACCTAAGAATTAGCCCGTAATTCGTTCATGCCCACTTTTTACTTTAAGGGAGAAATCAACCCTTTTCTCCAAATCGGTCCTTCTACGTAAGTGCTTATAAATCGCAAATAACAAAAGATATGAAAAAACTTATGAAATAAAAGTTACATTGTACTTTCGGCCCCATAAATCTGTGCGAAATTTTGGTTGTTCTTTCTTTTGGAGGACCAGATGTTAACTTTCTTGAACACTGCAACTTTTTTTTATGTAACCCTGTAGATATCGATGAGAACATTACGAAAATGTAAGTATTGTTGTTAGGAATTCACTGATTTATAAGTTATACGTGTGTAAACATGAGCAATTTTAAGCGTTTTTGACAGGTTAGTGCGTCGTCATATTGGATATTCGTTGGGTGGTAGAGGTAGGACTGTTGAGCGCAAGTCTATAGGACTGCATAAAAAAAGTTTTAAAAAATTGGTCCTCTAAAAACAGGTTTAACCGAAATTTTTTTTATTTTAGAAAATTTTTATATGATTTTTTCAAAAAATGTTTCGCACAGATTTATGAGCCCAAAGATACGACATAACTTTTACTTCAACCATTATTTGATATCTTTTGTGATTTGTGATTTATAAGCACACACACGACTGGTCAAAAGTTTAAGAACACCTACTACATTTATATTCCACAACCAAATGTAAGGTTTAATTTTTCGCCACATTTCTTGGGCATCTTTCTTATACTTTCATAGTTATAAAAATACGATTGCAAAAATTAATCCGATAGAACTTGTGTGGAATGAATAAATTGGATCGTGAAATTAGGAGCTAGTACCTAAATAAACGAGTTGGTGCAATTTAAAACAGTCCAAGGACTTGAATATATTATTTTCCATTTTTTAAGATCATTAAAGCAAAAATGAAATTTTAATCTGTCATCTGCTTCTTGCAATTGATCCAAACAATTTTTATTTTACATAAAGATCTGCAGTCTAATGATGACAAATTCTTAAACTTAAATTCTTAAATTCTCCCATTGATCCCCAAAATTCCGCAAAATCGAACTTTGGGTTCGGGTAGAACAGGGCGTCAGTCCCGTGATTACAGAGCTAGATTCCATAGTGTCTTCTATTTCAGATTCGCTCCGACGAGGATGACGGCCCGCAGTCCGACTATTCCCTTGAGGAGGAGGAAGAGGAGGAGGAGGAGGAGGACGAGGAGGAGGAGGACGAGGAGTTCGACGAGGACAAAACCACTCAGGCTCCCGGCAAGGATCTCAATAAAGCTGAACAGCTAGAGAACGCGGAGAACCAGAAAATCTCCTCGGAAAAGATGACCAGCAGCCTGCACCGGCTTCACGTGGACTTCGACGACCTGTCGGTGGTCGAAGAGGAAGAAGAATTGAAGAAGGAGAGGGACAAAGTGTCCTCGGAGGACGGCCAGCTGCCGAAAGAGGAGAAGAGTCCGTTCCCGATCCTCAAGCCGAGGCATCTACACGAGAATATCCCGTTTTATCCCGCCGCATACGAGCCGCCGGACCTAAGTACCTCCAGTTACTACACCGAGTGTCCCTTCAAGTTCCCGAGCACCATGAATCTGATGATAACTCCGGGGATGCAGGAGATGGTGTCCCCGAGGTTGCAGACTGAGCCGTTGCACACCGGCATGGCAGTGCCTACTTTGGACCAAGTGAACGATCAGATGGTTCACGCGCCGCCCGTAGGCTGGCAGAGTAACCTAACGGTTCCTCAGAAGCAGATGACGCCATTTGGGATGGTTGATGTGGGCATCCCATCGGTGGAGGCGCTTGGACGCGATCAACAACGCTTTGCAACATTTTCAACGTTTTCTGTGCCAATCCAGAGGAGAAACATAGGCATGAAACAAGCAAACTGCGTGTACAACGCGACCCCCTTCGGGGATCAAACGAACCCCGATGCGATCGCCGAGAACGGTTGGAGCTTTGATATCAGCTCTTCCAAACCGCTAGGAGATGAGAGTCCTGGCGACTCGAGGATGAAAGATGGTGAGGAGAAGCCTAAGCACTTTTTCGCTCCGTTGCCTTCGAAGATGAAGAGGCAGACGGCTGAGGATTCTTCGCCAACGATTAGTCACTTTGGGACTGGGAGTAGCTCTTGCAGCGCTAAGACCGAGTCTACGGTGGTGTCTAAAAGTCAGTTGATGTTTCAGAAGGGATCGGCTGACGTCTATGTAAATGGAGCTATTCCTTGCGAAGATAATGTCTTTCGAAATAAAACCGAACAGAGGACGTTCCTCAGTACAGACAATTTATTGATCAGTGAAGATAAATCAAGCTCTGTCAACCAACTGACCAAGTCCATGTCTTGTCAGGACCTATCCAGTGAATCTCAGCCAGCCACGATCAGCACAGAAGCTAGACCTCAGATCATGACTCAGAGCGACAACACTTTGGACAACATATCGGACTCGAAGCCGTACAGGTCTCACATAAGCGTCACCCTGAAGAGGCCACCCAGGAAGCAACCGGTTAGTCCAAACATCCCGGAGGTCCCTAAACTACCTGCCATGGACTATCGAGTGTTCAACAACCCTTTTCTACGAACATTCGACCCAACTTCCAGTTACAGGGATCAGAACAATGTAACAAGACCTCTATCGGTCCAGGTGAACGATGATAATCCTGGCTTCTTCCGATCTCAGTCATCTTTTCATCAGAGAGGACAACTAGGAGGTACAGACGTACAACATAACAGGTACAGGCCCGTCCAAGCTGATCAGAACCGCCTTCTGATCCCCTCTAACCAGCTACTAAACGGAAAGCTGGTGTCTCCGGCCCCCAAACATGAGATCCAGGTGACCTCTTTCGAGAAGCCCAGCCCGCATACTCTAATCGGCCCGTCTACCTCGTACGAATTGTCCAATCTACGGAGGATGAACCCCAATCCATATCTGCAAAGCCAGAACCTGTACCAGAACGTGCCATTCATGTCGAGGACGGGATTGTACCCGCAAAGAGGGATGATGTACTATGATAACCTAGCGTTGAAGATCCCTGTTCAGACGCAGACGTCCATCGACGGGGATTCCCACCATGAAGACGAACAAACAAACTCGCTCGAAGAGAGTGTACCTAACACACCCAGTGGCCAGCGCAGGAAAAGGACCGTCAGGAAGGAAAAAGCATCAGCGAAGAATAGTCTCTCTCCCGTGGCGCAGAGGAGGAGCCTGAAGAAGCAGATCAGCGTGGCCTCTTCGGAAGTACCAGAATCCCCTGGGAAGAGACAGAGGTCCAGGAGGCTCAGCATCACGACGACCACCACGTCTGAAGGCCAGGAAGATAAGCATGAAAGCAGATCCTCTTCTTCTGGCCAGGACTCGCCAAAGAAGGATCAAACCAGGAGGGTATCGTTGTATTTCAACACCAAGAAGAGGCCATCTCTATCGTCCGTGAAGACTACCAGGAGCGGGAGCGTGGACATTTCGAAGGACAAGGATGGGATGTTCAACTCGGAAAGGGAGAGAACTACTTCGACCAGCAGCAGAGACACTCCTTCTAAATCGAGGAAGGCTAGCACCAGCAGCGGCAGTGTACCCTGGTGTGCTTGTTGGGGTAATGGGTGCATCTAGGTGATAAACTTGGCCGGATGCTGAAAGCGTTCTGATTAATTCATAAGTCCCGGGACACTAAGGTGCGCGGCAAAGAGGATGTTCTTAATTCATGGTTACTCTTATTGTGCGACTGTGATGTGGCGGAATATGAACGTTTTAGACCTTAGGGACCGGTGTTGTAATAAACTTGGCGTTGTGTTTCAAATGCTGGTAGATTGGGGACCATACTGTAGCACTGTTAGAGTGAATGATGACTGTGGCTTATATGGTTTGAAATGCTAGTAGAGTGGACACTGTACGAAACTGTTGTCAGAGGATAAAACACGCGGTGACTGTACCTGGTGTGCGAGAATTTTAAAGTATGTAAAGATTGCAGGAAGGAAAGGAAAATCAGAAGTGTCATTTATAGAAACTCTTATTGTGCGATTCAGTGGGGGGGGGGGCAAGTGTTGCAATGAACTTAATTTAATGCTCAACATGCTGATAGAATGGAGACTGCGTTATAACATTGATAGAGAATTAAACAAATGATTACTTTAGCTGGTGTAGGAAACTTTTATAGCATATGAAGATTGTAGAAAGGACAGAAAAATCAGTCTAGAACAAGTGTTGCAATGAATTTTGTGTAATGCTTCAAATGCCAGTAGAATGAATAGAACGAAGACTGTGCTATAACTTTGTTAGAGGACCAGACAAATGACGACTGTAACAAGTGTGGGAGAACTTTGGAGCATACAGAGATTGCAGATAGGTCAAAAAGATCAGGCTAAATCAGGCTAAAGGCAAGTATTGCAACGAACTTGTCAGAATGTTAAAAAGCCAGTAGAATGAAGACTATGCTGTAGCTCTGTTAGGGTATGAGGTAAACGATGACCCCAGCCGGTGTGGGAGAATTTCGGAGTGCATAGAGATTGCAGAGAGGACAGAAAGATCAGAAGCATCTCAATGAAATATTGATCCCACGACGACGTACTCCACGAGGAGCAGTATCGACCTTCATTGTAACTATAAGGAAACCGCTGCAGCGAATGGCAGAGGTCGTAAAACTAGCACCGACAGAACCTGGACACCATAAACCCGTTGCTGTCCAGGTGACGGTTGCAACGAAGGTGGTTTTCGGCCAAGAATACGTGAGCACAGCATGTCCTCGATATTTAAGGTGAACGTGGATCAAATTAAATATTAGAATTAATATTTAACGAGCACCGTTTGCGATCCTTCGCCAGGCGAACCCTTTGAAACTCTATGCGACTTTTAGGTCTAGGTTAGGTTGATTTGAAGATTTATCTCACTGGATTACTGGACAGCCTTTCGTCGGTTAAATGAAATAAAAGTACATAAATGGCACTTACCAGTTGTTATGGTGTTTAGTTGAGGACTCTACACTGGAGATGATCGTTCATGCATTTATTTAACGTTAATATTGCGTTCTGTATATAGTATGTATATGTATACATATTGGTATATTGTATATTGGTATAGTGTATTATTAATTGGCTGTTTCTATTTATGTACTTAAACTCGTTGATTGCATTCTAATTTGTGTACAAAAGGAAATACAAGGAGTAAACACTTTTACAGTTTTTTTCTGGTTTTTTATACTTATAATTGTACTTATAATTGTATCAAATGTGCAAGCTCACCGAAAAATTCAAAAAGCAATTACAATTTAATTTACAATAAATATACTCGATATATAATTGTCATAAATAAATCCTTTTGAAAAAATTGTATTAGAACCAATAGGAACGTTAATTAATTAATTCAATGTATTAAACTTATCAATAGTTTAAGAAATTCTTTTTAAAATCAAACAGAAAAATATTAAGACAAGCAGCACTGTTAAGGTTATTCATTAAAAAACATATACAAATTATCATTGATTTAAGAAATTCCTTTTAAAAGTTCGAGAAAAGATTGCATCAGCGGCACGATTATAGTGTTATAATAAATACACTCAAATTGTTTCAAGAAATTTAATGCACTCAATTCCCACCTCAAAAAAATCTCACGCCACGTTAATTAAACAGGATGATCGACAAAACAGCCGGAGCATAATCCGTATCGTCACGCTAGCAAAATCACAGTGTATAATCGATCGCCGGGTTAATAATTATTAATTACCATGCAAACTAACGACACGCCGTCGTTAAAACAGTTTGGACGAGAGAAAGTGCGGGGGTAGTGACCCTGAACGAGACGATCGAGTATAATCCGACTAGGGAGAGGTTCGTCAAATGATCTCCCGACCCGAACCGATTCGCCGTAAATGGTCTGCAATTCCCGGGAAGCTATGCATCAGCCAGGTAAGATATTGCCGGCGATGGACCGTCGGTATTTTGGGGCCGAGTCATTCGTTCCTCTCGATAATTCATCGAATTATTGATTATTCCCGGCGAACTTATTCTAAGAGCGCCATTTATTAATGGCCCCGCCGCGGGGGTGGGTAGCTAAACGCAAAGTTCGCGAGCATCTTCCGCGTAAACTTCTGAAGCGTTCTGTGTTCTCGTTACCCTCCCATCTACCCCCACCCATTCCCCCCACTCCTTTAAAGGGGTTGCAACTAGAGGAAAATTTAAAGAAGTCCGGAGAACTGAATCGGCCGAGTAAATTGAATGCACTTATAATTAAACGCGCCCGCTTTCTTATGCTCCGCTGGAAGAAGTTCAGTAACTGCGTGGAAGAAACCCCCCCCCCCTCCTCCCGGAGAAAAAAACGAACGTTTCAGAGAAATTATACAGAGTGTTCCGTTTGAAGCTTTACAGTATTTCAAATACAGCTTGCTTAAAAAATGACCTTTGTCTTTTTCATACAAATCTGTAAAATTGAATTAGTCATCGACAATATTTAGAAAAATAAAGGGTTATTACATACAAGTTGGTCCTCCTCACCGATTTTGATGACCTCGAAATATGTTGTCAAGGTCATTATTCTGAACATCTTTTCCCTATACATGTTACCGCCGCTCGGTTTTAGTTTTCGAAATATTCGCAAAAAACTATTGCTAATACTGTATTGAATTTTCCGTATTCTTGCACGTTCCGTGGCAGCGTAAGCCTGTTCCGGCGCGGCGTCTGTTTACTTTTTTTTGAAAACACGCTGTGGAGATGAGAAAGAAAACAGCGGCTCACTCTGGTTATAAATATATGAGGTGAGTTTTCAATTTTGAAATACTACTCTTCGATTGTCGTATGCGTGGTCGGGCAGGCCTAACGGCCGGACCGCTCTGCCCCCTCCACGACTTAACCACAACTCATTCTATTCAAGAATGAGTTGTGGTTAGGTCGTAGAGGGGGCGGAGAGGGCCGGCCGTCAGCATAACATATGTAAGAAGCAGAATACGTTACGAGCGCCGTTAAGCGATCGCCTATGCTAATATACGAAAATCCAAGAGAGAAAATTCAATACAGTATTAGCAATAGCTTTTTGCGAATAACCTTGACAACATGTATCAAGGTCATCAATATCGGTGAGGAGGACCAACTTTTATACAGGGCGTCCCACATAAATGGGAAAACTTAAATATCTGTCGTATTTACAGTCCTATCAGAAAACTTCAGAGGACAAAGTGACACTATTGCAGGGGGCACATATAATGGTAAAGAAAAAAATTTTTTATGTCGTGTTTTTTAATGAAATTTCAAGGTCACCGATGTTTTTTTAAATGGAATGTTATATTTTTTTACGATAACATGATAGACAATAAAAAAACTTTAATAAAAAAGTTTAAAACTTCCATATTTTATCCGCTCCAACATGATTATTCTTGCTCAAGGTCATTTCAAGGTTAAAAAGGTGGTATCCACAAAATTCAGTTTTTTATTGTCTATCATGCTATCGTAAAAAATATACTATCCCATTTAAAAAAACATCGGTGACCTTGAAATCTCATTAAAAAACACGACATAAAAATTTTTTTTCTTTACCATTATATTTGAAATCATCACTGTTTCAGCCTCGTCAATGTCTCGAGACTGTGAAATTTACTAGTGTTCGAACAGTTTTTGGATCTGTTGGTATCTTTTTGGGCCGCGTTAATTCAAAATCGTGTAAAAAAGGCTGTGTAAAAAAGTTGCATGTAAAAGTTAACAAAAAGGCAACCACCTCCAATGATCTTGACCTTGGCATATGTTCTCAAATGATATATTCTGTGATACAGCTATACTTTTGATGTAGATAATAAATTTTGTGCGACTTCATCGAATACTGTTGCTTGTTAGACACACGAGGTACCCACATCAGGTTCGCGACTTTTGTCAGCTGAAATTGAATTTTGAGGGACCAGGGGACCCGGTAAAAAATTGCGTCTGGAATCAGAGGTTTATTTCCTGACGTCACATTACCAATTACGAGACCCGGTGAGCATGGAGAATATTTTAGCCGGGTATATCAATTCGGCAAATAAATTGGTGAAATCCCCCGGTGACGAGCTAATAGTCTTCCAATTATTTCGAGCAGAGAGTTGGGAGAAGAAGTGATCCGCGAGAAGCCGAAGGGATAGAAAGGTCCCGGGGACAGAGAGACACGCAGCCACCCTCTTGGTGGAGAGTGGGCAGGGGTAGTTCAAAGAAAAAGGAGGCCGGATCGTCGCACAATGGCCGTCGGTGTAATGCTTTTCAGCGGCGAGGCGGTCGCGGGAAAAGGCACGGGCACAGGCAGGTTGCAAGGGTGTCAACGCCTAGAAAGATGAGGACAGCGATGTGCAGGAGGGGAGGGTGTGTAGGGTGGTACGAAGGGTGCGAGAGGTGCGGCGCAGACTGGCGCAATTAAAATGCAAATTATCTCTTTTCGCGCGGCCATATTTCCAGAAGAGCCTGGGCGCGCGTTCGCTCGCTAGCGCTACTCTACGCCGTCACCGATTAACTTGGAACTAATTTACGGGGACGACTTCGCCGCCAAGTCAGAGAAGACGTTTTGTCTCTGCGCAGATAGACCCCACTACGTTAATACGGGCTAATGTCATTTGCAAATGTCAGTCGGGGCTAGTTTCTTCGCTGGCATCGTGATTTCCGCGTCGGCCCGGAGACGGAGTATCCAGGGAAATTGCGATCCTCCAAGAGCTCCCTGCGAACCCGCGAAATTAGAAACGAGTCTACGAACTTGCATCCTGCCCTGCCCCTGACATTGTACCGAAATCTATTCTATGTATACTCGCAAGTAAGAAAAACAGCTTCTACAACCCTTCAGGGACGACGTCTGTGCACCACATACTGATTCCAACGCCTTGCCCGAATTAGATGTACGACGACAAAATTGTTGTCGACTGATTTGGGTCGGTCCACAGTGTGGCCTGCAATGGACAAAAATCAAAATAATCATAGTTCGATTCTAATCTAATTATCCAATAAAACCATCATGTGGTAAGTAAAGAATCTGTATGTGAAAGTATTAGCCGAGAAAATCAATAGGGTGCCAATTACAGCGAAGAGTTTACTCAAATCTAAATACTTGAAGGTTACATTATTCGTGCCTCAGTTGCTCTTTTAGGTTGGTTTTTGTTTTAAACTATTTGTTATACCTTAGACATGGAGAATTTGACCAGAGGTGTGCATAATTTTAACTGTCAAATTAGAAATTTCGTTTTTTCCTTAAAATGCAAATTACAAAGAAACGGTTCAAAACATCCTGTAATTTTCGTTGTTCTGTATCAACAAGGTCTTGTGGTATATTGCTATATAATTTTTTTTCTGCGACAAATTGCAACACCGAATGTTATTTAATTTTTTGACAGCGAGGTGCATTCGTAATCGCGATTTGGTTGAAGTGTAGATGTCGCAACACACTTATTCGGACAAATTATTGAAAGTTAGACAAAAAGTTTGTTCTCTATTAAACGTGAACACTATGTTTGATGAAATGGAAAAGAGTACAAAAGCTTTTTGTTTGTCACGTGCAAGAAAGTGAAGAGACTGTTACCGAAATGCATAGAACAATATATTGATATTGTGTCTGAGACGGAAAATATTTTTGAAAGGCTGAATTTAGATAACGTAGAATGGGCGGGAGCGTTAGTAGCAAAGAAGCAATTAGCGAATAATTTAATTTTTGTATAGTTTCTGTTTATGCAATTAAATTTTTTTATTTACATGTATATATTATATTTATATTAAAACTATTATAGTTTCTGAGTAGTATGCCGTTTAGTTTATTTCGAAATTCGCAGAAAAATGGATTTATCTACCAGTCTGTATTAACACTTACTTAATACTAGTAAACAATACGGTATTGTATATGGTCAAATAATTATGTATTATCGCAGATATAATTAAATTTAATCATATAACAAAAAATTATTTCGAACAAAAGTTATACAGTATACAGTTGACAACAAATTGCAAAAACAACTAATCATAAAAAACTTTTCATTAAAAAAAAAATTAGGATAACCTTTTTGACTAATGGAACTGTACATTTTTTGCACTAATCGATGCATCTTTGTATTCCCTTTAAAAAAGTATTAGGGTACTTAGGTCAAAAATTGATTAGTTTAGAAGTTATGATTTTTGTCCCGAACCTCCATTGACCGCCGCACTGTGCGGTCGTGCGATAATGCGACTGTGTCCATATGCAGCTAACTATCGAATATCATTTATGATCGCCTCAGTCAATTGTTAACCCTTTGCACTCGGAATGAATTTAGTCTTGAAACCAAATTCTTTTTTCTAATTTAGAATACTTCCATTTTATACAATTCATTCATTCTATGTATTTGAAGCTGATCCAATATGCACATACAATACTGAGATATCTAGCAATCTATTAAATAAAAATTTAATAAACTGAAAAATATTTTGGATAATGGTGTAAGAATTTGTAGTGGTGCCTCAGTGTCACCACTCGAGTGCAAAGGGTTAAGATGTCTTTGTCGAAGTCGGACATGATGTTCCTTACTGAAAATTGTTATGTAAGATATATACAAGGTGGTCCGTTTAAGTAAGGCCACCTAAATATCTCTTCAGGTTATTGCGATGCAAAAAATATTTGTTACGTAATGTGCATTTTGTCAATGGACCAAATATCTGGCAAGAATATTTTTTTCCGAAGGTCATTTTTTTCGGAGTTATGAAGGTCATCGGTGTTTTTTGACACATAACTACATTCTTTTTTTTATTGCGTCGTGTAACTGATAGAAAAATAATACATTCAGATATGTATAATAACATGACCTTGACATGACCATGATCTTGGAAAATTAAAGTTTCACCTAGAACTGATGTCGAATATCTTCTGCCACGACTCCTGAACCTGTAAATGCGAAGAAAATATTTTTTATCACACTAAAAGTATCGATCAGCAGAAGTGTGTGTGTGTGTGTGTGTTAACTTTTAAAACAACACTGATTTTCTCTTAACTTATCATCAGAAATGTTCAAAATGGTGTCCTTCTAGGGTGATATACATTACGGTTCTTAAACAATGCTCAGCTTTACCGTAAATGAATACCATATCAACTTTCTCTTGCATTGAGTAATTCATTTCAAACAGTACGTCGATACACTGATAGAGAAATTAAAACTGATCGGGATTTCAAACCGTTCGGTATCATCAGTATTGCGAAAGTAAACATGTTTATTTACAATCACGCTCTTGATTGTAGAGTCTTGGTCAAAGCTTACGATCTCAATACACATCACTTCTAGGTAAAACTTTAATTTTCGAAGATCAAGGTCATGTCAAGGTCATGTTATTATACATATCCGAATGTATTATTTTTCTATCAGTTACACGACGCAATAAAAAAAAGAATGTAGTTATGTATCAAAAAATACCGATGATTTTCATAACTCCGAAAAAAATGACCTTCGGAAAAAATATCCTTGCCAGATATTTGGTCTATTGACACCATGCACATTACGTAACAAATATTTGTTGCATCACAATAACCTGAAGAGATATTTAGATGGCCTTAAACGTACCGTCCTGTATACAAGGTGAGTCAATAAAAATTGTCACCGGAAATAACCGGTTATTTATTGACTTTATAAAGAAATGTTTGAAATTAAATTTATTGTATCCGAGGATATTCATTAAAAAAACACACACAATTTTCATGTTTCCTCAAGTCCTTTGACGGCTAGTTCATTGTTTTGTAATTGTTACACTGCAATTATGCATTCATCATACAACCCCTTCAGAATGCAGCTAGACATGTATTGTATAGCTTCGAATATCAAAAGTCGGCGTGAAGTTGCAGAAAAGAAGAGGAGGTCTTACGTATTCTCTTCGTTCTGTGAAAATAAATGGTTTCTCTATAAATAATCCATAAGATGCCTTGATTTACAATAGTGATTGAAAGCATAGGGGTGTTCACATGGGAAACTATTAATTGAAGAGCTTAATAAGGTGTCCTTTCATTGAATCGATTATACAACCATCTTAAATATAAATAATTTCGTGCTATTTTCCGATTTTTAATTATTCATTGTGACATTGTCGGAACACTGTGTAACTTGATAAAATAGGCAACGTAACTCCGAAAAACATTGCTGAAATACAATAGTGTCATTCATTGTTCACAATTCACGTCATCAAAGATTCATTCGTATTTTCTTTAAGTAAGATTATTTATTCAATATCACATTGACATCTAAGTTATTAGCGATGTTAAATAATTATTGTCGAGATTTAATAAAATACTGTTTTTTACTTTGGATAAAGTAGAGAATATTCATTTTTGGTATTTTTAGTATTAATAGGAATTTATGAATAAATATTCTATCATGGAATCATTAATTTACTCAGAACACTATACGCAATTTTAATTTTAGCAACAGAAAAACAAAAGAAGAAAAATACAATTCATTCCGTATCTTCTTACACTTCTGTTAGACGAGAAAACGTGAGAATTCTATCCATGACTAGCGACGTATAATTTGAAATTCAAAATTTCCCGCTCATTAATGCAGGGCACGAATGTGCAAAGAGTGCTTCTAGCAGAGAAAACTGGGAACATTAATAACGAAGATTAACATGTTTATTGTAGTCTTAACTATGAAGTTAAATCTTTTTGTGTATAAAACAAATTCCCCTTTTAATTATACCAGTTAAGATAAAATTTTGCATACTGCGCGAGGTATGCGATAAAGGCGGGAAATTTTTAAATTAAAATAACACATGATCGATGATGAATGCGTCTCTCATTTCTTTAGAAGAGGTTTAATTAAACTTTGTATTGAAGAGTGATCTCTGACGAGTCACTCGCACAATGGCGATTTTGTTAAAATCAAATGGTTGCAATTAATGAAGCGAATTATGGCTTGGCAATAAGGTCTGGGCGGGTCATCAATCAAGCAATGGTATCCGAAGCAATTCAACATGAGTATAATTACTATTAATTTAGCTAATTAGTGCTGAATTAAGAGTAATTTAGCTTTCGAAGCTCATAAATATATTTTTGATTCCTTACCACGATCAATTGGCACTTTGTCTTAAAGAATAAAACTAATTTAACAGATCAGGGATAAATTAGATTAAAAAATTAATATCTTTTTGTAAATGATTGCACAATCTCCAAATTAATTGAATCCATTTTTGTTAAAACTAATGTGAAATAATTGGAAGACTCGGAAATCAGTGTAAGCCCCTCGGTATGAAAACTGAAATAATTAAGTCTTTTAAAACTTGTAGGATAATACCAGTGGCACATAGAGGTTTAGAAGAATATATTTATTTACAGATAATATACAAATAAACTTATATACAGACAAAAATTAAGCTAAACAGTTATGAGTCGAATAAATTTATATGAGAACAATGGACTTGCACTAATTGGTTTCTACCCTTCAATTATTTGAATTTTAGATAACACTTTATATTTGAAAATTCATATTTAATTACATCAATCGGTATAGTATACTTACAGGTTCTTTCCAAAGCTGGGTAAAATAGTATTTCAAGTAGTAAATACAATAGCATTTAAAAAAAACATTTTATATGTTAGAAAAAGCTTTTAAATTAGTACATAAAATGGTATTTTATTTTAAGTATTCTCAAAAGAGTGTGAATTTTATTTGTGGATTGGTGATTCTACATGAGAAAATTAATCGAAAATATGCAATAAATGATTTCCATTTGACGTATCGTTTTCGAGACAATCAACATCAAAATTGTTACGATTTGTTGCATTTTAATATTACCCGATTCATTAATCTATTTTCATCGTCAAGAAATATTTTCAATACTATTTCACGCAAAGTTCAAATATTTTATTTTATGTTTCAGATTACCGGAATAAAAATATTTTATTTAATGTTTCAGATCAGGGATGGGCACGGTAGGGGCCCCTCAAACGCCTGCTTCTCCCACCAACCTCTCTTTCATGCGCGAGGCCTGCGCACTGTTCGCGGCGGGCGAAGCACTTCCTCTATGGCAGCGGTGTCCAGCGTAGGGGCCCCTCACGCGCCTGCTTCCCCTTCCTACTGTCAGTTTGCGCAGGTGCAGTGTGTTCTCACCCCGCCGACCAAGAAACCGAGTAATCGACCCGCGTGTCATAAAATAATCGACGATCATCTTTTTAACGCGAGAAGCGAGCATATTGGTAATCGGTTCGCCGCGTCACGGCGTTATGGAAACGGCAAACGGTGGTGGGGACAGCGTTCAGCTCTCGGAGCCCAGTTTGGACATCGCTGCTCTATGGTAACGGCGGATGCTAGTGGGGACAGTGGGCGCTATGGTGGGGACGCTTTGTCTCAATTGAGACAAAAATGCCCATTCGTGTTGTAGATTATCAAAATAAATATATTTCATTTACAGAAATTTCACTGTTCATTGAAACAAGTATTTTATTTGAATTGTGTAAGTTAAGTTAAGTTAAGTTAAGTAAAGTTAGTAAATAAGATTAGGTTAAGGAGAAAGGAAAGGATGATAAAGGAGGAAAATGTACGAGAATTGCCACCCTTAGGGGAGTTAATAAAGCTTATAATATTTGAATTGTGAAACAGCGACTATTTAAAATACTATTTGAAATATTTTTTCTCCAAAGATTGCCCAACTTTAGCTATTTCGATATCATAATCTTACTCATTATAATATAGTCATTATATTTGCAAAATTCTCAATATTAACGTGTTGAAGACGAAAATTGTAAATGAATCAAGCTTCTTCGAGTGAAGCAAATTCTAATCTTTAAATGTAAATATGAGAACAACGAGTGATTTAATTGAAAGCCGAAATAATTAAAAACGATGAAACCTTCTCGATGCTTCGTGAAACGCCACAGTATTTTAAGGGTTAGGCTAGATAGATCTGGTTTGCCATCAAGAATAGAAGAACCAAGTGAACAAAGTGAGCCGGGTTCCACCAGCTTTAATTAATAGCCGGATCGAAATTTACAGTAATTGAGCAACAGGCTGCCCGATACGTCTATCTTTCGTTCCGCGAACAGGCCTAACTGCTCACTGGCCCGATATCACGCAACAGCCCGAAGATTATCGGATGGGAATAGTATGCAACTCGACCCCATGAATTCCAATTAAAACGCTATCGTAAGTATTTATAGTTCGAAGACTGGGCCGATATCTGCTGCAGCAACGGCCGTTAAGATGATCAGGTTTAATTACGCACCTCGTAAACTATTTACCTGATGGTTGGGAGTGGATCCTCGGACCCCAGGATTCACGCGAACTGAATTTTGCGGGGATATCTATAGTTACCTGGAAAGAGACAAAATGGTCGTTAGTGATACTGGAATTGAATAGAAAAAAATGGTACTGGTCATATTCAATAGCTTCTCACGTTCGATAAGAAAATCTAGCATATTTTTATCCAATTAATTTTCAACTATAAATTGCAGACTATTCTAGGTTGAAAATATTATCTATGGAGAGTAAAATTATATTTCGCTAATACCAACAGAACGCTGCATGTGATCATTTTATATGATTATTTTACATATAACGATAATAGAAAAATTTTTTGCTGAGTCGTAAAAATTATTGATTATTTTTAATTAATCCAAGAAAAAATCATCGAAAATGTCTTTACTTGTTTGAAATAGATGAATATCCTTTTTCCAGTTTCTGATTTAATTTTAACTTTATATTTACATGAGTAAAAATCGTTTAGATGTAAGAATGAACGCCATTAATATTTTCTTCTTCGTGCAAACTATTGAGAATTTTAAATTCATAAAAATTAAATCGTCTTTCGGATTTTTCTTTCAGTGTTAATGGTTCAAAATTTGCATTCCTTGTTATACACATTTTAGTGTATTTCATACTGTATTGAATTCTCTTATATGGCTTTTTTGAATCTGAAAATTTATTGATTCGAAAAGTTTAGCTAAAATGTATGTATATCATTAATTATCGAAAGAGGGATTTTCAGAGTGGAATTTCAATAGAAATTTTTCTTTATTGTAGTCCACGAAGTAAAATAGAAATATAAAGTATATAATCTCCTAGGTATTTCTCTTGAACCTGAATAGTAGAGAAAATCGATTCAAAGAATGTAGTCAACATATATACCATCTTTTATTGAAAGGAATATTCACAGTGAATTCCAATAGAAACTTCTTTATTGTAGTTCATGAAGTAAAATAAAAATATAAAGTATAGAATCTAGGTGTTTCCCTTCTACTTGAATAGTAGAGAAAATTGATTCAAAGAATGTAGTCAAAATGTGTACCATCCCTTATTGAAAGGGATTTTCACAATGAATTTCAATAGAAACTTTATTCTACTGTAGTTCATGAAGTAAAATAAAAATATAAAGTACAGAATCTAAATGTTTCTCTTGGAATTTCGATAGAAGTTTCATTCCACTGTCCACAATATTAACTAAAAATGTAAAATACAGAATATAGATGTCACCCTAGGAATATGAATAGAAATTTTATTTTACTGTGGTTTATATAATATTGTATAAGGTAAAATGAAAATGGAGAGTATAAAATCTTGGCGTTTCTTTTGGAATTGCAATTGAGAATTCAGTTTGCTATATCCCATAACGTTAATTAAAACTTCAAGGTATAGAAAATAGGTGTGCCTCTTGAAATTTTAATTTACTTTATTCCATAACGTGAAATACAAACGTAAGGTATAGAACTTAGTTGCTTTCTTCAATTGGCATAGTAGAGAACAATATCGATTCGAAGGATGTAGTTAAAACTTATATCACCCCTTATCGAGAGGGATTTTTATTTAGTCAATACAAATTTTATTGTTCATAATATATTCCATAGACTTAAAAGAGACATGTAGAATATACAATTGTACAATTCTCTATCAATTTGAATAACAGAGAAATTGTTCGCGTCGGAGAATAGAATATGCACATCATCCCTTAATATAAGAGATTATATTTGGAATTTCAATAAAAAATTCATTATACTATATTCCATAACCTGCAGTAGAAATGTACAATATGAATGTGTATATTTCTGTATCAATTTGAAGAAAATAAAAATTTATCAGCACACAGAATAGAAAATGCGTATCATCCCTTATCAAGAGGGATTTTACTTGGATTTCCACTCAAAATTTTATTGTACTATATTCCGTAAACTGAAATGGAAATATACAATGTATATTTCTTTATCAATTTGAATAATAGGACAATTGATCAACTCCTAGAATAAAAATTGCGTATCATCCCTTAATATCAGAGATTTTATTTGGATTTTCACTAGAAAATGTATTATACTACATTCCATAACCTGCAGTAGAAATGCACAATATAAATGTGTATATTTCTGTATCAATTTGAAGAAAATAAAAATTTATCAGCACACAGAATAGAAAATGCGTATCATCCCTTATCAAGAGGGATTTTACTTGGATTTCCACTCAAAATTTCATTGTACTATATTCCGTAAACTGAAATGGAAATTTAGAATGTATATTTCTCTATCAATTTGAATAATAGGACAATTGATCAACTCCCAGAATAAAAATTGCGTATCATCCCTTAATATCAGAGATTTTATTTGGATTTTCACTAAAAAATGTATTATGCTATACTCCATAACATGCAGTAGAAATGTACAATATGAATTTTTATATTTGTGTATCAATTTGAAGAAAATAAAAATTTATCAGCTCACAGAATAGAAAATGCGTATCATCCCTTATCAAGAGGGGCTTTACTTGGATTCCCACTAAAAATTTTATAGTACATTATTCCGTTAACTGAAATGAAAATTTACAGTAGTATGTTTCTCTATCAATTTGAATAATAGGAAAATTAATCAGCTCCCAGAATAAAAAATATGTATCATGCCCGCACACGACTGAGAGAAAAGAAAAATTTCGGAACATCTTGCCGGAAGTTTCAGCCCCGATAAAATATTCCTCGGAGGCTGGCGGTGGGCCTTTCTGGCTCTAATAAAAAAGGCAGATGGAGAAGCGGCTGCAAGTTTCTCGCTAAACAAATTTCAAACACTCCGCGTTCCTCGAGCCTGCGGAACCTCCCAAGAATCCGCCCGCCCCCGTTGTTTTCTCGTTATTTCATATTACACTTGCAGCAGTTTCATTACTCTTTCGCTTGAACGCCGCGGTCCTCCCTCTTTCGACGGAGAATTTAAACCGAAAGACGAAGCTTTATTACGTTCTCGCGTAATTTCCCAGCTCGCGAACGTAATATCTCCCGGATGGTCACTCGTATGCCACCTGACGAAACGCGTTTCACCATCTAATATTAAAAGTTGAAACAAGAATTCTTACTTATTCGTTATTCCACTCAAATCAGCGAGAGCAATGCTTCCACCAGCACCAGTTCCAGAAGATATAATTTTCCGCTTCGTTTAAATGAAAATTCTTTGTCATCACAGCAACTTTAGATCATATACTTCTGAACTGTGTTACTACTTCAAACGACTTAAAGCAGACTTCGAAAAAGTTATAGAACTTTTTAACACTCTGGCCGGCAACCCAACAACCGTAAATTTCGATCAAATTAAAGCAATTTATTTAATGAAATACAATTTGAAAAGTTAAGATGTATTATACCGTGTACTCTTCCAACCTCACATTTTGCACACACAAACCAAATTTGTTACAGTGAATACATTAGTGAAAAATAATTCTTTAATTGAACAAATACTACCGCCCCCATATTAGATGGCGTGGCAGTCAACGTGTTAACTTTTTTGAAAAATGTTCTAACAGGAATGTCGACGAGATCAGATAAAAGCAAGTTCTTAAAAATAAAAGTTTTAGTTCGAACAGGACATATAAAATATAAAATTAAATAATTTTTCTACAAGAGGAACACATTCTGTTCATCGGTATTAAAAGATTCCTCAATCACTGCAACAAATACTGAATATTATTTAATGCAGGGAGTTCCAACGTATTCCCCTCCGAGAACTGCAAGGACCCCACCATCGAACCTCTCCCCACTACTACATACGGCCGTAGAGTTAGTCAGCGCTGCGCGTACCGCGCGGCTCTCGTGGTACGAGCTTCCCACTACTATACATTATAACGATGTAGTCTAAGAGTGGGGGAAGAACCTAAGCATGGAAGGTGCCTCGAATAGCTGCGGAGCTTCTGGTTGGAACTGCCTGGTTTAAATCATACAACAAACCTTATGTAGATAATTTAGTAGATCATATGCAACAAACTAATATAAATATTAGAACAAATGATTGCAGTAGTTACTATTAATTTAATTAGAATCTACAGCCTTTTGCTAACGAATGGTATAAAGTACAATAACTAAATTATTAAAAAGGAATGATATATTTGTAGAATTATACATTTCATCTCCAAAGTGCACCATGCAATTTTAAACCGAAAATCGATGCAGTGAAATATTAACGAGACGATATTACCCAAAGGTATAATAAATATCCATTTACCAATCGCGCATCTATAGAAGTTAAATCAATCAACGTTTCAACGATGTCCACTCTCAAAGTCCACTTAAGAATTAATCACATGTGTAACAATAATTGCGGAGTACCTTGCGGATCCTAATTACCAGTCAGACACAAACAGCGATGGAAAAAAAGATGAACAAGGAAGTTTAAATTTGTTTAGTTTGTCTAGTTTAGTTTAAATCATACAACAAAATTGTATTATTAATTATTCAGTGCCTGCATCTGAATACTTTTGTTTAGTTTAGTTTCAATCAGGGAGTTCAACGTATTCCCCTCCGAGAACTGCAAGGTCCCCACCATCGAACCTCTCCCCACTACTACATACGGCCGTAGAGTTAGTGAGTGCTGCGTGCGCCGCGCGGCTCTCGTGGTGGGGGTTTTTCACTACTATACATTATAACGATGTAGTCTAAGAGTGGGGGAAGAACCTAAGCCTGGAAGGTACCTCGAATAGCTTCGGAGCTACTGGTTGGAACTGCCTGATTTAATGAACAGTACTACAACAACATTAAATAATTACTACAATTAAAATGATCTTCCATATACGTTATTAATTGTAACATTCGTGTAATTAATCCATAGCTCAAAAATTATTTGTGTTTCTCTTATAGAAACTTCTTTAATAGACGTTCTAAATACATTGTTTTCATGAAACTTTTCTTAGAGATTTTTAAGTATCTATTCCATGAGAACACTTTATAATGAAGTTCCTGATGATAACATTTCTTACCATAAAAATTCCACAAGAACAGATATCTTCCTAACTGAAGCGTATAAGTTCAGAATTTCTTTTTGCGATGAAAAAATGACTGTATCGATCTTTGATTTAAAGTGTTTTGTTGCTAAAAGTCAATGGATACGTTATAAAGCATTTATTAGATCGCATTAGTGACGGTATTCGTTTTTTGTAAATGTTTTTAGTGCAGTAGGAACTTGTTACTTTTTTAAATGATTTTTATTCATTCACCTATAAGATTAAAAAATAATAATTACACAAAAAAAGATACTCATCTGTCTTGAAAGATTGAAGACATTTTCTGTGATTTTTCTGTTCATGAATAAAATATTATCAATAATTTTCATGATGTAGGACATGTTGTTTTCTTAAACAATTGTTATTCATTCATTCATGAGGTTGAAGCTGAATAAATGAATCGAAAGAAATTGTTTATCTGTCTTGAAAAACTAAAGACATTTTTTGTCAATTTTTCTTTCCTACAATATAATTGATCGATAGTTTTCATGTTAGTTCTGTAAACCGTTTTTATCAATTTCCTTATTTATACAATAGAAACGGAATAACTAAATTGGAAAGTGAATTTTGTCATTTTATATTTTACATTTTTAACATACTTTATGAATCATAGTAAAATAATATTATTATTAATATTCACTCAGAAAATCTCCTACAATTTAAGCCATGTGTTTCGAGAAATCTTTTGCAATTGTCCATCCAAACTTGGGCTGATACAAAGAAACGCTGTATCAACAATATTCTCACAGCTTCGCTAATATGTATAAAATTGCAAGTTAATTTTAAAATATGCAATTATTCAGAAGCAAAATCATTTACCTTGCTCGTCTACCTTTCAACTCTTCCGATGCATGCATGACATCAGCCAGGAAAGTAATTTATAAATGTGAACAAATAATTGCGCAACCCTCGAATTTACCAAATATATTTTTTAAATTAAAACTGTTCTGTAGCGAAACCGCTAAAAGTAAATCACAGTAAACTGTTTGGTCCATGGATGTATGTATTATAAAACGGGCACCACCCGAGGGCGGCAAATATCGAAATTTTTAAATTGAGTTTCAGCAGAACTCAATTTGTACAAATGTTTCATTTGCATGAAACGTCCAATATCTTGTTATGAGCACCGAGTATTGCCACGCTTGCAACCGGCTCAGCCGGAATTCAGCATTTTTGCAAATATTCTTTGTCGCGCAAATATTTGCGAATTTCGTTCGGGATGTGAAACGAGATACAGCGTCCTCGACTACATCGGGAAGCCTGAATTCTGAACAGACGAGTGGCACTCCTAGATGCGCTGGACCGTGAAAACCACTTCATCAATTTGTTCAACTTCCGATAATCAGAATTTACATTTTTGCGATCATTAATACGTGAATAAACTTCGCGGAAAGAACAGAGGCAGACACTTTTTATTTCGGACTTATTTTCCTCGGAGTTTAACACGTTCGCTCCATCAGCTTACAATTACTAGACTGATGTTCGTAGAAAATAAAAATTAACTGTTGCAATTACAAGGAACAGGAGTTCAATCAAAATCTACCGTGTCTTGATAGTTTCGCACAATTTTTGAAGCTACACACTGATATATTAATATTTTTTAGTTTAATTTTATTTTCAGCTAAAATATGGCGAAAGCATCATGTTCTTTTATGTCTCCTTAATTTTAATATATTGCAAATAATGTAGTACAGTATTTCATCGATACTCGTCGCCACCACGGGTCCGGCCGGCGACAATTAACGTTTAGATAATACTATTCTTTGACTTGTGCCGCACGTAGAAAAGGACAGCAAAGCTCGAGAGACCTCGGTCGCCGAAAAGTGTAACATAATACGGGTCGAATATGTCGGTATGAAAACAACACCTAATCCAGTGACAAAACTTCTTCATTTTTTATTATTTTTTTGTGGAACTTGCACCAACATATTCGTGGCGTTTTTCAAATTAAAATGATACCAAATAAGATATAATTCCGATGGTATTTACTTGAGTAATGGACGATGAAAGTTTCGGAAAATTATTGTAAATATGATCCGGAAAAACGCCGGAATTATATCTTATTTGGTATCATTTTCATTAGGAAAATGCCATGAATATGTTGGTGAAAGTTCCATAAAAAAATAATGAAAAATAAAGAAGTTTTGTTATTGGATTAGTAGTGGTCTCACAAATATACTCGATCCGTATTATGTTACACTTCTCGGCGACCGAGGTCTCTCGAGCTTCACGGACCCTGACGGGATATACACCGCGGAAGGAGGGATTATTTTGCGACAATTATCGTTCAGAATTTCGCGACAATTAACGATGAAATACTGTACTATTCTTATTCATTCAAATTCATAAAATACCAATTTTTTGTGAAAATATATTTGGTAGAATAACAATTCTGTGCATAATTTATTATATTACCTACATGATAATATTTGCTATTTTCATGTTACATAAACATTATTCTACATTAATGACAAAAATTCAGACTGTAGAGGGGTATTATATATACAACAGATATAATTGTAATGTAGTAAATCCTACATTCCTATGCAGTCGAATTTATAAATAATGTTTTTTACAGATAATTTCAAATATGCAAGATGTATGCATTTGAAGAATATATATTAAACAAATGAATTTAATACACTGTATGCACGGTATAATGAAGAATTAAGAATATTCGATTCATTTCCCAATTCAAATCTCTGTTGCTTAGGTACAAGCAAAATGATTCTCGATTTAATTTAAGTCTGTGAATATATTTAAGATGGTATTTATGCACGTAACAATCTTTATGAATAATTGTTTGATAAACCAGTTACCGTAATCTGATATGAAAGACAAAATCGTCCCTGTGTTCCGGACTTCATAATTTTATATTTTATATTCAAAACTGAACCTTTGATGTGTGAAATTGAAGTCTGACTTTCGTGCAATCTTTTTGTTGCAAATGCATAAAATTTGCGTTTTAATGTTCTTTTAGGACTCTAGGTACAGGATACTCTGCATAAAATACATACTTGTAAATCACAATAAAATATTTCGCTGCGAATTTAGCAAAACTATACCTACTTCACAGTAACTTCAAAGAGCGGAAGATATTGTGATACAAAATTCTAGATATTGTAGAAATAAATTATAGAAACAAAACTATGAACTTCTGTAGTAACTAACAATGAATAAATATCAATTTCCCAGTAATTTGTATTCGCAAATTGATTAAATTTGGTTATCACGTGGTACCTACTTCACATTAACTTCAAAAAGCGCAAGATATTGTGATACAAAATTCTAGACATTGTAGAAATAAATTGTAGAAACTAAGTATGAACTTCTGTAATGATTAACAATGAATAAATATCAATTTCCCATTAATTTGTGTCCGCACATTAATTAAACTTGGCAATCACGAGCTACCTACTTCACATTAAATTCAAAGAGCGCAAGATATTGTGATACAAAATTCTAGATATTGTAGAAATAAATTGTAAAAACAAAGTATAAACTTCTGTAGTGATTAACAATGAATAAATATCTATTTCCCAGTAATTTATATTCACACATTAATTAGATTCGACTCTCAGTACACTCTGTTCGACTATCTTGTGTTTCCGTAGTAGATTTGTCTCAATTTTTCATCCTTCTTATCCTTTTTCAATCTTTCATAGAATCACGGACCTCTGCTACCATGAAACTTATATATTAATCCTTAATCATTAAGGAAACGGTCTGCACGTGCTAATACATTTTTGTACTGTTTTTCATTCACCACAAGCGTACCAACCACACACACACCAGCGCTCTCTCCTTCCTTGCATACCTTTTACGCACCATCACACCAACTCATATCGAGTACTAAAAATCACAATTCCAACACACCTTCTTGATTTTGTACTCATCTGAGAGTATTTATAAAATGTATTTAGTATTTATAGTAGCATTTATGGTTGACATTTCGTTGGGCCAACGTTGCAGTATTCGTTGGCCAACCGTTAGAAATGTCGCTATTTTTTTCGTTGGGCCAACGATCGCGATCAACGTAGGGCCAACGATCATACCCAACGTGGAGCCTACGTCGCTATAATACGTTTGTTCTGATCTTCTCTTTTACGGTTGTTTTCACAGAATATAATAAATAATACTTAAACAATGTATCTCCACGGTAAAAATTGGAACAAAGAAAAAAAATTTCGTACCCTCGTCGGACTTGAACCTGGATCCTCTGCGTAGTAAGTTGATACGCTACCGCCGTAACTATAGATATTTCGTGGTTGCATATGCTATGATTTGGGTTACTAGATACGTCGACAAATGTAAATCATAATACATAAAGGGTTTCATTACGGTATGCGAACACTAAGACATCCGCATACTGTCGTTCTAAAAGCGAATGCAACACCCGTACCTTCCCCTTGTCAAATGGAGAATCTTAAAGAAATAAATAAACTCCAAGGCTGCACACAATAAAACTTTGGTGCATCAACTATCGCGCAAAAATAACAAATTGTGAGTATATTTAGAAATATGAAAAAAAATGAATTTGGAATATAACATGTTTTTGGTTGCAGCAACATTACATTTCTGGTGTCTGTTAGACGACATATTTCAATGTTGACATATTTTGGTTGGGCCAATGTAGTATCACCGTCGTAAATTTCACGTTATTTAACCGACCATAATATCTGTAGGCCCAACGTTGGATATTGTTGGCAAATTCACATCATTTTTCGTCGTCGGCCCTACGTTGGGGATCTGTAGGCAAAACCATTAACCATATCCCAACTAACTCCCAACCATTGGCCACCGTTGGCCAACCATACATGCTACTAGGGTCCTATGGTTTTTTTAATCCTAACGGTTCTCTGAATTTCGACTCTCTCTGCGACGGGCAATAATTTCGTTTCAGACGTACTTAAATTCAGATTCGCGGTATTCGATATTCCCATTTCATTTCGCCTGACGTTTCGCGACCCTAAGAGAAATCAATTGTCACTATACGTACAGTGCACACGTGCCAAAGGGCTTTCGAGGCGAACGCAATTTCCAGGAGCGCCGAGGGAACGAAACACGTTGCAATTCGATCGCGAGACACCTCAGCGAGCTTTCGACTTTTATCGCGGACTCTTGGCACTCAGTTTTAAATTTCCTGCGATATCGTGCGACGGCAGAGAGGCGGGGGAATCGAAGGGAAAGAAGAGAAGCCCGAGTGGAAAGTAAGCGGATCGAGGCTCGCGAAATAAAAAGTTTCGGCCGAAGTTGCCGAAGTGTGCCGAACCATCGAAACCAGAACTCTCCGGATCGAAACGCCGTGTTATCCGAAAAGTTAATCGGCGAAGTCGGTCGTTAGCATTCCGCGACTGCCGAGGACCGTTCTAACCCGGAAATCCGCTTTCCGCGCCGCAATCATAATATTTTCTCGCGCCGTGAAGAACATTTCGACAGCCAGAGTCGTTCCATTTCGTGTTCGATTTTCGCTTCGCGGCGGGATTCCGCGTTAGAACTCGTGTAAAACGATTAACATGCTCGTCGACAACGTCACAGACAACGTAACACGTTCACTAACTTGCAGTTCACTTAAGCACAGTCGAATTCATTTTATACAATTTATTGTTTAACCCTTTGCACTACCAGTTATTTTAAGGTTACAGCAATTAGAACTTCTTTGTCGTTCATTATTTGTTTAAAAGAAGAAAGGAGTTTATATTTATTGTATGTGTACGTACTCTCCAACGACTAGATATCGGCAACAACAAAATAGAATTTTATTTCGGTATGAAGGAAATTAATAACATACGAGGTCTGATCAAAAAATTCAAGGACATATTTTTTATAAATTTATTTAACATTCGTACAAGTTTTGCAACATTGTCCCCTTCAAAGTACTCCCCATGGCAAGCTATACATTTTCCCCACCGCTGTTTCGGGGAGAGTACGATTTCCGTTGCCCCTCGTTTTGAGGTTATATTTGTGTTCTTGGGGTTATTTCAAGAAAAAAATGTATATATAACATGGTGACAAATTGTCCTGGTTTAGCCTGTAAAGTAGATTTCCTGTTTTTTATAAATTTGCAAATATCTCGGTAACTATGCGAAATATGGCAAAATATCAAGAGACCTTTTTCGTAGAAAATGAAATTTTATTCGCATAATCTTTGCATTGTAGTTGTCATGGATAATTTGAACTAGTAATGGAAAAATCATGTGAATAGAATGAGTTGTGGTTAGGTCGTGGAGGAGGCGGAAATCTACGAGGGGCCACGAAAATCGTACTCGTGCCGCTGTTTCCATTGCTGGAAGCATCGGGAAAACACCTCTTCTGAAATGCTGTTTAGTTCCATCTGCGATTTTTCTTGTATTTCATCAATCGTCTGAAATCTCTTTCCTTTCAGCGGGTACTTAAGCTTTGGAAACAGGAAAAAGTCCGCGGAGGCCAGATCGGGTGCGTAGTGGGGCTGGGGTAAGACTGTCATGCCGTTATTTGTGCAAAAATCATGAATGAGCAGGGCCGAATGAGCGGGTGCATTGTCGTGATGCAAAAGCCAGAGTACAGGTTGTGGCGGCTACTTCCTATGCTCACCAACAGATGGACAGTGCTACAACACCTTTCCCGCTACTACCTGAATCTTCCTCTGTTTGCATATATACCGTCCTAAACTGTCCTTACGACATCCCGCGTCTACAGCACGGGTCCGCTAGATAGCCTTACCGATGAGTCCTCTAGCTAGCGGGCCTAGAACGAAACGCTTCCTTCTCCTTTTTCCATCTTTTCACACTTTTCAGCCGCCATAATTGGTGACCCCGACAAACGAACAACAACGCTACCTTCTGAGCAGAGGAGACGACAACATCAACAAACCACGGACAACATCAGGAGAACTGGAAGGTGACTAACTCTGTCACTGCCTTGTCTGAACTACTGTCCGACCAACAGACCGACCAGATGACTGACGTCATCTTCGCAGCATTATATGGTTTAACGTTTCCGCACCTAAATTTGTGCGACGTTTTCGTATCTGCATTTGTGCGACGTTCATCCATTGTTTATGCGACTATATGAGTCCTACAAGCGGCGTAGGGAGCTACTCGACTTTGTCAATTCGGCAGCATCACTGGCGGGCACACTGACAGCACACTTTCCAGCGACCTCCTTGGATTCCGGCGGAGATCAGCGTAATGAGAGCGAAATTTGTCCAGATATCGTTGACCACTGGCAAGGGGGCAATGTGGCGCCTACTTCCTATGCTCGCCAACAGATGGACAGTGCGACAACACCTTTCCCGCTACTACCTGAATCTTCCTCTGTTTGTATATATACCGTCCTAAACTGTCCTTACGACATCCCGCGTCTAATGCACGGGCAGTGATGGTATATGGTCTCGGTTTTCTCGCGCATGCGCGACTAAATGCAGGAACGTACCGTACGTCTTATGTTTGTGGAGAAAGTAGGGGAGAACTGTTATTGGCGGGAAACCGGACAGAAGTGTGCAAGATCACACGACGAGACGACCGTACTTCAAAATTTTGGTAAGTCAATGTTAATATATTCGATTTCATAATAGCAATTAGTATTGGAGAAGGAGCTACTTGCCAATTCATATTTGAAAATCGAAAATAAAATTTGCGAAACTATGCGGGGTGACTAAGGTACCCCATTTTAGCCCAACTTTGTACTTTACTGACGCTAAAATCGTCGCGCATGCGCGAGAAAACCGAGACTATATACCATCACTGGGCACGGGTCCGCTAGATAGCCTTACTGATGAGTCCTCTAGCGGGCCTAGGACGAAACGCTTCCTTCTCCTTTTTCCATCTTTTCACACTTTTCAGCCGCCATAAGGTCTTCTTCTCCCCACTGCCTTCTGCAAGTTTCTCCGAGATTCGCGGTAACAAAAACGATTAATCGTCTCATCTTGCGGAAGAAATTCGTGATAGACAACACCCATCCAGTCAAAGAAAACTGCGAGCATGACTTTCACATTCTTCCCGAACGAGGATTGTTTGCAGATGATGTTCGACCTTCCTTAATCCTTTGCGGACGCATGTCTGTTAATAGTCGCCCAAGCAATTTTGCCGTTCTGCGACTGCTAATAATTTTTAAAGAAATTATTACTTTCAAAAAATATCAAACACATTTTTACTGAACACTAACCATTTCCCTTCATTTAATTCATACACTTAACTCTTCAGTATGCAATTTTGATTCACAAGGAAAACTTAATTCAGACCCATCAAGAAGCATGCTAAAAATAATTCCCGTCCCCTAAGGATTAAACATCCCATACAACTCATGACACCTTGAACGACTCAAATTTGTATCTCCGAAAGCCTCCCGTAACATTTGAAAAGTTTCCGTGAATGTTTTTCTCAATTTCACACAAAATTTCATACAAATACGTTGTCCTTCTTTTTCATTCATCATAAAATCGCTGAACGCAAATATCTTGTCTCACTGAAACAGCTGTAGATTTGCAACCAAGAAGGTTATTGAAATTTTGCAAACTCGGTCGTCCTCAGGAAGGTTAAGGCTAAACATTTAAAGCAATTGCACCAAACTCCGACCTTTTGTTGGCTCGCAATTTAAAAAGTCTTGGAACTTTTTGATCACACTATGTACAGGGTGTTCATTTGAAAACTTTCCAGTCGAATATCTCGAAAAGTATGAAAGATATTAAAAAAGTATAAAACACGTGTTCAAGGATTTCGAGGGGGAAAGAGGTGGGCAGTATCAGTTTTTTATTTGGGTGACGTTTTCAAGGTCTTTTGAAGGTCAACTTTGATTTTTAAAATGGAAATCTATATTTTTTGTTATGGGATCTTATTGTACGTAAAAAGACCAACAATTTTCGTAGAATACTTTTTTTTTATCTGCGCACTAGTTTCGGAGATATTTAAGGAGAAGGTATTTAAAGAGAACAAATGCTATTTCCAATTTTCAAGTTAAATATATTTTTCACATTATTTTTATTTTTGCCCACAATATGGTAAAGCCATCTTGTTCTTTTATGTCACCTTAATTTTAGTAAATTTCAAATATTGTACTACAATCCTTATTCATTCGAATTCATAAGTTACCGAATTTTACAACGTACACCACTTTCAAAATAAACGGTTCAATATGATCAGTCGCCTTCGATGCTCGATAGTTCGAGGATTAATCAGAGTTTACGGTTTTTAAATATGTAACTTGTCATAATTAGCATGATTGAGCCGACCGCGTAATGGACTCGCGTAAACCAATGTGCTAACAAACGTGTATACTTAACGCATGTCCGACGAGACGTAAATGCTGCGAGGGCAGAGACGTTCTCGTGTCTAATTTTGTTCGACGGTGGCCGCCACTAAAAGAATTCCGAACCGCTTAAAACTACTCCGGAAATGGGAATTCTTTCGCCGTTAATGGACACAGGCCACGTACGATGCCCGCTCGAGTGTTCTGTCAATCCTGTCACTCCTGAAAAGTGCTGGACCGACGGAGAAACATCCTTTACCAACGATCCTTGTTGCACACTCGACTCCGCACGAATCTATCGATTCATCGATAGAAAGGGCGATCAAAAAATATCATAACTGATTGGACAGTCCGAGGATTGTAAAAAATGTATTGAATGAGCACAAAACTCTTTTGAGATGAATATTTAAAAATATAGAAGACTCTTGTACAACGTGATCTAAAAAGATTGTTTAACACTGAATTTATGGAACGCTAAAAGTTGTGTTGGGGTTAACTAAAGAAAAATTAATTTGTATAGAATTTTGTGTATAGTTAAAAATAATAATAGAGTTACCGATAATTTTGTATAGGATTGAAATTTTTATTTAAAATATTTAGGGGGTTAATTAAGTAGATATTGAATTTTATATTGAGTTAAAAAGAGAAGGGATTTTTTATATAAATTAAATGATCTATTTTACATCACTTTGTAAAAATAACAAGAATGTATCTAGCCAAATTTTTCCCCATTTTTTTAAATAGTATATACACCATGAAATGAGTTTATTGAATATTTACGCTATCAGTGTATCTTCACGATCTTAATAATCGGAAATTAAAAATATTAGAATTCGTCATTTTCACGGGTATCGTAAACCTAGTGTGAACAAAATGTAACTAAAATGTAAACAAATGTACTAAACATTGTCTAAAATGATTATGCATATACTATTATAGATAATTTTATTTAAATAATATTGAGCTCCCATTTATTGCATTTCACTTTAAATAACCATGTGTATTAATTCTAAAAATAACTGTACACTAGAAACAACACATTATTATTAGATTGTAAATATAAATCTGTTAATGCAAATGTAAGTCTTTGTAGCCTAATCTGCAGAAACTGGAATTAAATAACAATTAGTTTTCTAGATTACATGTTTCATCAACTTTGAAATCGTATAAGAACCATATTAATTTTGATTAAATTTCGTACATTGCAGAATTTTTTACCATCATGGATGCCATTACAACACAAAATCCGCAATCTAGTTATTATTGAAAGAATTAAATATTGATAGGATTAAATAAAAATTAATTTAATAGATTACATGTTTCATCAACTTTTAAATCCGATAAGAACCATACTGATTTTGATTAAATTCCGTACATTGCAGAATTTTTCACCATCATGGATGCCATTACAACATAAAATCTGCAATCTAGTTATTATTGAAAGAATTAAATATTGATAGGATTAAATAAAAATTAATTTAATCAATTACATGTTTCATCAACTTTTAAATCGGATAAGAATCATATTGATTTTGATTAAATTTCGTACATTGCAGAATTTTTTACCATCATGTATGCCATTACAACACAAAATCCGCAATCTAGTTATTATTGAAAGAATTAAATATTGATAGGATTAAATAAAAATTAATTTAATAGATTACATGTTTCATCAACTTTTAAATCGGATAAGAACCATACTGATTTTGATTAAATTCCGTACATTGCAGAATTTTTTACCATCACGGATGCCATTACAACATAAAATCTGCGATCTAGTTATTATTCGAAGCTTTATTGCCAGATAAGTGTTTCCAATTCAATGAATGCTGAGTATTCCCTGCTCAGACAATAAAACTCTTATATTATTCCAAAATCTGCATCATCAAGGAAATTCGAACGGAATGCTTTATTACGTCCCAGATAATATTGGCCTCGTGGCGCCGATAGTAAGTCGTGACAATCTTAATGGAGAATGCGGGCTACTGCGGTAGGGTTATTTGCATGATAGATGCCGGGGATTCTTAATTCAATTATTTGATTCAGAAGTGGTTGGGTAAATCCAATAAAGATAACTTGACTCGACCACTCAGAATCTTCTCTTGCTCCCTTCAAGAAAACTTTAAGTAATATAAACACACCTAATTCTGTTTTTGCACGGTATTCTTTTACACAGTCATTGCTATCACTGATTTCAATTTTTAATTCCTGAATTTGTGATAATTTTCAATTTACATATGATACTTTTACTTTAAGAATTGAATTACCATTTGTTTTTATGAAATAAACTGTGCACGACTGCGCATACAAATCAAATTCGGCTTTTTATAAAGACTCTTAACAAAGTTTTTTCTCTGAATCCTTTTATTTTTGTTATTTTTCTGGTACGGTTTCTTCTGGAACGTATCTATAATATTAAAAAATTATCGTCCCTTTAACACTAAACCTACCACAGCCGCTCAAATGTCCGCTTTCAGATTTTCTATTGTACAGTTATTGAAGTTATAAAGATGCTTCCACTGGAAATGATTATGTATACTTTTTTCGTTAAGTATACATTATGATAAAAATGGCACAAAACCTAAATAGATTCAATCGTGCTATTTTTAACCAGTTAGCTGTAGCAACCTCTTTGAAAAGTGTGTACCTAAAATGTGTCGCAAAAAGTACACGAACTACTTTGTCCGCACTATATACAGTTTTTTCATAATAATTATTTATATTTTGTCTTGGCCTCCAAATATTCAAAACATCTTAATATGAATATATTTTATTTTTTACTAACATTGAAATTTAAACAGCAAATTCAATCTACTTTTTACGCATCACGAGTATACTCGTCATAACCTAAAAGCTTATCATTTCTCCATGACGAGTATACTCGTCGGAAACAGCTAACTGGTTAAACGGGAGCACATAATAGTCACTTTTAATGGTCGGTAGGTTTAGTGTTAAAAATATCGGAATATTGCTGTGAGTCACGCTATAACGATTACACGATTATTACATTCATGAATATTAAAATAAACATTATTTAAAATTAAAGTTGCATAGGTAAGTAGAACCTGAAGATAGGATTGAAAAAATTAGCTTCGTACCTTCAAACAATACATGCATAATAAACCTACAGTTAAGTGGAAATTTAAAATTTAATAAATTTTTAAATATCGCACTAAACGACTTGAGCTTCGTTGAGATGTTAGGATTAGTTTACTAGGTAAACAAAACTTTTTCTAAATTGTAGATAGAACCTTAAGGATCAGCTTTATCCCTGAAACTGATATACAACAATCCTGTAGGCTGTAATATTTTTTAATTAAAATGCTTTGCAACATTTGCATTCTGGAATCGGACATTTCACATGCAACAACCTAATACATCGTAGTACAAAAAGTTAAACGGATCGTATCGAACTAGATCGTAATCGATACAATCCATCAATTCGCAAGTCCACCTACCCAAAAACAATCTCGTCTCCCGGGGACAAGCTCTCCAGGAGTTCCCTCTTCCAAAATAAATCCCCCAACCCGAGCAAACCCTCGGCGACGTCGTCGTCTAATCATAGAAACCGCTCTTGCAAATCGTTTCCCGAGGAACGCTACTCACACGCGACAACACAGAGAGAAGAGAACGGTGTCCGAAGTACGGAGAAAAAGAGGCAGCTGTTGCTGTCCCGGCCCGACCCGGCCCGACCCGGCACCGGCCCGCCCGATCGGAATCTCGACGGTTATTGTATCAAATGCATAAATCTCCACTTTATTGCTGTTATATGCAAAGCACCAGGGGACGAATCGCTCCGGGAAGGAACGCGAGGGCCTAAGAGATAATGCATTCCGTCGTAGATCGATGCCTGGCTCGTCTCCGACTACCTATGCTCGCCACCAGAATCGACGATAACGATCGGTGTGGACTTATTTAATTTGGGGACCTGGCCGGCCTCACGAGTTGTTTGCTGAACGATCGTTAACGCTGATTTATACGCTCATTCATTTCCGCGATGAAGCTCCCCACCACTCACTCACTCACTCACCCATTCTCACTCTCTCCCTCTCCATGTCACCAGTGAAGGATTAACCAATAAGCAAACTAAGCACGTGTTCAGGGCATCAGGAGAAAGGAGCACCAAAAGAAATTTTCTGAATTTTATGTCTTTTATATAGCAATAATGTTTCCGAGTGTTTATGTGCATGTGTGACTGCGAGTGGAAAGATGAAACTCGCTAGCGGTCGAGCAATACTCTAACGTCCAGCGAACGTGCCGAAAATGCAAAATATTTTATTGGATTTTAAATTACTGGCTCGAGTACGATTTCCGTGGCCCCTCGTACGATTTCCGCCTCCGCCACGACCCAACCACAACTCATTCAATTCACATGATTTTTCCATTACTAGTTCAAATTCTGTATGACAGCTACAATGCAAAGATTATGCGAATAAAATTTCATTTTCTACGAAAAAGGTCTCCTGATATTTTGCCATATTTCGCATAGTTACCGAAATATTTGCAAATTTATAAAAAACAGGAAATCTACTTTACCGGCTAAACCAGGCCAATTTGACACCATGTTATATACATTTTTTTCTTGAAATAAACCCAAGAACAGAATTATAACCTCAAAACGAGAGATCACGGAAATCGTACTCTCCCCAAATTAATTAATATTTACAATATGATCTAAAATTTATAAAAATTGTTCAAGGTGTTCCAAAAATGTTGCACTTACTTGAAAGAGGCAATTCTTGACGTCATTTCAAGTAACATTTTCCTTTGCGAAAATGTTCTCCGCGGATTTGTTAAGGAATTATTAAAGAAAAGCGCGAACCAATCGGAGCGCGTCTGCAGCGGACGGATTCCGGCTCAGCCAATACCGATGTCTCGCTCGGACCAGTCCCCGTGCCGGAATCCGTCCGCTGTAGCTGCGCTCTGATTGGCCCGTGTTTTTTTTCATTAATAGCTCCTTCACAAAACCGCGGAGAACATTTTCACAAAAGAAAAAGTTACTTCAAATCACTACAGGAATCACTCCCTTCAAGGAAGAACAACTTTTTTGGGGCAGCCTCTTTATTATTTTATGTATACTTATGACTATATTAATTGTATTTAGATGAAATTTTAAATGTAATGTAAAATACAATATAATATTGTGAAATATCGAGACGTTTGACCGACATTTTCAGAAATAGATTAATATATCGCTGATTACACAAATCGCAAATATTTCCTCGAGTTTATCGTATCTTCGGTCGTGAATTTCAAATTCAGTAGAGGAAGCAGTCTTAGGTACAGCAAAATGTTTCCAGATACCCAATTTTACATCTTTTACATAGTAATAATATTTCTGAGTGTTTATGTGCATATGTGCGAGGGGAAAGAACGAAAGAATAGTGGCAGGATGAAAATCAGTAGCGACCGAGCAAAACTCTAATTTCTATTAAAAACAATTTTTAGTCAAATTATCGAAAATGCCTAGGAAATCGAACAGGTCCACCCTATATTGCATAAGGGGGCCTTAAAATTTTTGAACAAGTTCGCGGATAGTATACATTGTATCAATTGAAGGTACACAAAGAAAAGACAGAACAAAATGAATATACTCCATAGAACCGTTATATTGAGACGCATAATAGTTTCAAAAATTCACGCTATAAAGAATTGAATACCGATAATGCGACTTACGAATGTGAATTGCTATAACATCCACGTAGGCAAACGTGTTAACACTAAACCTACCACCGCCGGTCAAATGGCCGTATTCAAATTTTTTGTTTTACAATTATTGAAGTTACAAAAATGCTTCCACTGGAAATGATTATGCATGCTTTTTTATTCCAGTATACATTACAGTAGAAATGGCACAAAATCTAAATAAATTCAATTGTGCTATTTTCATGAGGGATCACATACTAGCCACATTTAATCGTCGGTAGGTTTAGTGTTAAATGCTTAGGGCCTCCGAAGATCTTAATCCGGCACTGCCTTTTCTTTCTCTCTTGCTTTCCTCGTCTTGCTCGATCAGCTACCCACGTGTTCGCCGCAAAAACCGGCGCGATTCGGTGTGAACGTGTTGCGAAGCTGGTTTGCTAATGATGCCCCTAAAAATCGTGGTGTCTGGGAGGTGGAGGGAGGTGGGGGAGTAACATGGGACGAAGAGGGAGTTAAGGTGGCTGCGATAAAGGTTTTTAGGTAGCGCAGCAAATGGCCGTTTAAGCAGTTAAGCAACTTGTTCCGCGATGAAATGTTTCAGGTTGTTTTCGACCTCGGTATGAATATGTAGGACCGGATCGATTGACCGGAATGTCAGCGTTTCATGTGAGTGCACGTAATTAATTTGTTATGAACTGCTCGCACCGTTGTTGAGTAGTTTAATCACTGTTAACGTCGAGTGCTGTTCAAGGGATTTTATGTTAGTCACGAGCTCGATGGAGCTTGGGAGTCTTTGTTTGTTTGTAGAGTTGTCGATGGTATTGTTCTCGGCGGCGACGAATTCTGCGTGGACGGCGATTTTGATGTTGTAATTTGGCTGTCGAGGATGCCGTGTGCTGGCGTTTTGGATGTTGTAATTTGGTTGTTGAGTATATGCTGTTCTGTGTGGACATTAAAATATCGTTGCTCGAGTAATTAACCCTCGGATGGAGGAAGATTTCGACGATAGAATATGTGGCAATGTTTAGCACCATTAGGTACTTCTTCCATCATTCAAACGTATTTTTGGTAATTATTTACAAGTTGGTCCTACTCACCAATTTTGATAACCTTGAAATATGTTGTCAAGGTCATCATTCTGAACAACTTTTCCCTATACATGTTACCGCCGCTCGGTTTTAGTTTTCGAGATATTTGCAAAAAACTATTGCTAATACTGTATTGAATTTTCTCTCTTGGATTTTCGTATATCAGCATAGGCCATATTATAATAAATGTTCGAAATGTTGACCATCCTCATTCATGCAATATTGCAATCTTGCATTAAATGATCTGTAGGCATTGTCGATTTCCTGAGACGTAATTGAAACACATGCTGCAGTAATTATTACGATTTTTAGAACTTACACTACCGGTATTTTTAAATTGTTTTACCACAACGGAAACTGCGTGTAACGAAGGACAAATACGATTCACAAATTTTTCACGATACAAATGTACTGCTTGCCTCAAAGATTGGTGGCTTTCGCCATAAGTGAAAACCATATCGATTCGTTCCTGTACAGTACAGTATTTCATCGGTAATTGTCCTAAATGTCTCCGACATAATTGTCCCTGAGATATCCCCACTAGTGCGGGGTGTACTCCCTTCAGGGGCCGTGAAGCTCGAGAGGCCTCGGTCGCCGAGAAATATGACACCATGCGGCTCGGGTATATCGGTAAGACCATACTAATCCGAATTTCCAACTTCTTTATGGGATTTCGATGACCATATTTGTGGCATTTTTCTAATAAAAATGATACCAAATATGATATAATTCCGATGATATTTACTTGTGTAATAGACAATTAAAGTTTCGGGCGCGAGGAAGGCCGCCGACTGCGACTCTCCGCGTCTCTTTCTTTCCCATACGCTATCCTTCCTCGCGCCCGAAACTTTAATTGTCGATTACACAAGTAAATATCATCGGAATTATATCATATTTGGTATCATTTTTATTAGAAAAATGCCACAGATATGGTCATCGAAGTCCCATTTTACATTTCTCGGTGATCGAGCCCTTTCGAGCTCGGCTGTCCTTCTCTACGTTCGGCAAACCTCAAACAATGATATCCCTCGCGCATAATTGTCCCTCCGCAGACCCGTGTTGTGGACAATTATCGATGAAATACTGTATAACGCATTGTTATCACTTTCACGTTTCGAATTCGAATAATGCAGAAGGAACAACGTATTTATTCTAATTACTATGAAAAATATTTCAAACATTTATTGTGGTTTGTAAAGGTCAACCGAACGTAAACAACGTCTAATCTTTGCTGAAACACGTAAATTTTAAACTTCCACATTTTATCCGCTTCAACATGATTATTCTTGCTCAAGGTTATTTCAAGGTCAAAAAGGTGGTATCCACTAAATTCAGTTTTTTATTCTCTATCATGCTATCGTAAAAGAAATATACTATTCCATTTAAAAAAATATCGGTGACCTTGAAATTTTCATTAAAAAACACGACATAAAACATTTTTTTCTTTGCCATTGTATTTGCCCCCTGCAATGGTGTCTCTTTGTCCTCTGAAGTTTTCTGATAGGACTGTAAATACGACAGATATTTAGGTGTTCCCATTTATGTGGGACACCCTGTATACAGAGTAGAATATACGGAACACATAGAGTACACAAAGTAGAGAATTAATTACCTTCGTTAGCATTTCGAATTTTCTAGTCTCGGCACGCCAAGGTAGCAATAACTCATCGAAAGCTAGTCCGGCAAAATATTCATGGAGCCCGGCATACCGTAATGAAATTACAAAGATGCATCGCGATTAAAATAGCTAATCCGAAAAAATTCTAAGGTCCGGGCCGGAATAAAATATCGTCGGCGCACTCGTATCTCACGCTTAGGACCCCTTTCACGAGGAAGATATTTTCGTAGCGCGGCGCCGCTTTGGAATACAAGCGAAAATTAGGTGTCACGAAACAGCGTGCGGTCGACGAGGAGCAAGGACGACGGACGGAGGACGAAAACGAAGAAAACGGCTCTTGGAAACGTCGATGCAACTCCGCGGGGAGCGCCGCCGGATGAGCAGGAATAAGATACACGATATAGTGTCCTGTCTGGATAAAGGGAGTAGCTCGCCTGTAACAACTAGCCCCACGTGTAGCCCGGAATTTCCTTCGCGTTGCCTTCGCGGTGAAAGTACGACTTTACGGCCCGATACGGTCTCAGACTTTTTTACGCGAAGTCGTAAACGAATTGTTGATCTTTGCGTATTTATCACGCCAGTAAACACGCGAAAAATTTAAATTTTAACGGATATTACATGCGTACCTCTGGAGGACTTCCGGCGACCTGTTTTACGACTACTAAAATCATAGATATTCTATATTAATTGTGAAATAAAATAAACAGCTGTCGTTAAGTTTTCAACAAAAGTTAATATCCCGAAGAAGATACTATTGCAAATATGCTAACCGCTGTATACTTTTTCTGTCAACAGAGAAAGTCAAATTATATGTGAGAGTCTCTAAACTTGTACGTGATACATCCTTTTTTTCATGAAAAAATAACAAAATGCTGTTTTTAATTATACATTTTAATCTAGCATAAAATTATATTAAAATATATGAAATGTGAAATACAGAGTATATAAAATCCATGGACTGTGGAACATAGAATATTCTATAAAATCCATGGAATGTAGAATGCAGAATATATAAAATCCATGGAATATGGAATATAGAATATATAGAATGTATAATATGGAATATAAGTATGAAACCCATGGAATGTGGAATATAGAATATGTGGAATGTGAGACATGGAATATAAATACATATAAAATCGATTGAATATACATAGAATGGAATATACATATAAAATCCATGGAATGTGGAATATAGAGTATATAGAATGTATAATATGGAATATAAGTATGAAACCCATGGAATGTGGAATATAGAATATGTGGAATGTGAGACATGGAATATGAATACATATAAAATCGATTGAATATACATAGAATGGAATATACATATAAAATCCATGGAATGTGGAATATAGAGTATATAGAATGTAAGACATGGAATATACATATAAAATCCATGGAATGTGGAATATACAGTTTATAGAATGTAAGATATGGAATATATATATATATATATATATATATATATATGTATATATATATATATATATATATATATATATATATATGTATAAAATCCATGGTATGTGGAATATAGAATATGTGGAATGTGAGATATGGAATATAAATACATATAAAATCCATAGAATGTGGAATATAGAATTTATGGAACGTAGAATGTAAAATATAGAATATGAAGAATTTAGAATGTGAGATATGGATTATATATATATATATATATACATATATATATATATACATATATATATATATACATATATATATATACATATATATATATATATATATATATATATAAAATCTATTGAATGTGGAATATAGAATATATGGAATGTAGAATGTAAAATATAGAATGTCAGGAATATAGAATGTGAGATTTGGAACATGGAAAATAGACTATGTAGAATGTAGAATAGAAAACAGAACAATTTTATTACGGCTTTAGCTATTCTTTAATTATTATTTTTTATGGATCTGCCATTATTAGAAATTGAAAATTACTTTTGCTTCAATTCGATATTTGCGGTGACGTTTGTTGAAGAATTTAGATTAGAATGAGGCTTTGAGACATTTTTGCCGCAAAATAAGGGAATAAGTATTTTGGTAAACGTTTTGGATATTCATTTTGGTATATGAAAGCAGCGATGGTCAACGCCGTTTGGTTTCCTAAAATTATGTTGGACAGGCTCCTTTCATTTGTCTTAATTTTTAATTTTCTGGAAAGAAAATATGGCAGCGAGCCAGATCAAGCGAAGAGGATGCTTGGCGAAGCTGTAAGGTACCTTTTGAAGCTAAATAGTTGCGCTCGCTAATGGCTCGCCCGTGAGATCATAGCTTTCGACCGACGTTCATTCAGCCATTTTCATAGACGAGTGCTGAAGATGTCTGTATAGTTTGCGCAAATAAAGAGGATGCATTTTTAAGATTCTGGACATGAAAATATTCTACACGAGTATACATGTCTATGTATACATTTATAGAAAAATGCATACCATATTGTTACCTATTATGACTAGGTAATCGTTTGAACTAATTCAGATTCTTTTACAGGCATTTAAAAAATAAATTTTAACAACTCTGTGAAATATAAAAATATTATTTTATCTATATTTTGTACTTGCTTACATACTTTCGAAACACGTGTGCACAAGAAAGTAATAATATTCCATAGAAAATAATAAATCTTCAAATCTCACAATATTATACTTATTAAACAAATAATTACCACATCTATAAAACAAACACGATACATGCATGCACATTTCTATTTGACACAACAATTACCATCTAAAAAACAATTGATACTAAGTTCAACCACCAATAATTGTAACGGAATAATACCTGCAAATCGTGACAATATAAAAGCTTAAATAATGGGATATTCTACCGTGCATAACATACAGTGAACAGTATAAACAGAAAAGAATAGCTTGTTTCCGTGTTCAAAGAGTGCGAGACAGGTTCGCGAACGGTTTCGAAATTGCTATCGGGGCAGAGGGGTATTGCAAACGGCACGGAACATGTTGATACCCGAATAATAATACCGGGCGCATGGTAATGAATAGCAACAAATAACGCGATGGAGGGCAGAAAGAGAGAAAGGCCAGTCAGGCGCAATCTCGAGCCCGCGTTTCATCGAAGTCTGCACGCGACGGGATTAATTCGATTGCCAGAGCGCCGGCGAATTTATCGAAGGACGAAGGCCGCGGCATATCGACATGATTAATTTAATTCGACGTTTCACGAACGCGCCGACTCCGTTCTCTCTTACTCTCTCTCTCCCTCTCTCTCTCTCTCTCTCTCTCTCTCTCTCTCTCTCTCTCTCTCTCTCTCTCTCTCTCTCTTTCTCTCTCGCGATTTAATTACCGCGACGCAATAACTTTTGCACGCGGAGGTACGTGCCGGCGATGCTAACTATTCGGCTCCTGAGTTTTTCGGCCGGGCGGCTACAACAAAATTGACACGGGGAAAAGAAGGTTAAAAATATATATTTAAACAAAGATGACCAGTCTATATTTTTAACGTTATTTTAACAGCAAGTGTACAGTGGATCCAAAAAATATTTAAACACTGAATTTTCAATTCTTGACTAATTGTCGAAGTTTAATTTGTGGTAATTTCCTTTAAACAAATAGTACGGCGACAAATCTAAATTCATTTTAAAACATGAAGACTGTACCATTTGTTGCAGCAGATGAAAAAATGAGGACATGATTTCACTCGAGAATGATACAAATTGAAAGGTCTGTAGGGACTATAAAAAATGATTTTCGTTAATGAGTCTACCGTAGATTAGATTTGTAGCTTGTCCTTTCCGATGACACCTTAAAAATTGCTCTACGATTTTCCTTTTGGCACTTAAAAATTGCTCTACGATTTTTCTTTTGGCATTTAAAAATTGCTCCACGATTTTTCTTTTGACACTTAAAAATTGCTCTACGATTTTTCTTTTGGTAGTTTTACCGAACTTTGGATGAAAGATGTACTGCCTTTAATGTAACATGACCTACACAGCTTCACACGACTGAACACACTGTTCGTTCCGAATCCGTAAAACGGCTCCAAAAATCGTAAATCAAATTCCGAGAAGTCATTGTAAAGTGGAAGCTACAGTCTTCGAATGTTACGGTAGATTCTGTCATGCAAAATGAATGTGGAATATAGATTACATGGAGTCTGAGATATGGAATATAAATACATATAAAATCCATGGAATGTGGAATATAGATTACATGGAATGTGAGATATGGAATATAAATACATATAAAATCCATTGTATGTGGAATATAGAATGTATGGAATGTAAAATGTAAAATATAGAATAGGGGGAATGTAGAATGTGAGATATGGAATATACATATAAAATCCATGGAATGTGGAATATAGAGTATATAGAATGTAAGATATGGAATATACATATAAAATCCATGGAATGTGGAATATAGAATATGTGGAATGTAATATATGGAATATAAGTACATATAAAATCCATTGTATGTGGAATGTAGAATGTAAAATATAGAATATGAGGAATGTAGAATGTGAGATATGGTATATACATATAAAATCTTTTGAATGTGGAATATAGAATATATGGAATGTAGAATGTAAATGTCATCAGTTTTTCACCCGCCACATCAATTAAAAACATCGTTTATAATAACGAAGAAAAGTATGTAAAAATGGAGGCTTCAAGCTTGAAAATGTGTCCAGGTTTACATTTGTACTATTTTTTTTACGAAAATGTCACAATTTCCAGATGTGTCACCAGTACGCTTTTGTGAAACAGACCTACGAATAGAACTTACCAAAAGAATTGTTACTCATTCGATCCCTGATTCAAACAGCTTCAAGAGCAAGTGATAAATGTCTACTCGACAACGAACCATCAAAAATCCAAATTAACATAAACATCTGCCAACAACGTTTCCCCTCGGATCTCTTAAAAAGCACGAAGTAGCTCGAGCATCCCGTGGAGTCTTCATTCTGAAGAAGAGCCGGAGCACGAGTCGCTTAAGAAGAGCAAATCCGTTCGCACCCACCCGTCCCATCGAAATCCATTAATCCAGTCGTCGCGACGAATCCATTCTCGATCATAATCCCGTTGTCTGCGTAACATAGCCGATTGAGAATCGGGCCCGGCTCATCGACCACGTTTCTTCCTCCTCCCTCATCTACCTCGTCTTCCCCTCCTCTCCTACCCTCACCGCTCGTTCTCCTCGCCTTCTTCACCATTCGCTCAGCGAAGAATCGCGTTTCCCCGCGAGCCCTAATTTGCATTTATATCGATCCACGCCGCGAATGGAAATATTAAATCCATTTTCGTGCACCTACGCGGGGCCGTACGCCTCCGAATGAAAAAAGAAATCAATCGTGCAAGACTGTGTCACGTATCAAACCGCGAGCAGGCTTATCGGGCTTCCTCGAAAGCGTTTCGATTTATCTCGACTACGACGATCATGCTATCGCATTGCTCGCGAGACGCGGTACACAAGCCGATTCCTCGAACTGTCCCGTGTAAATACACAAAGACTCGAGAGCTCGACATCGAGCGATTCGCCGATGAATCATGAGCGACCGATATTGGAAACCAGCAACCGGTTGCTGATCCCATGATTTTTCTGCGTGATATTTTAGTTTCTTCGAATTGAATTTCAAAGAATGCATCAATAAAGGAAGAAGATCAACGCACATTGTGACGGTTCGCGTTAATAATGGATTTCTAAAATTTCGTGTTTGTTTTCATGGAATGGGTAGTTATTGGATTATTTGTAATAATACGTCTGCTAAGATGCAAACATGAATTTCGTTACATTTGAGAATCACTGCGCTTAGCTAGAGTGATACAATAGATCAGATCTCATCAGGCCCATAGGCCTGTGACTGTTTATGGCTGGGCTCTCGGGGTAGAGTCAAGATACAGCCCTGGTCATTACCACGTTTTTATTAGCTCGCTCTCTTGCTTGTTTGTTTGTTTCTTTGTTCGGTACAAATCTTGCAATTGATTTTAAACTAACTTCCCGATGAGCTAGAGACTTGAAATTGGAAACGTAGCTCAGAACTGGATGACAATGCAGTATTCAAAAAAAAAATTTTAAAAGTCTATCCGTTTAAGAGAAATAACAATTAAATATTTTTACCGTTATTACCGTTACACCGCGGTCATCGCGTTCAGCGATCCCCACTCCGCGCGACAACGCTCTCTAATTTACTATGCGTACGCACTCTGACTCGTCCCCACTCCACGAACATCATCGCTTTGTTTACCAAGTGAAAGAACCGTTGCACCTTTCTGTTATAATTTCATCAAAATGTTTAAAATCGATTGAAATACACGTGCAAGAAGTAGGAAAGGAAGCCTTTTGACGTTGGGGAGCATGTATGATATAGATAATAACAATATCGTGCACGAGATTAGAAATTAACAAAAATCTGTGTTTGAAAGTGTCAGAAATAATGTCTACAAAAAAAAGGAGCAGTTCGTTAATAATGATTTTCACAGGGAAGCCGCCAAATCACCAGGTATGTCATTGCATATTTTGCGTTAAATATTATCTTGAAAAAGTTACAAAATTTGTTGAAAGTATCATCATCGACGCAGTCATCCATTAAAAATTGAACTGTATCAGTTTTAGTGAACTGACACTTTGAGAATATTAGTAAAACGTTAGACTGAATTTTTTTAGTAGTAGTTACATATTTATTATAAAAAATGTTTGAAATCGATTGAAAAATTTCACACACACAAGATTAAAAAGCAGAAAATAATTATTTAAATAAAAATAAATTATTAAAAATACCACGACTTTAAAACGGTCTAAAAAGTATAAAATAATAATAAATAAAAAAAAATAATTTGAAAAAAATAAAAATAAAATGGACTAAAAAGTATAAAATAATTTGAAAATAAAAACAAAAATTTGAAATTGTGAATTTTGAATAGCTGTGAAAATACTTGTAAGATTTAAAACGAAAAACGTGGGGCGCAAGATAATAGTAAGGAGTGTAGGGAGTAGCAGCCGTTGAGAAAACTCACACAACAGTTTATATTATTTGCGAAGCAATACAATTTTTAGTGATTTAGGTGAACTATTCATGCATCAATTATCTATTGCATGCGCCCCACGTTTTTCGTTTTAAATCTTACAAGTATTTTCACAGCTATTCAAAATTCACAATTTCAAATTTTTGTTTTTATTTTCAAATTATTTTATACTTTTTAGCCCGTTTTTTAAAAATTATTTTATACTTTTTAGTCCATTTTATTTTTATTTTTTTCAAAGTATTTTTTTATTTATTATTATTTTATACTTTTTAAACGGTTTTAAATTTTCCTGATAAGTGGGAACAGAGTTTTCTCTGTACCCTTGTATTTTCTTCATCACTTCTTATACGACTTTCGAAGCGTTAAGACGTCCTTCCGAGCTTCTAATAAAGCAGAGTTTTCAAAGATCTAAATCTTTTACAGTTATTCATAACCCATTTCCAATAGTAGTAAACACTCTTCCAATATGAGAACAACCCTCACCCACTCATGTTTAATTAAAAACGAGGACAAACCTAAATGTAATTGATGCTACACAATAAACACAATGGAACCCATAGTTACAGCGTGCCATCATTATCATAAAGAAAGAAGAAGATACAAAATTCCAGGAAACATCAAAGACGCTACCAACTCAAAGGAATTTTGTGAAAAACTAATAAAATTCTTGAAGCACACAAAGTTATTCAACCAAATCTAAATTATAAATGGCCACCTAATTCTAAGCTGGTAGTTGCGAATAATCCTTGTGAGGTTGATGCAACTTAAAAAAAAAACAAGTAATTTGGCAATACAAATAACAGATGAAGGTGAGAAATCTGATTAGAAGTCAAGTAATGACACGCAAGCAAACATAACACTATTATACATTCAATATTTACGAAGTGAAATTATGTTGTATATGTAAGTTATTTTATTTGTTTTTTTTTGTAAATAAGTTGAAAGTGTTTTATTTCAGTTGTTATATATATTTAAAAGTTATCGTATTTATAGTTATGGGTGAGTGACAATGATTCATACCACATGACATTTTTATCGTATTTTTCAACATTCAGAGGTGATTAAAGGAAAGGAAACATATCAGTTTCTATCATTTCTTTATCAAAATTAGTTCCCTAATTTTCCTTTAATTTGGTATAAATTTTATCTGCTCCCGCGTACTCTTTCCCATGATATTTTTAATTTTTTAGAATCTGTCAGTAAATGATAATAATAATAATTAAAAATATAATATCACAGTAATTTATTTAAATATTATTTGTTACCAATTGTTTTCTATTCTTGTTATTTATTTATGTTTGAAAATTCATTTCATTTCATTTCATTTCATTTACATTTCATTTCAAAATTCATTTATTTTCTCCTTGTTGCTTGAAAAATATCTGTTACTCAATTATTTCAATTGTTTCTTTTGATCATTATTATAGACCCTACATTGTTAAGAAGTCTGTTAAGAAGTCTTGTATATCATACAATAAATAAGAAAACGAATTGAACTATAAAAAGATCGTCAGCTTGTTTTCATGTTAGCTTTAATGAAAAACTTCATTCGAATGTACTATGCATCATACTTCCTGAAAGCCACATCTGTTTCTATGAAATGAGAACTCGTAACAAGAGAGAACTATAGCAACCAAAATGGAGAGACAAATCAAACATAGTGTGGGAAAGTTTCCAAGCCCAAAGTATGTACCTCACTTTTTTTTATACTCGGACAAAGAACTGACAGTAATGTTCTCTATTTTTAAAAGATAAGGCATTCGTTTTAATAAACTACGAATTGTGGTGAAAATTTTGGACCATATACTAACTAATACTGTACAGAGTTGAAACTTATAATAACCTATTATTAACTTAATTATTATTGCTTTAAACCAAATAGTTTATTTAGCAAATACAATATTATTACATGTGCGGAGTACGGAACATTGTTTCTGTATGTCAAGCTAGAAACTAAATTCACATTCTAACTAACTCGATTATACGGTTATTAATGTGTGAAATCTACTAAGACAGTATACATACTTTTTAATATTGTATATTAAAATCTTTTCTGCATTTCCCTGCAAGTTTGACCTTGAATGGCCTTGAGTCATAGGTAATGGAACTCATCTTAAAATGCACTATTTGATGGTGGATAAAAAAACATATCATGCCATTTAAAGAGGTAAGTTGACCTTCACCTCACCTTGGAGTGTCTACGGGCAAAAATAAAAGTTCCACCACATGATGTCCCCCCCTGACACATTTTTGCGTATAATCAATATTTTTGGAGATATTCGTCTGTAACCCTTTATAATTTCTACCCTGTATATTAGAAATATGATATATATTATATATTAGACATATTATATATTATATATTAGTAATATTATATATATATATTTTTTATATTAAAACTAGATATAGAAATATTATATATATATATATATATATATATATATATATATATATATATTAAAACTAAATATATATTAGAAATATTAGATATACATATATATATACATATATATATATATATATATATATATATATATATATATATATATATATTAAAACTGGATATATGTTAGAAATATTAGATATACATATATATTAGAAATATTAGATATACATATATATTAGAAATATTAAATATACATATATATTAGAAATATTATATATAAAAAAAGACCGAAAAATAACAGTTCTAGAACCAATATAATATCAGTTCTGAAGAACCGAAACTGTAACCGATATAAGTCAGAACCGATATACCCAATATCAGTTATGACGCGTTTTCGGTTCTCCATAACTGTGTTAAGAACCGAAACTGATATAATAACTGTTTTCAGTACCTGGCATGGATCACTAATTCCGTCATCTATATATAAATGACACGACAGTCAACGTGTTAATCCGTAGTCACTGATTCGTTACTTTTTTATTTCGATTACGGTCGGGCTGACTCTCAATTACCGAAACATCCGAATCACGGCATGGCAGCGCAGTTCGCAGTTCGCAGAGGGTTAATGGACGGACGACGAACGAGAGCAGGTCGATTGAAGCTAAAACAATCGTAAACGAGATTCTTTAGCGACTCGTTGCCGGGCGAAATAGATTTCGCGTCTCCGAGCTCTCTCCGTGCGCGTCTTCCTCCCGGGATGGCCCGATACAATGGGAAACATTACAAAGCAACGTTATTGTCGTCTGTTCGCTACTGATAGGGCTAAACCGTGGCTCAGTATCAAATTAACGTTTATGATAGGTCGCCATTCAAATCTGGCTTATGGCGTTTCCTCGGCGAAACGCCCGCTGCGGCCATGTTAGGAGCCAACCCCTGGCAAATTCCCGAGGCCGCCGCCGGATGCTGAACGTAATAATGAATAATAATGGTAGCTTCGAAAATATTCTCTATTTAATTGCGAGACTCGCTGGGTTAATTGGCAAAAATTCCAGCGGCGAATGAAATTTCAAACAATTCAACGTTCGGCGACGACCGGTTCAAATTAGGTACCAGACTGTGTTTAATTAACACTCGACTTCCTATTTCCGTCGGTAATTTATTGTTCTCGGGCAATTTTGCTTCCCGGTAATGATGGAAATTTCGACCGAAGAATCACCGAATTAAACTTCCTTGTTCATATTTTTTTCCATCGCCGTTTGTGTCTGACTGGTAATTAGGATCCGCGAGGTACGCCGCAATTATTGTTAGACATGTGATTAATTCTTAAATGGACTTTCAGAGTGGACATCGTTGAAACGTTGATTGATTTAACTTCTATAGATGCGCGATTGGTAAATGGATATTTATTGTACCTTTGAGTAATATCGTCTCGTTAATGTTTCACTGCATCGATTTTCGGTTTAAAATTGCATGGTGCACTTTGGGGATGAAATGTATAATTCTACAAATATATCATTCTTTTTTAATAATTTAGTTATTGTACTTTATACCATTCGTTAGCAAAAGCCTGTAGATTCTAACTAAATTAATAGTAACTACTGCAATCATTTGTTCTAATATTTATATTAGATTGTTGCATATGAAGTAATAAATTATCTACATAAGGTTTGTTGTATGATTTAAACCAGGCAGTTCCAACCAGTAGCTCCGGAGCTATTCGAGGCGCCATCCCCGCTTAGGTTCTTCCCCCACTCTTACACTTCAGCGTTATAATGTATAGTAGTGGAAAGCTCGCATCACGAGAGCCCAGTGTTGAGATATGGTGCAAGATTTCACGCGCATGCGCGGCGATTTCAGCCTCAGTAAAGTAAGATTCTCGATAAAATGGGATACCTTGAGCACCCAGCAGAATTTTAAAAAATTGATATGATTTGATTCTGAAAAATGAATGTATAACATGTGTATTTGTGTATATTTTGTAACTCGTAGGACACGTCCTGAAGTCTTTTTGTCCGGAACAGATTGTCTCGATACATTTCCGCCAATATAACTGTCTTAGGGCTTCACTACCTCTGTCATCATGATATAGATACATTACTGTTTTGGCTGCGCAAGCGCGTGAAATCTTGCACAATATCACAACACTGCGAGAGCCGCGCGGCGCGTGCTGCACTCACTAATTCTACGGCTGTACGTAGTAGTGGGACGAGGTTCGATGGTGGGGACCTTGCAGTTCTCGGAGGGGAATACGTTGGAACTCCCTGATTGAAACTAAAGTAAACAAAAGTATTCAGATGCAGGCACTGAATAATTACTAATACAAGTTTGTTCTATGATTTAAACTACACTAGACAAAAGTATTCAGATGCAGGAACTAAATAATTACTAAATAAAATTTTTTTAAAAGGTTTCTCTAATATATTGTAGTAAAAGGAAGTATAACTCCTACGATTCTAAGTATTTTAACTTCAAAAATTAAATTGTATAATCCAAATAATAGAAAACATATATGCAGAACTTCAATGTAAAACGGTCCCCCGATTTCTTTATAAAAATTTCCAACACTAGGTCTATAAAATAACACTTAAAAACTTCCGTAAAGATTGCGATATAAGCAACTCTATTTGGAAAAAGAAGTTTTTCGATAAAAAGGTTAATGGAAAAATCAGGATAAATAGCTCGCAGGCGGTGTGTGTTGCTCTCGAAGGAATGGAGTTTTTCTATCGTTGTTCCACAGCTGTCAATCACAAGAAATGTGCCGTGAACATATTGCACGTTAAAAACTGATCAACCGGGGGGAAAATTGCGATCGGCAGGCGGTGATACAGAAATTTACAGATCGTCAACGTCGCGATACGTCAGGAGTCTCTCCCGGAAATCGATAGCTGCACCTGAGCCCCACACTCTCAGCCGAAAATCTACTTAGAGAAGAGCTGGTAATACACGGGCTCGATCGCGGGAAGCACCGTGCGCCGCGCATTTCCATGATTTACATACGTTCAGGCATGTCGGAGAGCCTGGCGGCTGACAGATAGGCTGACAGCGACGCCAGAAGTCGCGGATACACGGCATAAGATTATCTAGATATGGGATAGATCGATGCGTAATTAGCGGAGTGGCAAGTTTTATTGCCGCGTTAACTGCCACGTCATTCGTACAGTGAGTCCAAACAATATTTAATCACTTTTCCACGATTCTCGAGAAATCGTCAATATTTAAAGCATAATATTAAGGTTAAAAAAAATAGTACAATAATAAGTATACACTCACTTTGAAGCTCGAAACTTCTACTTTTGCAGATCATTAGGCACACCCCCGCAAGAAAAGTGACACAACTCAGAAGTGCAGCATGTGAGAAAAATCAACGGTAATTATTTACAATAGGGCCTTCCTCACCGATTTTGATGACGTTGAAATATGTTGTGAAGGTCATCATTCTGAACAACGCAAGGCTGCGGATTCCACCACTGATAAGTAGATCCTACTCTTACGCTTACGTTTTGGCGGGAACGGTCGACATAGGCGCTCAGCGTCACCACCATCTTACTTCATGATCACCACATCTCTCTGTTACAGTCACACTCAATACGCTCGTTTGCTGTCTTCGTCAAGCGATTCGGCCAATCGCGGAAGACGTGTAACGCGTAGTGGGAACATCACGTGGTACCCACAAGTTTCTCTGTGCCAACTCTCGTTGCGCGGGCTATACTGATATTTGGTCCCCTCAGGGTTTCAAATCCATTTTACCACTCTCCCCCTTCTTCCACTTCGTCCACTTTCACTATCGCCTAATTTGTCAGCCTATTTCAGCCTACTTTTCAGCTGGACCTACTGTTTATTGCGATGGGTTCCGAACCACCTTTAGTTAACCCTTTGCACTCGGAGCAATTTCAACTAAAAAACCAAACATTTCTTCTAACCTAGAATATTTCCATCGTACATAAGTTTTTTTCATTATATGCGTACGAAACTGATATAGTATCTCATACACTATTTAAATATTTAGTAATTTACTACATATAAACAAATTTAATCATGTAAACAATATTCTGAATAATGGTGTAGCAATTTGTAGTGGCGCCTCAGAGTCGCCATTCGAGTTCTAAGGGTTAATCTGTTATAATAGTCGTTCTGTACCTACTTCCCAGATTCGAACACAAAAATTAAACTCCCACAAATCGCTAATCTGCAACGAACGAGGATTCCGCGCAATAAATGAGGTTGCAATTAGCGAGGTTCTACTGTTCATTCAAACATAAAAACTAAACTTATTGTCTAGCTACTTTCCAGCATCAAACTCAAAAAACCCGGAAACATCACTTCCCAAACTAACTCAATAAACCCTCCATATCCCAGAGACTCCCATCTCCACTAATCAGACTTAACAATTTAAAGATCTTCATGCAAAAGCAATCCTTCTCTCAGGGCAAAAGGAGTAGAGACAAAAAGAAAGGTAAAGAGAGATAGACAGAGATAGATAGATAGATAGAGAGAGAGAGAGAGAGAGAGAGAGAGAGAGAGAGAGAGAGAGAGAGAGAGAAAGAAGTAACAACGAGACAACCCTTTCGAAAGAAAGCTTTTTCGGTGAATAAGTGAAACTCTCGCGATCCGTATTCGCGGGAATCAGGATGATCCTTTCTCCCCGACTCGGTTCGCATACGTTCGCATTGTCATACACGGAGCTGATCCTCCCACGCAACTGTGTCCCTGACAAGCATACCGTGGTCCGCGGATCCGTCGTCGTAGACGTTTAGGTGGCTGGTCCCGAGGATCCGTGAGGTCGTGGCAGCCACTCGTGCACGTTCGCGCGGGATTACACGATTATCCGCATCTGCGGATGAGGTTCAAGAACCACTCGGCCGGAATTTTAGCCCTTGCACAGTTGAATACATCGTAATTGGTTCGCGTCGAGACATGCGCCCACCCATACTCTCTCTCTCCCTCTCTCTCTCACTCACTCTCCACACTGTTTGTTTCTCTGTCTCCCAGACTACGTGCTGGGAGGAGATAATTCGACGCGTTGCATCCAAGCTGTCAGCCAGCCGGACGACCCGCTAGATCCGACGATTGAATAAGGCGGCGGTAATTGAAATTGGACTGAACACCTTCGTCGGGTTACCATCGATGGAACAAGACGCTGGCTCCCATCGAGCATCTCGGCATGTTATTGTTCGATATTCGAGGATATTAGGCCACGGATGAAGAAGATCGTCTGCGGACTCGAGGAGAGTCTCTTCCTCGAGCTGATATTTACTTGGAAGCTTTTAGAGAGCCAACATCGTTAGACCCGGGGAGCAACAGTTGTCTTGTTTCCGGCAGGGGCTTCCGAAAGTCTAATTCGCGGCCGGGATAGTGGTTTTCGATGCTCGAGCGAGGATCCAGTTGGAAATCATTATTTTGGTGGCGTGGGTTTGTTGTTGATGTTGATTTGGTGGAGAGACCTACCGGGATGGCTAGAACATTGATTTTGGTTGAGGAATTGTTGTACGGTCGCGTAGATCACCGTACAATCGTTAACTTTTCCCATTTTGTACAGTCCGTAAAATCGTGACTACGCGCAGTGTGACGAGCAACGGACAAAAGTCGAAAAACTGAAGTCTAAAATATATAGTTTACTATATCTTAAAGTATTCATAAAAGAAAGTCGATTTTAATACTATTTATAATATTTATTAAATTTTCTAATTTCTTGTCAATAATTATGCTTGAAGTTTATTCCACTTTTTGGTGCAATGTCTTTAAACACATGCCATTTCATAAATGTCTGTCTGATTAATTTGATTTTCACCAATTATGTTTAGCATCATAAGACCTTCCGGACTACAGGCTAACTTTTTTACAATATTAACGAATTGTCTTAATATTTTATATTAAATGTTTATCAACATTGATTTGAGTTTTAAAAAAAGTACCGAAAAGTACCTCCGTGATTTTTGGTACATTAATTGGAGACATATTAAACTTCATATTCACGTCAATTATAATTGCACGAATTTGCACAAAATGGAAGAATAGTCGAAAACGTTATGAAAGCACCCTCCGCATGAATATAAACAGACGCCCGATCCTTACATTGTATAAACAATGTTTATTGGGATTTGTTAAACTGACTTCTTATAGAATCGGACCCAACAGTATCGTATTGTAAACAAAAATGCAGGACAGTTAAAAAACATGATTTAAGGAACATAAAACAATATTTAATAATGGACGAATCACGTCTTGACTCAGCAGATACAAAGGCTGAATTATATTTTGATTCACATGTAGGTATTATATAATATATAATTGATTTAAAAAAAATATATCAAACAAATGTTAATTTTTTATACTTCGCCCCTACAACCCATACATGTAATCCTTTCAATTTTTCACGTATTTTTGATAAACTGATAAAAATATTTTTCAAAAAAAGTTAGTCAGGAATCATGTGACAACAAATTACAATTGAAAAAATTGGCAAAAAACTTTTTATTTAATAAAAAATTAAGGTCACCTGAATATTTTTAATGAAAATGTTTTTTTTCATCGATCGAAGCGTCTTTATATATCCTTTAAAAAAGTATTAGAAGTCTTACATCGAAAATTGATTAGTTTAGAAATTATGACTTTTGTCCCGAACGCCCATATGCTCGTCACACTGTGCTACGTGCCGAAATTCAAAACACCTAATTCGTCACATCCATCTGCAGTTTCCTGGCCACTTTCTCTCACAGTCCTCTCCGTACATAACCAAGGCATCTGTTTTCCCTCAAAATCACCAACCTTCCCGTCATACGTGTCTAACAGTAGTGTCTCTCTTTCTTCAATCACATCCTTCCCTCACTTCTTTACCCTTCCTATTCCAATCCTTTTCCACCACTAGCTTTTACCCCCCAAAAAGATCATACGACAGAACATCGAATTCTCTGGCACCACCGATTTTCGACAGGAACGCACCAACTCTCGAGAACCTCACATCGCTTTGTATCAGAAACTCACTAACTTTCGAGTAACACACACCGCAGTGTGTTAAACACGACATTGTCATTAAAGTAGGAAAACGAGTCGGTTTTAACTCGTCCACCACTAATCAATAATAAGTACTGACAACTTTAATTAGGCGTCTAGCACATACGGTCAATTGCGGTCTAGATAAACTCAAATAAGTAAAGCCGCGAGTGTAAGACCGTACAATTGTTGTTCTGGTCTGGGTGTTTTGTTTGATGATGCAAGATCATGTTCAAGGTCAGATAAAAATAAAGAAAAAATGATTTTGGTGACATTTGAGGCTGTTTTGTTGTTATTCTGTATCAAACTCGACTGTTTTGTAATGCAGTGAAGATTTTGTAGATTGTTTTAAATTTTTAACATCAATTACATTTAATAAACACGTTTTTATAACTTGCACACTGCTATTCATGATGTAGCAAACGTTTTGTAGACTCTGTTAAACGTTCAACAACCCTAATGTTATATTAACACATTTGTATACCTTAAACACTGCTGCGTATACTGTAGCAAAGATGTTATAGACTCTGATAAATATTCAACAAGCGTAATGTTAAATTAACACATTTGTATACCTTACACACTATTGTTTATACTGTGGCAAAGATTTTGTATACTCTGCTAACTGTTTAACATCCATCGTGTTAAATTAACACATATTTATATCATACACATTGTTTTATTATTTGTGAAACTTGCCTAAATGTACGCAGACTGAATTGTTATGTTTTCAATGTATTTAAGAATTTGCAAACTTTATTATTTATTTTCTTGAACTGTTCATCTTCTGTCGTTTTGTTAAATTAAAACTTATAAATTAAAATAACAAAATGAAAGACCTATGAAATTGAAAGAATTCTATGCAGACAAGCAAAAATGGCGTCCATTGAAATTATTCGAGTTCTGGAAACTTGAAGCATCATATCTGATTCTAGTAATAAGATCGTAGTAACCTGAATAATAGTAAACAATTAACTATTTACATTTACATAGACCTAATCATTTTATGAATTTTGGTATAACAATGCAGTATAAGAATTGTCTTTGTCATACCCAATCTAACATTAAATAGATACTACAATTAATAATAGTTTCCTACGATTAATAGCAAACGTCCTATCTTTTAATTTGTATACAAAAGAAATTTTCTAATATTATAGATGTGTAATAGGTATCAATTTTTATAAAATATATAGAAAGTCTATAAATTAAATTTACAAAATTGTATACCTACCTTTTAAGAATAATTTAATATCTTGTATATCCTGAATATTTGTAAAGAGACATTTTTATTTCTGGATTTTACAATAGATAAAAATGTATACTACGTAATCAAGAAATTAATAAATTCATTAAAATCAATATGAATTTTTACGAAATAAACAAAAAGTCTAAATTAATTTTACAAGATTGTATACCATTTAAAAATTACTTAATACCTTCAATTTTCTGAATATTTGTAAGAGAAACATTTTTATTTCTGGATTTTACAATAGATCAATAATCAATAAAAAATAATGAATCAATAAAATCCTTAAAATGAATGTTCGTATTTCCAAAATCATTTAATATATTTCTTCCTGTCCTCAAAATAATCATAGCGAAGCCAAAATTCTCCTTCCTCTTCAGCTAAACCGGCAGCTTATAAAATTGGCTCCCTTTCATATAAATGAAATTGTAGCCTGAATTTACTGCGGCAGCAAAAAAATCTCGCAAACTTCCACCGCAACCCGGAAAGTTGACTAAAGAAGACAAGTTTGAAGCGGAAGAGAGCGTTCCTGTGGCGTCGCGCAAGAACTTTGAAATGGAGGATGGCCCACCCATAGGACCTCGCGTCAACCATGAATCAGAGCGACAATATTCTGGAAAAGAATTGCCACGGATCCCGGCCGCGTTATCAAGATTTATCCGGGCTCCTTTGTCGCCCGGTTAATAACAACGCCGCGAACAGTGGCGCAACACTTTTTGGTGAAAATGGCCGGCGATGTAAACGATCACGATAGGGTATGTGTGTGGGTGGAAACGAGGAGCTTGGTGATTCCCCGGGGAACTACTAAAGTGTTTTCATGACCAGAGATTTTCGGCAAAAAGAGAAAAGAGGAAAGGAAACACCCCCAGACCTTGCGACCTACAGGCTGCTTCACAACGAAGTGAAAAATCTTTTATTGTCGCCATTATTTTCCCGACTTTACTTTTATTCCATTATTTTTTAAAGTCTATCGCCCATGACTTAATAGATCTTTTTTAACAGCAACAGAAATTCCAATCACAAACCAACAACCTTCATAACGTAATCTAATCACTTGATTTGGGATTATTATGTGTTGGAATTTCCTTTATAAATTAAGGACAAAAATTAATCTATTATTTGACTTTTGAACTATGTATACATCAGGGATAGGCATTTTTGTCTCAATTGAGACAAACCGTCCCCACCATAGCGCCCACTGCCCCCCACCAGCATCCGCCGTTACCATAGACGAAGGAATTGCTTCACCCGTCGCGAACAATGCGCAGGCATAACGCATGAAAGAGAGGTTGGTGGGAGAAGCAGGCGTTTGAGGGGCCCCCACCGTGCCCATCCCTGGTATACATCGTATCTAGATTGTCCTCTTCATTAAATCGTAGATAAATTGTTTTTTCCTGACCTGAGCGATCTTCACTTGAGACGCCACCTTCTCTAACCGAATAGACGTGCCTTGCAACGTGTGTTTAAAACGTATTACAGAATAAACTCTATTGTGCGGATATGAAGTTTATTATATTCCCATATTCCAATATTATGTAATAGAAGATTTTTAAACTTCTATTTAGAATAGGTACAGCACATTTATTGAAAAGCTGATTGATAGGCTTCCGGTAAATGAAGTGTCAATCCTTCCTGATAAAATGACGAGTGTTGTTTTTGAAAAATAGACTGTGGATCTTCATACAAACTACAAATTTTCTTCCCCAACTGCAGCGAACTATATTTTCATTTTTAATAGTTTTAACAGGTCGAAGATAATATAACACTATTTTTAAATTTTTATTGTGTAGTTACTGTTTCGTATTCCATCTATGTACTCACTTGTGGCATAGATATATAAAATATTCAATACAATTACTGCGGAATTAAGCGTTTAACAGTAACCAATTGTTTGAGCAACAAAATGGTTGCCAGTGTCCTATGAAATTATAAAAAATTGATTGTATGCCCAAACATCATTATATGCAAATAAATTGCAGTACAGTGGTCAGTAGAATTCTGAATTATTGTATTATATCAAATATAAACTTAAACATACTCCTTGAAATAATGATAGTAGATGAAAGAATTAAATTATGTTGCTGGTAGTCACTTTTTGAATTACGATTAACATTTTTATTGTTATTGAATAATTCCTTAAAGAATGTATAGCTGTGAATGAGATTTAGTTATTTTATGATTAGACTACACATTTTTGTGCATTTATGCCGCTGATAAATTTTGAAAAATGCGGAAAACATTGACACAAATGACCATTAGTGACATTTCTACTTTGTCATTGAAAATTGTGCAATCAATGAAATAAATTTTCCTTTTGGTTTGAAGTTTATAAAACAATTGAAAATCACGATTTGTATAAGTGTCCATAGCGTATTCAGGTGTTTAGAAAAATGATGAAGATAAAACATCATTTTCCCTATAACATTATTATATGCTTTAAGCTACATTAAATTTCATCCGCAAGAATATATCGTTAATATAAACATATTTACAAATATTCAAAGTATTTGAACACTCTATAATTTTCAGATATAAATGCAGCAATATATTGACTATTGAAGCACTTTTTAAATATTAGACAAGGGAAGAGAAACTCGATTGATTACGCTTTGTTTTTCTAAGGTCTCTTTTTTCTCGAAGTTGCGGAATATGAAAATTCTTTTAACGGACAAAGTTAAATTTTTCTAGAGTTTCGCTGCATGTTTTACGATATTAATTTCTTAATCCGATTCGTTGAGACAGCTGCGTCGTAAAGTATTCAATCGCGAGCCCTACGCTGTAGCAGTATCCAAAGTTTAAAGTAGTTTTATGGCAAAGTGCAAACGCGCGCTGATGAAGTCATGCGTAACGATGTCGAAGTGACTTTTGCACGTTCAAGCAAACTGAATTCGTCTTAATTAAAACTGTGAAAAGCGCCATTCAAAGTTCTTAAATACGTTTAGAGCGTGTGCTTCTTACAGTTTCTCATAAAAGTTATATTTTCACTTACGGTTCTGCGCCCGAGAAAATTGTTTCTAGATCAAACAAGTGGAGTGCTTAAAAAGAACCTTTGTAAGAAACTGTATTTAAAAAATTGGTGTGTGCTTAGACCACATGGCTGAAGTGAAACTTCTTTCTTTAATTTATGTTCGAATTTTTATTAACACTTTATGACATTTAATTTTCTATGATTCTATTATTGAAATAATTGGCTTGTGATAGCTAAAATATGATATAAATATTCTTGAATCAATTTTGTCTAAATGTCTTGCAAATACTGCATCGAGAGTTGTTCCTGATCTTGTTGTCGCTTCATTAGGATTATTTACCATTTCCAATTTTAATTTACTTCTAAATTATTCTATTAATAATTTTGAGTGTTGCGATGCAAAGTTCACATTGGAATCTCCACTTAGCATCATCAGAGTTTTATCATAATCTTTATTAAGCAATGCCGAACCCTCAAACGTATATGCTAATAGAATAGAATTTCGTCTCATCGCTTCGTGGTTTCATCGTCAGATCGGTTTTACTCCTACCGCGTCGAGGTTTTACGCCTACCGCGTCGAGGTTTTGCGCCTACCTCGCCTAAAGATGTTTCACTTCAATAGAATTTCGTTTCATCGTTTCACCGTTTTATCGTTCCATCGTTTCATCGCCACAACGGTTTTACTCCTACCGCGTCGAGGTTTTGCGCCTAACGCGCCTAAAGAAGTTTCACTTCAATAACAACTGCATCGTCATGTTATTCTTAAACAAAATTTTGTAACGAAATTTATTTACTTATTGCAATTATCGATAAATGCAATTTTTTTCAAATATTATTGTACGTATCATCTAATAAACTAACCTTCTATAATTTAAAAAAAATTTTAAAAAAAGTTATGCTGTTTCAAATGGTGTTGATGAACTTCTGTTCATCACTGTATAATTAATAACAAGAGTGAAACAGGAAACGAATGGGTCCACCATGTGGACAGGTTAGATAATTCCGCAGTTCTATAACGAAGTTCTATAACAATGGCAAAGAGATCACGGTCGGGCCATCATTAAATCCCTGAAGCAGTCCGACCGCCCATTGTGGAGCAGACTGTACACAAACGCACGCGTGTACCAACACATCTACGTATGTTCGCACACGTTTATACGCATTCACATGAATTTACACACGTTTACACACATCGACGTGCTTGATACACGTTGACAACGGAGCCGAAGCTCCGACGGAGCACGTACGATTCATGGGGTTGCTTACGAGCTCCCTGACCAAAATTCATCCGCCCACGCAACCCTTCCCTCCCCAGACGACTATTCCTTGTCGAACGGCAAAAAGATATTTATTGCCGGGACGCCGAAATCACGAGCTAGCGTCGCCTATAAAAATAATGTCCAATTATTCTTTTGCCCCGAGCAACACCGCTCTTCTAATGCTGTTTTCATGGTGTCTGCCGAACGACGAGACACACTCGGCAAACAGAGCTCCGGCGTTTGCATAAGGGTAACCTGAGATTTTCAAAACACAGTCCGCGTTTCGAAATTCTGAAGGATTTTACCGGCGAAGTGTTTTCTTATCGATCACCAACTCGGCTTTTTAATTTGGAGTTCTGGGTTTAGAAATACATTTTTTTTGGAATTTTTAATGATGGCTTCGTTAACATTAGGTTTCCGGAAATCGTCAAAATGACTTCTGGGTTTAGAAATAAAGTGTTTAGAATTTTTGGTGATAGCTTCGTTGACATTAGCTTTTCCGATACCATTCAAAATTATGGTTTCTACCTAGTATTTTTAACCTCTTGTACTATAACGTCGAATCACACTCGTAATGAAGATTTCGTACAGAATCTACTAAATACGTATGTTATTAACTTTCTTTAAACCGAAACAAAATTCTACTACACATCTTCTACTATACACTGGCGTACAATAAACTATTGCTTTCCTACGAAATTATGATCGAAAAAGAAGTTTCAATCATTGTAACCATAAAATATACAGGGTGTTCATTTGAAAACATTCCAGGCGAATATCTCGAAAAGTATAAAAGATATTTAAAAAATGTGTAAAACACGTGTCCAAGGATTTCGAGGGGAAAAGAGGGGGGCAGTATTAGCTTTTTATGTGGGTGTCGTTTTCAAGGTCATTTGAAGGTCAACTTTGTTTTTTCAAATTGAAACCTATATTTTTTATTATGGGATCTTATCGTACGTAAAGAGACCAGCAAGTTTCGCAGGATACTTTTTTTTATCTGCGTACTAGTTTCGAAGATATTTAAAGAGAAGTAGAGCGAGTCATACTTATACTGCGAGAAAGTTTGTAATTTCTTTATAACTATAACAAAATGTCAAAATATTCTCCGTTGTTTTCTAAACAATAATACAGACGATTCTCAAATTCTGAACGAACATTTTTGAACGTATCTGTTGGAATAGCTGTACATACAATTAATTACGACGATTCACACTTGACTAAATAGTACAATCTTATATTGAAAGACAGACAACATAAGCAAGAGATCAATAGAGGACAATTTTGTTTTAAAACGGTACGTGCTAGTACAACTGGAAAACAATAACGATTTGCGTCATAGAATTTTACACAATAATATTCCTCGCTCTACTTCTCTTTAAATATCTCCGAAACTGGTGTGCGAATAAAAGAACGTATCCTACAAAAATTACTGGTCTTTTTACGTACAATAAGATCCCATAATAAAAAATATAGGTTTCCATTTGAAAAATCAAAGCTGACCTTCAAATGACCTTGAAAACACCACCCAAATAAAAAACTGATACTGTCCCCCTCTTTCGACACCGGAATCCTTGGACAGGTCTTTTACACTTCTTTAATATCTTTCATACTTTTCGAGATATTCGCCTGGAAAGTTTTCAAATGAACATCCTGTATATCGTAGAACAAGGGATTAATTTACCACTAATGTTAGTGCATCCATGACGAATTAATCAAAAAATTTATTACCTTTAGGTATATGTTATAAAAAATGGTTAAAAATTTCGCTAGATATATTCTTGTTAATTTTATAAAGTAATATAAAATAGTCACTTTTAGTGCTCCGTAAACCTAGCGTTGAGAAACAATTAGTCAATATGGTCGCTGTTATAGTGGATGATTAAATTATTGTAGTAGGTGTTTGTAAACTGTGGATCTTATATTTTATGACGAAAATATAACGGTAAAGAATGAAATCGGGAGGACATTAGAATTTCTGACAATCTTTACACTTTCTTGAATTATTGAAAAGATTAAAATGAACAATATATATGTATGTGGTGAATTTCTGCATTTCATAATTGATTTGGGAGATTGTTATTTTGCATAAGAATCCGCAGTTTAGATACGTGTAATTTATTAACCTGACACATTACCAAATTAAGCACGTATAAATGTTGAAGCTGAAGAAAAGTTGACAGACGAAGAAAAACTGGACCGCACCAAAATGTCTCCTACACGTGCTTACCTGAAAGCAAAATAATATTCTATGAAAATACTGCTCTGAAATATCAAAGCATAAAAGAAAAATTAAAATATTGCAGAATTAAAAACAAATGAAAATGTTTCTTTGCTTGAAAACATTTTATTACAAAAACGACGCTTCTTTTTCCTATCTAACTAACAAATTTTCTAGAAATGCACAATAAATATAAATAACAATGATGACGATAACCACTTCGTATAACAATACTCCTTTAACACACAAGAAGAATAATGAAGCAAACCTTCCCTTTAATTAACTAACGAAATAAAAAGGATACAGAAAATGCATAGTGCAATAAGTACATATAAAAGACGAAGTAACAAGATAAACAATGGAGAAAGGAGAAACACAATAACAATGTATATGAAAAACAGACAAGAATGAATAATTTTAAGATAATCAAATCGTGAGCGAAGTAAATGAATGTGCCATAGCACATTTTGTTACAAAATTGCTATATCCATGGGGGACTGAAAGTGCAATTTAATTTCAAAAGAAAAGGAAACACGGGTTAAACTGTACGTTGGAGGACCCATCCTTTTTAACTTTTTTTATGCAGTCCTACAGATTTCGACGAGAAAAAGCCAAAAATGAAAGTCTTATTGCCAGGAGTTCACTGGTTCAGAAGTTATACGCGTGTAAAGATGAGCACTTTTAACTAATCCCAAACTAACTTGGACTATACCGCTCAATACTACTTACCCGATGCGCTGAACACCCACCATCTATCCAGCGCATGCGCTCAACAGCCTACCTCTACCACCCAACTAATGTCCAATATGGCGACGCTCTAACCCTAACCTGTCAGAAACGCTTAAAATTGCTCATGTTTACGCGTGTACAACTTTTCAACCAGTGAACTCCGGTAACCAAAACTTGAATTTCGTGTACTAAAGCTTACACGTCCATTACTTTCTCGTCAAAATGTGTAGCATCACATAGAGAAAACTTGAAAATTTTTGGTCCTCTAAAGTACAGTTCAGCCGAAACAAGAGAACATTAACAGAAGAGATGTAAAATATGAAAAAATTTTGAAAAGCAGACGAAAATGAATAATTGTAAGATAAATACATTATGAACAAAATAAATGAATCTGCTATAGCACATTCTGTTACAAAATTGCAATATCCAACTAAGGGGTGGAAGTGCCAATTAATGTCCAATTTTTCATTTACTTTCAAAAGAAAAAGGACCAAGAGTAACACAGACAAAATTAATATAAAATAACAAAGTATATGAACTGCAGACAAGACTAATTCTAACATAAACACAATATGAACAAAATAAATGGACAGTTCACATTCTGTTACAGGGTTGTAACATCCAACCAAGGGTGGGGGTTGAAGTTACCATTTAATTCGTCGGAAATCCGTGTCGGTTTAAATTAAGAAACGAACATTTCGAGACAGCCAACATCTGAGCGAGTTTACTGTGCGAAAATAATTCGCGGTCTGTATTAAAATGGTTCCGTGTAATTAATCCAGTCCCTCGCGGACCGTTTCCCGCCCCCCATCGCGTCGTTGACGGTAAAAATGCTGCCATACCCGGGGCGACGACGGTTCATATTTGGCCCGTGGTATGACAGCTTGTCGAGACGGGTTTTTAACGCAGAAAAAGCTAATTTGACATAGTCGGAGGGTCCTCTCCGCGGCGAGGTCACGTTTTATTAAAACGGGGGCATTCGGGGCCGCGTTTAAAAAGCGATGAGAGCAGCGAAATCGTTATTCTAACGTGAAAACTTCCATGACAACTTGCCGGGATCTTAGAATTACTGGGAATTTTCGTAAGAAGTGCACACGCGACGCCTTTGAATGTAAGCATAAAACCTTGCACAGTCGACGCGAACGCGTCAGAACGTCCTTATTTATACGCGAGAGCAAAAGTTTTACTGCTTGCTCGATCCGAGGCCCCACGGACTGATAAAACTTACTGGATTTGCATTTTTATCAAATCTTTAGTCACAGAAATAGAAACTTCCCACTTTATCCGGGTAAATAAAACTATTTATTATTTTCGTAGCGACGATTGCAGTTGAAATGCATGTGAAAGAGGTGTGCACGATGTTTGTGAAAAATTTATCGCCATTTACCAAGGGTGTGCCTCTTCAGGGTATCAATGACAAAACATCCTTATTTTTTAATTATTTCTTTATGAAATTTTTATCAATAGATTTCTGAGATTTGCCTGATTAAGATGAGACCAAACACGGTACTATTTGGTTTATATTTGCTTGGATAATTGACACGATTTACTAGAACCTCTATTATACGAACCGATATCTGAATTCTTCATTGTTCGAATACATACGTGTTTCACAAATGCGACACGATTCACTGTACAAATCAGTAAAGATTTTATCTAACACTGTACCTAGATTAGTTCGGATAAACGAGGTTTTACTTCACTGTGAATGAAACAAGTACAACATGATCCAAACCGTGTCGTGTTTGGTACCGTTTCAATCAGAAAATTGCAACGAATATGTTGGTGAACGTTTCATAAAAACATAATTAAAAACAAACGACGTTTAACACATGCTTTATTATATATCATGTATTGATATCGCAAACCATAACTTCTCAGTTTCCGTTTCATTAAATAAGATGCTTCGATTTTATGTCATTTTTGTGGCCATTCAGTTGAAGCGAAATATTTTAATTGTCCCGAATTGAGTCTGTACTAAAAAAAAAACATTTTATTACAATTTACAAAAATTCACCTTGTACAGTATTTAATCGCTAAATGTCACAAAATTCTGAACAAGAAGTGTCACAAAACAATCCCCACTCCTGCGGGGTATACCCCTTGAGGGGCCGTGAAGCTCGAGAGGCCTCGCTCGTTGAAAAGTATGACATCACGCGCGTCGGGTATATCGGTGAGTCCACTACTAATCCAATGACAAAACTTCTTTATTTTTTATTATTTTTTTATGGAACTTTCACCAACATATTCGTGGCATTTTTCCAATGAAAATGCTACCAAATAAGATATAATTGTTATGATATTTACTTGCGTAATGGACGATGAAAGTTTCGGGCGCAAGAAAGGACAGCGTATGGGAAAGAAAGAGACGCGGAGAGTCGCGGTCACCGGCACAGTTCAAAGGCACCCGCGTTGTCTTCACAGTGTAATGCCAATAAAACAAAACTTTTTTATTATTACTTATTTTTTAATGAGACTTTCACCAATATATTTGTGGCATTTTCTGATTAAAATAATACCAAACACGATATAATTCGGTTCATATTTACAATAATTTTCCAAAAATTTCATCGTCCATTACACAAGTAAATATCATTGCAATTATATCTTATTTGGTATCATTTTCATTAGAAAAATTAATTTCGATGTACTTTTCTAAGTTCGGCACAAGTCAAAGAATAGTATACCTGAACACGAAGTGTCAGTGGCCGGGCCCGTGGTTGTGACATTTATCGATTAAATACTGTAATACTCTATTACTCTTGGAGGAAGAACGTCACCATATTGGTGATATTTGTTTAACGAATTTAAACTCTGAGGTTGCAAACAAATAACTCAACCATTTAAATAACAAATCATAAGTATAAATTTTTCTTTGTGCATTACTTGAAACAAATATTTAAAAAAATCGTTGCCTACAAAGGACATCTACAATGAGACAGCAATCATAAATTCATTGTTGCAGAAATTTAGAAAAAACAGAAAATTGTTTGGACAAATGAGCACGATCGAGTTTCTAAAAATTAATTAAGGAGCCACCGGACGCGGGTAATTATTATCGTCAAAAATTAGGAAGTAATCTCTAGAAGTGAGTCTCCCAAAGCGCGAATTGCCAGGTACGTGCAATTCACGGACCGATGATTTTCTGCTTGTGATAACGAGCGCGGACGATCGAATTCGCAATTAGTCGTCGCGGCGCGGCCGAAAAGGCGCCATTTCGAAGTTTCAGTCAGCGACCAGGTGTTACACGACCGGTATTATTTTCAGGGTTGGGAACGGTAACAAATGGCACATGACTGAGCTCGCAATTAGTCGCGAGGGATTCATTTACCGTTCGACTTGCACTAGGAACAGGCGAATATTCATATTTACGGAAGCGTGGTTCTCTCCTCGCGTGTCCCTCTCTACTCCCTTTCACAATTCACGGTCCAGATCGTTTATTGCTAAGTGAACTTTTACCCTTTGCCGGAGAGAATTTGTTTAAACTTCGGATGTGCTTGTGTGGAAAATTAAATTGCTGAATTTCGTGTGTCTGGGGATGTCTCTAGGAATAATTTGCTAGCCATACTGTTTGCGCTTGCATTATGGAAAATAATATCTCTGCAAAATGTTGTAGCAGGGTAAAATGAATCTTGTAATTAAATAATGTACCTATTATAATAATAAATACCATAAACACATCTATTTTTATTTTTAGAGCCATATGGATATACATTTATTTAGACAACTGATAAACTTTAAAATGTTTTAATTCTTTAATCACTGATTTTTAGAGTTTGAAACAATGTCTTCACATTTATTTTATTTTACGACAACGCTTTCAATGAAACCGGAAATAGATTTAATAAATAAACTGCGAATTCTTCTGCAATCAGCTACTATCTTCCCCCACTCTCGCCACTAAAGTATGCTCCGCCCACAATCAACTAGCTTCAGGATGTAGTGGGGATACGATGTCTTTATATGACATCTTTCTTTCCAGATTTAATTTGATTTATCTTCTACAATGATACGGGACAACAAAATTTATTTTGATCGTTTTAAGAAAAAGGTAATAAGTTTTTAGTCATTACTATTACAACTTCAGCTCAGTAAAATTATGAATTCCTTCTTTCACAGTATAAGACAATAAGCTAAAGTGCTATTAAAGTATAATCTTTTCCCATCGTTCACAGTAACCTATGTTCTTTTTGGAAAAAAGCACTACCTTGCACTACTACATACAATATACTAAATATAATATACTACATATAATATACTAAATATATGTGCATTTAACTTCCACGAAACCAAAATAAAATTCGATTTCGTTGTTGTCAATATTTAGACATTAGAGAATATAATAGGTATACAATAAATATCAATTTTAACTTTAAATTTTAACTTTAACTCTAGAAGCTTTCAAACAACGATGATATATAGTGAAGAGCAGAAGTGAGTCACACAACACCATTTGAAACGACATAACTTTTTAACCATTTGCGCTCGGAGCTATTTCAACTAAAAAACCAAACATTTATTCTAACCAAAAATATTTCCATCGTACATAAGATTTTTCAATATATGCGTACGAAACTGATATAGTACCTCATAAAATATTTAAATGTTTAGTAATTTATTACATATGAACAAATTTAATCATGTAAACAGTATTCTGAATAATGGTGTAGCAATTTTTAGTGGCGCCTCAGAGTCGCCATTCGAGTGCTAAGGGTTAAACTTTGACCAAATGACTTGAGTGTAGCTGAGAAACTAGAAGAATTAGTTAATTAGCTGAGGTGTAAACAAATTCTTGAAAACATTGCAATTGGTCGGAATCGCGAAAAAAAGTAGTCGAAATAGATGTTTACAACGTTTTTATCTGTGCCAGTATTGAAAGTTTAAAAAATGTGTTCTATGGGCTCAAATAAATTATACACATGCTGAAAATTTCATTGATATTGGTTATAAACGGTTTACAGATTATAAACTATTCACAGTGAGAATAAATTGCACTAACAAGTCGAAAATCGAAAAACTTTGCTCTTCACTGTAGCTGCAGTAACGGTAAACAAAATCGTGGTACAAGGGGTAAACAGTTTGAATGGGTTGTAAATAATGTACCAATAATATTAAATTCTTTCGATGTTTCTTCTATTTTGTGTTCCACCTAGTCAGTTTTGCCGTAAACGCATAAAATCCGGAGTCTATTGACGACACTTGTACAATTCCCGACCGATCCCCAGATGCTCTGAAAACATTTCCAGCTTGCAAGCCAGGACGTATCCTCAAAGGACGAGTGTCTGTGTGTAGCTGAAAGCCCGGTAGTCCTAGTCTGACCAATCGCAGCGGGAATGCTAATAGTCCGGCGAAACTGGTTCAATTCTATCACGATCCTTACAGCTCGAGTTTCCAGGGTCTATGTAGGTTCGCGAGCGGCCCCGGACAAAAGGATCAAGCTGACGAACGATGGTGGCGATAAATAGAGCAACTATCCGGCCTGCGGAGATCCAGAATGGCGGAAGAACCGCCGTAAAGCTAGAGGCTCGTGTGGTTTGCGGCAATTCAAGCCACAGGTCCTGGCCAAAGCGTGTGCAGCTCTTCCAAGCCACGTGAGAAAGGGCACGGGTTGGTGTCGGTTCGGACCGGTTCTACTCGCAGATCTTTGCGCCGACAGACCCATTTTCGCTTGCTACGCGATCACATTTCAGCTGGAGGAACGCTCACTGATCAATCTCGATCGGCCAGCTCCTTTTGGCTCGCCAACGATACCACCAGCAACACATTCTCTTTTCTTCTCAACGTAATCTCGCAGACTCGTCTAAGGTGTCACGATCAAAACCGCCTTAGCCGCGTTTGGAGGCCCATCCGACACCCCCCCCCCCCCTCCCCCACACCATCGACCCGGCCGACCTTAATGAATCATTCGATAGCCTAATAAGAAAGAAACCTTTCTGCCAGGTTTCAGCCCGACACCTCATCTGCGAGCATAGTTACAGGGGGAAATGAAAAAATCATTTTTTTGCCCCCTGTTCCCCATTTAATCGTAAATCAAAATTCTGAAAAATATCTGACACATTTCTTAGTATCGAGGCATATATTAGGGATTTCTTTCCGATTTTTCTGTTTGAAACTTTGGTTGTATAAAATGCAAAAATATTTTAAAAATACAGATTTCATATATGCACTTAGAAGTTTGAAAGTGACATCTACGAAGTTAATTCAGCAATGAGATATTGCCATATCGTTATCCCCGATAGTTTTGTAAAACTTCTTGTTATGATGCACCGTAGTTGAAAAAAAATAAACACCATCTTTTTCAACGGTTTTTTTAAGTTGTACTTTTTTTTCCTGAGTCTTTTTTCCTCATTCAACAGTTCTATATGAATTTGTGTTTCCTTAAAACATCGGTGTTAGGAAACACGTGACCTAACACAGTGCTTACCGAAAACCTATTATCCTTTCAGGAGCGACATCCGATTCTCAGTTTCTTTCTGTATGGTTAAGTTGACTAGGGTTGCTGATGTTACTATAATACGTTGGTAAAAGTTCTATAAAACAGCATACTAAAATTAGATTACAATAACTTCAGTTGATAACGATTAAACCATTAAGATGTGGTGTTAAAGAAGACAGACAAATATTGACTTACACCACTTTTGCAAATCGTACGACAAGATGTTAATCACTAGACTGCGGATTTTATGAATTTATAACGAAAATGAGTAGGTGCGATTTTAAGCAGTTGAGAGATTAAAAATATATAAGAATATTAATGTATGTATCTGCTTTTTGAAAAGAACTTTTACCTGGCTCTTCTTACTTGTAATTGAGACAAACACTTTTTATTTTATATATTAAGTCTATTAATCATATCTTTATACTCGTCACATTCTTAAGATTTAAGAATTAGGACGTAGGACATCAGAACACTTAAATTGGTGCTGTACTGAAAGGAACCTTAAAAATCTCTTTTTTTGTAAATATTACGTTTAGGGGAGGCACCTCGGATGTCCTTGACCTTGACATAAGTTGTCAATATCACCTTTTTGAGTAACCCCCAAGATGTTACTGACGGCGCTCGTTGTTTATTACAAAGTTATAAGTTTTCAAAATATAGCAGTTATTTTAAGTATTGAAGGTTAAAACACTATGCTGTATTGACATATGCTATCAAGGTCACCTTTCTAAGTAACCCACAAGAGGTCATCTGAGGTGACTCCCCTAAACGTAATATTTATCTCTCTTTTTACATAATAATCCAAAACGCAAGAATTAGATTACTATTAAATTGTAGATCAAAATTAAATTGCTATTGATGTTGAAAGATCCATTCAAAACCCTTACCGAATGGATCATAGAGGTTCGAAAATTATGAAACAATCGCCGGTGAATAATGTATTAAGATAAAACCTGAATACTTAGGCTTTTGTATAGGACATAAGACATTAATCTTAATGCTTGCATAAAAATCCGCAGTCTATTGATCACAATTCTCTGTATAGTCGTCAGAATCTTTACACTTCCCCTAAACACGTCGGATGATCACAATGCTCCTAGCAGAGCGTAGCAACAAAGAAACTATTTCGACCACCACAACGGCGCGGCGCAAAACATTTGAACAATAATGTCCACATAGACGAAGCATACACAGAGGCGTACAATTACCTAACAGGCCAAGTACATCAATCGAAATTGGTAACGTTCCAAATATCCTTCGGGTTCGACCATTGTCTCTGGGCGCTGGGCGTTCGTACGTGATCCGAGACTAATCAAGCAGCCATTAACCTCTCGTCCCGATTAAATCCGAGGCGGATTGAATAAAGGAGAATTTCCACAATATTTCATAGAGAGCATCTTTTCGCCTGCAGCCCGTCTCGCTCGAAGGAGAAACGTGCTCGTTCGTCCATACTCGGCTCTGGCCTCTCCGTCGGCGCCGCTAATGTCTAGGATCTCTCCGCTTTTTCCTGAATTCTGTTCCCGCACTCCGGACACGTTCTATTGCCAATTTCGATCCGAGAACGCCAGGCGAATGCCAACCCGGGTAAGCCTTATCCATCTACTTGGACCGCGTTATCAGCGTAAATCCGTTTACAAGCTTACGGGACCGTGTATCCCAACGCGTAGACGTCGCGCCGCCGAAAGCGTCGCAACCCCCGAAAGATGATTATATTAATACCATCTACGACGAAGTTCGCGTCGCCTCCGACCCCAGGGGTTTCCCAAAACTTTTATTCGACTTGGCCCTGAACGGGTTAACGGAACGTCGATCATGCCGAACGAGCCGAACGATTCGAAGATAATGGTTAAGGGCCCGTTCTGCTTTTGAATGCCATATTTGTTAACACGTTCTAAGAATATTTTTTCCTGTGGAACTCTTAGTCTTCTGTCATTAGGATCTTGCACACATATTTGTGGGTCCTCGGAGAGCATGCATTATTTTTTCCAAGAAAAAGTAATCAAAATGCCGTCAGCTATGTATTTTTTTATAAAGCATGTTCAAAGGGAGTATTCTGGTTTCTGAGGTCCTTATCTATCAACATTTAAAAAATTTTTTTAAGAGGAACTGTCGAACTTTCTGTATTAAGATTTTGCACGCATATTTGTGGGCATTTCTAGTATATACATTATATTTTTTAGGTAGAAACAATCGAATGTTCAGAGTTATATATTTTTTGATAGAGTATGTTTTAAGAGAGTATTCTTGTTATTAAGGCCGCCAGTTCACCAAGTACTAGGAATTTTTTCGGACGAACTTTATGCATCGGGATTTCATATAGATATACATTTACGATAGTTTACATACATTACACATACATTATCTTTTCAAAGTAGAAATAATAAAACTTACAAGAGTGACATAGTTTTCATAAAATATGATTGCGGGAGTACTCTGAATTCCGAAGCCGTTTTACACCAATTTTCAAGAATTTTTTGTAGAAGTACTGTTAAACTTTTTGCATTAGGATTTTGCACACATATCTTTGGGTATTTGAAGTACATACATTATTATTTCCAAGTAAAAATAACCAAAACGTCATCAGCTATATATTTTTTTATAAAGCATGTTTTAAGGCGGTACTCTGGTTTTTGAGGCCCTTATCCACCAAAATTTAAAAAAATTTTTTTAAGAAGAACTGTCGAACTTTCTGTATTAAGATTTTGCACGCATATTTGTGGGTATTTCTAGTGCATACATTATTTTTCCCAAGTAAAAATAATCAAAATTACATGAGTCATATACTTCTTTATAAATTAATGATGGGAATTGCTAACAGACTCTACTAAATATGAACGATGATAACGATATATCCATTGAAGAATACATAGGCGTACGATAAATGCAAACATCATACACTAGAAATATAGATCTCCCTAACCGTTTGAGTCCCAAGCAGCGCGATCGCGCTGTTGAAATTTTATGACGATAAAACCCAGCACATCTCGAGCATTGTGGACAACTGACGCCACAGTGGGTTGAAACGCGAAAAACGCGGACAAAAATAATTTCTTAGAGAAGCTACTTCTTAGATTAAATTAATAAAAATGGTACAGTTTTATAGATTTTGAGGTGCTGAATTCAAATTAATAATCAGATTTTGTTTAATTCCAAACCCATAAAAGTTATATAAGGTCTTTTCGAAACGGTTTTCTCGAATTTGGGCGTACATATTATTAATTATTTTATTATTAATAATGGAATACTTGTAAGTTATTATATACTAAATTCTGTATAATTTACTTGATTTTAATTTCCTTCCGTCTCTAAACAAATGCCAATCGGCGCTCCAACAACAATACCAGGCATTCTTTGCCCATTATTGCCTTATTATTTACTTTTATATTATATTATTTATTAGACAGCGGATCTTTATGCATTTATAGCAAAATTGAGAAGATGAAATTTAAAATTGTTGGAAAATTTTGAAAATTGAAGATTTCAATATATGATTTCTCCTCTGAGAAAATTATTAAGGCGGTAGACTCCTTTGCAGAATTGCAGGGGTGCGGGATGCGCGTTCTCATCTCTGGAATTTTTCAGTAGTCAAATGCGCTGGATAAAAGATCAATCTAGGCCGCAATCGCCCTCGAAAGTCCTATTTTTACGTTTATGAGGCGTAATTTGCATTATTCACAGTCACAGCTATATGAAAATACCTACATGGGCAGTTGGACAACAAATTAAGCCTCGTAAACGATAAAATAGGACTTTTGAGGCTGCCTAGATCGATCTTTTATCTAGCGTTTTTGACTACTGAAAAACCCCATTTTGGCATTATCGAATCTGTTTCGGGTTAGGTTTTTGATCCTCGATCCTAATCTAAATCTACGACAAAATTTGGCTGGTTTTCTTTTGGAAATGGCTTTCCTCTTTGAATGACAAAAGACACCATAGCGACTACCTGAACGGCGCGGCGCGGCGCAACCGCGCATTCTCTCGCGTCATCGCTTTTGTGATACAGTGTACAAACAGACAGCTATTGGCAGCTGAAACCTTTTTAGTTTTATCGTATACATATCTACCAATAACGTGTAACAAATTTTAATGCAGCAATCGACGGCAATCGGTGTATAAACCTATTTAAGTGGGGAAAAAGCTTAAGTATTACTCTTTGTTTCATCAATGTTTGTAGGTGTTATATACAACAAAAACAAACAAAATCCATGCTTATTATTTTCGTCTCGCAACACGCTTTCAGTTAAGTACATGCAAAAAATCCTCACTCATACGTGTATTAAGTTATAACGTACTAAATGAAACGGTGTTCTAAAAAATTCAAGAGAATTTTGGAAAACGAAATGCAGAAAATGATGCCACATTTATCTACCAACAAGGTAATAATACACTTTTACATTTTTCGTTTAGTCAGGAAAATGATTTTTGTCCGCGTTTTTCGCGTTTCTCACCGTGTGACGGTGCGTTACCGATTGTCGAAGTCGCGCGCTCAGATTTACTGACGCAAGTACATCACACAGCTTCTTTTAATGTAAGTAGTTCATTTTACAAATAGGTAGAATAATACTATAATAATGCAACAATACGCTACAAAATAAAATAAAACAAGCGCTATCGCGCTGCTTGGGTCTTTTCGTAGTCGTTTAGAGAAAGCGCGGTTGTGCTGTTTGGGATTCTTCGCCAGTGTTTTTTCAATAGCTCCTGGGACTCGAACGGTTAATAACAGAGTTTAATAGTGAACGGCGAATATTGAAAGGATTTTTAAAAAGATGTGTATCCTATTTCATGAATTTTCTTTACTTCCCGTTTGCTGGAGTCGCTCGATTCGGCAACCGAGTGGCTCAAACATCTCTGCGGTCACGCCGGTGCCAAAAATCGTGCAAAACGCGCGCGAGATCAAAGGCGAGGGGATGGTCGATATAAAATAATAATTGAAATGATTTTGTGGAGCGGGACCACTTCCCTCGAAATTCCATTAAAGCAGAGCCCTCGCTCGATACTGTGATCCGTAGAGTAACTCGAATCATTTGATACACAGGGAGACCCAGTTACTCTCATCAGCCTGGTATCCCAGGCACCGTAATTATTCTCGCACGGTGAACGAGCAAGTAGAGGGTCGAAGAACGTGAATCAAAAGCCATATGAAAATTCAAACGACCGCCAAAGGAAATCTCGATGAAAGGTTCGCCCCGGCAGTTAAACCGGCGCTTAGAGCAAACGGGCGAGGAGGCGCGCGCGCGCGCACGCGTACGAAGTAAACACAGTAAGCGGTAAAAACCGTTCTTCGCCCCGACTGCAAGGGAGAGAGTGAGTTTCAAAAGGAAAAGGTAAACCAAAAGAGGTTCACAGCGTTGGCTCGATAGCGGTTCCACAGTAGTAATTACCGGTTCTCCGGTAACAAGCAACCACGGAACGATGCGGCAATTTCCCAGAAAAAGGACCTCGCCTCTTTCGCGAAACATCTGTCTCCCGCCTTGCGACCGCATCCGACCCCCGTGTTTCAATCGCTCAAAAACGCTACCTATTTCAAAGGGAACAGTTTAAGGCACTTAGCGATCATTGTGAAATTTAGTTACCGAACGCTTCCGGAAAAATGAACGGAGTCTTTAGACTCCGGGCCCCTTTGATTGTTGCGACTAAGTCGGTGACTTCTGCTTCATTATTCTCTTAACCCCTTGCATTACAACAACGAGTCACACACTCGTGATGAAGATTTCGAACAGAATCGTCTAGATAAGGGATAGTTGCCGAAATCGTACCACTTAACACTAGAAAGACTGAAACTTAGTATATACCTTTAGTGCCCAAAAACAGTACAAATGACTGCATTGTGAAAGAATAACTAATGTGTAAAGAAATTTGTTTAAAATTAATTTTTAATATTTTTTATATTGATGACATGGCATATTGATGACACTTTCATTTTCATCATTGATGATCGACTCTTCATCGCTATCTTCAGTGTCAGATGTTTCACTTTGAACATAATCCGCTTCATCTTCAGATGATAGTCCAGAATTTGTTGCATCTGATTCTATATCGGAGCACTCTTCACTTATGTTCGTTAGCTTTTCCAATAACTCACTTCTATTCGACATTTCTTTCATGAATTTAGGGCGCAAAAGAAATAAAATAAACTGCATAAGGATTCGAATAACAAGTACTACTTTAGCTTATTGAGCAACTGCAACTTATCAAGTATATACCCAAATCGACAATTTATCATGTACTTGTATGTTATCATGTGACGATAATCGAAAAAAAATGAAAACTGTTATTTCAATACAGAGCCGAACTGGTCATATAAGAAATTTACTCAATTCAATAATAAGAGTCATTTGATTATTTAAAATTTCCCAAGCAGTCAAAATGACTGCTTTTGGGCAATATAGGTATAACACACACACACACACACACACACACATATATATATATATATATATATATATATATATATATATATATATATATACTGGAAATGAAGGAGGGGGGAGGTAACTACAATGATTAATAAACGCATTTATACGTTGTACAAAAAGTCACAAAATACTAAGAAATTGTGTCATTATATACATAATTGTTTTTCTAGTTGAAATTAAAAAGCAGTCAAAATGACTTCCTTGGGCAATCTAGTGTTAAGGAACTTCGCACGATAAGGACTATTTGTAGGACTTGGAAAAAAAGGAACAAACTTTACCAAACGGCAGAATAACATGCATTTTAAATATTTGATGTCAGTAAAAGCATTTGCACACGTTTTTTGTTTATACATAGTGTTAATTTTAACTCGAACACATAAATTATTTCCGCTACTATGAAAAGTAAGAAAAAATAACTAAATAGGATGTACATAGTTTTAAGGCGTACATCAGATGGTAATAAAAGAAATCCCTTGAAGGTCATTTTAACGGTTTTTTCAAGGTCACCGTATTTATTTTTTGCATATTAACATGTATTTTTCATAGTGCAATGTGGTAATCAAGATGAGTTGAACGACCTACACACCATGACCTTGAAGTGACCTTGAAGGCGAAAAAATCAGTTTGAGTATGAAGAATACAAAAGTAATAGAACGAAATGGGTAATACCACCTTATTTTATTAGTTGCTCAAAATGCTGGCCGTCCGCAGCAGGCAAATCATTGACTTCTTATAAAATGGTTAATGTCATCTCAAAATGACTTTTGAGAGGTTTGTGAAATATTGTATAAGTAATGTAAGAAATCTAAGCTTATATTGGTATGAAAACAAATATAAATAGAATAATTTTACGACAGATGATGCTCATTTAAGTATATTAAAATATTACATCAGCTTTACCAGCTTTTATCAAGTCGACAAAAATAGCAAACGAAACTGGAAGGTTTTTCCAGTTCTATGTAATATGCAAACGTTATGAAGATTGAAAAGAGAAGCTTGAATAATGCTTCTTGTTGTTGTGTATCGAAAAAGGAAAAAACTGTTCAGCAAGAGAACTAACAAAGTTATAGAGGTGTTGAGAGACAATTAGAGCCAGTTGTACAACTTCTCGCTATAAGTAAGTGTACATTCCAGTCTGGTGGCTAGAGCGCAGTTCTAACCTTTAGAGGCTATTATCGATGCCAACCCTAACCCTATTTGCCACGTTTATAGCCAAAGTACGAAAGCGTACTAGCATGCTTTATGATAATATTATCGCTATTTATGGTCTGTCTAAGTATCTGCATAGGTTATGTTTTTTAATAATACTGTACAAAATTTTTATTCCACGCAAACATTAGGGTACAGATATTTCCATCTTCAATTTAGGCAAAAATGCACAGGACACTACAATGGTCAACTGAAATAAATGTTTTAAGGTTGAACACTCGTTCTTTCTTCCTATTTTTCCCGCATCCTGCATTAATTCAGTTTTAATTTTAAACAAGTTTCATCGCTCTATTATAACTCTATCAGAACTTCTACAATTTCAAGTTCAAGGGTTAACTATTAAAAATTCTATAAATTGGCATTTATTTATGCCTATATTTTCTCTCATGGGTATCTTCCAAATTTCAATAAAATCCAATCTACTCGAATATAACACAATAACACTAGTGAAACAATAGTGTTCCCGATGGATAAATACAATGTATTAACCCCTTAACCCTTTCACTACGGCAGTCCGCTCCGCCGCAATAATGCCCCTGAACGGGGCACCACGCCGAAAAGTGTGCACATTGCACGTCGGCTCTCGTATACACAGGTCCTTGACTATAGTCGGCGCTCGTACCCACAGGTCGTCACGTGGATGCCGACTATAGTCGGCGGTCGTACCCACAGGTCATCTCATGGATGCCGCCTACAAGCGGCGCTCGAAGCGAAAGGGTTAACGTATAAAGACGTATCAAACCGATCCAGTGATGCCAGATCGGTTAAATCGAAAGGAATACAGTTTACCACCTCTCTGATGACCAGAGTAATATGCGATACGTTGCGCGGTACGTCACGTGACCAGTCTACGGTCTTAGTGGGGGGCGTTGGACTGTGCTCAGGTCACTGATCTCTATACTACGGATACGGGATTCGGATTCTGGAAATGTCCCGAATTGAACGTAGATTTGGATGACAGCGTCGCTATCGTTCGACCGGTGTACTGTACCCCTCGTACTCCTCTTCACCTCCGTGATCCTCTATACTTCGCCATGTGCTTGCGTCCCTCTAGATGGCGCTGCTTTCAATCGAGTTGATTGGACGTCATCGACACTTTTTATTTCGTAGTGTGTCAATGGCGTCCAATCAACTCGATTGAAAGCAGCGCCATCTAGCGGGACGCAAGCACATGGCGAAGTATAGAGGATCACGGAGGTGAAGAGGAGTACGAGGGGTACAGTACACCGGTCGAACGATAGCGGCGCTGGCATCCAAATCTACGTTCAATTCGGAACAAAAAGCTGTGTGGCTGGCTTATGGCAATACCGTATCCATATTCAAATTTGAACTATCCGACATAGGACTCGAAAAATTTTCTTCTCTTGTTTGTTCCTTGCTTTCGACCGCGGTGCATCACCATCGCTCGACTTCTGTCGCGCGCGGTCGTCTCTGCCAATACGCCTCTAGGTCGCGCTCTGATTGGTCCGTGTTTTTCGTTAATAACTCCTTAACAAAGCCGAAACGGCCATTTTTGCAAAGGAAAATGTCGCTTCAAATGGCCTCAGGAACCTCTCCTTTGAAGGAAGCGGGACATTTTTGGACACCCTGTGTGTGTGTGTGTGTGTGTGTGTGTGTGTGTGTGTGTGTGTGTGTATATATATATATATATATATATATATATATATCAGTGGCTCAGGTAGTGGAATGGGATAGTGGAAGGGGAAAAGGAGGAGACGAGAATCCACCCAGTTTGGGGTGCTTCATCACTGAACCGATCATGTGTTTTTTATGACTACACAGCGGATATTATGCAACTAGAACAAAAATACGTTGGTGTAATTTAAAACTTATTGGCTGTCTACTTATGTCATTGTACACATTGAAGTAAAGTATTGGTTAGCATGATCAGCAAATATTACCAGCAACATGTCTATTATCATCCCAGGAACATTTGTACGAAAATTCATTGTTAAGCTTATCTAAATAATAGATTAAAAAATGTAAGAATGTCTAGATGGGTGTATGGTGTAATTGAAATAAAGTAATGACAGATGAATGAGTATCTCGACAATTTGTTCAATACAATATCATCGATAATCACCAATAAGAGTTGTCCTTACTAAAATAAACACTACCTGTGGTCCCATCGAATTTCATTTAACCCTCCGATTGCGGTGCCCGAGTCTATTTTGACTCGGAATATCAAAATTGTCATATAGGTACTCAATCTGTGGCAATTCAAGTAAATGAATAGCTGTTGCGTTGGTGATATTCGAAAGACTGATGTGTCTACAAGAAATATCTTTAACAATACATTTCTAAAAATTGCTAATTAAAGCTGTGGACGGTCCTATGCATCATTAATTATTCAGTTGTAAAAATGGTCTGCCGTCCAAGGGTTAATTCGTGGGGCAAGATGTTAACAAATTTTTTTTAAATCTTTACCACGAGACTGAGTCGCTATCATAAGGCAAGGGGTTACCATCAATGCACGCTGCACAATGTATGTAATAGTTTTTTAAGTAAGCAAGTCATGTGGAAAAAAATACATGAAGGCTTGGAATCTAATGAAACACTAACATAAATATTCTCCACGTCACCCAACAATATCAAGCTCGCATATTGGAAAAATAGCATTTGAAAGAACTCAACAGTTTGCAATTGCATAGGATGCAGCTTGCCGAAAAGAAAATTCAATCGCCTATTACATATAAGGGTTTAAGGAGAGCTACCGTCTGCGCGTTAACATGGTAGTGAAATATGCAGGCAAATTCGCGATTAGGGTAAAAAATCTTAAAGGGGTTTCTCTAGAAGGCTCTAAAAGTCGCGAACGGAACTCGACCACGGTCGCTCCCCATAATCACAGAAGGAGATTCCCGTACACGGTTATTATGTAAGTGTACACGTGCGCAATTGGCCGCGTGAACACCGGCTACACGCATGTAAATGCGGTTTGCTCGCATATATACGACCGGCTTTGCGGAGTTACTGCAAATTGCGCGTGTGAATACGCGGCCGTGTACATCTATTCCGCATGCGGGTACACAGAACGGGCGTTTGTGCTGTGGACGTAGACACACGATGTAATTCTCCCGCGAGCCACTTCTTTTTAAGGAAACCATTGTTATTAATGAGGACAGAGATACAGCGATAAAGTCTACGAACTATATGGACGGGAAATTTCTATGGCCATTATGGTGCCGGGGCTCTTCGAGGGCTGTGATGCGAGACCCCGGTTTACCCAGCCAACACGGGGTTTATCAATTATTTTATGAAAACTACTGTGCCACTTACGCGAGAGAACGCGGCTGCGGGGGATTGTTGCAAAATTGTTACATGGTCGATGAATTTTCGAAGATACATAAGGTAAAGGCACCAGTAGTTGACCAGTTAAAAGAAGTTTTCCACGCGAACAATAGTAACTACTTGCTCTGTCAGCAAATAGCGAGAGTCGATATCTGAAGACACTCTTTAAGTCTTCTAAATTATGTAACAAGACCACTTTCTAAAAAAAGTTTAGTTACACAAATTTAAAAAAACATATTTAAAAATTCAGTAATTGCTTCATAAGTTGACCACTATTAAAAATGAAAAACCTAGTAATTGACCTTCTGTTCGTTAGTAGTTGACCACTTATACTAGAAAGAAGGTTAAAGCAATAATGTTAGAAATCATTTTAGTATCATTTAGTTTCAACAATTACCAGCACAAATTACAATTAAACAATAAAATAAGAAATAAAACAAATCAATTCTATAACAAATTCAATTCAGGAACAGAGTAGATGTTGCGAGTCAATATTTGACCGTGGATGCAATCAATAGTTGACCATGTGGCCATCCTCTAAAACACAGTATGCTACAAAATTTAGAGTTATATTTTGTACTCCTAACAATCTTAGATGTAAAATGGACACATTGTAAATCGTAAACAAATTTAAATGAGTCACGTCAGTAATTGACGTTGATTTATTGAGGGGTCAACTTCTGAAAATTGTTCAAATAACAATATTCAGAATTTGACCCCCCAATAAACTATTGTTTTTGAGGTTAAAATAACAAAAACGATGCATTTATCACTTATAAAACGCTGTGAGGATTTAAAAAGTAAATATTTCAGTCGCGAGAAGTTCACAACGTATGGATTTTTTACCTGAACCGTACAGCTGTCCTTAACAGAAACGTTAAGGAAATAGAAATGTATCGGCATATTACTTACCTTAATGAATTTAGACGTCCGTTGTTACTATGCATATTTCACTCCGCATGTAATTGTTTTAAAATTTATCCATGAGATAGTGTGGCATTCGAGGTTTACTTTCATCAAAAGTGCACAACTTATAATAACCTTATTTTTTATGTTTTTCTAAAAACTGGTCAACTACTGGTGCATGGTCAACTACTGCTGCCTTTACTTTATATACTGTTTGTGGTGGATACGTTTCCTGATGTACGAACGTTGTTTAATACATCAGAACAACGAAATGTATTAACCCTTAGCGGACGAAGATTATTTTTAGCACACTTCTTGATGGGTCGAATAAATTTTCTCTATGAAACAAAATTGTTTGCTGAGAAGTTTGGTGTAAGAATTAAATAAAGGGAACCGTGTTGTATTCAGTAAAAATTTGTTTTATATCTTTCGGGAGTATTGATTTTTTTTTAAATTATTCACAGTCGCAGAACGGTAAAATTTCTTTGGCGACTGTCAGCAGACACGCGTCCGCAAAGGGTTAAAAGTCGTCGCACATTCGACAGAACAACCCCTAATAAATTATTAAACCACGTTCCACCTGTTTGACCATCTTAAAATTCATTTCTTTGAACAGTATAAACGATTTTTTTAATGGTGGCCACTCAAAGGGTAGTTCGCTAAAATCACCCCTGAAAAATAAATTATTATTTCCAACCCTCAACAACTGATTTAAAATTTTGAAAAATGCTCCAAATAAATCTAGTTTGTAGCGTCATTTTCGATTTTTAATTACAGATTGAATTACAAGAAAAAGTTCAAGCATGAACAGCCATTTTGCAGGACGACTGACAGGAAGTAGTTAATGGACTGCGAATGTTATGAATTTATGACAACGATAAGTACAGTATTTCGCTTGTGTACATTCGTATGTTCGTATTTAAACTTAAATAAAAAGTGAAATGGAAAGCCGGACAAAATGGCTCCGTGCGTAAAGCGTTAAAAAATTGTCTAGATCCCAAGGAGAGATTGAATCCATCCACCAAAACCGTGTAAACTCGGTGTAACGAGGGCCCCCGTTCTCAAAGTAAGAAACCCCATCCCGGAACACGGTGTAGCTTGCGTTAAGATCTGTAACAAGAACAGTCTTTACACTTCTCCAACTAACACGATCGCTAGGATTTCTATGTGACAGTTCCGAGTGTGTCTGTGAGAAAAAGAACAGCTCGTACCAGCGAGGGATGCGTCGTCAGTTGGTATCCGGGATTTCAAGCTTTCGCAGGGGAAGAGGAGGATCTCGAAAGCGTCTCGCTCTCTTTCCACGGTTTGCATATCCTGAAGTGCAGCCTCTCCACGAGGGCTGTTCTTCCTTACGAGCGGCAGTTAGAGAAAATTTCAGTCGGTTTACGAGCCAAGTGGCAACGTTTATGCGACCGACGGCAGAAGACGCTCTGGATCTGTACAGTGCGCGACAAAATGGCACGATGCTTGACACGTTTCAACATTTCGTGCAATTAAACACGGTTAATGCGCGTTTTACACGCCCTGTATGTTGGACATGTCGTCGACAGAGCCCGTACCAAAACTCAACTCTGTCACTCAATTCTGTCGGACATATGCTGCAACGTTAATGGATTGCGGATTTTATGAATTCATGGCAACAATAAGTGCAGGGATCAAGTAGATGAATTACAGATTAAGTTACAAGAATATGTTCAAGCATGAACTGCCATTTTGTCGGACATATGAGGCAACGTTAATGGACTCCGGATTTTATGAATTCATGACAACAATAAATATAGTGACCGAGTAGATTAATTACAGATTAAGTTACAGGAAGATGTTCAAGCATGAACTGCCATTTTGTCGGACATATGAGGCAACGTTAATGGACTCCGGATTTTATGAATGCATAACAACAATAAATACAGTGATCGAGTAGATGAATTACAGATTAAGTTACAAGAATATGTTCAAGCATGAACTGCCATTTTGTCGGACATATGAGGCAACGTTAATGGACTCCGGATTTTATGAATTCATGACAACAAAAAATATAGTGACCGAGTAGATTAATTACAGATTAAGTTACAGGAAGATGTTCAAGCATGAACTGCCATTTTGTCGGACATATGAGGCAACGTTAATGGACTCCGGATTTTATGAATTCATGACAACAATAAATATAGTGACCGAGTAGATTAATTACAGATTAAGTTACAGGAAGATGTTCAAGCATGAACTGCCATTTTGTCGGACATATGATGCAACGTTAATGGACTCCGGATTTTATGAATGCATAACAACAATAAATACAGTGATCGAGTAGATTAATTACAGATTAAGTTACAAGAATATGTTCAAGCATGAACTGCCATTTTGTCGGACATATGAGGCAACGTTAATGGACTCCGGATTTTATGAATTCATGACAACAAAAAATATAGTGACCGAGTAGATTAATTACAGATTAAGTTACAGGAAGATGTTCAAGCATGAACTGCCATTTTGTCGGACATATGAGGCAACGTTAATGGACTCCGGATTTTATGAATTCATGACAACAATAAATATAGTGACCGAGTAGATTAATTACAGATTAAGTTACAGGAAGATGTTCAAGCATGAACTGCCATTTTGTCGGACATATGATGCAACGTTAATGGACTCCGGATTTTATGAATGCATAACAACAATAAATACAGTGATCGAGTAGATTAATTACAGATTAAGTTACAAGAATATGTTCAAGCATGAACAGCCATTTTGTCGGACGAACTGATACGATCTTAATAGACCGTGATTTTAATTGCATAAAGATCTGCAGTCTGCTCATAATTTATCAATTACTGTGATGGTGCAAATTTCTGATAATAACAACAGGATTTTATCGATGGAACTAAATGTAATATTAACACGTCTGCTATGAATTATTATTAATTATTGACAAGACACTTAAAAAGGAAAACATGTCAAGTGTGTCTCATAATTTTATCTGACCAAGATCAGCCAATGATTAAATTTTCTTACCATATACATAATATTACGTTTTCCAATAAGTTCGTGCCGTTTACTATCCTACTATTTAACCTAATATTTGAAGCACATCTTTAACGTTTACGAAAAAATGTAATCACCCTCTAGTTCTACGACCTCTTCCCACCATTTGGTAAAAACATTATACCGCCATTATAAAATTTCTGTAATAAAAAATTTCATTAAATTTTCATTAAAAAAGAAAAACACATCGCCCAGAGTATAAACATACACGTGGCATGAATTTCTGGAACAATCTAATACTATCCAATCATAAGATTTAGTATGCTCACTTGAGAAGAAACAACCAGTATAATAGAATGTGTAAAGTGTACATATTCTTCCTTCAAACATAAAAACTATATTTAAATAAATTAAACGTCCTATATTTTTGCCAAGCACTGTAGATGCAAGAAAAGAGATACCAGTAAGAAAAATGAATCTGAAGAGCCTGAAAAGAGAGTGAGAGAGAAGAGAGGAGAACGTTCTGAAAAGTCGTAGAAACAGCTATTTCGTCATTGGTACTTCTGGATATTGTATGCAAATACGGAGCTTGTTAATGGTCGGGGTTGATTTGTACTTGGGCCAGATTAGGGTATCGATAACATTCAGCCGGCGATTACGATAGCGGTTTTACGGGGGCAGGGACGGTTGACACTGAATTTAGAACGGTGCCGATGCTATGGGATTTCGGATTTTATAGCGATGCGATTCTGTAACAATGCTGATTCTATAACGATAGAGATTTTATAGTGGCGTTGCTGCTATAGACACGGGGGGTTTATAGCTAGCAGCACTGAAGAGACCCCGAAACGGTTCGAATTATAGCGGAAAGAAGTCCTCTGTTGTAATGGCAACCCGACAGCGGCTTATAAATGTGTGATAATTATTCCAGTGGGACTCGCGAGGCCATGGTAATTCTATAGCCGAAGTTTCAAACTGAATAGATGTACACGTCCTGGGTATTTTAGCAGCAGCCAACGAGAGGAGCTCTGTGACACCATTATTGTCACACAAAACGATTTAGTGTGGGCACACAGATTTTTATTTGGTACCTAACATTCGTGTAATTACGTACAATTACGAACTACGGTAACAACAGCATATACAACGGCAACCATATATACAGTGGCCCACAAAAGTGTTCGTACGCCCCTTAAATCAGAATAACTTTCTTAAAATTTGACCAAACCACTTGACTTTTTTTGAGCAATTAGAAGCATTGATTTACTTTTAGAATGTGCAAAAAAAATTTGAAGAAATTGCAATTAGTAGGAATTACATGAAAAAATGAAAATCTATGTTAGTTATACATATGCTGAACATTTCATCGAAATCGTTTGACGCAGATAAAAATTACGCGCATCGAAAGATGTAAGAAACTATGAATTTTAAGCAGAAACTGACCAACAGTCGTGAAAAACTGCGATTATCGCCACTTTCAACCGCTTGTAACTCATGTGTTTGTTAACTGATTTCGATGAAATTTTTAGCATATATGTAAATAACATAGATCTACATATCGCATATTTTGAATTTTCATTACGGTCTGAAATAATAAAGTTTTAAAAAGTGCCATTTTTATTTTTTCATGTAATTCCTACTAATTGTGATTTCTTCAAAATCTTTTTTGAACATTTTAAAAGTAAATTCATGCTTCTAATTGCTCAAGAAAAGTCAAGTGGTTTGGTGAAATTTTAAGAAAGTTATTCTGATTTAAAGGCCGTAGGAACACTTTTGTGGCCCACTGTACATCTGATTCAACCAAGTTGCTTTACGTATTATTGTCTGCCATAAACCAGGTTCATTATAAATCCTGTCATCAAGCAAGTTTATTTCAATTTTCTAATAATTTTCTGCATATGTTTGGTAGTTAATCTTGCAAGTAAATTATTGATAAAATTATGTTCCTTATTAAATATAAATTCAGTAGAATTTACATAATCGTTTGGTGGAAACGAAATCGTATTAATTTTATTCAATGTTAGGTTATGTTTACTTTTAAATTTAACTTGTGCCGTGTCTTAAGTCGTACCCATATGAGATTCCTAAGTCGTTTTATTTGTGGAGAAGATCGGGAGGAAAACGTGATTCAATGCTTGAAATGCAAATCATGGATGCACGATGTATACGCTGGAGTTAACAAAAGAACAAAAAAATTTAATACCTCTGTCTCATGTAAACAGATTAATAAAAAATACGTTTTAATTATTATTGTAGCTTAATTGAATTTTTAGGTACAACTTAGGCTATAGATGGTACGACTTAGAAAATCGGTTACTTTAGTCGTACCGATGTAAGTTTTTAAAGATTTAGTTTATTTTATGTGAAAGCATATAGATTTTCTAATTTGGTTATAATAAATAACAACAATATTAACACAAGTTTTGAATAACACATTTAATTTCTATTTATTTGATAAATCCTAAGTTCTATACGGTTTTTTTCATAAGGGGGACGACTTGAGCGACCATACCCTATAGTATTTACATAAAATGTTATATTTAGACTGTGGATTTTATGCATTTACGGCAAAAATGAGTGTGTGCGATTTCGAACAATAGGGAGATAAAATGATTCGTAAGGATCTACGTATTTCTGGTAATTATTTAGAAGTTTGCCCTCCTCACAGATTTGTATGACCTTGAAATATGTTGTCAAGGTCATCATTCTGAGCAACTTTTCCCTATTTAAGTAATTTATGCAGATGAAGTGCTTGATATTTTGAGACTAAGACAGCATTCATCAACTAATAATAATAATTGTTATTATTATTATTATTATTATTATTATTATGATAAGTGCTAAGTAAGTATTAAGTGTACTGAGCCTTTCTAGAGTCAATGACAAATTAATTCTACACATTTAGAAAGTAAAACTTTGATTTTTGTCTCCCTTGCAATCTTTGCGGGGTTTTCTGGACCTTTTAACAGTATGCTGATTAAACATGTCTCTACGTCAAAGTGCTTTTTACACACGCTACAAAATAAACTTTTACACCACCAGAATGTTACCATCATTATAAGGACTTGCGCCACCTTATCCAAAGAAAATATGGGAAGCATAAGATTGAAGTAAGAAACATAAATTCCGAGCGATGGATAATTCTTCACCGATCCAACAGCCGCAGACGAAGGAGTTAAAGCCACCGGTTCTTTCCACCCCGGTAGAAAAGACGTCTCAAGAAAATCCAAGTCTCCCCAACGACTCAGGTGACTGATTTTAATTAGTAGACGAGGTTTACTCGTGTCCCATTAGCATTCGCGATTGAAGGGGCAGCCCGGTCGCAAGACAGAGCGCGCGGAAAATGACTGATGGAGAAAAGCGAGACTCCGCGCGGGGTTTCGCGAGGTCAGGTTAATCAACATCCGGCCGAGCTTCTGGTTAATTACGAATCGCACCTTCGACATCGTGACGAGCATCTGTTCGTGATTTCTTCTCGCATTGTAGCCGAGCGGACTCAAAGGTCCCTTTTGACACCGTTGTTTGCGCGGCGTGGCCGCGATCACGCCGCGCAGATAGCGCACGTACGAGAAACCTGGCATCGGTAGTGAATATTCATTCGGCCCTATCAGATCCGTACAGAGGGGTCTGTGTGGTTTCGCGAAAGAGAAACTCCCTTCGTCGACGGGGAAAAAAAAGTTAGAGTCGAACATCCTTCCGGGAGCGTGAGCGATAAACGCTTCAGTCGGAAAATTGTGGCAGACAAATTTCAGAATTCGTTAACCCCATCATGTACGGAAACGGTTCGGATAGGGGAAAGTTGCCGAAGTCTTAAGCAACTTTCCATGATAAGGACTATTGATAGGACTTAGAAAAAAAACTAATTTTACCAAACGGTAGAATAACATGTAGTTTAAATATTTGAAGTCAGTAAAACCATTTGCACACGTTCTTTGTTTATATACAGTCAACAGTTTGAAATTGACTTAACACGTTCACGCCGGCGCTGTTAAGCAAAATTCAGGCTCAGTAGGACAATTTACTCTTACTATGCATTTATTAGGGCATGATAGTAGCATAGTATAGCTTGTACTCATAATGCTTTTATTTTAATTATTTATTTGATCGATACAAAACCACTACGTGTACCACCGTTGGTACACTCCGGCGTGAACGTTTTAATGGCACGATTTTGGCAACCGGCATCCTAAATCGTACCACATAGTTGCCAAAATCGTACCTGTACAATTTAGTCTGGAATAACACCTAATTGCTGTACATATTGTATATTTATTGAGTTTCAAGTACATTTGGGACAGTAATAGACTTTGTCATCTTTTAAAAATTAGCGCAAGCACCATGCATCCAAATTTCACATCCTAAACCAGGGAGTTCCAACGTATTCCACTTCGAGAACTGCAAGGTCCCCGCCATCGAACCTCTTCCCACTACTACGTACATCTGTAGAGTTAGTGAGTGCTGCGCGCGCCGCGCAGCTCTCGTGGTGGGAGGTTCCCACTACTATACATTATAACGATGACGTCTAAGAGTGGGGGAAGAACCTAAGCGGGGAAGGTGCCTCTAATAGCTCCGGAGCTACTGGTTGGAACTGCCTGTCCTAAACATTGAATTATGTCTTCGAGACAGATTTTCTTACTTAAAATGGAAAACTTCATTTCAACTGCGTAACAGTACGATTCAGGCAACTCATTGTGTTTAGTATTGTCTACACATCGTGTCTGTTTTCAAAACTAACTTTATCTTTACAACCAACTATATCTTTATAACTATAACTTTTAGTATTATCTCTGCAATTCCGACCAATTGCAATATTTTCCAAATTTGTTTTTCACGTCGTATAGTGAATTAATTTTTCCAACTTCTCAAAAAAAAAAACCAAGTCGTAGGGTCCAATATGAAAGAAGCTGTCTTTTTAAGAGTGTCCGAATATTTATGGGAGTCACTGTAGATCGGTATAAGTATTAATTAGATAATTCGCTGGTAAATTGTATAAAATTCTGTTTTTCTTCTGCATCAACCGATTTCGATGAGATTGTCAGCATGTGTATATCTAATATAGAACTACAAAACGCATATTTTAAAGTTTCATTTCAAGGATCAAATAAAAAAGTTTTAAAAAACCTTTTTTGCACATCATTTATTAAATCAATACTTCTAATTGCTAAAAAAAAAGTCAAGCTGTTTGGTCGAATTTTAGAAAAGTTATCCTGATTTGAAGAGCGATCGAATACTTTCGTGGTCCACTGTAGCTTACGATCAGTACGTGCAGAGATTGATGAGTTAGGGTGCAATAGCTGTGATTTGGCTGTTTCGATGCTACGGATGAGTAAGATGTAAGACGGTGAAAATTGTTTGGTATTAGTCATGAAGATGGTCCGAGCCGGTTGGCCATCACAATAGCATAGATAGAAAGGACTTCGTCCGAAATGCGGGACAGGGATTGGTTAGTCATAGCTGTAAGGAACATCATAGTTATTCGAAATCTGGAGATAATGGCGCAATTAAGTGTTGATCGGCGCCACGAGTCGTGTAAACACGTCATCTCGTTACCGTATTACAAGACAAGGGCAACGACGTCTCGCACAATGCTTGCTAGGACAACATTGTAATCCCGGGGCCGGCGAGGTTGTCTTTTCCTTTGGCCGAACGTCGGGTTAGCGCTAACAAGATTGCTCGAAGGGATCGGGCATAATCTCTTCCCTTCTCTCGTCTGGTTCGCTTCCTCTCGTCCCTTTCGAGATTACATCTTGTACGTCGAGTACAGAATCCATCTCCGTGGAGGCTCTCTTTCTCTCGACTTGTCCTCTTCGTCCTCTTCGTCCTCTGCGTCCTCTTCGTCCTCTGCGTCCTCGTCCTCTTCGTCGTCAGCGTCTCGCGGAACGCTTTCCAGGCTGCGAGCGCGTTACAGAAATCGTTTTCTTCTCGGCCCGACGAAAGGTAATCGACTTTTAAGCACCGTCGCCTTCCCTGTAATTGCGGAAGGAGACACTGAATTGGGGAGGGGGGTGGCGACAAAAAGAAAAACACGGAGAAAAAGGAAGAAGGAAGTCTCTTCATTCGCCGCAACCGCTTTCGGATAAGCGAAACAACGCCACGGCATCCGCGAGAGGGACGTTTAATTTGCAATTGATAGGAGGAACGCGAGTTCGGGCACTCGATCTGCGGCCAAGCTGTTTCTGCACTATTCTGAAGCCACCACGATTGAATGGCGCCCGGAGATTGCACTGAGACTGTGAAATTGCAATCGCGCCGAGCGGATACTTCGGACGATGGCTGCTTGACGGCCCACGAAAGAATCGGTTGCGATGTTGCGATTGGATCTTGAGCAGTGCCGGATTATGACCTTTAGGGGCCCGGAGCACTTAAAAGATTTTCAGGCCCTCTTATACAAGATCGCTGAAACGCAATGTGGGGTGGACCTGTACGATCTCTTAACCTTTTTCGTACCGATTCACCTACAAGCTACTATAAAATGTACCTGTAAAGGTGAAATAACTTTTTACAGCTGAACCGGATACACTCCAAAGCTACAAATATTAAACGTCGTTATTAAAACAACAGAAAAATAGCTCATACAATTTATTTAACACATCAGCAATCAAACGTATCTATAGCAAACATATGTGTTACAAAACTACACTATCTCCTAACAACACAATTTGGTCTCATTTTAATCAGAAAAATGTCACAAATATGATAGTAAAAGTTTCATAAGAAAAGAATGAAAAATAAAACCAGTTTTACAATCGTGTTCATTCTTTCAACGCTCGATGCTTTTGATGTTTGCCGGCCACTCGACGTTTAGTCTATTTTTCCTTTTCATTCGCTGTCTTTTTGCGCCCTAAACTTATTATTGTCAATTAAACATATAAACATGATCCAAATTATACCGTGGTTTGTTATAATTTTAATAAGAAAAATGTCAGAAATATATGTTCGTAAAAGTTTCATGAAAAACTAATAAGAAACGAAAAAGTTCTGTTCTTGCACTAGTATTAACCCACCCATATACCTTGACCCGTATCATGTGACATTTCTCGGCCGTGTCGAACGACCGCGCTTCTTGACCTCCCGAGAAGTACTATACAGGGTGTCCCACGCAACTGGAACAGGCTGTACCTCCTAAACGGTTGGAAATAGAGGAAAATGTTATAAGAAAAAGTTGAATGGCATCAGACGGTGTATAATACGCAACTAATTTTATGCACTTTTGTGCATCGGTGCATCAGAAAAATGCAACTGCACTTTTTTTTTAAATGGAAACCTAAATATTTGACTGAGCCAATCGATACAATTTGTTGTGCTCTACATAAAAGTACTAACATACATATGTCCTAAACTTATTCGTTCCGAAGTTATCGTAGCTAAGATTTTTGTAGATTTGTGAATGATTTCGCTCTATCGGCAAGTGATCTGGAGTATCACGCAGTGCTCTATTATAATGTTTGTAACTTTTAGTCACGATAACGTCCTAACGAATAAGTTTAGGGCATAAGTATGTTCTACTTGTATGCAAAGCGCAACAAACTGCATCGATTGGAGCAGTCAAAAATGTAGGTTTTCATTTAAAAAAAAAAGTGCAGTTGCATTTTTCTGATGCACCGATGCACAAAAGTACATAAAATTAGTTTCGTATTATGCACCATCTGATGCCATTCAACTTTTTCTTATAACATTTTCCTCTATTCCCAACCGTTTAGGAGGTACAGCCTGTTCCAGTTGCGTGGGACACCCTGTATATACCCCGCAGTAGTGGGAATAATTTCATTGCACTTATCGTGTACAGCCTTGTAGCTTTTATCGCGACAGTACTGTGCCCACCCTCTAGCGATAGCGGGGATAGTGGTACACTTAGAACGAAGTGCACGGCGGGTAATCTCACGGAGTCGGATATCGTACATGAAAAGCCGCATTTCTCGACTACAGCTGCTAGCAGAATGAAGGAGGAGCGATGATCGCGAGGCGCAGTAGGAATTCCGAAAAGGGAGCCTTGTTTCCCCGGACTCGTTTCTTTCGAACTCGACAAACCGGTGGATGCCAGCCATCCCTGCGACCATACGAGAGAGAGAGAAAAAAAGAGAGAACAAAGAAAGCGACAAGGAGAGAGACGACGGAGAGAGGGACGAGCGAGACAAAACGCGTACGCGGCGAGAATAAAAATACGACGCGTGGAATCTAATTAGAGGAAGCACGCGACGGAATAAACGCTAAGAACACGCGACGCGATTTACAACGTCGCGGTCACGGCGTTCCATCTTCGCCGGCAGAGGGATCGCAATGATTTACAGCGACGGGCTCGGTTTTCTGGTTATCTTGTTGCGACGTGTAATACGGTAACGAGACATCGTGTTACTCGACGCAGGACATCGGTCAATTCGCGTGTGCGCCCGATACTGATAATCTGTCGTTTGTCGCCGATGATACCATCGACGCGCGTCCATGGTCCCTCGTCAACTCGGATTTTAATTGATCGCGATTTGTTTAAATGTTTAATCTAGCCCGATACCCTTGTCGACTTGTCAATACACTGGGAATGAAATATACGCGGCATTCGATGCCGTTCCACCAGGCATTTTTTTAATTTCGAAGCACAGTTATTTACTAGCATTACATAGCAACCTACCGATAGTGATATGAACCGGTGGTTCGGATAAACGAGGTTATAATGTATCTGTACATCGAGGGAGGATTCTCGTGCAACGAGTACGAAAATAAGTAATTTTTGCGATTCTTGTTTGCAGGAACTATTCATAAGTAAAACTTTTTAGTATGCAAGTAAGCAACTTCAAACTATAAGAAAAAATTTTTTTGTTTCAATTTCTTATTAATTTTGTGACAATCACTGCAATCCTGTCAACGTTGTTAACAAAGTAGCTAATACTGGCGTATAGTGTAACAAGTGTCTCAGTTATCTGAAAGCAAAAAATGAAAAATTATCTTAAAGTTTGGTAATTTATGTTGATAGTGAACCAACATTTAAGAAAAAACATAGAGAATTGCAAAAGTTCTAGATTTTTGTAGGGAATATACTTTTTTCTAGTTCCTTACGTCCAATAGTTATTTTGAAAAATAATTCTCACGAAAAGCCCCATTCAAAGCAGCAAATATGGTTCAGATTGTGTCGTTTTTAGTCTCATTTCAATCACCAAAATGTCTCGAATATACTGATAAACATTTCATGAAAAAAATAAAATAGAACCAGCCGTAGTTGAATAAAATAGAACCGGCAAATCACATAATAACTTAAATCGATCAATGATCAATATTCTATTCGATCCACTGACAATTATTAGTATCAACAGAAATGAACGGGTGAGTACAAATATAAGAGGTGTATTGTAATTGATAAGGATTACAATTACAGAAAGAAGTAAAACTGATTGATTGAAGTAACGTTAATATTCGATCGATCAATAATTCAGTAAAGTATGACAGTTCGAACGGACCTGCAGTCTTTTACTATAAATTAGTATTTCTGTACAGTAATTGAAATTCTATTAAAAGGCGAACTAAAATGGCACTTTGAAACTTTTATCTTGGCGCAAGGTGAAATTCATTAGGAGTTCGAAACGTAATAACGGCTGGGTATCTTGTGTCTGTAATATCGAGCCAGATGATCGCAGGGGCCCTCGTCCATTAGATAAGCGTGGAATGGAGGAAAAAGGGCCGACAATTTGATATCTTTACCGAGACGTGACTGAAACAAATTTACATGGGTTGAAATTGAGAGCGGCGAGTCTTCTCCGCGAAACCGGAGACGGGAACGTAAGCTGAATTTGCAAAGAGCCAGATCGATGGCAGAGTCAACACTTAATCCTGTGGACTAGAGTCGGGGGAGTTCTGGAGTGCTTTGACAGCGCGAGGAAACTGTAAGATGATAGCGGATCGTAATAACACCCATGAACATCGACACTTAAAAATTATACACTATTTATGGGAGCCCTACCGATATTATTCAAAATGTCACAAAATTCTCTGCACTTCGCAGCACGCAACTAAACATGATTGCATGATGACGGTAAGTAATAATTAGGATATCATTTAATTGAAAATGGTGTGAGCTCAGATTTATTGCATACGATCAAAAACAAATTTTATCAGTGACTATAAATCACAAATCTTATAAGATCATCTCATTAAAATGATTACTTTTATAATTGATTTCAAACAGCTTCTTTATCAATTTTCAACAATCTATAAAATGTTTAAAATACTTTTTAAAACTTTTCCTTTTTTATGTTCATTTTCGTATTTTCATTTGAAGAAGTCCCTTATGTATAAAAGAATAAAAAATGAAATAATGCTGAGGTAAATTCAAGATACACACAATTTTTACGATACTCGTCCTTGATTTCATCGAAACACATAACAATATATTATAATATTCTTATAAATTATCAATGACATTCAAAATGTCACAAAATTCTCAGCACTTCGCAGCACGCAACTAAACGTGATTGCGTGATGACGATAAATAATAATTAGGATATCATTTGATTGAAAATGATGTAAGCTCAGATTTATTGTATACGGTCAAAAACAAATTTTATCAGTGACAATACAATCACAAATCGTATAAAACCACCTCATTAAAATGATTACTTTTATAATTGATTTCAAACAGCTTCTTTATTCATTTTCGACCATCTATAAAATGTTTAAAATATTTTTTAAAACTTTTCCTTTTTTATGTTCATTTTCATATTTTCATTTGAAGAAGTCTCGCAATGTATAAAAAAATAAAATAAAACAATGCTGAGGTAAATTCAAGAGACACAGTGGCAAACAATTTGTATGACACTCGACTTTGATTTCATCGAAGCATATAACAATATATTATAATATTTTTATCAATTATCAATGATATGACTATGATCAAATTCAACTAAAAAACGACTGTTTCCAACCATTTAAACATTATCATACCACTAATTCAACAAATTTTATTACATGCACATATGTTCTCAGTAGACTGTTTTTTATGCAATTATAATAAAAAATGAGTAGGTACAATTCAAAACAGTAGATAAATTAAAAGAATGCAACCATGTCGAAATACTATTTCCAACATATTAAAATTATTAATTAGGAAATACATATTTATCTACCTTCCATAGGTTGCAATTGATGCAAACCAATTTTATTTTGCATAAACAAATGATTTATACTTATGAGAACAGTTGGTATTTATGATCACGGTTTACTGTGGAATCATCGCAAATTAATCATTCGAAAGGATTCCTCAACAATGACTGGGCCAGAAGTCAGTGCAGATTTCACGTTACAACCACGACAACCGCGAAACCGAATTAACGCCATTGTGAAACGTCCACTGTTCAACATTACATGAGCGAAAGTTTGCGCAAATTCCATGGCGACGTTGCTACAGCAACCACGGAACTGAGTTAACACTACACGCCGTCTACCCTTAACAATCCTCCCAAACGAAACTTTTACAAATTCCATATCGTACTACGATAACCGTGCGAATCGAGTTAACATCGCCGCGAAAGCGGATGTGTTAGACCTATGGAACATTAAGGGAATTCGTTGACGCGATTTCGTGAAACTCAATGCCGTGAAACTGGAAATCGGATTAATGCGGAGAGCGAATGCGAATTTTCTATATACATACCATTCCACATTATAACAGTAATACCTTTTTAATCATTTCATATCACTCATGTAGCTAAGTAACTGTTTTATTATCCAAACACTCGTACGTCACTGGGTAGTTCGGATAAGCGAGGTTCTAATTTATTATGGATTAAACAGGTAAATATGATCCAAATTGTACCGTGTTTGTCCTCATTTTAAGCAGAAAAGTGTTGCGAATATGATCGTGGCAGTTTTATTAAAAAATCATTGGAAACAATCAGATTATCATTGGATTAGTATGGTCTGACCGATACATTGGTGTCGACGCTTACATTACTGTACTCATCTTTTCTGAAACATTTTAAGCTCCTGCTTAATCCTTGTGACTCCTTTTTAATAATTTCATATTGTTCACGTAGCTAGGTAACTGTTTTATTATCCAAACACTCGTGCGTCACTGGTTAGTTCGAATAAGCGACGTTCTAATTTATTATGGATTAAACAGGTAAATATGATCCAAATTGTACCGTGTTTGGCCTCATTTTAAGCAGAAAAGTGTTGCGAATATGACCGTGGAAGTTTTATTAAAAAACCATTGGAAACAATCAAGTTATTATTGGATTAGTATTGTCTGAACGATACATTGGTGTCGACGCTTACATTACTGTACTCGTCTTTTCCTATTAGTTTGTTTAGAATAGGAATTATTTGGTATTTTGGTACATTATTTACTAAGGATGTCTGAAACGTCCTGTACAGCCTGTGCAAACAATAAAACATCCTATATAATTAATCAAAGCTATCCTACATTAACCCCTTCCACGTCGATTTATTTTACGGTTATAGTTATTAGAACTTCATTGTCGTTCATAATTTCGTGGAAGGAGAATATATCTAATGTGGGCGTTTTGTGTTCCTCAATCACTATATGTATATTGACAACAACAAATAGAATTTAATTCCAGTTTAAAGGAAATTAATAAAAAACATACTAAATATGTTCAAATCCTTCATCACGAGCCTGACTCGATACTACAGCACAAGGGGTTAAGTATTTAACAATAACCGTACCACGTATTTTATAATTATTAAAATTGCAAACATGCTTCCATTGGAAATTATAAAATTTTTCAATAAAAATCTAAATAAATTCAGTTACATAATTTCTGTGAAACTATACCTATACACCAGACACATTTTCTGCTCGGTACGGTTAGCGTTAACAACTACCTTGAACTTCGTTAAAGTAATTCTTCTTTCATCCTCTCATACTGATTTCTCAAAAAAAAAAAACACCACCCCAAGAAAGATAATTTAATTTTTAAGGGTCTAGTGTGAGGCATAAAACTTACTGTTCCATCAGTTGAGCCACTCACGCATCGGGTCCACGATAAATGCGCACTTCACGGTGCAGTACAGCAACAAAGTGTGTCGATAATATTCGATGGTTTTTAAATCATGCTATAACAACCCGGTCTCGAGGCAATTTCAGCGCCACCTCTTAATGGAGGCCCGGCATTCGAGCGCAGCTGATATCACGGCTGACCGAGTGGCCGATAAATCTTTTAATAATGTGAGAATTAGAAGGGCATGAATGTATAACGGAGCCGGTAATGTCGGTGCGACTGAAATTTTCATCGGGAATGGGAATCTCTCTCTCCCTCTCTTTCTCTCTCATCCTCTTTCAACCCCTTTCACCCCCTTTCACCACGGTTTCTGCCATCTCCAGCCAGTTTTCAGCCTGCAGCGGGGTTCGAGCGTCGTCGTAACACATCGATTTTCCATTCTGGCAAAATGTCCGCGAACGGTAATTTTCTTAAGATGACTCGCAGCCACATTCCCCCCCTTCTCTTCAACCCCCTCTTCTGTAGAAGGGGGCTGATACTGTGCTTACATAGAATTCCGACGACACAGCGTGTCGTATCGATTCGATTTCCGGGGTTACAAACGTTAAAGATTCTGCAGAACGCGTTTTTCCCCCTCCGGTATCTGCGGAACGCTTATGTACAGGGTGTTTCCAAATTGCCACAATCGGCGAAAGGGTGGATCTACGCGAGGAAATCGGCTGCGAATGTAGAATCAAATTTTTAGATATGATGTTTCGTTCGCGAAGTTGTCGTGTTCTATCTCTTCGCTGTAGAATTCGATTTTCAAAGAGCGTGTCTACGTTGAATGGGATGCGGGTAATGTTACGATAGTTGCAAATGTATTACCAATCGCACCGTGTGCAATTTTGTTCCCGTGAATTTTTTGTTTGCTTTATATTATTTTAACCTTGTCTGAGAACAATCTAAAACGTTTTTAAATTCATTAACATCGTTTGGTACCCCCACAATTTTTAATTTTACCCCTTGCCGTATTATGACGAGTCAGACTCGCGATAAAAATCTTAAGCGAAGTCTAACAATTACGAATGTTATGCCTTTCTTTGTAGACGAAATAAAATGTCATTCTTTTGTAATATATATTTAAGCATTGAGGTAAATGTAGCCATACAAAAAGTATAAAAGGTATGGACGGATAAGATGGTAAAAGCTGCCCTTGAGCCGAATGATATTGCGGATGGGTCATTCGATTGGGCAAGAAAAAAAACATACTGTGTAAAATTTTAACCCTATATCTCGATCGGGAAGGTAGTTACGGGTTAAAATTGAAAAATCAGTTTTTGGTCTATTTTTCCTAGTCTGGAACATGTCAAACACCCGAATACATACTCTGCAATCAGTTTTGAATTTTTAAATTGAAAATCCTGCTTGCAAAACATCCATAACCTCAAATAAATCGAAAAAATGCAGATTCCACATGGAAGTTCGAGAGTGACTAACTATATTTTTACAGTACCGATATATTATTATAAGTATCGTATATGAATTTCTTCACATTCTTCGGTTTTTTGCGCCGTTGTTAAAAAAAATAAAATTTTTTCGCCATTTTTATTTATTCTGTAAGCCTATTGGACGCTGATAAAACTTGAACATTTCACAGAAATAATTAAAAAATGATATTAACTTAATTAGTGTTCTGCTACGTCAGCGCATAACATCTGAAAATATTAACCATGTTTTCATAAGTTCTAATTAATGTAACCGTACAGAAAACGATGCGGCAATGGGTTAAATAGCCAATGGTAATATTATTAGACTGCAGATCTTTCTGCAAGTTCCAGCTTTTATGGATTGTTTTATAAAAACCAGGACGAGGCACAAGTACAATTTATTCTAATTTAATGTTGGTTATTATTTTTCGAACTTTCTACTCGAAAATTTTAGTAGATTTTACCTAGTATAATGAATTAACAGGTTGAGTAGTGTTGTTTATCATACAATGTATTTAATCGTGCGTTACAATCGGTTCGGTCCAAATATTAAATAATTATATTATACAAATAAAGTTCTGTTCAGTGATGCCAGATCGGTTAAATCGAGGGGAATGCCACGTGCGACATGTCATGTGACCAGTCTACGGTATTAGTGGGGGGCGTTTTAGTATGCTCAGGTAGTGGAAGGGGAAAAGTAGGAGAGGAAAAAACAAACAGTTCTGGTTTTTTCTAGCATCATTGCTTCTGTTTAACCTTTCGACCGTGGAGTCTGGGTCTACTTTCTTCTTGGCAATTGCGACCAACAGTAATTTTCCAAAAACAAAATATTTGCACATTAGCTAGTAAACTAATTCTTCTATCATTTCAAACAAATGCTAATTTCTTATGCTTCACATTGACAAAAGTTATTCGTTTTTATTCGAATAGTTTTTACGCTGACTGCATGTGTTTGCGACATCAGAAATTACATAGATATATAGGGTGTCCCACATAAATGGGAACACATAAATATCTGTCATATTTACAGTTCTATCAGAAAACTTCAGAGGACAAAGTGACACTATTGCAGGGAGCAAATATAATGGTAAAGAGAAAAATTTTGTATGTCGTGTTTTTTTAATGAAATTTCAAGGTCACCGATGTGTTTTTAAATGGAATAGTATATCTTTTTACGATAGCATGATAGACAATAAAAAACTGAATTTAGTGGATACCAGCTTTTTGACCTTGAAATGACCTTGAGCAAGAATAATCATGTTTTGCGCGGATAAAATGTGGAAGTTTAAAACTTGCGTGTTTCAGCAAAGATTACGCGTTGTTTACGGCGGGTTGACCTTTACAAACCACAATAAATGTTTGAAATATTAAAAAAAACGACATAAAAAATTTTTTTCTTTACCATTATATTTGCCCCCTGCAATAGTGTCACTTTGTCCTCTGAAGTTTCCTGATAGTACTGTAAATACGACAGATATTTAGGTATTCCCATTCATGTGGGACACCCTGTATACGTATGTATGTACATATAATCCTGATGTCGTCAATATGCAGACAATCCTTCTGAAAGGGTCGATTCTATCATTTCTATTATTTTCAGAAATGCAAAGAATCCTTGCGTGAGTAAGTAGGTAGGTATCGGTACAAAATATACTTAAATTGAATTTCGTTGATTAGATCAATCCGGAAGTGTGTGCGCCATTCGTGAGGGCAGCTGTAGACGAAACGCGGGCAAAAGGAGTACAGAAGGAAACATCCGGAGAATATTTCCGGTCGGGTGCAATATAACCTCCGTTATTAAATATAATTGAAGACTAGAACAGAAAGAAACGAAAGGGAATCACGTTGTGTCGGCTGGTTTCGATTTCTAACGAGCCGGCTAGTTCCGCGAAAAGGAGAACTTCGCTGGAACGATCACACACACATACAAACATATAAACACGTGTTTTCGACGAGGATCTGACATCCAATTTTCCTCCGAATTGATATTCCAGGCATCGGCCGACGCACAGGTAATTACCTGGACTTCCTTTGTGCATAAATCCCCGTCGGTCAAGCCGCTTTGCCTAGGCCGGAATCAAATGTATCCCATAGAGAATTCAATTTGCCACATCAGTCCGCAGTTAAGCTTAAAGTGCTCATTATTGTCTTTCGACGGAGCCATAGAACGCGCACAATTATAGTAACAATGTGGTTTGTTAATAGCATTCGGACACGTGAAAGTCCTCCATCGTGATTCCGCGTTGCTCGCCACGTGAACACGACGTTATTGCGTTTCACAATCCCTTCGTTCCGAATTCCTTTTATCTTCTCCTGCTGACTTTCCGCGGTTGCCAAAGAGAGAAAATGCTGCAGAATTTCAGAGGAAGAAATGCACTAAAAGTAGATTCATTAAAATACCGTCAGACAAAATTATTAAATTGTTATGAAAGGGATTTTTCCTTCCATCGTAAATCCCTTACAATGCATCGCGTACTTTTGCGCAGAAATAGCGAAAGTCGGAAGAGCTCTTAAAGAGAATGACAATTGCTTTGAAGAATTAGGGCTAAAACTCACTCGATAATTTTATACTTGAGTGTAATATGTATTTTACATCTTACCGAGCTTGCTACGCTGACTGTACACTGTACACTGTCATACATCACAATACAAAGGAACGTTTAACTATAGTATTAACTACTTTCTACGAAGACTTTAATTTATTAATTTTTTTACAAGACAGTTCCTGAGACTCATTTTGAATTCATATGGACATAGTTATTCTGTTATAACTATACTGTGGATTTTATACATTTATAACAAAAATGGTTTTGTGCTATTTACACCAGGAGACAAATTAAAGTAATTGAAGAACAACTATTGTCAACGTATCACAATTGTTAAAGAAAGAATTAGATGTGTATCTGGTTCTCGTCTCCTGTAATTGACGCAAACAATTTTTATTTTGCATGAAGATCCGCAGTCCTAAGACATAATTAAACCAGGGTTGGGCACATTACTTTTGAAATATGATCACTAATAATCATTTGAAATAATGAATTATTTTAAATACTTTATTATTTGTATTTTAAAAATAACGTAAAAAATTTATTTTCATTTTCTCATTATCTTCATCAAGTTCAAGACGTTGTTGAAATAAATCAACAAGAATAATTTAGATAAACTGTAGAACCTACTGTTTAAAAATAATCGGAATTATATTATATTTAGTATTATTTTCATCAGCAAAATGCCACGAATAGGTTGGTGAAAGTCCCATAAAAAAAAGAATGAAAAATAAAGAATTTTGTTATTGGATTAGTAGTGGTCTCACACCGATATACCCGACCAGTATTATGTTACATTTCTCGGTGACCGAGGCCTCTCGAGCTTCGCGATACCTCACGGGGTATACTCCGCGGTAGTGGGGATTGTTTCGCGACACTTCCTGTTCAGAATTTGGCGACACTTATCGATTAAATACTGTATGATCCGAATTATATCGTGTTTGGTATTATTTTAATCAGAAAAATGTCACAAATATATTGGTGAAAGTCTCTTAAAAAAATTAGTAATAATAAAAAAGTTTTTTTATTGGCTGTGAAGACTCTTGGTGAAAGTCCCATAAAAAAGAGAATGAAAAATAAAGAATTTTTGTTATTGGATTACTAGTGGTCTTACACCGATATACCCGACCAGTATTATGTTACATTTCTCGGTGACCGAGGCCTCTCGAGCTTCGCGATACCTCACGGGGTATACTCCGAGGTAGTGGGGATTGTTTTGCGACATTTCATGTTCAGAATGTGGCGACACTTATCGATTAAATACTGTATGATCCGAATTATATCGTGTTTGGTATTATTTTAATCAGAAAAATGCCATGAATATGTTGGTGAAAGGCCCATAAAAAAGAATGAAAAATAAAGAATTTTGGTTATTGGATTAGTAGTGGTCTCACACCGATATACCTGACCAATATTATGTTACATTGGTGACCGAGGCCTCTCGAGCTTCGCGGTCCCTCACGGGGTATACTCCGCGGTAGCGGGCATTTATCGAGAAAACACTGTCAGTATTTATTCGTTTCCCCATCGATAGTGCAGTCGATTAACAGTAGAAACGAGATCCAGCTTTGGTACTGTACGACTCTCCGCTAATTCTAGAACGAATTCCATTGTAAGACGAGAATTCGAAAAATGACGTTTGAATGGGAACCTCGAATTTTCTGTAAGCGTCCATTGTATCAGGATCTCAATGAACTCCGAGTTCGTGAAGACGTTTACAACTTTTTAACGCGGCCGGTTAATTAGTCGGGCTTCTTTTGTCCGTCGGATCGCATTATTCGCAGCAATTCGTGTATTTAATCGCAGTCGTCTGGATTTTCCCGTCGGCATCGTGTTTCCTTGAGAATACAAGCCCTGTTCCGTATCAGACTTCGTTTTCCACCCCCCTTGAACCCCCTGGACCACCATGCCCTCTGCCTGTTGGGTAGAGCCGGTGATAATTGCATTTTTGCGAGGTCCACGCACCACGCTCCACGGAATTCCTCATTTTTTGCGGCTCAATAATCGCGGGCGTCGACTCGTTTAATATTCTGCAATTACGTAAACGAAATTAGTCACCCCCCTCTCCGCACTCCTACTCGGTCCCGTGACCAAGCCCGACTCCCGCTGTTACGTAACGAGGCATAGTGACGAAGAATATTTTCAACGAGGCTCCGCGATCAACCGCGTAATCCGTTTACCGCAATGTGATCCCGTGCTTATGGATTTATATCAACGAGCTCCAGCGAAATTATAAGCTTATCAAGTGAATTTTACAGGGCTTATTAATTTTGGCTATTACCGTGCTTTGATGATGTTCTTATCGCATTTTTGCAACTATACAGACGCTTATTGATCTTGATATTGTCTTGAGTTGATTTTTCCAAATTAACTTCTTCGCTACGTATAATAGACACATATCTACTTGCAGTACCGGATTAAGACCTTTACAGGCCCGAACCACTTATAAGATTTTGGACCCCCTTCTCCGGATGCCCTAAGCACGCGCTTAATTTGTTTATTATTAATCCAGCAATGCAAATTTGTGTTGTTTCACAAAAATTCCTACATATGTGCCAGTGATTATGAAAGTGGTTAAGTCATTTACACATTAGACTTTCGTATCTGAATATATTAAAATGTGGCGGCTACTTCCTTTGCTCGTCAACAGAGGGAAATTACGACAACACCTTTCCCGCTACTACCTAAATCTTCTCTGTTTGTATATTATATACCGTCCTAAACTGTCCTTACGACATCCCGCGTCTAAGGCACGCGTCCGCTAGATAGCCTTATTGACGAGTCCTCTAGCGGGCCTAGGACGAAACGCTTCTTCTCCTTTCTCCATCTTTTCATAATTTACTGCCGCCATAAAAACATATTCTTCCATTATGGAACAAAATGTTCCGTAAAATATGTGATCTTCTAACGTGAAATTTATATATCTTTATACAATTTTATGAATTGATCGAACATGTGTCTGTGAAACATTTGGATGACTTACAAGATTTTCTCAAAATGAATAGTCCCTTCTAGTTAGTGACTTATGATGAACAAAAGTAATGTTTTTAGTTAAGAAAACAAGTTAAAAACATACAGATTTATTTATTTCTTTATATTACAAGCATCGTAAATGTCTATAATGAACTATTAATCGTCTTCCACTCCAGTAACAGAATTTTCTTAATTTTCTATAACAGAATTATGTTAATAATTACGCAGATGTGGATTATTTTATTATGGTTTCTAATAATATTGTTAATTTATAAATAACGCAGAAAACCCTTGAATGTCCGGCGCTAGGGGAACACCCCCATCAAAATAATATACCCAAAAACTCGTTCAGCTTGTGTATCTCGGTAGCAATTTATTTTGCAACTCGGCGACTAGACGCCGTCGAAATTCATTAATTACAGCGAAATTGACGAGACGCGATCCAAGGGAGGCGCACGGATAGGATACGGGGGTACTCACCCCTAATTGCTTCGTCTGTTCGCGGTGCCTAATTTCCCCCGTTCGTTATCTCGAATCGGCGAGGAATCAGCGGCGATTATGCGTCCATGAAACGAATGATCGAGAGCGAGCCAGGCCAATAAGGGAGCTCGAAACGAGCCCGATCCGCTCGATGGTATATAAAAGATTGTTAAACCGATAGAGAAGCCGTCGTTACGTCGTTAGCGGTCGCTCGCGAAGAAACATATCGATCGGCTCGATTTAAACCTGTATATAGGAGGATCACTGATCTATGTATACAGGGTGTCTCATTTAACCCTGCCACCTCTAACAAAATTATTTATTATTGATACACATATGAAAAGATGTTTGGAGAGAAAGTTATATGAATGACCTACCTTTCGTGAAGCGATGGAGTATCAAATTCGGTGTACAAATTTATTGACCTTCATATGTCCTACATTTAATAGTTAATGAGATATTATCGAATTAATTTTTCATATACAGGATGTTCGCGCTATCACTAGCCAGCGTTTTTCTCGTAAATAGTAAATATTAGAAAAAAATGAAAGAGAAAAAAGTAGTACTGTTATTTATGCGCAACACAATGGCGTATGTAATTTTGTTGTGTTTATACCATTTCGTTAGATGTGAAGGTGACCTTCAATTTTTTAAATGGAATGCTGTATATTTATTTATATCACATGAAAGCATGTGTCTGGACGAATTCATCCGCATACTGCAAAATGACCTTCAAGGTCATGCAAGGTCAGAAATGGGAGAAACATTTTGAATATTTCATACCAATGTGTTCACAATTATTCCTTATTCATACAAATCAGATGATGTTGACATGCACTACCAGAGTGTTTACTTCTAGTTTCTTCTATGATGGGACAATTTCAGTATTACTTCCGACACCGATTAGTAATATCGTATAGTAATGTATTATTATTCTATGGACGAGAAGGCTACCAAGGAATATGGTACGCATTTATCAGCAGTGCAATGGAAATAAAAGATAATGTAAATTGAAATACCTAGAAGGAAAGCGAAATAACACAAACATGTGTATTAGTATCTCGGACTACATTAGATGAAGCCACCAAAAATGTAATTAATACAGCTGAAAATGTGCATTCATGCACAAGGAAGTCATAGTGAACATTTACTGTAGCCTCACCAATGAAGAATACTTGTAAATACATTGGTAAGAAATATTCAAAATGTTTCTTCCATTTCTGACCTTGCATGATCTTGAAGGTCACTGTGCAGTATAAGGATGAATTCGTCTAGACACATGCTTTTATGTGATACAAAAAATATGCAGCATTTCATTTAAAACATTGAAGGTCACCTTCACATCTAACGAAATAGTATAAACACAACAAAATTACATACGCCATTACATTGCGAATGGAAAACAGTACTACTTTTTCCTCTTTTATTTTTTTCTACTATCTACTATTTATAAGAAAAACGCTGGCTAGTGATAGCGCGAACACCCTGTATATGTTGTCCTGTATATGATGTTGTCATTCACTATCGGAGTATTTACTTCTAGTTTTTTCTATGATGAGACAATTTCAGTATTACTTCCGTCACCGATTAGTAATATCGCATAGTAATGTATTATTATTCGATGGACGAGAAGGCGGATATGGTACGCATTTATCACCAGTGCAATGGAAGTAAAAGACAAAGTAAATTGAAATACCTAGAAGAATATCCGAACAGATTGAACATTTACTGTAGCCTCACCAATAAAGGATACTTGTAAACACATTGGTAAGAAATATTCAAAATGTTTCTTCCATTTCTGACCTTGCATGATCTTGAAGGTCACTGTGCAGTATACGGATGAATTCGTCTAGACACACGCTTTCATGTGATATAAAAAAATATACAGCATTCCATTTAAAAAATTGAAGGTCACCTTCACATCTACCGAAATAGTATAAACACAACAAAATTACATACGCTATTATATTGCGAATGGAAAACAGTACTACTTTTTCCTCTTTCATTTTTTTCTAATATTTACTATTTACAAGAAAAACGCTGACTAGTGATAGCGCGAACACCCTGTATAGTATATTAATAGTGATTTTCCATATATAGAAAAATATAATACATACTATACATGTGATAAGCATAACATGAGAATCAAAAACTCTTAGGCTCCACGGCTTACGCGGCGACAGCAAAAATGTTCAAAGATGGCGAATTCGAAATATCGGGGCCGATTCTAGGTTATGTCGTATCCAGTTCCATAGATCAAGGCAGAGGATGTAGTCGTGTCTTCCGGGCATCAAGGATTTCATCGAGTAGCGTAAACGGCAGTTTAATCATCCGTACAACGTTTCTCCCGGATATTCCTCGTCGGTTTTTACGAGTTGCCCGGGTGCTGGCACCGCATCTGCCGCGGGAGGAAGAGCACATGCATCAGCCGGCCCGAACTCATGATTTCCCCATTAGAATGTCATTCGCCGTGTCAACGCGCGTCGAGATAGATATTTCATGGAGTACAGGGCCGAACAGATGCTTCACGAATATCTGGCATGTGGATAAACGGGAGTGGGGAGACGGTCTCGAATGTCTTCATTTAGCGGGAACTTTTGTCGCCGACCCCTCATCGCGAGGATGAGACATCAAATTTCCCGCGAGACGAAACTTTCACGAGCCGTAAAAACCATTTGCCAGGGAAAAAATTGTATTCGAAATCATTTTCCGAGATCTTTTTTCTTCGTGGCTCAAGTCGTTGCGACCACTGTGTCTCACTTATGGCAACAGAAATGTTAGCAGTGATAAATAGACTGCGGATCTTGGTGCAAAATCAAAATTTTGTGTATCAACTTTAAGAAAAAGGGGGTCAAATAAAACGTTCTTTTTCCCTTTAAGGATTCTAACAAGTTGAAAATAATGCTTTGATGTTCTTAAATTCTATTAACATTTGTGGTATTTTAAATTATAACTACATACCCATTTTTGTGCACGTGTGACAAAAATTGGTAGACAAAATAAGAAACAGTATGAACGCAAAATAAATGTCTAGATATCGCAATATTGCTACACACTTGCTAAAATTATTATGGAAAGAAATAACTTTTAATTTTATTCTTACGGGCAATGTAACTCTTTTATGACTTTATAAACCTTTTTATTTTCGATAAAAATCCTGTATAGTGATCGCAATGTAGTGGTGCCGACAAGACTAGACTGATTTAGATTTCGTAGGATTTTTATTGTAAAGAAGAAATTTGTTGGGACATATACAAGATATTATTTTATAAATGACATTCTTTCTATATAATTATATATAATTGTATATAATTTCCTTAATGTTCCTTCTTTATAATAATATTATCTCCATTCCATAAAAATGATTTATATAGATGTATTATACATAAGTGCAACATATGTATTTATGTTTTCATTTTTCTTACTAATAGACACGCATTGTTGAATTATTAAATTGTAAAATGAAAGGAAGGATCGATGAATATAGAAAGTAATTTGTTTCGTAACTATAAATATTGAATAGCATTGTAAAATAGTATGTATACACCGTGGAATAATATTTCGACGCGGAGCGGAGCTATGAAAAATTGATGTGTTCAGCATAAAAATTTGATTAAGCCGGGCAATTTTTATTTAAGAAACGAGCAAGGTTTTTTTCAATGTTAGTAATTGACATCTAAAGCACACCCCTTACGGATCGTAACGCTCGACTTACGACCCTTAATATATTTCATGCGATATTCTTCGACCGAGTAACCATGTTATACTGCACCCCTACGAGCACTAGCTGCGTGGCTGCGCGTGACAGCGTTATTACTGTGTAAACTTCTAGGATATGCAACGGCATGTGGACCGTATTCGTTATGAAATATAAAACACAGGAGAAGACCTGTCAAAGATGTTCGTTTTTATAGATCGATGCATCCGAGCGTGAGAAAAGTTCGTTTTAGGTTCCTGCTACTTGTAACATAACCTTTCCTTTTATCGTGGATACACGGTCTTCAAGATTTCTAAATTTTTACAAGATATGCTATTAAAATCTTATTAAATATTTCTAAGTATTTCCTCCAGAGTTTTCTGATTTCATTACAGTATTATTTAAAAAATAAAAGTAACACCCCTACAGTTTCTTTTTATTTTTCTTCTCCTCTTTTATCACAAGAATACTGTCTTCAAGATTTTTCAGCGTTAGAGAATGAAATAATGTTGAAACTTAACAGCAATAAATTCTACTTCCTTACTTAATTAAGATATACAATTAGACTGCGGTTTTTACGCATTTATAATAAAAATGAGCAGCGCAAACACAAAACAGCGAAAATATTTAAAGTATTCAAATATACTGTCTTATCATTTCCAACCCATTAAAATTGTTAGCAATAGGGATGAATGTCTAGTCCTTGTATTTTTCAATTTATTCAGTCAACTTTTATTTAAAAATCCGCAGTCTACTCATAACATTACTTTCAATACATAATAAAAGTATATGAGGGCTTTAGAGCTTTGCAGAGTAAACTGAAAGCGAATACTGAAGATAGAAGAAATTAAACACAATACGAACACAATATTTAATAACAAATTTGCATGTCGTTACTGGACGGCTATTACAAGTAAAATCAGTTAAAAAGACGCGCGTTCCTCGACGCATCTGCTACATGAGCAAACTTCACATGGGGCTACATTCGGGTTACGGCGCCAACGACTGAATCGATTCGATATATAATAATATTTGAAACTCTATTCCAAAAAATACATTAGACAAAAGAAAGCAGAATGATTGTCAAAACCATGAAAAAAAAGGAGGGAGTGCTTAACAGAACCCTTTCCGGGGGCGGCACAATCCGAATAACCACGGTGCCTTTTCTATTCGAGATGGAAAGGTTCTGTCCACCTTCAAAATTCCCACATTAAATTCCCATCAACAGTCTAGACAGCAATCCACCCCTGACGTTAAAAATACAAAAGCATCCATCCAAATGATCCGCTCGAGCCGTGGTCCGCTCCCCCCCCCCCTCCTTCTCAATTCTCCCTTCCATCCCCCTTCGAAGAAAGAGGAATCCCGAGCGCCTCCTCGACACTATCAAACAACTGTTTTCCCACCCCATCAATCACTCGTCGGAATTTAATCGGCGACCACGACGCGGTCGGCATTCATTAAACAGCCGGGCACGCACTTGCTGCACTAATAATGATCTCAAAGCCACGAAAAGCTGTACAGGAGGGCGCACAGGGGTCTCCACGGTAACCACGGCCAGGCCGACCAGCACAAATTTAATATCTGCTAGTTCATAATGACACTCCTGGAAAATGAGCCCGTACCGTTCCACCCGTACGCGCTCGAATCCTCTCTACCACCCCACGACACAACGTTGAAGCTCTCTTCGGGCTTTATTTGTACATACAGGGTGCGGCGAAAATCGTGGCGTTGTAACCGTATCGTGACGCAGAAGAGTTGGAAACAGGTGAAAATCGTTTCTAGAGATTTTTCTCTGGAACTTTCACTTTCTCGTCTGTCGAGCAATCGAGGACTAAACTTTCGAATTGCCCCCCAAAAGATTTTGATACCTATTATACGTTGTTCTATACGTTTCGACGTGTTGAATACGAATATGACTTTCGTTCTTGGCGGATATGAAAAGTTCCCGAAATATTCACAAAACACTCCCTTATTAGCACGTTTAATTCTGCCCACAAATGTGCAGTGAGATCAAAGTAAAGTTTGGTTGATTCTCGTTTTAATTTCTCGTTCTCTCTCCGTCGCCGTCTATTCTTCTCTCTATCTCTTTCCTTTCTGTCCCTCTGTCTCTCTTTATCTCTTTATCTCTTTTTCTACGGCACCGGGGGATTGTCGCAAGCCGAGTTTGATTGATTCCCGACTTGCTCCTATGTAGGTATGTGAGCATATATTCGTGGATAGAAAATACACAAATAATAATTGTAGTAATTGTGAGAAATAATAAGTGAATTATTATTAATAACAATGTGAATTATTATGTAATAAAATTTACTCTTTTATGCAGTACATACAAAAGATCTTAAAGAAGTCTAAGCATCTGTTTGATAGAATGTAATGGAGTTTCAGTATACTCAACTTCACTTTCTTCAAGTTTTCCTTAAAAACGTGTGAATTTACATAAGCATCCACAGTCGATTAGTAACACGACCATCTTCCTCAATAGCAAAATAATATACTAAAATTTTTCCACAGATTCACTATCTACTGAGACAGAATCTACATACTCTTACCTAACGCTGAAATAACGATGTAACGAATGTCCTCTTAGAGCAAGTTAATGTAATCAATTTTATTGGAGTCATAAAAAAACAAACTTCGTAACACAGATTACCGTCGACATGAAAATTGACCAAAAACAATATTACAGAAGCGATACAATTTCTACAACCACTAACGCCAGGGATGGGCATTTTTGTCTCAATTGAGACGAACCGTCCCCACCATAGCGACCACTGTCCCCCACCAGCATCCACCGTTACCATAGAGCAGTGATGGGCAATTTGCCCTCAATTGAGGCAAAACCGTCTACACCGTAGCGTCCTATGCCCCCTTCCATCAAGCGCGGTACAATGGGGCAACGAAGACACGAGACATCAGCGTACGCAACGAATGTGCGCGCTGCATGAAAGGGAGGTTGGTAGGAGAAGCAGGCGTTTGAGGGGCCCCACCACTGCCATAGAGGAAGGAAGAGCTTCTCCCGTCGCGAACAATGCGCAGGCCTCGCGCATGAAAGAGAGGTTGGTGGGAGATGCCGGCGTTTTAGGGGCCCCTACCGTGCCCATCCCTGACTAACGCAATCACATCGACAACGAAATTATTAAGTATCCGCAAAAGGTTTAGTATTTTACTCAATCTTCTTTTATTTATGCATAGTCCGGAAAATCAGTCATTATGCATGAACGATTGATAAAGATTAAAACTTTTACATACTAAAGCAATAATTCAAAAGCTGTACAACACTTACAGCCCCTAACATAATTACATCAACATCAAAATTATTAAGTGTACGCAAAAGTTTTATATTTTTCTTCAAGTTTCTGGTATTTACTCACCCCATACGAGGTATGTGACCAGTCTACATTGCAATTGGTGATTTAGACACATAACAATAGCAGGCAAAAAATTCCATAAAACTGCAGAAGATTGAAAAAGACTAAAACTTTTGCATTCACCTACTAAAACGTCTCATTTCACTCTTAACTGGTATGCTTGGGTCCCTCAAGACCCCAACAAAATTTCTGTACACTAACTTTTGCTACTGCACGTACGATAATAGCAAATATCAAGTTTCCTTAGCATCTATAGAACATTTAAAATATTTAGTCTTAAATTATGTACCAGGGTTAGGCACATTTCATGTGAAATAAAAGAACAAATATTTATATGAAATAATGAATTATTCTAAATACCTCATTATTTGAATTTTACAAATAACAAAAAATTAATTTTCATTTGGCATTTGAATCAAACAAATTATTTCCAAATAATATTTTGTTTGAACAATGTTTTATATCAATTAAATGCTTCAAATAAAGTAATAAATAATTTCACCTCAAGAATAGGTTACTATAGTAACTTAGTTAATTATTAAATTTAGATATGCTGATTCTTGTAGTTTAATGATTAAAGTTCAGATGCATCCTCTTTTAAAATTGCTCTTGAAATTTTGGAGAGTGCAAATAATTTGATTAAATAAAATATTTGATAAAAAATTATTTGAATTTCAGTTGAAAATGGAAAAATTGTTTGATAGTGCAAATAAAGTAACATATGATTATTTCATATGGCACATAGTCAAGTAGGATAATAATTAATTTAATAATTTAATGAAAATAAGTTCCACGATTATTTTTCAAACAATTTATTTCGATAATGCATAACCCTGCACTTAATTCATTTAACACGTTATCTACCGGAGATTATTCCACAATTTTTAGGAGTCTATGACCCATGATTAACCCTTTTCGGACGGGAATTATGATTAGCGTACTTATCGACGGCTCGAATGCACAATTTTCCTTGGGAAATGAAATGGTATACTGAAAGCTACGCATAAGAATTAAATGAAGGAGCAAGTTTTGTGTTTGGTAAAAATTTGTTTGGTGTCTTCTGAATGTAATAATTTTTTAAAATGTGATTTTTAGTCACGGAGTAGTAATTTTACTTGGGCGACTGTCTGCAGACACGCGTCCGCAAAGAGTTAAGGAGTTTTTTTAATAAACTCTTCAAACACATCAGAAACTTCGATCATAAGCCAATAACGTAATCTAACAATTTCCTTCGGGATTATCGTGTAAAAGAAGATTTTCAAGCATCCATTTGCTACAGCACAACTATTCAAGAGCCTAAAAATAGGCTTCCGGTAGATAAAGCGTTAGGGGTTAATCTAGCGATGGGCATACAATACTCTGTCTTGCAAGTTTTCGAACAAATCAATCACCACATAGTTTCGAATCAATTCGATATTTATTCGAAATCAGAAATTCTTAAAACTCTTGAAGGTCTTGAAGTCATGAAAATTTTAAAAGTCTTGATAATCATAATAAATGTTATACTTTTGAGAATCTTGCAAGTTTCGAATGTCTTGGAAGCTTGGAAAATCTAGGAAATCTTGAAGGTCATGGGAATTTAAATACGTCAAGTTTTATGAGAAAATAACTATATTTTTCTATGTAACAACAAAATCATGTTTAAGGTGGTATCTTTTAATCTGTTTCTTTTGTTATTAAGAATGGTTCCTGCTTTAGAAAAAACTGTTCCGCACGCAACAGAAGTTGCAGGACAACAGAAAATTTTACGAGATAATTTTGATAGATTAGGATATTTAGTGCTATTATCTGTCCAATACTGTATAGCAGTGGTGGGTATGGGTGGAGCCCCTCAAACGCCTGCTTCTCCCACCAACCTCCCTTTCATGCAGCGCGCACATTCGTTGCGTACGCTGATGTCTCGTCTCTTCGTTGCCCCATTGTACCGCGCTTGATGGAAGGGGACAGAGGCGCTACGGTATGGACGGCTTTGCCTCAATTGAGGCAAAATTGCCCATCACTGCTGTATAGGATCGGAATGTCTATTAACATAGCTTCCCGCAATGTAACATTCCAATTAATTTATCGGTCCGATACTTTTAGCGTTAATTGAATTTTGTCTACATACTTCGCTAACATTTCAAGAGTTTCATTTCTTACAAACCTTCCAAAGTGTTAAGGCTTCCAAGATTTTCAAGAGTATAAAGACTTTCCAGGCGTCCAAGAGTTTCAAGAGTTCTAAGCTTCGAATTATGTTGCAAGCGATTCAAATTTTTTGTCGAACTACTGAATCGAAGCGATTCGAAGTGATTCAGATTCCATCACTAGGTAAATCCAACACCAATTTCCGCCTCCAAAAAAACGGAAAACCTACCCAACACAAGGCCCAGCTGCTACCAAAATATAGTAGACTGCTACGACGATTATTATGACACACCCGGTATGCAGGGTATCCGCGTGTACACAGAGCTGTTCCCATAAAACGCGCGAATTCCGCGCCGAGGGGGTGGCTTTATTAGGGGCTACAGGGCGGGCGAGGGGGATTACGCTCGAGCGGAGTCAAAAGGAGAAGTTCGGGGACACGTCGCAAAGAAATCGCTGGGATTTCGAGCAATTAAAAGCGGGAAGAGGAAAGAGAAGTGCTGTTGGAGCATCGGCTCGCGTCTTTTCGCACCGACGCGCTTCTTCTTAGGCAAACGAACGGGCTCTCGCTCGCAAAACCACACCGTTTTGATTCGCTCCCCTTCCCCGCGAGATAACAAGCGTGCCACGAGGCTGCTACCGATTTCCACTCCTACTCGACACCCTCTATCACCGTCTACACCCTGTACACTCTCTGCACCGCGTACCGGGGAGTGGGGAACTAGCAGTTTAGCAACTGGGGGTGGTGAAACGCGCGACGTAAGGGTAAGTCGTTTGTTAAAATGACGTAATCCGAGACATCAAAGGCCGTTCCGCGGATTTTCGAGTTTTTGGTCTGCGATCCGCGCGAGCAAACGCTTCTTCGTGTGCGCCCGTTTTAATTTCTCGCTCTCTCCATCTCCTTCTATTTTTCTCTCTAGGTCCTTCCTTTCTGTCCCTCTGTCTCTCTATATCTCTTTTTCTACGGCACCGGGGGATTGTCGCAAGCCGAGCAAAACGACATTTTCTTTCTCTGGTCGCGGGTTTTTGCGAGCGAGGTCGCCGAATTTCGAGCGGGTCGTCGAGCGTGTTTGCGCGATACACGGCTAAACTGCGCGGAGACGAAACCGTTGCGGACTGTTGCCGTATTTTCGTTATTTGCTGTAGCGCGACCATGCTGCGTTATTTTTCGTGCTACCCCAGGAATTCCGTGTAGCTTTCACCCCTCGTGTTAAGTGAATCGATGCGCCAGGGATTTTCTGCGAGCCACTTTGTTAGCACGTGGCCCGGGACACAGTGTTCGTAATAAACTGGAGATTCTTTGAATTTTTAACTTTTTTCGGGATAACGCGTGCTTTAGCTGCATCTATCAGAGTGGGTTTGGTTGTGATTTGTTTGCTTATTATTATCGATGAGTGGTCGGAGCAAGTATTAGATTTTTAGGTTTAGAGGAAAGTTGTCTAATATGGGAAACTTTTTTTTTAATTGATTAAAAAGTCTACCCGAATAGAATAAAATTTGGAAATTGGTAAGAAGTGGAGAAAGTGGGTAAATTAACCATGTTATTATTAAAAATTATTGGGAGCAAATTATAGCTTTTTAGGTGTACCAAAGTATATTTATTCATTTAGATCTTTTGTAGAATATACAGTGCAGCTCCTACCACACAATTACTACCATACACAGTACAAATAATTTAATCATTTAAATGGTAGAAGATTAGTGTACATTTTTATTTTTCTTCAGTACGTGAAACTTTCATATACGGTCTAATTCTTTAAGAAAAATAATTCTAATATTTTAACCCTTCGTGGGCACACTGGGTCGTTTATGTTTAAACGAAAATTTCACTTTGGAATTCTTTCGTAAGGAATCGAGAGGAGACCCTCATTTTACCGAATTTAATCAGTAAAATTTTTATTTTTTAATTATAAAAGTATTAAAGTACAGACTCGAATAAGTATTCTCGAATTTTCTCAGATTCATTCAAAGCCGAAAACAGTAAAAAACATAACCCTAGACATAAAAGACCCAGTGTGCCGACGGAGGGTTAAAATATTAGAAATATTTCCCTTAAAGAATTAGACTAAATAATTAGATCTAAATATTTGTCCCGTATTATTGTGCAGGATTATTGAAAAATAAGTGTGCCCATGGAGGTCTAAAAGACCCTCATCCGCAACGGGTTAATTTCAGCTAATTGAAATCAATATAATGAAAAAATTTTGGCTTCGCTCCTATTTCATGCAAGTGATTGAAACAATTTTTTATTTCGCCTAAATATCCGCGTTCATAACGATTGAAAGCGATTGAAAGTTACATAAACGATCACGTCGATTATTTACAGCAAAATGCAACGATTACATTTATAGAAGAAACCCATCAACCGGTGGACGTATCCAATAATCGACCATAAATTGAACATCGACTGCATCAGTACAGAACAGAACAGTAAGGGATTAAACGTACTTTTTATTTCACCAAGACAGCTCGTCGCATAACAAAATGGCTCCGATTCCATCGCATCCGCCATCGTCGTCTGCAGGAAACAGGAAACCGGAGACAGTCCCGATAACTAAGATATTTCAATTTCAAACGATCGTCTCCGAGGCGGACTGGAAGTTCCTCGGTCGATCCAGAGCTTCGAGCGATTTTCACGACACCCGATCCGTCTGCCATGGTGGATGCTTCGAAGTCGGGTTAACCAGGCCTCACGGGCAATCAGACGCTGCGATTGTTGCAGAAACTCGCGAATTCACCCGGGAATCCGAAACGAGAGTAAATTTCCACAGGCCGGTTTCAATTATTAAAACCCGACGAGACGCCGCCGGATACAAACTTCAAGCCATCAGAGAAACCGATTCGAAACTGTGTTAAGACTAAACCTCCCTAGCACGAAACACGTAAAAGTAAAATGTCTTATAAAAGTGAGAAGATTGGATTTGCATCAACTTTGTACGGTTTTCATTATAATACAGTAGTACCGCGATGAATGCAACGACTTAAGGTCGGGTTATACACATCCGTCCGATATCGGACGCGTTTTTAGGGTGTTTATACATTTCCCTCCGAACTTTGACGTAACTTATGATGCGTTCGAGGTGTTGTATAGGAGAGCTACCGATAGTTTAGCTAAAGGAGTTGTGGAGCCCATATGGCCTCCCAGACTCGAAGGAAAAGAATCGTTGAGAAGTCGGACGCCGATTTCCGATTGCGAACACTCCCATTTATACCTGGGTAACAATATTCAGTCTGATCCGAACTTCGGACATGTATAACCCGACCTTTATGGGCCCGCAAAATTGCACTCTACGCGAGGACCACGATTCCTCGAGTTCTTTTATCTTTTTTCTAAACGAATTTTATAGAATTGTGTCACCCACATATCACTAACGTGGCAGTCAGCGTGTTAACTGGTTCTCAAAACTATGAACAATAATTATTTACTGCTCTCATAGAAAATGTACAAAGATCCATTAACACATTCAGTGCCGCGATGAATGCAAGGACTTATGGGTCCGCAAAATTGCACTCTACGCGAGGATCACGATCCCTCGAGTTCTTTTATCTTTTTTCTAAACGAATTTTATAGAATTGTGTCACCCACATATCACTAACGTGGCAGTCAGCGTGTTAACTGGTTATCAAAACTATGAACAATAATTATTTACTGCTCTCATAGAAAATGTACAAAGATCCATTAACACATTCAGTGCCGCGATGAATGCAAGGACTTATGGGTCCGTAAAATTGCACTCTACGCGAGGATCACGATTCCTCAAGTTCTTTTATCTTTTTTCTAAACGAATTTTATAGAATTGTGTCACCCACATATCACTAACGTGGCAGTCAGCGTGTTAATTGGTTATCAAAACTATGAACAATAATTATTTACTGCTCTCATTGAAAATGGACAAAGATCCATTAACGCATTCAGTGTTATACCAATCCTCATAAATAGACTGCGGATTTAATACATTTATGACAAAAATGAGTGGGTGAAATTTAAAACAGTGAACACATTAGAAAAATTGAAAGATACTGTTGTTATTTTCAATCTATTAAACATATTAAGAAAGAAATTAAATTTTTATCTCACCACAGTTTGTTGCAATTCAGATAGGGAGTTCTTATTTTGTATAAAGATGTGTGCAGTATACTCATAAAAATCACAAAAAATGAAAACAACTTACTCAATGATACAAGAATAGAAAAGACAAAATTGATCTTAACTGGACCGTGAATTTTTATGCAAAATGAAAATTGTCTGCGTTAATTGCAAGACAAAATAATACGCATTATGAAATTCTTTAAATGTTTTTGTTATATTACATTTGATCTACTTATCTGTTTTATAATTACGTAAAATCCGAGACGTAATATACCAATACGAAAGAATAAAACAAGTACGTAAAATATTGCGTAACTTAACTTTTGTTATGAAAATTGTTGTTTGCGAGGTTAGTAACTATACAAATGTATTAACAATACGTATAAATTAAATACTTCTTGCGTAAGAACTATTCTGAATTTCTGAGGTGTCTGCGTTCCCAGGAGCAGTTCGACTAATTAAACGAGCTTGAATCGAAGCGCACTCCGTATCGTACCAAACATTTGCCCCCAACCATGGTATTTGCCTAAAGACGCTGCTTTACTTCTCTACCAAGGCCAATTAAGCGAAAAATCGATCGAGGCACCTGGTCGTGTTTTGCAATTTCCATTAGACTGCCATAAGAGGATGTTGGAGTCCACATTTTAGTTGAGATACCATTTTATTAACTCTCATACCTCCCCTCAAGATAAAACTTATTTATTTATTTTTAGATATTATAAAACATTCGAGTTCCTTGAGTTTGTATTGAAAGACGTATTTCATCAAAACTTGACATTATGAATTGAACAGAATTTGTTGTTGTTCGGAAAGAAAATTTGTTTTCCAACAGAAAGTGAAAGACGATTTTTCATTATTTTATAAACTAGTGATGAAAGTGACCGTTTTGTTCTACGATCTTTTGCATTCTTTCCGACAACTTGGAAATCCCATGTTCGTAGAATTGCAGTTTGTTATTGGCAAAAGTTGCAGAAACTGACTTTTATTTTCTTCGGAATTTCGACAAACAGCAATCTTTTCAATATTTCGTTTACCTGTTATTGAGTAAACTATTTCTTCTAACATGTCAAAATATTTGGTTCAATTTTAAGAAATTTATGCGATTTTTTAAATATGGTTCCATATTGTTTGCCAAGGGCTTGCCAGACTGTAAAAGGCGTTAAAAGTCGCAGATGTTGCTAACTCCTAGCGTTGTAGGTAGTAAAGGGATAGAACCACTGCTTAGGTTGGCCTCAAAGTACTTTATTAAAGTACTAAATTTACTCTAACGAGCGTAAGGTATGTACAGCTGCTACCTCTCGAGTATTTCTTAAATTTTTAATTCTCCTGACGACGATTGCTCGTTTGTCACCTCAACGAGAGTATTGTCCGCGCAACTATTACAAAAGTAAATATCATCGAAATTATATCATATTTGGTATCATTTTTATTAGAAAAATGCCACAAATATGGTCATCGAAGTCCCATAAAAAAATAATGAATAATAAAGAAGTTGGAAATTCGGATTAGTGTGGTCTCACCGATATATCCGAGCCGCACGGTGTCATATTTCTCGGCGACCGAGGCCTCTCGAGCTTCAGGGCCCCTCAAGGGGGTACACCCCGCACTAGTGGGGATATCTCAGGGACAATTCTGTCGGAGATATTTGGGACAATTACCGGTGAAATACTGTATCTCGGAAACTAAAGCTGAGCGGCGGTAACATGTATAGGAAAAAGTTGTTCAGAATGATGACCTTGACAACATATTTCAACGTCATCAAAATCGTTGAGGAAGCCCCTAATGTAAATATTTACCTAAAACACTTAGCGCGAAATGGTAATTAACTTCCTAGATGATCCGTCCGTGTCGTAGTCATTTTTGTGCTTCTATCCTTAATAGATGTGCAGCCCCATTTAATCAAGAATGCTACATTTTGGTCGCGAGAGAGGCGCTTTCCAGACCATCGTGCAAAGTGTCTCTGGTGGTCAGGAGAGTACGGCCCTACACAGTAGACGATGGAAACACTTGAACAGCCTCGAGGGGCAAGAATTCGCATTGCGCGGGGGTTGCAGAGCCCGGGCGAACGTGTCGTTCAATTCGACTAGGTTCGTCGGGAACGGCATTCGCGGCTCGCATATTAGCGAAGGCACGCAGTCGTCGGGGTGGTGGCCAGGGGTCCGCACAGTTTGCCAGGTATTCCTTTCGGCGGACAGAACCCGTCGGCCAACCCCGAGCGAGTTAATCAACGAGATGCATCGAGAGGGTGGGTCCGTTGCCGAGCGTCGCGCACGAAACGCGGCAAAAACGAAGACAACGGGATGGCGGCGCCGGGGGAAAGAGGGATGCCGGCAGCCACGCAACACAATGCCCCGGCTGCGAGATAGCCGAGAGCTGAGGTTAACCCGCGATACGGCGAATGAGAATCGACGGGAAACGATCGAACGACATTTATCTGTCGCGTCCACGCTCACCCGGCAAACGGAAATTGTTCTTCGGGACGTGACGGGTGCCATGATCTGCGGATGTTTCGGCAAATTGAGACTTTTGCGCAAACCCGTAGACGGGAAACGTCGGATCGACGTGTTTCGGAATCCTTGCCCCTTTCGGACTGCTTTGAATAATGCTTCGTGCTTTGGATTTTATTTTTGTGGAATTGTTCCCTTGTTATCAGAGGAGGGCGTTTGGAAATATCTGTTTCTTGCAGTATGCTTTGAGGAATGTGGCTTTGTACGCTTATTTTTGAAAAATGGTTTCCTCGTTTTTGGTATGGTGTACTTGGGGAAATACTTGCTTCCCTTAGAATTCTTTAAATAACAGTGCATGTTGCTTTATATTTTATTTTTATGGAATTGTTTCCTTATTTTTAATATATGCGTTTGGAAATCCTTGATTTTTTTAGAATGCTTTGATTTTTATTCTTGTACTATTTAGTGCATTTGTTTGTTCAACGAGGTTAGAAAAAAATGAACGACAAATTCATTTGTCCTTAACACCACCACTGGTCCATATGATCAGTTCCAAATTTTTTATTCCTCGATTATTAAAATTATATAAATGCTTTCGTAGCAAATGATTACGTGCATATTTTTAGTAGAACACACATTATATGTATAATACGAACCGTACAAAGTCCAAATAAATTTAATTTTGCAATTTTTACAGGGCAACATACACGTACTAATTCATAAAATATATCACTAACCTTATATGACATGTCCTAATTAACTTTTTAGTGTGCAACAATGTTGGACTTCGAACTTCTTATAGAATTTCTTTAACACTAAACCTACCAAGCATTAAAACTATCAGCGAATGTTACCTTATAAAAATGGCAACACTAGATTTATTCAGATTGTCCGTAATTTCCAATATAATAAATGCTTGGACGAGGAAGTTTATTCCATTATTTTTCATAAACGAATTTTTATCATTCCAATAATTCAAAAATATAAAGCCGGTCATTTGACCGTGGTAGGTTTAGTGTTAATTAAAAATGAAATTTTTCTATGAAATTATACAGTGATCGTATTGAATGTAGCATAGTTAGTGAGGAAGATGGGTTATTATTCGATCACGCATAAATTTATTTTCTGAATGAAGAAAGACGGAATTGAGGAATAAATGTATATCGTACATTCTACAGAATCAATGGTCAACATTTTATCCGATATTGAAAGACTACTAATTCCTTCTCAATGCTTGCTAAGGGCTACTCAATACCTTTGCTATATGAAAGAGAAGCTTAATAAGTCTCTTTTAAATAATAATCCCAAAAGAAATGCTCGGAAGTCAAGTCTAGTAATTGCTGTTGCCGTTGAACATTTTATTAAGAAGTTTTTATCGAAGTCAACAATTTTTCAAAAAAGATTTACCATTAAATAAATCGTACGTAAACATAATTCGATAAAGTATTCGGAGAACAACGAAGGAATGTAGGTACTTAGCTTGCAACTGCCAATTATTGACGAAACTGGAACATGAATAATAGTTCGCAATAATTTAGCATGCATTATTTCTACTTTCAATCATGCTCGTTGAAGAAGCTGAAAGACAGCTATTAAATTCTTTTGAGTGTTAATAAAACTGCATTTTTATTAATATTTGAAGAAATGGACGGTATAAAGGAGAAACCAGTAAAATTATATGATCTTCAATCAAGAATATAGAGTTAATAAAACCATAGTTTTATTGATATTTGGGAAACTAGGTGGTGTAGAGGGAAAACCTCTAAAAGGGTATGATCTTCAATAAAAATATTTAGAGCTAATAAAACCACATTTTTATTGTCATTTGAGAAACTAGATAGCGTAGAAGAAAAACTTCGAAAATTATATGATATTCAATGAAGAATTCAGCAACGTGAATAATCATTTGAATAAATATGTACTTCTAAATGAATATAATTCTGAAGTTCTACGAAAACTGTACAACTTATAAAATTCAACTAATGCACTCAGATTCTAATGTCCAAACTAACATGTATTTTTAAAAAACAAAAAGAACTGTTTCAATTACACGAAAGTATTAAATTTATTAAATTCTACTACAGATTCCTAAAATTTCACGAAACTACCAAAATGCTTTTGATGTACTAAATCTCTAAGATTCCCCAAAATACCTGAAACTCTGCAACTTCCATTACAATTCTATCAAACTAAAGAATAAAACAGAGTTCGAGAAAGTTCAAACTTTTAAACGTGACTCGTGGAACCATTTTTGAAAATTGTTCTAACATTAGGAATATCGATGAGAACATAAAATAAAATAAAATAAATGAAATAAATAGAACAAAATATCAAAGTAAGCATTTTTAGTAGTAACATTCGTGTAATTAATTTAATTACATAAATAAAAAAACCTAGTTCAAAGATTATTTGTGTTCCTCTTATAGACGCTTCCTTAGTACACGTTCTAAATAAATTGTTTTCATATACCTTTTATTGTACAGATTGAAAAGTATCTGTTCCATGAGAACACCTTGAAAAGAAGTTCCTGATGGTAACATTACTTACAATAAAAATTCCATGGGAATAGATATTTTCCTAAACGAAGCGTACAAGTTCAGAACTTTTTTTCGAAACAAAAAATAACTGTTTGTTTCGATCCCTGGAATGAAGTGCGGTTAACGGTTGCATAATTGAGTAACATTCCAATTTATTGCGACAGGACATCGTTTAAAATTCCTCGTCGTTATCTGCGGTCGAATTCTTTTGCAGCAAGCTATCACGGCGTCCATCAAGCGGTAACAGACGTTCCTCCGGCCTCCAATTTCAAACATTAATTCCCTTTCAATCAAACTCCGTCTCCCGAGCTCAAGCATAAAACCTATTCTCTGTCGCATTATATTATTCATACGTATCCCGAGAACGTAATAATCCTGGGTCTCTAGACTGCGGCGGTTCACGAATAATTCCCGGCCATCGTATAAATATCACCAGCCATCGTTTCCAGCGTTTTGGCGTGCGCCGCGCCCAAAAACAACCAATTTTAATCGACCGTCGCGTTTCATCCCTTCGCGGACACAGAGAGAGGGCTTCAATCCCGAGGAAAAATCGTGCTCTCGACGAGTCGCGACCGTTCCGCGCGGCCTCTCCACGGAATTCAACCGACGCGACGGTGCCTCGATTAAAACGAGAACCCAGAATACCCAGGACGGAGCTTCACGAATATCCGATGACAGCCAAAAACATTCGATGCGCCGCGCCGTGCTGGCCAGTTACGATAATTTCGCGCTGGCGAATTTCGCGACTGCTCGTTTTCCTGCCTGCGCGTACAGGCCATCTCAAAAACCATGGGAAAATCCAACGGAAAATCGATACAGATTCTTACAACTCCCCAATCCATAAAATTAAGGGGGGTTTCTTGTGTAACGGCGGCTGCGAAAACCAAGTGATTTTTAAGAAGTTCTGGGGATGTAAACAGTCTTGAACTACAATAGTGGGCTGAACTGTACTTTAGAGGACCAAAAATTTTCAAGTTTTCTGTATGCGATGCTACACATTTTGACAAGAAAATGATAGACGTGTAAGTTTTAGTACACGAAATTCAAGTTTTGGTTACCGGAGTTCAATCATTGAAAAGTTATACACGTGTAAACAAAAGCAATTTTAAGCGTTTTTGACCGGTTAGAGTGCATGCGCTGCCCTGGATAGATGGTGGGTGTTCAGCGCATCGGCTAAGTAGTACTGAGCGGTATAGTCGAAGTTGGTTTGGACTTAGTTACAAGTGCTCAACTTTACACGCGTATAACTTCTGAACCAGTGAACTCCTGGCAATAAGACTTTCATTTTCGGCGTTTTCTCGTCGAAATCTATGGGACTGCGTAAAAAAGAGTTAAAAAAAATTGGTCCTCCAAAGTACAGTTTAACCCAATACTGTGTTTTCTCTAGGTCGATTCTTCTTCTTTATTAAACGAATAAATTTTTTAAAATTAACCCAAATGACTTGACCTTCTATGAGATGTTGGAAGGATTAGTTAACTAGATAATGTGTAAAATCTTTTTTTTTTATTGATTGTTTACTTTCCTATGCGTGCCTATCAGTCAAATTTATAACATACCCTTTGGGACTTGGCTAGAGGACGCGCGGTGTGAATGTTGGGGAATGTGTGAGGAAAGAATTCCTAGCGAAATAAAGGTAATAGAAGTAAATGATTAAGGTAAAGCAAAGTGAGAACATAAGTGGATAGAACGTTGGAGTAGGGGCTAGAAGAAGAAATAGATAAAACAGAAGGACAGAAGGCTGGTAGCTCGGAGAGTAGTAAAAGTGAAGTTAGGTGGCAACGTGGTAAAATAGGTCAAATAATACACAGTATGTACAAGTAAAGAAAGTATAACATAACCTTTTTGAATCTAAGTAAATTATATACATACACACATGATTGGTCTGTTTTTCGTTAATAACTCTTTAACAAAGCCGAGGCGAAAATTTTCGTTAAGGAAGAAATTATTTACTTCGAATGACCACAGGAACCACCTCTTTCAAGTTTTTCCGCCATTTTTGAGACACCCTGTAGTACTTGAGATATCATTCAAGTATTGCAAACTTCGTGTGCTCAGTTTAATAACTGTGACACAGCCTTAAAACGGCTGAGGCCGTTACCCCCAACATCCTGTAGGAGCACTCTAGTCGGCGGATGATGCTCGAAGACCTCCAACAAGCTTGCCTTTCCCGTCGCCTGCTCCGGGCAGCTATCACCTTCAAGAACTTCGGCCGGCGCGGCGGTAAGCTCTAAGTTCGTAAATTCAACTCTTTGGTGGGCCCACGTCATCGAGGCACCGAGCTCGCCATCAACCTTGATTTTTAGAGGTCGGATCGATCCTTGCGACCGGGTGGTTGCAGATCAGACGTCGAACCCACCTGGCACAGGTTCTCTACCCGATGCGACTTGGTGATTTTATCAGCGATGCATGTCACAAATTTCTAGGCTTCGGCTCGTTGCATGCATGCCCACGTACGGGCACTCAACGAGGACCGTGTACGAGCGGCACGGCGCACGACACATACACGCTCGGCACACTGGCAAACTCGCGCGTGCTTCGACACCGTCTGCTATATGGCAGACGAGCATTTCGTGATTTAATTAATTAGTGCGAATTAATCCCAATTAGCGAATCTTGTCTGACGACTGTGAGATGAGTGGGTCCTCCCCGTTATGCGCCAACGGCGTGCAGCTGCTGCGACACGGACACACGCGACAACGCTGGCTCCCGTAACTTCGCCATGTTCTTCGATCACTTCCTTTTTTTACGATGTTGTCCGACTACTATACCATGCTAGGCTTCGGAAATGAAGATTATAGTGCTCTAAGGATCGTCATAATAATCCTAGCAAAATCGTGCTTGAAGAAATGTCATAGTAGTCCTCGCAGAATTACGATTTTGAAGTCGATGGTGGCAGAGGATGAAAACAGTTATGATATCGATTCCGGTTCTTGAAACAGTTACGAGAACCGAAAAAATGTAATAACTGTTATGAGAATATCGGTTCTCGCTTATATCGGTTACGGTTACGGTTCTTGAGAACCGACATTATAACGGTTCTATAACTGTTATTTTTAGGTTCTGGATTTCGGTTTCGGTTTCGGTTCTTCAGACTTCAGTACCTATAATATGTCCTGTATCGGTCTCATATCGGTTTTGCTGTTCTACAACTGATATTTTTCAGTTTCGTATAGGTAATACAGGGTGTCTCAAAATTGTGTCCTTCAACATCCGGAAATGGGAGGTTCCCGAGATCATTTGAAGCGACATTTTCCTTTGCAAAAATGGCGTCCGCTGCTTTGTTTAAGAGTTATTAACAAAAAACACCGACCAACGGCTACGCCACGCTAAAGGGGACATGTGGCCGAGTCGGACTCCGTTCGCTGTAGCCAATTATTTACTTTGTCACTGAACTGTCGCCGAAAGTCATTGTGATTCTGCGAAAAAGTTGCAGTTTCCTAGAATAAAGATTTTAGACTGAAATGTGTATTTAATATCAGAGTTGCTAAAAAGAGCCATAGATGTTTGAACATACATCGTTATGATTAATAATGCCAATATAATTCGGCCGGCGACGCAAAATATTGCCACGGTCGGATCGAAAAGTTGAATTATAATTATAGAACCATCAGTCAAAGTATCGTGCAGTGAAATCAACATGAAATGGACAATTTCCCGAGCAGATGAATTCTTGACTGCAGAACAGGCAAACAGAAACATTCGGCCGCTGTTCGTGCTAATTAATAATTTCTGGACCAATTGAAGTCTTCATTACGCGCTGCCAAAATTGGAGAAATAATTAAACTGCACATCCAAATAAATTATTAATTACATTTGCTCGTTTCGACTCGAACAAACATGTGCTCTGAAATTCTAAAAAGTAATCTTTGCGAACAGTTTCTCGTTTAATTCTCTAATTATTTTTCTGTCAGATTGATGCACAGGGAGAACTAATTATTACTCTTTCTCCGCTCGTATTCGAACAGCATTTTACTTGATATGAAACGCAGTAATTCGAAAGTAATTGAACGGGATGAGCTTCAAAGAAATTTCTGATGCAGCTTCATTTCCTGTGAATAGAGATTCCCGCATGCATTATGGCGGGGGCTCGTATGCGAGCAGTTTTTGTAGCTTAAAACTAATCGATACTCACTTTTGTAAACAGTTTGTTTTTCCTCCTCGCTAATTAATAGACTCTGATCCCGCGCAAATTCGTGGGTGGGCCGCAGCTCCCCGTATAAACTAGTCTATCAGAACCAGCCCCGGGAAAGTTTGTTTCATCCATTGAGGGATTTATTAACTTAAAAGTGAAGCAAAAACTTCACTAATTACGGCGCTCCCATCGCATTGTGTTTCACATACGCTTTGAAAACATAATACCAAATTCTGTTAATGATATTCTACCCAAATTTCAAAGTTTGCCCTTTATGTAGTTTCGTAACACACCGTTGGTATCCAGGAATTAATTAATGTTCTAGTGGGAATTAAAATAATCATTGTTACTTCAATGAGAGAATGTTACACATTATCTTCCCGTGGCGGTGATGTCAATGGTCATTAGTCGGCTACGGCAAAATGCGTTAATATTTGATAAAATAGTTATGCAATTAAGGTCGGTAACAATGGCCGAGGCAATTATCGGATTTGATCGATTCTTCGTACAATGTTCGACATTGCTCGTGAAAATTGTAACATTGTCGTTATCGTTATAATGGGAATGTTTGTTGTGTTATTATGTGTATTCATATTAAGATTCAAAATCGAAATAAAAACACAATGACCCTTCATCTTGTCACTTTTGTTTGACAATCTTATGAATTGTTATGGTGGATCTATCTATAGTTTCCTAGAAAAATAACAACTTATGTTTTGCACGTTAACAGCCATGTTCATTATCCACAAGCGGAAGAAAACATTGTTTCAATGTTAACAATGAATATATTGTTTTATTAAAAACATTGTTTTTTATTACTTCAAGAAATACTACACTATCCATGCAAATTTTGAGAGAATTGCTTTTACAGATTCATAGAAAAATAATGCAACATGCATTGCTTATTAACAGTCATATCCAACATCAATCCTTACACAGAAATATAATTTTTGCTGCAGCACTAAATAAGTTTCATCATCAAACAAAATTATGTTCCAATACCCCAACAACACGACAACGTACCATAAAAATGTCGAAAGAATTGGATCTAGAATTTCGCACAAAGAAATTGCACCTTTGTTGTCTGTTAAGAGAAGTATCGAGCGACAACCCGCCGTAGAAATATAATATTTGCTGCGATAATAAATACATTTCTCCGTAAAAAAAATTATGTTCTATCACCCCAACAATACCACAATTTGCTATAAAAATTTCGAAAGAAATGGATCTATACCTCCGCACAAAAAAATTGCACGTACGTTGTGTGTTAAGAGACGTATCGAGCGGCAACACGCCGTAGAAATATAATTTTTGCCATAATAATACATTTCTCCGTCAAAAAGAACTATGTCCTATTACCCCAAGAACACCACAACGTATCACATGTGTTTTAAACACAAACTTTATTTTCACCCGTTTTACAATATTTCTTCACGTCAATTCAATGTGAAGGCAGGAAGGAAACAACCGCACGCAATGTTCGCTTCCCGACATTTAACCCTTAGCACTCGAATGGCGACTCTGAGGCGCCACTAAAAATTGCTATACCATTTTTCAAAATATTGTTTGCATTATTAAATTTTTTTTATTTTGTAAATTACTAAATATTCACGTATTGTACGAGGTATTATATACAGTTTCGTATGCGGAACATGGAAAAAATCATGAGGAATGCAAATATTCTAGGTTGAAAGAAATGTTTGGATTTTTAATTAAAATCACTCCGAGTGCAAAGGGTTATATTTATTCCCCTACCCTTATCATCTATCTGAGATCCGTGGAAAATGTCTAGAGCCGTTTCTTATTGTTTACTTTAACCGACATCCCAGGTAGATGATAAGGGTAGGGGAAAGCGAAACCCTAGGCTCGTCTTTGCATGCCACCACATGCCTATTGACTTTCGCTAGACGGTTATTGTACTTTGTGTACAATCAAGCTAATTACCACGTTACCACGTTTTTATTAGCTCGCTTTCTTGTTTATTTGTTCGGTACAAATCTTGCAATTGATTTTAAACTAACTTCCCGATGAGCTAGTTGAACTAGCCATTTAAAAATCAACAATAAACTTATTAATAATTAATTTTGAAAAACACTTGAAATTGCTTATGTTTACAAAGTATGTGTAACCACTGATTTGCCATCTAGCGCATACGCTCAGTACTATTTAGCCGATCCCGCAAATATACCATGCTATCTAACACATGCGCTGAACACTCACGATCTATCCAGCGCATGCGCCGACAGACCTACCTACCTCTGCCACTCAACGAATATCCAATATGGCGACGCTCTAACCTGTTAAAAACGCATAAAACTGCTCATCTTTACACGCGTATAACTTATAAACCAGTGAATTCCTAACAACCATACACACATTTTCGGAATGTCTTCATCGATATCTACAGGATCACATAAAAAAAAGTTAAGAACACGGAGTTCTCCAAAACGCAGTCGAGCCCACCTTTCGGTTTCTCCGTGCTCGCTAGAAACCTTCATGTGAGAAATTCTGCAAATCGAGGTCTTTTTTTGCGGCCTACACATCGTGTCTACCTTTACACGCTATTGGCTTGAATGCAACAAACGCCATCACGTAGTCGCCAGTGTCTAACGGGATTCCAGTGCATTTCTTTATACTATACACGATTTCGTATCAATAAACTAGCCGTAGCCATTTTCTCCTAATCCCTTACAATATTTCATTTTTCCTGTTCCGCTTTAACTTCGCATACCTGAGTCTACCGCGCGAGAAAACAGAAATGCATTTCTATCCATAACAAACACGCTGCAACAAGCAACACCTCAGCTCAAGCAAACTTCGGTAAAAATGAGTGTATGGAAATAATTATTGTAACAGTCGAAACTCGATCCACATTCTATCGTAATTACAGTGTGTCCCCTATCGATCATTTTCTACCATTCTCGTCTTTCGCGGGGATCGATATCGAAGACAAAAGCGAGAAAGCAGACATCAGGCACAATCAACGCGGATGGAAGATGGGCTCCGTTGGCCCCGGGTAAGACGAGGGCTATCGTTGCGCAAGGGATGGATCCTCTATCTCCCTCCCTCCCTCTCTCTCTATCTCTCTCTCTCTCTCGCTCTCTCTGTCGGTGGTGTATCGTGGAATTAATTAAAATCGTTAGTAATATCCTCCCAATTCGACGTGTTCCGGCCGTTATTATATCGTCCCGGGGATACGGGGAACCGCGAAACTGAGCGCGGGGGGCACAGAGGATCGATAGTCCTATATAATGTCGCATCGAATAATCGTAATTGATGCGCACGCATGGTAACTATTAAATTTGCGCGCTGCGTAAATTCGCTATGAAACATGATACAGAGCCGATGGGTACTTAGCCGAAACTACATTAGCTACACGGATGCGTACTACTGCGTACATCGCTGCCAAATAATACGTTCGAGCGATTAACTACGCGATACCTTACCGTTGATCAGCTGCTCCTCGTGACAGACCTGCAGACCTCGGTGCGTTTCAGAGAAAAAGCATTGAAACCGATAATTCAAATACTACCACTAGATATTGACAAAAAATATTGATTGCTTTATTATTAATCGGTTGCGCTGCGATTTATTGTACGATCTCAGTGACTCTTTATATTAACACATTCGCTGTCAGTCTCACACATATGTGACCACCACGATTTTGTAAAGAAAATGAAATTAATTTTATACGTGTTGTTATTTAAAATTATAACCCATTGCATGATATGTGAAGAATTTATAATTTTTCTATGATAGTATATTGTTTTTTAGATTTTAGAAAAGGATACACTGAATTTAATAGGGAACATGTTATACAGTTTCTTTGTTAGTGGGGAAAGGAAATTTGCATTTATTGTGTGTCCATATTTAGTTAAATATGAAATAATAAAGTATCTATCACTGCGTGAAAATTATAAAGTAATTAAAGTAGCATGACAAAGCATTAGAACTGTTGGAATGTACACCGAAATACACGAGTGCTGCGAAAAGAGGAAGGTCTTTGTTGACCTGTGTTTTATTGCACTTCGAGTGCCGCAATTTTTATTGCAAATCGAAATATTATTAAAACCGATGATTGGACATCTTAATATGCACAGAGTTTCCTTATCGCTGATTTGACCGCAGACTTGCCCCAACTTCAACTTCAAGTACCCGAATATGGCAAACTTTCGGAACCCCGACTCGACCCCTACTCGATTACCTTTTCGAGTAACCGAAATCGCGGGTACCCGAAGTTTTTAAACTTTCGGGTTCCTGATCCAACCCGACTCGATCATTGTCCGACTCGACCCAAGGCTCGGGTACCCGAAATTTCGAGTACCCGCACACCCATGTTCTTCCCATTTGAACAAGGTGTATTCCATGTGTTCAATTAAATGAACTAACATTTATTAACTCCTTCCCATGCCATTTAGCTCGACGAAACGTGGGCCCAAGCGGTAGGCATCGACGCGCGCTAAACAGACCAGACTGATGCTTGTAAACAGTCGCAATACGAACTACAAACTATTGGTGTATTTTTTACTTTTTGCCAAAATCATGATTCTTGTGTCGTACTTTCCTCTTCACTACTCTCATCTACAACCATACGCCTTATACGCTTTACGACTGGCACAAACGCGTCGCTATCAGAGGATTCGATATCACTGCCTTCATTTAACATTTTTGTATCTTGCATTTTGAAGGGGTTTCTTAAATTTCAATAATTGAAATGCTTCGTAACGGCAACGATAAGAATTGTGACTAACTGTCATGAGGTACTGATAGGAACTAACATTCAGTCACGATCGTAACGGTCAAAAAATCAGTCCGCGAACTCGGCTTGTTATGTTCACGTTTGGCCCAAGTATCTGGTCGCGAGTCTGACTCGCGATATTCGTGTTTGGTCCAAGTATCTGTTCGCGAGTCTGACTCGCGATATTCATGTTTGGGTCAAAATTTTCATCGCGAGTCTGACTCGCTAAAGTACGGGAAGGGGTTAAAAGGGTAGTCACATTCGTTCTCTCAATACATACGTAACCAACAAGAACACTTTCTAATACTTCTGACATCATTAAACAATGTTCTAATTGTGTGGGAACGATTAAACCTTCCCTTAACCCAGTGCCTAATTTGTTCGTTCTGTATATTATAAGAAGCAAACATATTCGGCAGGTGTGTGCGGGTACCCAAGCCTCGAGTCGAGTCGAACAATGATCGAGTCGGGTTGGGTCGGGATCCTGAAAGTTTACAAACTTCGGGTACCTGAAAAGGTAATCGGGTCGGGTCGAGTCGGGGTCCCAAACGTTTGCAATATTCAGTAAACTGTTTACTAAGCAGTGTTTATCACAAATCGAAATATTACTACAACCGATGATTGGACATCTTAATATGTATGCACAGAGTTATTTATCGCTGATTTGACCACAGACTTGCCCTAACTTTAACTTCGAGTACCCGAATATTGCAAACTTCCGGGAGCCCGACTCGACCCGACCCGAGCCCGAACAAATTTCCCGACCGGACCCAAACCCGAAATTTCGAGTAGTCGCACACCCCTAATATTCAGTTTTATATTAATATTTTCTTTAATAGCCATTCAGTATCACGGGTTTTACCATTGCATTTGTCTTTATCGTAAATGAAAATATTTTCCTTGTTGAGAATATATGTAATCATAATGATAGACACTTGATTTGTTTGATCGAATCATTTTTACCTGGGGGGAGTACAATAAAAAACGTAATTTTGTTTTTATGAATACAAAATCATTGTTAGGGCTATGTATATTTTCGTGATAGTATAAACAGGATATTTTTCAAGCATACCATTCGGAACAAATTCGATTTGACAATAATCATAAAAATGAATGTTGTAGATTTTAATACACCCTTGCTAACTGCACAGTGTTTGATTTGGGGTTTTAGGTATTTTTATTTAATAATTTCTAAACGAAGTTTATACTATTGTACGTACTTTGTTCACTTTGTAAATACATCTTGTAACATATCATCTTTCTAACGTTTTCACATTATTAGCTAATACATTCACATTTTTGACTGACAAATATAAAAAACATGAAATTTTGTCAGGAATATAAAATCATTGTTAGAGCTATGTATATTTTCGTGAAAGTACTCATATAAATAGCAAATTTGTTAAGCATACCGTTCCGAAGCAATTCGATCTGCGCTCAGTGTTCGACGTTTTACCAACAATTGTTTAATCAAAAATCGCTCCGCTCGAAAACCGATGCCGTCACCGGTCTTTCGTTTTTGGAATGCAAACCTCGGGAACACTCTCGGTATTGTCCATCACGCTTTCTCCCCCGTTTAACTTTGACATACGAACAGAAAGTTGACGTTCCGCGGTGGTCGGGTTTTGCGTGCTCCGATTTCCAGAGTAATCGCGTTTCAACGTCACTCCGAAATAAATTCAAACACGTGCGGAATCCTTGTTGGGAAAGTAAACTGTTTCCACTCCTCAGCGATATATAGTATTTCGTACAGTTATAATTAATACCGGGCTTGGTCAATTCAAACATAATTCCCTCGGAAACATGGCGTTACGCGCGCCTGCGATAATTAATACCATCTGATTAAAAGCCACGAAATGATGATAGGAAATTCCGAGTTTCGCGAACGACCATGCTCCGTGGAGCCGTTGTCCCCAGATCATCTCTCGAACACGAGACCTTTGTTTAATAGAGAATCTAATGAACAGTTCCTTCGTTAGCAATTATTTCGAGAAAAAGGAAATAAAACTGCAGAATTTTATACAAACTGTGACTCACATCAATATTCGGACATTCTTAAAAAGACGATACTTCGTTTGATATTGGAACCTACGACTTGGATTTTTTTTATTGATAAATTAGAATAATTAGTGTGCTACTTCTTGCAAAAAAAATTTGAAAAAATTGCAATTGGTCAGAATTGCAGATGAAATACATATTGATACATAATTATTAGAATTATTTTGTGAATAAAAACATATCTACAGTATTCCCTCTGCGAGTGTCGCAAAGGTTTATGCCGTGAATGTCGAAATTTTATCCCCACCACTGTGGGGATTCCCTTGTGAAACAAGCGATTGAAATATCAGACTTCACATTTATGATAGAGACACGAATTCTGTAAATGTCAAGTCCGATACTTTAATCGCTCGTTACACAAGTACTTATGATCGTAATTATATCGTGTTTGGTGTCTCTTTAATGAGTAAAACGATACGAATACGATGGTAAAGGGTTCATTGACGAAAAAAAAAAATAAGGATGAGATGGCACGAGACCTTTGATGTTTGCCGAACGCTCGAACCTCAGCCTGTCTTTTTTTGCAATCGCTATCCTTCTCCACGTTTGGCACAGTACAAGGAATGTAGTCCCTATTCAATGTATGTCGCGCGGCATACGCGAAGCTACGACTCTTTCGGAGAGAAGACTGTTTTTCGCTGCTGTTTCCTGCAATTGATACAATTTCTATTTCGCATAAAGACCCACTGTCTAATCCATCGATTGTACAGTTACCAAACTAATCGAGCGTCCGAGGATTGAATCAGTACCACACAGTTTTGTCTAATTATACTTGGGTCAAACCGAACAAAGTCTTAAGCGTTCGCTGTACACTATACATCCCATAAAAGGGGATAACGTTTCACAACGTTGAAAAGAGAGTCGAGGGGTTGACACAAACGAAAAAGGCAGAAAAACTTTCACGGTTTTTATAGATAAATGAAAACCGAATCTACAGGCCGTTCGGTTTGAATGAAGGCGGTAGAATAAGAAGAAGGGTGGATTCGGCGAAGCCCCGGGTGGAAATAACGACGGAAAATGACTCGCAGATGTTGAACCTGGTGCTCGGCGCGAGTAGTAAGGGGCGCTTTATTCGCAGATTGCGCTAGTTAAAAACTGTCGCCAGAAATAACAGTAACACGCGGCGAGTTGTATTCGTTTCGTTCGGCCGGCGGCGGGCCCGGAGTTAAATTTGTAAGATGCCCCTTTATCCCTCTTTTAGTAACCTGTTGACCGAGGCATTCGGCGAGAGGAAAGAATCCTCTCCCTCTCTCTTTCTCTTTCGCTTTCTGCTAATTCTGAGTCCTTCTTACCGTCGTTTGTAACTTTCCCCGCGTGAACACGCAAGCTCCGACTGAACCAATAAAATTCCCGACCCGCCGCAGGAATTTTCAACAAACCTCGAACAAACTTCGACTTTTTGAATTTTTTACTCCATGCATCTGATCGAAAGGTAACACGCAAACGGACGACTGTATGGTAAAAATAATTATTTAAATAAAAATAAATTTTTTAAAATACCACGTTTTTATAACGGTCTAAAAAGTATAAAATAATAATAAATAAAAAAAACGGACTAAAAAGTATAAAATAATATAAAAAAAATAAAAATAAAATAGACTAAAAAGTATAAAATAATTTTTAAAAAACGTACTAGAAAGTATAAAATAATTTGAAAATAAACACAAAAATTTGAAATTGTGAATTTTGAATAGCTGTGAAAATACTTGTAAGATTTAAAACGAAAAACGTGGTGCGCAAGATAATAGTAAGGAGTGTAGGGAGTAGCAGCCGTTGAGAAAACTCACACAACAGTTTATATCATTTGCGGAGTAATAAAATTTTTAGTGATTCAGGTGAACTATTCATGCATCAATTATCTATTGCATACGCCCCACGTTTTTCGTTTTAAATCTTACAAGTATTTTCACAGCTATTCAAAATTCACAATTTCAAATTTTTGTTTTTATTTTCAAATTATTTTATACTTTTTAGTTCGTTTTTTAAAAATTATTTTATACATTTTAGTCCATTTAATTTGTATTTTTTTCAAATTAGTTCATTCTTTTTAGTCCGCTTTTTATTTATTATTATTTTATACTTTTTAGACCGTTTTAAAAACGTGGTATTTTTAAAAATTTATTTTATTTAAATAATTATTTTCTGCTTTTTAATCTTGTGTGTGTGAAATTTTTCAATCGATTTTATAAGCAATAACTTCACTTAGTTTATAATAAATATGTAACTACTACTAAAAAAAATTCAGTCTAACGTTTTACTAATATTCTCAAAGTATCAGTTGACTAAAACTGATACAGTTCAATTTTTAAACATATTCAAATGGATGGCTGCGTTGATGATATAATACTTTCAACAAATTTTGTAACTTTTTCAAGAAAATATTTAACGCAAAATATGCAATGACATACCGGTGATTTGGCGGCTTCCTTGTGAAAATCATTATTAACGAACTGCTCCTTTTTTTTGTAGACATTATTTCTGAGACTTTCAAACACAGATTTTTGTTAATTTCTAATCTCGTACACGATATTGTTATTACCTATATCATACATGCTCCCCAACGTCAAAAGGCTTCCTCTCCTACTTCTTGCACGTATATTTCAATCGACTTTAAACATTTCGATGAAATTATAACAGAAAGGTGTAACAGTTCTTTCACTTGGTAAACAAAGCGATGATGTACTACCGATCATCTATCATATACTGAGCTCCGTCGGGGCGAAGTGGGTTCGTAGAGTGGGGACGAGTCAGAGTGCGTACGCATAGTAAAGTAGAGAGCGTTGTCGCGCGGAGTGGGGATCGCTGAACGCGATGACCGCGGTGTAACGGTAATAACGGTAAAAATATTTAATTGTTATTTCTCTTAAACGGATAGACTTTTTAAAAAATTTGTTTTTTGAATACTGCATTGTCATCCAATTCTGAGCTACGTTTCCAATTTCAAGTCTCTAGCTCATCGGGAAATTAGTTTAAAATCAATTGCAAGATTTGTACCGAACAAACAAACAAACAAACAAGCAAACAAGAAAGCGAGAAAATAAAAACGTGGTAAAAACAACCGCACGGTGTACACGGAATATTAATTCATTTATACATTTCTGACGGGTTTCTTGTTTTGTTAAGTTTACACATCCTCTGCCTCCATGGTGAATTTATAGAAAATTTTAATAAAGCCTCCGGTTTTGAGTTTGTTTTTTTATTGTGTACACTGACTCACAATAATATTCGGACACTGTCTTAAGATTGGTCCAAACTATGAATTTTTTGGAGAAGTTTGAAGGATTAATTTACTATGTGACATGAGTAAAATTTTTTGAAAAAGTTGTAATGAGTCAAAGTTGTAATTTACAACTTTTTCATCTGGGCTTGGATTAATAATTTAAAAACTGCATTTGGTGGACACGTCTCAGTCATATTTTATATTCTAAAATTTCATCGAAATTGGTTGATGCAAAAAAAAAGCGACAGGCATTGAAAGATTTAAGAATCTTCAGATTTAATGCGAAAAAAACGACGGCATTGAAAGATTTAAGAATCTTCAGATTTATTACAATTAGGGATTGAAAATCGTGAAAATCTACGATTTGCAGCTCATTGCAACGTTGACTGATTTCGATGAAATTTCCAGAATGTATATACAGTATTTAATCGTTAAAAGTCGCAACCACGGGTCCGGCCGGCGACACTTCGTGTTCAAGTATGCTATTCTTTAACTTGTGCCGAATGTAGAAAATCTCTTTCGTTCCCATACGCTGTCCTTCCTTGCGCCCGAAACTTTCATCGTCCATTACACAAGTAAATATGTTGATGAAAGTTCCATAAAAAAATAATAACAAATAAAGAAGTTTTGTCATTGGATTAGTAGTGGTCTCACCGATATACTCGATCCGTATTATGTTACACTTCTCGGCGACAGCGGCCTCTCGAGGTTCACGGCCCCTCACGGGGTATACCCCCGCGGAAGTGGGGATTGTTTTGCGACATTTCTTGTTCAGAATTTGGCGACTTTTAACGATTAAATACTGTAGTTGATACAAATCTACAAAACGAATTTTTTATCAAGTTTGCCCTATCTTAAAAAATGTATCGTCCTTTTAAAAAGGACGTTCGTATATTCCACCTGTACTTTGTAGATTTCCTTCATTTCATTTTAAGACAATTATTGAGTATGGTGCTATGCTATAATATTATCATTACTATTATGTGTATGAGGCAGTACATACTCAATGTACTGCTATATTATTATTATTGTGCAGGAGGCTGTACATACTCAATGTACTGCTATATTATTATTATTGTGTAGGGGGCTGTACAATTCACCATGCACAATGATGTATCATTATTATTATGTATAGTGTGGGTATACATAGTGTGCAATTCACTATGTATAAACTTGGATCATGAATGAATTATGTACCCTTTTTTACCAGGCGAGGGTAAATCTTCCATGTTCAACAATTTAAGGATATTTAACACTAAGATAATTTTCAGCGTTTGTAATTGTTTTATATTGGTTAACAGATCCGAACATGAATTGTCTTATTGTAATATTTCAATATATAACACAAATATATTAAATACTGAATAAGATAAACTATGAGTTTACTTTATCCGGAATTAAAAAGGCACTCAAAAACTTAACACATTTTCTACTGGCGATTATTTCGTAATTTCTTAAAGTCGATGGTCCATGGCTAAAGATTTTTTAATGGATCCTTCAACAACAATAGTAATTCCAATAGTAAAACCAACAACTCACCCCCCAATAATGTAATCTAATAATTTTGTTTCTGATCATTATATAAAACATGATTTTCAAGCTTCTTTTTGGTAGATCACAATTATTGAAAAGCCTATCAATAGACTACCGGTAATTAACAATATTTAAATTCTTGTGGAAGTAAATCCCTATAATTAATCCCGCAATAATTTCTGATACAGCGAAAGATGGAATAAAAATCAAATAAAATTTGGTTACTACTAGACCAATACGAAACAGTATCTGCGATTCAGTTATAATAATTTTGTAACATATCGAGCCTCCTGTATTTATTAAGAAGCATCACCACACACCGTTACGCGAATTAATAATTTCGAAATGTTATTAAGAATGTCAATAAAGAAACACCGACGCGACGCCACACGTGCACATTTTTCGCAGCAGTTCTCTCCCGGTTTGATAAACTTTCTAATTATGAAACTTCAGAGGCTGGACTGTATCAACGTCGTCAGATCAAAGCGATACTCGGGATTGCGTTGTAAAAGTTCTAACCCTTGGACAGTTTCGTGGCTACTAAATAACGAAACCTGTGGTCTGTTCAGATTCGAATTTTTTAATTTTACTCTGGAATTTATACATTTTATTTGATTACTTCCTGATTGTATCGGCTGATTCTTGAATTATTATTATCATTTATTCATCATTATTACTAATATTCCATGATTTACTACAGTGAACACATTGATGATCAAAATGGACCCCGCGAAGAACAAATTTTGTTTAATTCGAAGCTGATTATATTTAATAATTATTTTCTGGACATTACAAATGGCAATAATGGGAACAAAAATATTAGAAAACTGGATTTCTACAACCATTTTGAAAAGTATGTCGTAAGCACGTTTAAAATTGACTTTACTTCAACGCTGAATACAATTAAGAATTACAAATAGCAATAATGGGAAGAAAAATATTAAAAATCTAGGTTCTTAAAATCATTTCGTAAATTTGTGTGTTGTAAGTGCTTCTAAAATTGCCTTTACTCGAACGTTAAATACATTTAATAATTATTTTCTGAATTTTACAAATGGCAATAATGGGAACGAAAATATTGGAAAACTATTTTCAACTGAAGCTTCAATTTTTGAATCCATAAATTCTAAATCTTGTAAATTTCAACACAATGAAAAAAATAAAAAAAGAAACTTTAATGTAGTGTTCTTTTTTATTCAGAATTCATTAAATTCCATAATGAGACAGACCAATATTTCTGAAATGTTATTTTTCACCAACATATCGCCAACATATTCGTTTTAACCATACGCTTCGTTAACGATCTCCACAGTTACAATATTATAACGAACACCCCATACACTCTCTAATGAAACATTTACAAAAAACGAGAAAAACTCATTCACATGCTGGACGCAACATCACGCATCTCGGCTTTAACAGAAAACGTGAAATTAATTTCCCTTCGCAAACTATAAAATATTGGTCGTCGGAAATATACTGACTCCCATTAATATTCGGATACTCTTCAAAGGAGGATAACTTTTTAAAAATTAGAAAAGAGTTGAATCTTTTTGAATAGTGAAAAAGATTAGTTTACTAAATAATGTGAAAAAGGAATCTTGAAAAAGTTACAAGAATTAGTTTACTAACTAATGTGAACATAAAAATTTCTTAAAATTTCTATTGATCAGAACTACGAAGAAAAAAGTGAAGATCGCGATTTTTAACTTTTTTATCTGAACTTACAATGTCAATTTAAAACATTAATATTCTGTCGAAATCGGTTGACGCATAGAAAAGCTATAGGCATTAAAATATTTTGAGCTTACGATTGATCTAAATCACAATTTCTCACAATTTTTACGATTTTTAATCATTGTGAAAACGTATTTGTAAAACTTTGTGCATACGTATATATAACTTACTTAGGTCCACAAACAGTATGTTTTAATTTTTCATTGTAGTCAAAGATAAAGTTAAAAATTGTAACCTTTATCTTTTTTCTTCACAATTTCGTCCAATAACAGTTTTTAAATAATTTCTTTGCAAATTCTTTATTAAACTAATCCTTCAAGAATCTAAAAAAGACTCGAGCAGTTCGATGAAATTATAAAAAAAATTATTTCTTTTTAAACGTTGTGGCAATACTTTTTTTACGCACTGTGGATATAATGAGAATTACTATATGAGCCGTTTATTTTTAAAGTGGCCTAAGTCCAATGAATTATTGATAATGTCCGAAAGTGCGGATTTTCAAATGTCCAAAGGCAGTGATGAAGGTAATTTTAATCAATTAGTATTTAACAAGTTAACTTCATTTTTTTGACAGTTGCTTTAGTTGAATAATCAGTACGTTTAATTAATGCAGTGAAAAAAAAAATTCACGCAATACACACTTACAATTGAATATAAAACTTAATATATTAAATCATATAAATTATTACACTAGTGGGGAAGAATAAAACAACAAGACCATTTAATTCAGATATAGTGAACACGAAATCGTAACTAATGATTTTAACAAAAAAGTTCGAAAATATTGTATTGACACCGCTTTATAAAAATATAAGACGAATTGAAACAGCGAAATACAAGGACATGATGGACTTACTACGATACATACCACCGGTGCACCACGACATCCCTCCCGCATACACAAAATGTAGATGAGCAGTAAATTCTTATGTAACTTATGTAGTTAACAAATTTCCCAAATTGCATAAATTGTATTTTTGAAGTGTTGTAAAGAAGTATAAAATAAATTGAGTATTGTTTTTTCTATTTGAAGCATTTTAAATTATGTCGAATAGACTTGGGCTCTTTCAAATTTCATAACGAATCTGGTTGTTAACTTTGAAAGTGGCTTAACTCCATTTTTGGTAATAAAACACATATTCTTCACTTAATAATTGTTATTATTGTAATAGGAATTGTACATTTAACTCTTTTAGATACACTTAAGCAGTATGACACATTGGTATTCTATACGTACAGTCACTCCCATTAATATTCGTACACTCTTAAAAAGACGATAACTTGTTTAATATTGGACCATACAACTTGGACTTTTTTGAGAAGTTAGAATAATTAGTTTACTACATGACGTGAAAAAGAAATTTTAAAACAATTGCAATTGATCGGTACTGTAGAGAAAATACTAAAAGTTGTGTTTTACAATTTTTTTATGTGGCTTATATTGAAAATTTAAAACATTCATTTTATAGATCTGTATCAATTGTATACATTTTCAAATTTTCATCCAATTTGGATTACGTGGAAAACAGCGACATCATCGAATGACGTAAGAATAATTCGATTGATTACAGTTTAAGGCCCAAAATTGTGAAAAGCTGCAATTTTTACCATCTTTAAACAGTTGTAGCTCATTGCACCGTTTGCCGATTTTGGTGAAATATTCAGAGTGTATACAGTTGACACAGATCTACAAAACGTATTTGTTGAATTTTCAATATGGACACACATAAAACAGTTATAAATAACAACTTTTAGTATTTTCTTTGTAATTCCGACCAATTACAATTTTTTCAAACTTTCTGTTTTTCAATGTGTAGTAAACTAATTGTTCCAACTTCTAAAAAAAAAAATCCAAGTCACATGATCCAATATTAAAAACGTAATCGCCTTTTAGAGTGTACGAATATTAATGGGAGTGACTGTATATTTTTAATTTTATTGAAAAGCAAACTCTTAAATATCTCAATTTAAGTGTAAATGGACTTAAGTCACTTTGAAAATAGACGGCTCATATACAAAAATGAGGATAGCAACGAACGGTCCAGTGATCACAAATCCTAGGAGAACGGTTCCGCCGAGGGTTTCGCGAATTTGCGAGTTGGTGGCAGCACTGGATGACGAGTTCTTTCGCGTTAGGGCGTCGCTTGTAGAAAAAGGCACAGCTCTAGAGGCGATCTAAATTTAAGTTTCAGATTTATACGCCTTACTCGCCGGCCATTGACTTTCCTCGGACTCGGCTCTCTTTCAACCCCGCCGCTCGCTTTCCCACCCCCCTCCTACTTTCCGTGCACCCTCAACCACCCCCGGACCACCTACCAACGTCGGATGGTGACTCTAACTCACCATTTTTCCCCTTTATTCTCGCGCCGTCCCGTAGTCGGGGCATAAATCACACGAAACACGAAGTAAAAGATGATATTTCGAATAATAAATCCTGCTCCGTGGCTGCTTCATTATTTTTGTTGCGAGTGGAAGCGCACACGGGTAAAAGCGAGCTGATTTCGCGCGCTGGAACACGTATAAGTGGATTATTTGAAAAGGAATAATGAATACCGGAAATTGTGCCGACTGGGGTACCACCACCGGCCCGAGGATCAGAATGTCGAACCAGCTTCGGCTTTTATGCCGAAATAATGGCGAGCCGAGCGACGATGATGGACGATCACCAAATTGAAAATATGATAAATAGATTCCGCGGAATCAAAGGCCCGGACCCGGAATACATTTCCGAAATCGATCAATACCGTCGTTTTCCGCGCGTTTTGTTTTCGATTGACCATTGCCACTCTTCAATTACCTCGCTGAATGAACTCGAAATCAGCAGAAATGTCTGGATTTGAAAATGTGATCTGACCATTTTCTTGGGGAAGTTAATACGACATTGCAGTTAGCATTTAATTATAATTTTCTGTGACTGCTACTGTTAATTGTTATATTTATATTTTTCCATATTATTATTATATTTATATTCTATTACGTTATTATTATATTAATATTAGACTAATCATTCTATTTTTATCTACAATGCTACTTTTAAAAGTAATGTAAAGACTCAATGTTTACAAGTATAAAATAATGTTGCTCTTTCATTTATACAGGGTCTCTCAAAAATGTTATAAATCCTTAAAATGTACGGTTCCTGAGGTTATTTAAAGCAGCTTTTTCCTTTGCAAAAATAGTCCACTCGGCTTCGTTAAGGGGTTATTAACGAAAAACACGGACCAATCAGAACACCGTAACAGCGGACGGATCCCGGCTCGGCCAATGGTAACGTCCTGCTCCGTGGGACCTGCCGCGAAGCCGGAATCCACCAGCTGTATCGGTGTTCTGATTGGTCTGTATAATTAATAAAAATTCATTAAATCCAACCCTAGAGAATATTTTGCAATGCAACTTAATTATTGAAGTAAGAGTTCCAAAATGCAGCAGCCGTGACTACTTCAAAATGCAATTCCTTCGGTAAACCCATGTGAGAGCACTTGGCCGAATCAAAAACTGAATAAAATGCCTCCTTGAATATTATAAGAGGATTGTAAGTCATAAAAATTATAAATTGAATCTAACTTTAAAGAACCCCACACTAATCATATGGAAAATCTATCCCGGTAAAATCAGTTGGATTTTTCATATGTTATAGCTTATGATCTACTGAAGAAAAGATGTAATGGGCACAAAGCTCAACAATGGACAGTTATCGAGTTATAATAATAATCAGTTATAATAATAGTAATAATAATCAGTCAAGCATAACAAATTCGAGCTGCCGAATACTCAAATCTCGGGAAGTATTTATTTTTTGGAAAAATGTTTGATGCAAAAATAGTAGGGTTTCACAAAATCTGTTAGGCGGTGTCATTATTTTTGAATTTTGAATGTCCTTGAAAAGGTCTGTGAACAGAAATCTTTCACAAAAATCTTTACGTGTCACAGCAGAGATAAGGACCCCACGGTTCGTCACTCCCGTAGTATTTTTTGACTCCAAACTCTCTCTGATGTGTGTGTTTGTGTGCGTGCGTGTGTGTGGATTAATAAAAAAATGATCTTATTATGTATTACCAAACAGTATGGAGACCAAAATGTATGGAATACACTGATATCAATAATATAAATATAGGACGTGGCAATGCCAGAAAGTAATAGCATTCGGCAGCAATAACGCTAGTATGTTACCAACTTCATTTAGGTCGCGCAACTTGAAAATCGAAGGAGTGGGGTGGCGGGAGTGGGGGTTGCGGCAAGCGTGTAAAGTAAATATACTTCCCCAGATTAGAGTATTTGGCAGGTCGAATTTGTCATGTTTGACTGATTATAACTCGATAACTGTCCATTATTGAGCTTTGTACCCATTACACCTTTTGTTCAATAGATCATAAGCTACAACATATGAAATCTGTTTTTACAACTGATTTTACCGGGATAGATTTTCCATATGATTAGTGCGGGATTCTTTCGATTTTCAAAAGTGGATTTACTACTCCAGTTTTTGCGAGCGACGCATGATGGTTAATACAAGTGATAAATGGAAATAAAATCCTGTCTTGGAGAATAGTTCGCGCACAGTGATGCAGCTTAATCATCGAAGTATGAGGTCCGAAATGAACTCCGACTCCACAGCCCTGATATTTTGGATGAATCGTTGGAAGAACGTTTCGCCAAATCAAACATAGATCTTCCGGCCAGATCAATGGCCCGGAAGTTTCGCTCTAATACAATTTGTAGAGTTAATTTCAGTTGCCCCCTGACGTCATAACATCGTAGTCTATTTAATGTGCATCGAGCGCTATACACGCCGGAATCCTACTGTAATGCTCGTAGTTTCGAATACATAATCCACCACCTCGTCGATCATCGAAACGACAGAGCGTAGGCGCATCTCATCATGCGGAAATATTTATATACCGGCTATGATGGGAAACGATCGATACAGACGTACGCGATGACAAAGTTTCAGGGAAGTTCGGTGAATTATGCAAGGCGAGTGTATGCTTCGACGCTTCCTGTTTTTCTGTTTGTTCATGCGTTTCATATTCGACGGTCTCGCTGCGCCGCGCGATGCACCGCTCTATTCCGCGTGTACCCGCGTCCTCGTTTGTTAACGGGAACACCGCGAAATCATTTTACATTGAATATTTATCCGCGAGTTTCTAGCGGTTAAATAATACTGTAGATACCATCGATCCGGGTTCTTCAAGTTTTAATGTGGGTGGGAAAGTTAGGGCAGTTCTGTGACTTTTGCTCGAACGTTTCCTGTTGCACTCATTGTTTCACTGTTTCTGACAAATGTGATGATTTAGGTTTATGCTCACACATATTTCACCATAATTTTTTCTGTGTTCTTCTGTCGGTTCTTTCGTGTATTTTATTATGACCATTGTAGTCATTTGCAAAGAATTAAAAGAAATAATATATAATGAGTCTGTAATAATTACTAGACTGCAGATCTTTATGCAAAATAAAAAATGGTTTTAATATTTCTACTATTTTGAAACGTATCAATTCGTTTTGGTTATAAACAGGAGTTGAAAACAGTTATGATATCGATTCCGGTTCTAGAAACAGTTACGCGAACCGAAAAAATGTTATAACTGTTAGGAGAATATCGGTTCTCACTTACATCGGTTACAGTTACGGTTCTTGAAGGCCGATATTATAACAGTTCTATAACTGTTATTTTTAGGTTCTGGATTTCGGTTTCGGTTTCGGTTCTTCAGACTTCAGAACCTATAACATGTCCCGTATCGGTCTCATATTGGTTTTTTAGTTCTGCAACTAATATTTTTTGGTCCTGTATCGGCTATACAGGGTGTCTCAAAATTCCTTCAACATCCGGAAATAGGAGGTTCCTAAGATCATTTGACGCGACATTTTCCTTTGCAAAATGGCGTCCGCTGCTTTGTTTAAGAGTTATTAACGAAAAATACGGACCAATCAGAGTGCAGCTACAGCGGGATAGATTCTGGCTCGGCCAACGGCGACACGACGCTAAGCGGTACCTGTCGCCGAGTCGGACTCCGTTCGCTGTAGCCGTGCTCTGATTGGTCCGTGTTTTTCGTTAATAACTCCTTAACAAAGCCGCGGACGCCATTTTTGAAAAGGAAAATGTTGCATCAAATGATCTCAGGAACCTCCCATTTCCGGATGTTGAAGGAATTTTGAGACACCCTGTATAGGCGATACAGAACCAAAAAATATCAGTTGCAGAACTTATTTGAAGTCTGAAGAACCGAAACCGAAACCGAAATCCAGAACCTAAAAATAACAGTTATAGAGCCGTTATAATATCGGATCTCAAGAGCCGTAACCGTAACCGATATTCTCATAACAGTTACAACATCATTTCGGTTCTTCATAACTGTTTCAGTCAGAACCGATATATAATTGTTTCAAACAGTTATTTTCAGAACCGTTTCAACCCCTGGTTATGAATGCACAAAATCTTAAAATTCAGAGATTTGCTTAATCTAATTTTTAAATATTCTTTCAGCCAATATTGTCTCCAATAGTTAACTAAATATGCATTCTTTTGTATTGACTATTTTACTCGTTAACTCGTTATACTCGTTTCTATTCTTCCACTATACTATTTAAACAAAATCCTCTCAATTTTCGTTAAGAATCTACACCTATATTACTTATTATAGCTGCAACCAAATAGTTGCTATAGTTTGTTGGAAATGCTTCAATACTTCAGAGTAGAGATTTAAAACAGTGAGATGATTAAAAAATTAAAATGAAGAATATGAATATATTGCTTTCAACTGATCAAAATTATTGAAACAGTAAAGATATGACTATTTAACCCCTGTTTCTGTTAATAAACGCAGAAAATTGTTATTTTGTATAAAGATCTGCAAAACCGTTTTGTTCGGTCACTTTCCAATACGTTGTATTTATTCATTTATAATAATGAGTTGAGCATCACAATAAAAAATACAAGTACCTTACCGAAACGGGGGTGGTTTTTTGGCCAACATTATAGATTTACAAACTTGTACACGTTGTCGTTAAAACTGCAGTAATTATTCATCGAGGAAGCAGACCGGTTGAAAACATTCCTCTCGCATGGCCCGCACGATAACTGCGCCAAGTCATTTTTCATAAACAAAAAACTAGAAATAATGTTTATTTATACAGCATGATAGTGTTTTCCCCATATTAATATTTATAATCTTCAGATTGGTTGAAAGTAAAAATATTTGTAAGAATCTTAAATTCATTTTTTAAATTCACGAAAAACTTGTCAAAAATCTTTTCTTTTCGTTCTTCAGGATTTTAGAGTTAATCACAATCAACAACAATAATTTTAACAGCGATTATGGTGCAAAGTCATCCGAGAGGAATTTTTTATCCGGTCTGCTTCCTCCGTGAATAATTGCCACCGTTTTCGTGATAACGGTCTATAAAAATTCATGAATGTAGTATACACGTGTATAAATAAATTTGTGAAGTTTCGTGCAGGTAACGCGTTCAGTTTATGAAAAAATAATCCTACAATATATACGCAAAATAGGCTTACAACAATTTAAATCTATATAAATAATTCATTCAATGAGTATTGATTCAATTGAAGGAAATAAACTTTTAGCATCTTTCTAGATTTTTTGCGCTTGTATTCCCCTGAAAATGCTTCCCCTTTCTATCACCTAATGTGACTAGCAATAACTTTCTTTCACTCTCTTTCGTGCAGAGAATCGCGGAAGAGAAATTCGATGGTGGAGGGGTGCGTGAAGACTACTAGGATTGCTATCCTAGTGATGGCAGACGCTGAAATCGAGGAGAATACAATTTACCCCCTCTCTGATGACCAGTGTAACATCAGTCGCGCGCGGCAAGTCACGTGACCAGCCTACGGTTTTAGTGGGGACGTTGGAGCGTGCTCATGGTAGTGGAATGGGATAGTGGAAGGGCAAACGGAGGAGAGGAAAAAGCATCCGTTTGGATGCTTTCTAGCATCACTGCGCTGGCATCTCAGGCAGTGATACCAGATCGGTTAAATTGAGGGGAATACAGTTTACCACCTCTCTGATGACCAGAGTAATATGTGATACGTTGCGCGGCACGTCACGTGACCCGTCTACGGTCGTAGTGGGGGGGGGGGGGGCGTTGGAGTGTGCTCAGATAGTGGAATGGGATAGTGGAAGGGGAAAAGGAGAAGAGGACAAAACAACCAGTTCTGGTTGTTTCTGGCATTACTGATCCCGGGTTGAGACCTTGCGAGTCCTCAACACAATCGTAATGCAATCAAGTAAGTAGTTCTTGCCTTGGTGGACAAGATTTATTTAGGAAAAAATTATGTTTTACATGCAGCATTTCGTGTGCAGCAACCTAACACTTCCGACGTAGTGGCAACGAATGCAGAAACTGTATAAAAATCCGCAGTTCGAATTGGAATAGCCCGGAGATCGCTGTCTCCTAGTTCACCCGGCTAGGATGGCAAGCCGAACGTTACGAGTCGCTCGAAAAAGACGTAATGAGAAGTATCCGCGCTTTTTGCGATCGTAAAACGCAGTCGTGAACCTGGCCATAAACGTCCGGCAAGGTAGCAAGTCGCAAGACAGGTAGTTACATGCTTGCGCTGGCGTTTATTCCTCATCGGTGCCGGTGAATCAGTAATTCCGATCTGAGCTTCTCAAAGTGGACGCGCAGCCTGGACGTCCTTAATGATCGATAACTTTTCGTCGATCGGCCGGCCGATTATTTACGGTCGCGCGTTATCTATCCGCGGGACCGATAACCGTGCCGTTTTATTGCCAATAAATCGCTCCTTCCATGTCGATCGTTCTGTGCGACGAATAGCAAACTTACTTCGCTGCTGCCTGCCGGGATTGTACGCGGTGAATTATCGCAACGCTTTCGAGGATTGCTGTTTCGCGCGAGTAGTTAAAGATCTACGCAGAAACAAGCACTTCGAAACGATATTTCATTTTTCAATAGCGCGGACGTCACATTATATAGGGACAGCCGGCCGGATCGTATTTCTTGTTTATACCGGGGAGGAGAACACGGTTGCAGAATTGCGCCAATTGCACCTGCGTACCTCGAAAACTGTGTACTCGAGATTCGCGAGAGCTAACGCTTGCGAACGTCTCTTGGAGAAACGAATGCGATTTTGAAAAGCTTGGAAATGCTGTTCTACTGCTGTTGCAATTGTTTGGTATTTGCTTAGGGAGGACTTCCCGTGTACCGGCAGTGAATACTATTTTTGGGGTGTAAACAGAGAGTCTTGAACTACAAGTGTTTTTTTGCAGTTAAATTCCTCTTATTATTTATTCTATAATACACAAGACTTTTTAGCTGCTTCGGCAGTGCAAATATTGTTGGCGTGTAATGTAGCGTCTATCACAGTGATCAAAACACAAAAACTATCATTATTATAGAATTTAATACAATATTATTTTGTTTTTACTCCACTGAAATCTTTCGGAAAGTACAAAGTCTAAAGCAATCTACTTATGATCAATAGACTACGGCAGGGATGGGCACAGTAGGGGCTCCTCAAACGCCTGAATCTCCCACCAATCTCTCTTTCATGCGCGAGGCCTGCGCGAGGGGCGACGGGCAAAGCGCTTCCTCCCTTTATGGCAGGCATGGGCGACGCTGGCTCAAAAAACACATGTTGCTGCTCCTCCTCTTCGCCTGCTCGACGAGGCAATCCCCACCCCGTCCACTCCGACTCTCCCTTCAGCACGAGTTCCATCGTACGATGCAGCATTGTGGGGCCCGTGTTGAAGGGAGAGTAGGAGTGGACGTGGTGGGGATTGCCTCGCCGAGCAGGCGAAGAGGAGGGGCAGCAACATATGTTTTTTGAGCGAGCGCACAGTGCGGCCTGTCAATGGAGGTTCGGGATAAAAACCATAACTACTAAACTAATCAATTTTTGACATACGTACCCTAATACTTTTTTAAAGGGAATACAAAGATGCATCGATTAGTGCAAAAAATATACAGTTCCATTAGTAAAAAAGATTATCCTAATTTTTTTTTAATGAAAAGTTTTTAATGATTAGTTGTTTTTGAAATTTGTTGTCAACTGTATACTGTATAACTTTTGTTCGAAATATTTTTTTGTTATATGATTAAATTTAATTATATCTGCGATAATACATAATTATTTGACCATATACAATAACGTATTGTTTACAAGTATTAAGTAAGGGTTAATACAGACTGGTAGATAAATCCATTTTTCTGCGAATTTCGAAATAAACTAAACGGCATACTACTCAGAAACCATAATTGTTTTAATATAAATATAATATAATACATGTAAATAAAAAAATTTAATTGCATAAACAGAAACGGTACAAAAATTAAATTATTCGCTAATTGCTTCTTCGCTACTAGCGCTCCCGCCCCATTCTACGTTATCTAAATTCAGCCTTTCAAAAATATTTTCCGTCTCAGACACAATACCAATATATTGTTCTATGCATTTCGGTAACAGTCTCTCCACTTTCTTGCACGTGACAAACAAAAACGTTTTGTACTCATTTCCATTTCATCAAACATAATGTTCACGTTGAGTAGAGAATAAACTTTTTGTCTAAGTTTCAATCATTTGTGCGAATAAGTGAGTTGAGACATTCACACTTCAACCAAATCGCGATTACGAATGCACCTCGCTGTCAAAAAATTAAATAACATTCGGTGTTGCAATTTGTCGCAGAACAACGAAAATTACAGGATGTTTTGAACTGTTTTTTTTTTGTAATTTGCATTTCAAGAAAAAAACGAAATTTCTAATTTGACAGTTCAAATTATGCATACCTCTGGTTAAATTCTCCGTGTCTAAGGTTTAACAAATAGTTTAAAACAGAAACCAACCTAAAAGAGCAACTGAGGCACGAATAATGTAACCTTCAAGTATTTAGATTTAAGTAAACTCTTCGCTGTAATTGACACCCTATTGATTTTCTCGACTAATACTTTCACATACAGATTCTTTACTTACCAAATGATCGTATTATTGGATAATTAGATTAGAATCGAACCATGATTATTTTGATTTTTGTCCATTGCAGGCCGCACTGTGCAGCGTCGCCCATGCCTGCTCTATGGTAACGGCGGATGCTGGTGGGGGACAGTGGGCGCTATGGTGGGGACGGTTTGTCCCAACTGAGACAAAAATGCCCATCCCTGGACTACGGGATCTTTATGCAAACTAAAACTTGTCATGGCTTAGAATTTAATAAAGACAAATCCTTGTCTTTCCTACAAATTCTACAGAAACAGTTTACCAGTATAATAAATATCGCCGGTAAGTCATAAGTAGACTGAGGATTATGCATTCATGACAAACTTACGTAGGTGAAACATGAAACAGTAGAAAGATAAATGGGATTTAAGATTATGGGCACATTATCACCAACTTATTCAAATTAATTATTAAAGGAGGAAAGAAATTTGTATTTGGTTCCAGTATCTTGTAAATGATGCAGATTTTTATATATCATAAAGATCCACAGGCTGCTGAACTTTTAAAAAATACTTACATCGATAATAACCGGTATATATTGTATTTACTGCGAGACTGTGGATTTTGTGCACTAATAACAAAAAAAAGGAATAGGTGTGAAATACAATACTGTGAGGACATTAAAGAATGTTTTCACATACTTTTTGATTTGCCAAAATTATTAAAAGAAGAAATACATTTATATTTAAATTCTATGGATTTTGTGCACTAATAACAAAAAAAAGGAATAGGTGTGAAATACAAAACTGTGAGGACATTAAAGAATGTTTTCACATACTTTTTGATTTGCCAAAATTATTAAAAGAAGAAATACATTTATATTTAAATTCTGTGGATTTTGTGCACTAATAACAAAAAAAAAAGGAATAGGAGTGAAATACAAAACTGTGAGGACATTAAAGAATGTTTTCACATTCTTTTTGATTTGCCAAAATTATTAAAAGAAGAAATACATTTATATTTAAATTCTGTGGATTTTGTGCACTAATAACAAAAAAAAAGGAATAGGAGTGAAATACAAAACTGTGAGGACATTAAAGAATGTTTTCACATTCTTTTTGACTTGCCAAAATGATTAATAGAAGAAATACATTTGTATTCAAATTCTGTTTGCTACGATCAACTTGGACAATTTTTATTTTGCAAAAAGATCTGAAGACTATTCTAAAAGCGTTTTGAGTGGCGCTGTTTATTTTAATGGGCGATGGTAAAGAGATTGAGGCAAGGCTGTTTACAGATGTAAATCACGAAATCGTGGATTCTATCGTAACGCTCGGATGAACAATCGAGTTCTCTCGCACAGGGAGAAGGAGTGGGGTGGGGGGTCGAGCACTTCGAAAGAATCTCGTTTAATTCGGCAAACTAAACAGCGAAGTTCGCCTCGTTCTCGGTCAGAGGGAAAATACTTATACAGTTCGATCGATTTTAAAAGGAATACTCGGGAACTGAGAAGTTCCAGCAGTCAATGTACCTGTTGCCACTTGTTGAATGTTTATAAAGCGGAATGTAGGTCCAAGATGAGCTTGTGTTACACAGACTAGCTACAAGAGACCAAAGAAGCATACCCGACGGATACGGTTTATTATGTCCTCACGCACTACAGTGTTTGTAATGGTTGGGACACTTACGATAGTGAAATCTACGATCTAGCATACCGATATAGTAAATTAATTTTTCGATTAAAAAAGTCATTTGGTTCAAATCTAAAAAAGGGCATCTCATAGTCAAATATGGTACGTCCATATACATAATATGTATCCAGTATACTTATGATCATGAATTATATGATATGATGTAATTATAATTGATTGATTATAATTGATTTTTTCTAGAAACACGATAATTCGCTTCGTTATCGTGGAAAATAGAACAAAATGGCTGTCTAAAATTATTCCCATAATGCATAATAATAATAATAATAATAATATAAAATATATATTATGATATAATTATAATTGATTCAATTAGATTTTTCTCTGGTTTTGCATTTCATATTCGATTTTATGAAAAACAATAATTTGCTTATTCTCTATCAAGGAAAATAAATCAGACCGTCTGTCTAAAATATTTCCTATAATATACAGTATAATAACATAAAATATATAATTACAATTGATTCAATTAGATTTTTCTCTGGTTTTACATTCCACATTCGATTTTATGAAAAACAATAATTTGCTTATTCTCTATCAAGGAAAATAAAACAGACCGTCTGTCTAAAATATTTCCTATAATATACAGTATAATAACATAAAATATATAATTACAATTGATTCAATTAGATTATTCTCTGGTTTTACATTCCACATTCGATTTTATGAAAAACAATAATTTGCTTATTCTCTATCAAGGAAAATAGAACAGAACGTCTGTCTAAAATATTTCCTATAATATACAGTATAATAACATAAAATATATAATTACAATTGATTCAATTAGATTTTTCTCTGGTTTTACATTCCACATTCGATTTTATGAAAAACAATAATTTGCTTATTCTCTATCAAGGAAAATAGAACAGAACGGCTGTTTAAAATGTTTCCTACAATATACAGTATAATAACATAAAACATATAATTACAATTGATTCAATTAGATTTTTCTCTGGTTTTGCTTTCCACGTATTACTTTATGAAAAACGATAATTTGCTTGCCCATAAAGGAAAATAGAACAAAACGGCTGTTTAAAAGGTTTCCTATAATATACAGTATAATAATATAAAATATATACTACATAAGATAATTCGATTATACTTTATTCAATTAAATTTTTCTCTGGTTTTGCTTTGCACGCATTGTCCTATAGCTAGTTCTATAACTGCTCTACAAGATAAAGTGATACAGCCGCCTAAAACGGCACTTAAAAATGCAATAAGTTAAAGACGAGGGGTGTAGCCTTTCAACTACTTGGCGAAATTACCATGTCGGCTGGACGAAGTTTCCGATCGAATTACATTCGAACCGCTTCTTCCGTATTTCGTTCGGAATATTAATTTTTTTCGGGCACGGAGCTCAAACATGCAGAAACTCGGGCAGTGAATAGCTCATCAAAGGCAAACTTCATGAAAATTCGAGTGGGTTCTCAGCTCATCACTGCCCCGTTTCGTTGATTTTCACTTTTTCTTTCCTCGAGACTCCCCTTCGTCGACTGCGATTGATCGATTCCCGTTTATATTTCTTGCCCGTTTGTCACGTTAGTTTCCTAATTTCGAGAAGGGGGGGGGGGCGGGCCGCCATAATTACGAACATTTAGAACCAGAACTCCGGCGTGTGTTTTAGTTTGTAAACAATTTCGAACGTAGCCGAGGCCACCGTAAGCCGAATTAATTGCGCCACTTTTAATTACCCGTTCGCGTTGTCCGGGTCTCGCCTCTCTTTTTACCGTATAATTTAATTGTTCGTAACGATTATGTCTCGCTTTTGCTGAAAACGGTGGACCAGTAAATTCTTTTGCGGAATTAGCGAAGATTATCGGAGTACTGCACTTTTCAAGATAAGTCCACGACGTAGCATCAACGGAAATGCGTAACCATTTCAATATCTGGATGATCTTATTCGCTAGAGCTCTTTTTATTGGCAATTAACCCTTTGCACTGGGAGCTATTTCAACTAAAAAACCAAACATTTCTTCAAACCTAAAATATTTCCATTGTACATAGTATTTTCATTATATTCGTAAGAAACTAATATAGTACCTCATACAATGTTTAAATGTTTAGTAATTTATTACATATAAACAAATTTAATCATGTAAACAATATTCTGAATAATGGTCTAGCAATTTGTAGTGGCGCCTCAGAGTCGCCATTCGAGTGCTAAGGGTTAATAGACTACGGATTTACTCTTTAACGACAACATTCAAAACAATGTATACGTTAAAAGCATTTCAAAACATCAATCAGTATATTAAAACCATTAACCCTGCGACGGCGCACAGTGGGACAAACCGATGAATTCTGTGTCAAAATCAAAGAACTTTCGATAGAAATGAGATAGAGCTATGAAATTCTTTTTAAATGAAAGCTGGAACTTTGCACAATATGGAATAATTATGGAGATTGTGGTACAAACACTTTTAACCTTGAAAAAATTCGTTAAACTTGCACAATTTCAAGAAAATTGTGGTTTTCCCAATACCACGCGCGGAAAAAGATTTTTTTTACATACTATACATCATTTCCCGTAGAATTTTTCACGCTGATTTCAAATCTGGTCTCAAAATTTGTCTCCGACCTCAGGATTTTTCAAAAAATCGATTTTTGTGAACAAAGCCAACGAAATTATCATTTGTTCGTTGAAATGATTTGATAACCCACTAGTTTGAAGGTATATTGTATTCTCGTATACAAAACACATTAAAAATAAACATAATGAAGTATTTGAATTTTACTGTACCTGCGAAGCAAGAAACACTTCAAATCTTCGTGTTCCATTACGTTTTTTCCTTGAAATAACCCCAAGAACACAAATATAACTTCAAAACGAGGGGCCACTGAAATCGTACTCTCCCCAACAGATATGCGAAGAAGACTTTCTCCGCGCAGAATTTGAAATTAAAATATTTTTAAAAAGTGGACGCATCACGTAGAAATTTGGTAGACGCACCAGAGGGGACAAAATGTTACCAACTGCGCGTTTCCGTCGCTTTTCCGGGAGACTCTCCCTCCTTTCATATTCGATCGCGATTTTTGCATGCGGCGAAACGAACCGGGTAATCTCGAACAGGGAAACTAGAGATTTCTAATCCGGATCACGCGTGTCCAGAATGAGATCGGCCTCGGGAATGGGATTCGAAACGACGCGACGCGACGGCGATCGCAGAATGAACCCCACCTCGATATTTTTCCATTCGAATTTCGGCGCAGCTTCTGTCCCGACTCCTTCCTATTTATTTTTTTCCACGTGGAATACCGTCCATACGGGGAATTCGCGTTTCCAAGCACGTCGCGCTGTTTATTTTCAACGTAAATATCATTTTAAACATTATTCCTTTTCCCCGATGAACCCGTGCGCGACCACGATGCATAATTCGAATCCATCGGAAACGCGTTTCACCGTGCACGAAATTTGTATTCAAATGCTGCCGCAAGTTTATAAAGATACATATTTCTTTTGGAACCTGTAGCGAACGTTAAAAAATGCTAGAAAGCATTCTTGTATTCTTTTTACGTTGTTGTGCATTTTGTAAAACGAATTCTTAGACTCTTTCATATTTTCAAGGACGATTTAATGCCGCAGATTTATAGTGGAAAATGTTTCAGGTATTTCTTTTTTATATTTTTGCACTTTTCACAAATATTTTTAGGTCCTTTCATACCTTAACACATTATTTACCAACGATTATCTCATTTTTCAATTTTTTAAAATCTATGGTCCATGGCTAAGAATTTTTTTAATAAATTATTCAAGTCACCCTCGATAACGTAATATAATTATTCCGTTTGAGATTATTATGTAAAAGAAGATTTTCAGCTTCCATTTAGTACAGTACAATTATTGAAAATCCTAATTAATACACCTCCCGGTAGTTAAAGTGTTAACAGACGATTTAGTGTTGCAGAATTATAGTGGAAAAAGCTCTCTGGAACTTCTATTTTATATTTTCGCACGTTTCACAAAAATTTTTGAGCTCTTTCAAACCTTAAAAAGACGATTTAATGCTGCACACTTGTAGCAGAAAAAATAATTTTTACAAAAAGTATAAATGGTTTCCCTTTACATCCTTTTCTGAAAATGTTCTCAAAATAATTTCCTTCAAAACTAAAAATCATTTTCAAGAATTGCGTAAATAGTTTTCCTTTAAAATTGGTTCTGTAGAACTTATAATGAACGTTGAGGAACGCAAAAACATTTGCTGTGGAATCTAATTAATCGTTTCTTTCATAAATTAAGTAAAAATATAATGCAGAAATATTATGATGATAGAGGTGGTTGTTATAAACCGATTGAATACATCGTATAAAACATTTATGTGCATAAGCAATTTCTAATTGAAGCTCGATATATGTCATACATTGAAACAAAACATATGACACTATAAGTTATTTATACTATAAGTGACACTATAAGATATTTTGGTGATTTAATGTGTAAAGCAAAAATTGGTAAAATATTATCCTAAGTCCAATCATAAGTCCTTTAAGTATATGGTTTTTTAAATATATTTTTCAACGTAGGAAGTTAATGTACTTTTCGAGAATGGAATAAAAAAAGTTAGTTCAAATATGGAAGAAGGTCACAGAAAATGAAGGTCAATACTTGGACGTTTAAACATAAACGTAAGTACATTAACTATTTTGTTAAAAATATGAATAAAAAACGACATTACACTTATGGGATGACCTAATGTTTCTTACGAGTGTGCAAGAGTTGATATTATATTGTTTGCATGACAAACTTTTCTTTAAGAATTTAGCGATAATTCTGAGTAACAAAACAAGACTGTTCTTCACAGAAAATGTGTGCGAGTTACAGGTTTCGGAGCAAGAAACGTCGCGCGAGGTTCGAAGAAAAGAGAAAAACAAAAAAAAAATACAGTCGTCCATTCTCAAAGGTTCAAAGACGAAATAGAGTGTTCGAAAAAAGATCTCGGGTCACGCTGGTTCTGAAAACGAATAACGCGTCCAGCAACGTTCAGAATGGACCGCGGGAAACAATGGAGACCGGGCTGCATTATGTTCACCGCGCGACACAAATGCAGCCTGTATAAATATGTATTTTGGAGTCTCCTCCTTACTGCTTCCGTCGTCTCTTTGCATGTATCACCGTTCCAATGTAAACATAACCTTTCACGGTCCCCCATAGAAAAAGGCACAATCACCGTGAGTGAGAAGAGAATGCCTTTCAGACGTCGTGTTCCACACGTATATTTCCCCCCGCTGCTGCGCCGCAACTTTCATTTCATTACAGATAAAAATAATAAACATAATAAAAGTAACGCTTTGTGCCTTTCGAGCACGGGCTCCGACGCGCCGGCTGCAGTTTAGTCACGTTCCCATCAATCACTTATGCTAGTCGTTTTTACGGTGGGAAAGGTCTTGTTTACGTTTATTGGTCGTTTCTTAATGAATCGAGAAATTGCTTTCGTGAATCGAGAAATTGTTTCGTGAATCGAGAAATTGCTTCGTGAATCGAGGAATTGCTTTCGTGAATCGTTCGTTAGAACAAGAGGCAAGAGTAGATAAAATGGCGGCCTGTTACTTAGTACATTATTTACTGGCGATTATCTCATCATTTTTGGAAGTCTCCGGTCCATGGCTAAATGAGAGTCACAAAAATATTCGAATAACGTAGATCATCTACATAAACATTGCATCAGTAGGAAAGATTGTAAACATGAACAGGATCAGGATCAGTTGATGTAGCACACTCTATATAAAACGTATACTAACAATGTGTGCCGAAAAATAAAGAAACTGTAGGGCTATTTTTATTATATTTTCATGAGGTTGGTATTATTAGGGTAACAAGATTAAGGTTGGTATGAGAGGGGAGAGAGGTGCGTCTGTGTGTGTGAGTTTAAGCGAGAGAGTGTAAAAAGAGGTACGAGCAAAGAAGTGTATTACATATTTTATTAAATACAGTATTTCACCGGTAATTGTCCTAAATGTCTCCGACAGAATTGTCCCTGAGATATCCCCACTACTGCGGGGTGTACCCCCTTGAGGGGCTGTGAAGCTCGATAGGCCTCGATCGCCGAGAAATATGACACCATGCGGCTCGGGTATATCGGTGAGACCACACTAATCCGAATTTCCAACTTCTTTATTATTCATTATTTTTTGGACTTCGATGACCATATTTGTGGCATTTTTCTAATAAAAATGATACCAAATATGATATAATTCCGATGATATCCTTCCTCACGCCCGAAACTTTAATCGTCGATTACACAAGTAAATATCATCGGAATTATATCATATTTGGTATCATTTTTATTAGAAAAATGCCACAAATATGGTCATCGAAGCCTTGTATCAACAAATTTTAGGTAATTATATAGAAAAGGTCTGCGTATTCCGATTTTGATGAAATTTTAATATATTATAGATTTCGACATTTTGAACAACTTTTTCATTTTCCAATATAGGGGGGTCGCTTTTAGTTTTCGAGATATTTCCAAAAAGCTATCGGTAATGTTAATTTCATAACGGAAACCTTCTTTTTAGAAACACTGGGTGGGTGTGTGTGGTATTGTCGCTTCTCATCTCCACAATGTGTTTACAAACAAAAAATAAACAGATGCGGCCCGAAAATCCAGGAAATGTCTTTGAAAATTGAAAGCTCAGCCTATCTATGTATGATCAGAGTTATCTACAGGAGTTAATTCTGCTTTTCTTCTGTTATTCCATTTCCTGGATTTTATATCGGAAAAGGAAAAAGTTGTTCAGAATGTGTTGCTCCGTAACATATTAAAATTTCATCAAAATCGGAGTACGCAGACCTTTTCTATATAATTACCAAATTTTATTCTATATTTTCGACTCAGTTTTTCATGTAGAATCACCCTCTGCTCGGTTGTACCACCAGTTACGGGACACCCTGTATATCATGTACCTCATATATTGAAAACACCTCCCCAAAGTCAAGACCTCAATCCTATTGAGCATTTATGGACAGAAATTGGAAAACGATTATCCAAATACGTGATAACCTCAAAAGAAGCGTTAAAAAACTAAATTATGGAAATCTGAAATGGCGTTGAAAAAAATATCACGGAAAATTTTGTGAATAGTATGCAACAGAATATTAAAAGAGCCAACAAAAAATTAAAATTTCATGTTTATGTGAAAAACGTATAGCCGTTCGAATACTTTTATGGTCTTCATATCGTCGATGTTTCCAAGAAATATTTGATAATTATTCTTGACATTAGTGTATCGTCTTCAAAGTTTACATATATAATCACGACACTTGCAAGCTACTACTGGAATAAACGCATTGTGGAATTCGTAATGTAAATGCATTTTTTAAAGCGTCAAACATTTCATTTGAAACCGTTCGAATACTTTCGTGGTTCACTGTAGCAGGGCCCTTACTATTTTTCCGTAAGGATTTAAACAAATGAAACAACAATCGTGCAAACAGAATTCTAACCTTTTACGACAGCAACGACGATCGCCACAGCGAACAGCAGGCTCAGTTTCCTGTGGTTTCGCAGTCCCATTGTTTGTTTTTTGCGAACTGCACAGCACAGAGTCAATTGCAGACCCGTGAAACACAAGGCGAGAATATGCCCGCACCGGGCATCGTTCGGTGATCGAAATTAGTACTGGACGACTTGAATTAGTCGTGGCACGAACTAATTCAAGAGCAAGTCAACCGCGCCGCATTCCCGCACTTTTCTCACCTTACAATCTACTCTAACCACGAACAACAAAAGTGACAAACACAGTTCCTTACACTACAAACTACAAACCGAACAATCAAACGATCTTAAAACATCCTCAAACTTTCCACTATTCTATTCTAGTTTCGAAAACCGAGCGCGGAAAATTCGAATAGTTTAGAGGTTATAGTTCACAAATCGAACAATTAATCCTCTTAAAACATCCTTAAACTTCCTGCTACCGATTTATTCTCTCGAGATCGAAGCTGTCACAGTTCCGATTCTCGGTTTCGGAAACCCATGCGCGGGAAATTCAAATAGTTTAGAGGTTATCGTTCACTGCACAAAGTACCTCGCTGGAAATCGTGATCACTGGTAAAGGGCAACTGCTCGTGGATACAGAACGGTGCATCGACACGTGTTGAGAACAGCCATCAACAATTCCAAAGGTACGATTGAATTGTTGAATGGTACACTGGTTGTTCGAATCAAGGTTCTGATTTAGATTCGTTTCAGGGTGTTTGCGTAGACGAGGGATGAAAGGAAGATGATTATAATAGCACGCGTGTCACCACCGGCGCATTAAAGGACGTTGCGAAACACCCTCGTCGTTCGACGTATCGCGCGACACTGCTCGAGGCTCGCGGGTGTCAAGCGATCTTCAACAACGCAGATGGCGCCGCTGTACGATTCGCCGGAGCGCTGATAAACTCCGCGCGACGTCGGCATTCGGCTCCGCGACCCGCTTGCAACAAGTTGCAGCGCGTGGCTCTCTCGGAGCTGCACGCTCGTCCCGTGCGGAGCCCGAGCGTGCATTCATTGAATGCAGTCGGCACGTACGCGGACGGCATAACGAAGTACAATCGACTGCCAGTCGACCCCCTGTCGAACACAGGTGTAATAAAATTAAAACACCTCGCGACGCGGGCTTTGCCCAACCCGAGGTGCCACTTTGATTGAAAGGAACACCAGGGCAAGGCCCTTGGGCGCGAGGTTGTTGGGAACGTAATCCCTTTGACACTCTGAAATTTTTTTAATTTTGTTCCATCATGGAACAGGTTTGACCCTGATGACTTACAGTCACAGACAAAGATATAGGACACTCGTGACCATGGTCACTATGTGACCATCACTTCAGGAGACCAAAAATTTTGGACTTCTTTTTATTTATTCTTTTTAAAATTAGGAATTCACTGGTTCAAAAGTTCTACGTGTGTAAAGTTGAGCGATTTTAACTCTTTTAGCGATGAATTGCGATATATCGTTCTTGACCGCACCTGCGAATTATGATAGTTCTGTTCTAATTTATAGATGTCTAATGACATTAGAATTCTATCTTATTGTAATATAAATATTATCATATTAGAATATTAGATTCTTATTCCAGTATTAGTATAAATACTTTATTATCATTTATGAATTCCTCTTCAATATCAGAAATTTGGCTCAGTATTTTTCGTTCGATTTTAATTTTTCGGTCGGCACTAAAAGAGTTAAGCGTTAGCAGTTACGCAGGTCTCACTGCCGCAGGCTGTGTGTTCCCCACAAAACGGTGAACCACAGCATTGGGTTCGTTAATAATTAATAATACTATTGTAAATAAGTACCCTTATTTACTATTGTTTGTTTGAGTTACAGTTTGAGTTAGATCTGGGTTAAATTTAGGTGACGTCTGAGTTTGGTCTTCAATCTGACTTGATTTGAAATCGGTAGGGAATCGCTGAATTAAATACCTAATTACCAATTTATATAATTATACTTTCATGTAAAAGTTAATCAAATCGAAATTTAATTACAGGAAGTGATGGCAACCGCGCTCAAAAAATAGCAATCGATTTGGGGTCCCGCAAAAGATTGGATGCGGGGAAGAGTATGCAGGAAATAAAGTATCTCACATTATATGTGGACCAATAAAATTTCAAATAGAATTGTATTATATGTATATCAAAAACGTTAAAATTACTTAACACTTACAGAAGTATAACTTTTGAACCAGTGAATTCCTGACTTTGAAACTTGCAATTTTCGGGATTATTTCGTTAAAATTTACGGGATTATATAAAAAGAAGTACAAAATTTTTTGTCTCGTAAAATGAAGTTTGACCAGTCACTCTTTGTATTTCCATATGACATCGGAAGAAAGTGTACATTTTAGTAAATCAATTACAGTAGAACCTGGATTATCCAGATCTCTAATTCCTTTATTGTCTGAATGCTTTCCACAAGTAATTAATTCAATCTGAGATGATCCACATACTATACAATTTATTGTACAACTCGGTGCAGATTGAATCAGTATCAAAACAAAGTAATTGTTGTATTACACGAAGATTCATGTTCCACTGATTAGTATGGGTATTCGCGGTTCTACTATATATTGTACACGTAGCTGTAAATATCTGTACAAAAGCGTGCAATTTTTAAGCCCAGCGACGAATTTGAAAATGTTCGCTAAACAAATTGCCGAAGATGCTGGCGTTGAAACACATGTAAAAAGTTCAAGACGAGTTTTACGGAAGTTTAAGCACTTAAAACGAACAAAATTGCAGAGGAAACCTGTATTAGCAGAACAGCACACCGGAGCAATAACAGTTTTATTATACCAAATAAACGAAAACAGTGTAAACCAATGTATGTAACAAGAAATTTCATTTATGTTATTGAAGATGACATGAAAATGAAGATACCATCCTCTCCAGTGATTCTCAATCATAAATGATTTTATTTGAAGTTTTTATTTATTACAACGTACATGCTAAACAAGACTTTCATTATCTCGGTTTGCGAGGGCTTTCAGTGTTGGTAGTTAACGAGCCATCAGAGCTGTAGTAAACATTCTAAAAATTAAAATAATTTAGCATTGTCTGATGCAATTTTAACACGAAATATTATACACTAATTTATAGTCACATACTTTGATTGGCACACGTTCTTTCCGGAAACTTGAAAAGTTCGCTGAAACTGATTTGGAGAATTTTTTCTTTCTGTGGGAACAAAACGTTTCTATTGAAAACTATGGACAGTTGAAACTGGTAATCTTCGGTCAAATAAAAGTTGTAAATATGATCAATATATGCATGTACAGGACGACCCAAAAAATGATTAGACTATTTTAAAATAAAATAAATCTTTTGATTCTTAAAAATTCTCATTTGTTCCATCATAAACATATTCGAATTTTAAATAATCTAGTGACTTTCAAGCCATTCTGTATAAGCAGTGAGTTAATGGCAAATCATATACAACTTAGAGATGATAAAACAATTTAGTTTATATATAAACTGATTAAAAAATTGCAAAGCCAAAATGCATTAATACTTACTGGTAACTTCTGCTACTATTGCTAACATCAACCGTGTCTTTACTAGTATAACTTATAGCTGCTAAACATCTTTCCTCATCGCTAAAGCCATCATTGCAAGATCTACGACATTTGCCTAATTTTCTTCTCCAATATTCCCTCAATTTATCGATCAAGCGTTGTCGGGGTGCTTGCGCACCACAAGTTTCATTGTGACAATATTCTTTATTTTTATATAAAACATCAACACTAAAATACAAGAAAATGTATTATTAATTTATGTTGAGAACTGTCGTAATTGCGTAATTTCGTAGTGTGAAGAAAAACAAAGTATAAAACAAACTTTAAGAACTTAAATCGAGGTACTAATACTTAAATTCTTATTTATTTATAATTAACCTATCAAACAGTAATCGTGCTTTATACAATCATATAAAGCAGTATTACTTCCCGAGTTAAAAACCTCAAATTAAATGTAGAATGTAATAACACGTGTATTGCACAATTCCACAAACAATCTCAGACTTTTTCCTAATGCCACGGACGCGGACACTTCGATGCGACGAAGACACACCTCAATCGTCGCTTCCATTGCATTCCTTTACTATGCAGTCATTATAGTTTTAAATGTCACTAATTGTCACCGAATAAATTGATTACAAAAAAAACAGGTTTGTTTTTTAACTGGTATATTCATGTGTCAAATTTTGATGATGCATTATTTTATACAATCTCTTTAACACTAAACCTACCGACCACCAAAAGTGACTAGTATGTGCTCCCTTATAAAAATGGCACGATTGAATTTATTTAAATTTTGTGCCATTTTTATTATAATATATACTTGAATATACAAGTGTGCATAATCATTTCCAGTGGATGCATATTTGTAACTTCAATAATTATAAAATAAAAATCCTGAAAGCAGTCATTTGACCAGCGGTGGTAGGTTCAGTGTTAATTTTGTATCTATTGAAATTTTATTTTGAAACATACCAAAAAATATTGTCTAACCAATCTGTATTTTACACATAATTTGTTTATTTCATATCCATTTAATTTTATATTCATTTGAATTTTGAACACATGACACAAAAAAAAATTTCGACTACACAGATTAGATTCTAGACGAAACTTTTGAAATATATAGACCAGAGGTCGGCAAGAAATGCTCGTTTCGGGCCTTTTTCGAGGGCTGCGCCTCCTTTTCCCAGCCGCGCATCTCGCTCCCTGTGGCGGTCCACGTTCTCGAGGAAGCTCAGACTCGTACCGTATGAACTGCGCGTGGCGCATTAGGGCGACACCCGTATCAATAGATTTCCACATTACCGCGGAGGTACTATTGTCAATGCGTTCTTTTTGTCAGCGGTACGCCCTGTAGGCCTAATCCATTATGTCGCATGATAATTTCGGAAAATTATCATTTTCATTAAAACAGAAAAGCGCACCCAGTTGAACGATTGTTCTCTATCTTCTGAGATGCGAGCAGCGACGTCCAATCTTTCATTCGATATTTCTGATTTACCAAACATGTCTAAACGTCCACGAAGAAGTTTTTCCATATCTAAATAAAATTTTGGCGATGAAATTAAGAATTATTTTTCGAATTTATCTTCCGAGTTTATTATTTTTTATCATGCGACATAGTGGAATAGGTCTACAGGGGATACCACTGACAAAAAAAAAACGCATCGACAATAGTAGAAGAACTCGAGAACTTGGATCGCCACGGGGAGCGAGACGTGCGGCCGGGAAAAGGAGGCGTAGCTCTCGAAAACGGCCAGAAACGAGCACTTCTGGCCGACCTCTAATATAGACTTACACCACTTTCAAAATAAACAGTCCATATATTCAATATCCGTAAAAATTGTGTCCAATGGACACGAATAATGGACGAGGGTTACATCTCAACAATGTAATATATAAAAATACTGAAAGAAAACGTACGGTGGCTGCTGTGGCTCACAGGGACCGCACTCTTCCGAGTGTTTCGTGAGATATCTGTAGCACACCAGGCTCAGACCAACCAGCAACCACACCAGCAAAGCACTCACTACAGCAATCGATATCAATTCTGTGGTTCCTAACGTGATCCCGATGTTTCCGTCTACATTCGCAATAAGACACATCTTGAGAATATTATAAAGAAGATCGATGGAAAATTGGAGCAGATGAGCACCGCTTTCTCCCATCACCTTTGTAAACCGGTGGCATGACTTCCTCCGACTCGACAGTCGGTTGCACGTCCATTTGGGGCATCATCTGATAGGCAGTGTTTTTTCTTAACGTCTCAAGACCGGTTTCCACTCCTGAGACGGGAAAACGACGTCGGCGAACGCTCGGAAAATTGTTCGTTAGAGAAAGTACACTGTACCTGACTCCTTCAGCGTCGAGATCACCCTTAGAACGCCACCGAAACCTGGGTACCATTTCTCGTCATCGAGGTGTGGCTCTACCTATGACAATAACAACGATTTTGTCACTTATTAACGCGTTAAATGCTAGGTCAGTCCCTGAGAAGCGATTAGACTACATATCCGTAGTCTAGTTCAGTGGCGCACTCAAGAGGGGGGCCAGAGGGCCCGCCCCCCCCCCCTCCCCAAGAAAAAGGAAATAGAACGCTGGAAAATTGATCAAACTGATAGAACAGCTGCTTCCTCTCCGACTTCGATGATTTTTGGATATGTTATATGTAACATGCAGTAAAACGCAACATTTTGAACAACTTTTCCCTATATACCGGGTGAGTCACCTAACGTTTGCACCTCAAATATCTTTGTTGTTTCTAAAGATACGTATAGTATGGTAAGAACAAAGTTGAATGGTACAATGGGGCTGACACGATGCCAAAAAAATTTTGTTTTTATGTCATTTTTTTAGAGATATTAAGGTCACCTTGACATTTTTAAACAGAACCACCCTTTTTCTAAACACCTAGAATGATAGTCCCTTTCATCACGAATTCAATGACTATAATTACTCAAAGTCATTCAAGGTCGCGGACAGAGATAACGTATAAGATTTAACATCGATACGGGCTTTGAAGAAATGTTGAACTCTGTCCATGACCTTGACTAATTATAGTCATTGAATTCGTAATGATGAAAGGTGTTTAAAAAAGTCAAGGTGGCCTTGATATCTATAAAAAAATGACATAAAAACAAAATTTTTTTTGGCATCGTGTCAGCCCCATTGTACCATTCAACTTTGTCCTTACCATATTTTACGTATCTTTAGAGACAACACAGATATTTGAGGTGCAAACGTTAGCTGGCTCACCCTGTATATAAGGCACGCATTCGCTTAGGTCTATAATCATCTTAATGGATTTAATTTAATGCGCATTAAAAATCTTTCTGTGGCTTGATACAAAAAGCTTCAATGTCAATATTTATGAAGTACATATGTAGATCGGCAATTCTTGCACCAGGTCACAAAATTTTATCTGTTCAACTCACCCCCCCCCCCCCCCCAAGATTAAATCCTGAGTGCGCCAGTGGTCTAGTTATTAGCCATTTTTAAGGGTATTATAAATGGTTCCAACACTGTGACTTCTTTAATTCCATTGAAAATCGTAACAGTATAATAAGAAACAATTATATAAGTATAAAAAAAATTCAATCATGAAATATTAATGACCAACAAAAAATATTTTTAATTCCATATAAGCAACAAGTTTGGCTAGTTTCTTTATTATGAGAAAACAATATATAATATACTTTGAAAAATTGCTTATTGATTGAATATTGTTAAACGTTTCTAGTACCAGTTGTCTATATTTTTAATCAAAATGAACGTCTCCTTCCTAAACGAGTAATTAAATTACATATAATAAATTAAATTGAATTAAAGAAACAGTGTCTCGAATGATTTGATCGTGCGTAGGTGTATGTATATGTATATGTATAATGAAAATTGCCACTTTCGATCACAGCGACTCACAACGTACGGATTGCTGCAGCCAATTGAAAAACTCCTGGTTGAACGTTTTCAGCTTTGTTTTCGTGCTCGATTTCGACTCGATGCACTTCACGCTCGCTACGTAGTACTTCACCAGCACGAATGCCGACTGTTCTGTGTGCAATGACTGTAGACTATTCTTCTTGAACGGTAACGCGATACTAAACAGAAATTCGACGTCAATCCGACTCGTTCGCGGAAACTATTCGAATATTCGATACCTGTTTGGTTCCCCATCGTCGTCCAAAAATGGAAGAGGAACAACGATCGATTCTTCTTTCTTTGTAGATTCGTCTCAAATTGAAATTAAAAAAGAATAATTTTTCAAAGATTGTAGACAATCTTCTCGTTTTAATTATTCTGCTAATCGAGCTTACCTCGTTTGATACTCTTAGATGATTTGTGCTTCGACGCGTGCCTCTTCGTCTTTTTGAACGCTGAACGATGAATCTCCCTATTGTTATTGTTAGCTGAAGTTAAAATAAAAGAAAATATGTTTCGGTCGAAGTAATATTGGATTAACAATGATATACAGTGAGAAGTGCGTTCTTCTTACGAATTTAAGCAAATCCTTTAGCAGACATATTTTTAGAGACACATACTTCATCACTAAACCTACCGCTGCTGGTCAAAGGATCGGTTTCAAACTTTTTATTTTACAATTATTGAAATGACAAGGATGCATTCAAGTGAAATGGTCTCATAAATTCTCTTCCTTAAGCTCGTATTATGACAAAAAGTGTAAAAAGCAGGACTTCGGAGTCGGAGTCGGAGTCGGAGTCGGAGTCGGAGTCGGAGTCGGAAAAAAATATATCGACTCCTGGACTACGAAAAAAATATATCGACTCCTGGACTACGAAAAAAATATATCGACTCCTGGAGTCGGAGTCGGAAAAAAATATATCGACTCCTGGAGTCGGAGTCGGAAAAAAATATATCGACTCCTGGAGTCGGAGTCGGAAAAAAATATATCGACTCCTGGACTACGAAAAAAATATATCGACTCCTGGAGTCGGAGTCGGAAAAAAATATATCGACTCCTGGACTATGAAAAAAATATATCGACTCCTGGACTACGAAAAAAATATATCGACTCCTGGACTACGAAAAAAATATATCGACTCCTGGAGTCGGAGTCGGAAAAAAATATATCGACTCCTGGAGTCGGAGTCGGAAAAAAATATATCGACTCCTGGAGTCGGAGTCGGAAAAAAATATATCGACTCCTGGAGTCGGAGTCGGAAAAAAATATATCGACTCCTGGACTACGAAAAAAATATATCGACTCCTGGAGTCGGAGTCGGAAAAAAATATATCGACTCCTGGACTACGAAAAAAATATATCGACTCCTGGACTACGAAAAAAATATATCGACTCCTGGACTACGAAAAAAATATATCGACTCCTGGAGTCGGAGTCGGAAAAAAATATATCGACTCCTGGAGTCGGAGTCGGAAAAAAATATATCGACTCCTGGACTACGAAAAAAATATATCGACTCCTGGAGTAGGAAAAAAATATATCGACTCCTGGAGTCGGAGTCGGAAAAAAATATGTCGACTCCTGGAGTAGGAAAAAAATATATCGACTCCTGGAGTCGGAAAAAAATATATCGACTCCTGGAGTCGGAAAAAAATATATCGACTCCTGGAATAGGAAAAAAATATATCGACTCCTGGAGTCGGAAAAAAATATATCGACTCCTGGAATAGGAAAAAAATATATCGACTCCTGGAGTGGGAAAAAAATATATCGACTCCTAGAGTCGGAAAGAAATATATTGACTCCTGGAGTCAGAAAAAATATATCGACTTCTGGAGTAGGAAAAAATACATATATCGACTCCTGGAGTCGGAGTCGGAAGAAATTATATTGACTCCGACTCCAACTCTGGCTCTTTTGTTTATATATCATTAAAAGCAACAAATGTCTCTATGAAATATTAGAGATTATATTAATTTTCGAAAATGGAAACTTTATCATCACCTCAAATTGATACGTATTTTCTAACTATTTCCTAAAAGTAAGAAATTAACAGTCGTGTTGTATTGTATCAAAGTTATCTGTTCCATATTCTTAGAATTGATACAATATTTCAACTATTTATTAAGTTCTATTACGACTTTTAATTATTTTGAGTACATATATTTTCAATTTTGAGAGTCTTAGTCGGAATCGGATTCGGAGTCGGAGTCGGAGTCGAAATCGGCGTCGGAGTCGTATTCGGATTCGAAGTCGGAGATAAAAAAAAGAGGAGTTGGAGTCGGAGTCGGAGTTCTGAATTTTGTCTAGCTCCGCAGCTCTGGTAAAAAGTCTACCTAAATACGAACTTGTTATTTTTACACGGCCACACGTACCAATCACATTTAAACCTTTGCACTACGGTTTAGTTTACGATTACAATGACTAGAACTTCTTTGACGTTTATAATATATACTAAGAAAAAACGAAAATTCATATTTATTGTAGAACCACGTATACTCCAATTGATAAATATTGAATATAATAAAATAGAATTTCATTGAAATTTAAAGAGAATTGATAAAATTCATATTTAGCAGATTCTATTCGTTGTCTTCGTCACGAGTGCTGACTCGATATTATAGGGTTAATAGTTTGGTAGGTTTAGTGTTAATAAAATGCAAAAAGAAATCGATTTTTTCAAAGTTGTAGACCAGAAAACCCCTTAACACTAAACCTTCCGAGCATTAATAGTGACTGACACATTATTGCTTTATAAAAATGACAAGCTTCAGTTTATATTGACCTTTTGCTATTTTTATAACAGTGTATGTGTGATTCAAGGAATTTATTCAATCATTTCCTATGAAAGAGGCTTTATAATTTCATTAAAAAAGATTCTAGAATAAATTATTTGTGACCGGTCAATTTGACCGGCGCTGGTTGGTTTAGTGTTAAGATTCTGTGAGTATTTTTCTCGAGAGAAAGTCAATAATCTTACACGAGGATGAGATGATGATGCCCTCACACGCAGCAGACGTTTTCGGCTGCGTAACAATGATCGGCAGAATTTTCGTCTGCGGCTTTTCCACGGAGGGCCTGAGCCAGCCAGCACCGTTCGTTCTTAGGAAAAGCTTCAGCTCCTCGTACAGCTCGAAGAGCTTCCTCGCGTTCCGATATTTTATGTTCCCTGCGTAATAGGAGTGTCTGGTAAGGGGCAGGATATAAACTTGCAAGTAGCCTCCCATAGTATCAGCCAGGGCTTTCAGCATCAGGTGCTTCGTTTTTCCGATCGACAGCTTGCGCACGCTCTCCAAACAAATGTGAAAGTAATCCATCAGCAGAGCGATGTACCGATCGTCCTCGTAATTCAGGACTTTAACCTGCGCCGATCAGACGGGCTTTTAAGAAATCTATTACCATAGACAGCCGGGACAATGTTGGTTCAACCCTTAAGCGAACACTTAGAGGTGGACAGTTCTAATAGTATTTATGCTGATAATGAGACTGCAGTTCATTGCGCAAAATAAGAATTGTCTGCATTGAATGCAAGATAGAAATCAAATACAAAGTTCTTTCTTTCTTTAAAAATTGTTATAGGTTGGTAATAATGTGTTAATTTGGCAATGTAAATTTCGCCGACTCAGTTGAGCTATAAACGTTCAAAATGCGCAGTCCACTGATAATATTTAACCTGTGTTAATCCAACTATTTTTAAAATTGATTTCTATTTACCAATTATGTAAAAATGAATATTAAACCCTTGTCACGCCATTGCTCTTATAGCTACAATGATTAGTAGTATAAGACTCCTTTGTCTTTCATAATTTGTTAGGACAAAAAGAAAATTGGTCTCTATATTGTACGCCTATATTTTCTCTAATGGCTGTATATCCGTAACAGTAAAATAGAATTCTATTTTGATAGATCATATAATAGCTGTTAATAATTCGCTTAAGGGTTGAAAATGCAGGAAATAAAAAAAAACGAATTTATTTTCCTCTAGCCACTCTCTTTTAATATAATGAAAATATTAAGATGATTTACGGGGAACTGCTACTTTTATTGAAATAAAAAAATATAAAATATGCTCTTAAAAGTATACAAGATATAGAAGAAATAATATAAAAGACAATGTATTTTGATAAAATAAATTCGTTGGTTAAGGAAGCACGCTTGGGGATTTGATTTAATAAGAAAGGTTTAAATCGGGATCACCTTTGGCAGTAAATCTTGAAACATCCGTCTACTATTTAACAAAATAAACTCCTCTGAGGTCCAGCACTGCTTACCGGCGTCGGTTTTCTCGAACAGTACCGTGCCGACATTTTGTTCATGCTTTAAATTGTTATCACCCATTACCCTATCACAATGTAATGCATACTTCGGTAATATTAATTTTTTTTTTAATTACACAGGCATCCGACTTAGTTTTTTTTAAATGTATAATAAATGTTTAATAAATGAGGCAAGGGAGGTTTGGATCGTGATTTTGATCGCGTACCTGTCTATTTCAATGAAAGTAGTTGCCGCAAACAACAGAAGCAGCCGCGGGAAGCATAATCTCATACTCCAGTTGATGAAATCCGGAGCAATGTGATTTTTTCTTGCAGAATCCCGGAATATTTACGCTTCTCGTTTAAACATTTCCAGATCATTATCTCGCCAGTAACATTCTCGCGTTTGTTACGCGACTGATTTCATTTCGATGCGGCAACGATTCTTTTTGTTCGACGTTAAGCTCAATTTCACCCACCAAACAGTCGTTATATTTTCTATAAAACAATTTATAAGCTTTATTGATCTTATAGAACTCTTAAAATTACATTTGTGTCTTCGTAGTTACTGCAGAAACGGGTTCGCTAATTTTTACAATAATAATATGTGTTTATTTTACATATCTTGTATGCTACGTGAACATAAAGTGCGATACACCGTGGAACAAAAAGAAATGATGGTTAACGGATAAATTTCCTCTATTCGTAGGTAAAATTGTCTTCGCTGTTCTGTCTTGGAATGAATGATTACGTGTTCGCAGGTTTCATTTTACATAAGAATCGCAGATGCAACATCTTCACTTCGTCCTTGCTCATTTTCACCACACCCTCTTGGTTATCTATAGAAAGTAGTGTGCCGACAGCTTCTCTGTCTTCACCGATGATCACCTTGACTCTGTCACCTCGCGAGGGTACCACTGGCTCCAGTTCTTCACAGACCAGGTTCACCACTCTGTCTTCGACTGGCAAGAAGACAGCGCACATACCTCCCTGTAAACAAATTCATGAATTCTCTAAACTGCTCGAAGTCACTCCCACTGTCATTAACACTAGATTGCCCAAGGAAGTCATTTAGACTGCTTTTTAATTTCAAGTAGAAAAACAATTATGTATATAATGACACAATTTCTTAGAATTTTGTGACTTTTTGTACAACATATAAATGCGTTTATTAATAATTGTAGTTACCTCCCCCCTCCTTCATTTCCGGTATATATATTGCCCAAAAGCAGTCATTTTGACTGCTTGGAAACTTTTAAATAATCAAATGACTCTTATTATTGAATTGAGTAAATTTCTTATATGACCAGTTCGGCTCTGTATTGAAATAACAGTTTTCATTTTTTTTCGATTATCGTCACATGATAACATACAAGTACATGATAAATTGTCGATTTGGGCGTATACTTGATAAGTTGCAGTTGCTCAATAAGCTAAAGTAGTACTTGTTATTCGAATCTTTATGCAGTGATACTTGTTCTAAGAAGTTGTTTATTTTATTTCTTTTGCGCCTTAAAAAGATTTCCACTTTCATTTGCATAAAATGTACAAATAATAATGCATAAATTATTTTTTTTTCCAAGTGAAGTAAATTTTTTTTCTTGTTAATATTTACTAATAACTTGTTATATAACTGTAAATAATATAAAAAATATTAAAAATTAATTTTAAACAAATTTCTTTACACATTAGTTATTCTTTCACAATGCAGTCATTTTGACTGCTTTTGGGCAATATAGGTATATACTAAGTTTCAGTCTTTCTAGTGTTAAATATCTTCAATTTTAATACATTCTACTATTCATCTTATATTCTTGTAAGCCAGGGTGTTCATGCTATTACTAGCCAGCGTTTTTCTTGCAAATAATAAATACTAGAAGAAAATGAAAAAGTAATACTAATTTTTGGAAGCAATGCAATAGCGAATGTAATTTTGTTGTGTTTGCACAAATTTTTTTAGATATTCAAAATGTTTCTTCCATTTCAAACATTGTTTGACCTCGTAGGTCACTGTGTCGTATATTGTATACTGTATACGAGGGATGGGCATTTTTATCTCAATTAAGACAAAACCGTCCCCACCATAGCATCCACTGTCCCCCACCAGCATCCGCCGTTACCATAGATAGAGTATAGAGGAAGGAATTGTTTCGCCCGTTACGAACAGTGCGCAGGCCTCGCGCATGAAAGAGAGATTGGTGGGAGACTGAGGCGTTTGAGGAGCCCCTACCGTGCCCATCCCTGCTGTATACAAAAATTTATGTATAGTAGTCCATCCAATAAAATTGAAGGTCACCTTCATTTCTTAAAACGAATTTTCATTCGCCATTAAGTTGGTTGCAAAAAACAGTATTACTTTTTCTCTTTCATTTTTTTCTAATATTTATTTGCAAGACAAACGCTGGTTAGTAATAAGTTTCCGTCAGAAATAAATTTGTACCCCTTTGTACACTCAAGTACTCCTAATGCTTAGAGTGTATAAGGTTGAAATATGAAAATATGTTATAAAGTTCGAAATGTAATTAAGAATACTCACGGATATTCCTCGAATAACACCCTGTTGTCCGGCAAGCGCAGGATCCTGATGAGTATCCCGAATTCTAACTTCAATGTCTGTAGTGTGCCATTCGGTTCCTCCTATGATGCTAGACCCGACACTAGTGTCCAGACCTGCACCTGGCGTTTGTGGATTATAAGGGCTACCTGCGACTCCTATAAGGAAATAGCATTAGAAATATGCTCCATAAAAACAGAAAAAAAACTTAAAAAGCAACACCCACCAGGTGTCATTGGACTATAGCCCATCGGTGAAGGAGTAGCGAAGGCTCCGTGTGGGCTGGTGGTATACCCAGTACCACTTGGTGATGGAGTAGCAACGTAACCTGCAGGACTGGGACTAGCCGTCGCACTCCCTGCTGGACTAGGACTCGGTTGGTATGAGCTGAAACTCTGCTCCGACCCATACATTGTGCCAGGTGTTTGCGGTGTAAACGGACCACCAGTGGGTGGATAACCTGGGGCGTAACCTGGAGATCCACCCTCCTCCATGCTATAACCGTCAAAGTCGTTTGTTCTTGCGGGTGTGTTAGTGACCGCTGGGTCCCAGGCACCCGATTGTCCTGGTGTGCGTGAACCGTCGTGGGACGGTGTCATCGAGCCATAATGAGGCGTACGCGAGCCATCTGTAAATTTAGGATTGTCAAAATTAGTATATACATCTGTATTACTACACTCCGCGACAATACTATAAGACATTATATAAAACCATACAGATTTACGTCACAAATGGAATTTATTTTTTTTGTGCAGTATGAGTATAGATTACTTGAGAAGATTCCGTCAATAGCATTCCCTAATATGTACCTTCAATACAATAATAGAAACGTTATGCTTTGAAGGTACTTACTCTCATACATAGGTGTCTGTGAACCATGCATGGGAGTCTTCGACCCATCCCTGGCATACATGGGAGTCTGACTGCCAGCAACGTAGGCTGGTGTTCTGTTGTAGCTGCTGAAACCACCATCCTTGGTTGGTACACTGACATTCGCGATATGTGACCTGTTCACGGAGATAGTCTGGCAGGAGGAATGCAACTCCACACGCGCCGTCGCCTCTGTGGCATCCTTCACAATTCCAACGTTTCCTTTGTACGGTCCACCAGTTATTTTGATGGTGGTACCTATTAGTTCTCTGTCTCTGCGCACTCCTCCTCCGCGGCTTCTGCCTCTTCCACCACCACCGCCACCTCTTTCAAAACCACCTCTGCAAAAGCGATTTATCAATTTAGTGAACTATTCTGTATAAGGATCAAAGACAAATTATAGAAATCTCCACCGACCCACTAGGATGCATCGGCGAAGCGATTCTCGGCGACATAAATCCTGCCACCGGTGTCATAGAACTTATGGTGGACTTGTTTCCGCCAGAAAGTTGCAGGTGTCTCGTTTTGCAAACAAATATTCCACCGTTATCCACGAACATTCTCGAATGTAGAAATGCGAAGCTTCTGTATAAGTGTTTGATCTCGCCACCCCTTCCAGCATGGAGGCCATCCACTACTTTCACAATGTCTTTCTTCTGTATCGTATTTTGCTGCGAGTCCAAAGCTACCGCGTTTCGGTTCTCCCGACGTTTCGTCAATCCTTGAGGTCTAGCCTCTATTACTTTTCCATGCATGGATAGGACATGGAAATTCTCGCGCTCGAGGCGAACGATTACACCTACTGTTTGCGCGTCTAATTGTACTAAATCGCCCCACTGGAACTGACCTAAGCTGTCCACACCAGTGGCCATGTCAGAACAGAGTTGCAAATCTCTAGGAAGAACCTCGAGCTCGTGCATTGACAGATCAGAAAATAAAACTACCCTGTTTTGCTCTACTCGAACGATTAAGCCTGTATCACCTTCGTATCTTCCTGCAACAACCTGCAAACAATTGGTAAGATATAAATTATACTTACAGTGATAATGAATTATTCGCATACGTACTTTAACGTGATCTCCCATGGTGAAGTACTTCCTCAATTCTGATGCTTGGAATTCTAATGCTTCTTTCAGTTCTTCGTGTTTGGGCATGACCATTATCATGTTTCCGTCTATCGAAACGATCTTTCCTTGCAGGTTGATCAATTCACCCTCGCACACTTCGACGTTGTCACCAGTACTGAAGGAATGTGTCACAGCAGTGTCTTCTTTGTTCCCAGTTACTGGACCTCCGCTCAAGTCTATTTCAACACCTTCGGGAGCTTCTTCGAACCGTTCCAATTCGGATAGAGTTGGTTTCACACCTTCCGCGATGATGGCGCTCGTCGTAAAGTTTTTGTACAGAAATCTGGAAGAAACATATTTTTATTCCAATAACCACACCAAGTAAATAATTTATGTCGAAACATACCCTTTTCTGCTGTATCTGTTGCCCTCGAATATCAAGAAATCACCGTCACTAGTAACTTCTCCACCAATAGCTCGAATAGCTTCAGGATCAAACGGCTTTGCGGTTGGTCTTCTTTTCTTTTTCCGTTTGAGAGCCTCGGATTCGCTTTGCGCTGTTCTCAAAGCTCCGCGTGGCCTTGTATAGTCAATTCTAGGCAATAGTTTCAAATGAACCTGATTCTGTGCCAAATCAACGTAATCAACTTGAGCTATATCATCTTTATAAATGCCCCTCTTCAACCTAACCCATTGCTTTGCTTTCAAGCCCGTTTGTTCTTTGACTACACGCAACACATCGGTCATTTCCTTAATCGGTACCATTTGCTGCTTCCAAATACCCATTCTTAAATTCCCCACATTATCAATAGCGGCTTTTACGTGCGGTTGTTTGTAAGCCTCTATGTAAATGTAACCTTTTACACCTTCGGGTGCGACAACCGATTTAATTTGAAGTGGTTCATCTAATAAATACAATTATATCAGTAAAAATAACTACAATTCTAATGAAAAATATAATAATAATAAATCACCACATACTTGACAGTTGGTATGTTATGAATTTTCGCATAAGCAGAAGCACGGTTGCCTTCTCTTCTCCGATACGACATTTCACCATCCATAAATTAGGATCTTTTACACCTGGCAGTAAAGTCTGCTGAGTAATCTCGTCGCTCATTTCTTCACCGCCATCGCCGAAATGACGGGCTGCTACAGACTCATCTGCATACTTCTTTCTTAAGTATTCTTCTATTTCATCTTCTTTCTGAGAACTGTTCAATTTATGAAGATTAATTTAAGAGAACATTATGTTATAATGTTTGTAGACATGAATACTGACTCCCAGAGATTAGTGCCTCTTCGTCTTCCTTCAATTTCCCTAGCAGTAGGACCCAGTTCATCTACTTCATTCCCCACAATACCAATTTCTTGTGCACCCTCTTCCCACTCATCATCATCCTCAACTTCATCATCTACTTCAGCCTCATCTATGATGAAACCACCATATTTATCTTTTTTCTTCTTCTTTCGAGGTCTGTCATCGTCCTCTTCCTCTTCCTCTTCATCGTATTCACTGCTTCCATCCAAATCTTCTCCTAAATATGCATGAATCAGAGAATTAAACATGTTCACATACTAAATAATATTATATGTACCTTCTGGTTCTTCTTCTGGTTCCACAAGTTCTTCGTCTCCAGACCTAGCTTCTTCTGCCTCATCTCCTCTGCCATCCTCTGAGCTGAAGATTTAATAAAATAGTATGAATTTGTTATCTCCAAAAGCAGACAATGCATATACATAATTTTTACAGATGTTAAGTCTATTTTATGTTCTGCGATGAATTCAATAATGTACATAATGTGCACCAAAGAAACTCTACTCACCCAGATGCTGATCGAGACCGTGATCCAGACCTGGATGGACTTCTGGATCGCGATCTAGACGGACTTCTGCTCCGGGAAACCCTAGCTTCTTCTGCCTCTTCTCCTCTGCCATCCTCTGACCTGAAAATTTAAGAAAATAGAAATATTAACATTAGCGTTCTAAAGGGATAGCGGAACATCTACACCGGGGTACTCTGTTCCAGTTGCACTCAATAGATTCATTTCTTTTCTTTGTCAAGCTTTTTGTGCTTTCTTCTCGTTCAGGAATGATAATAAATTCATATACCATCGGCGACAGGAGAGAAGAGACTCTGAAGAAATACGAGCCAGGCACATATACCCATATAGTTGAGTCACACACATTCTCGCTATTCACTGAATAGGGTACAACTACTTCTTCAGATCTGTAGTCTTGCCTGGTGGAATAAGATGATACGCGTCACAATAAGTATGTGACGGAGTGAAAAGTCAGCGTTCAAGATGGGGATAAGTTGGAGCGAAAAGCTCATTCCTCTTGCCCCTATGCCATCCCGAATCTCTTCTCTTCAAACGCAAACAACACGTATATATAACTTTTACAGATGCTAGATCTATTTTAGGTTCTGCGATAAATTCAATAGTATTAAGTACGAGTATCAATAAACATACATATTGGTGGTTACGAAACAACGTATAATAATGTAAATAATGTGTAAGAAAGAAACTCTACTCACCCAGACGCCGACCGAGATCGTGATCGAGACCTGGACGAACTCCTAGATCGCGATCTAGACGGACTTCTGCTCCGGGAAACGCTGCGCATAGTTGCCAAATACAGAGGAAAAATGGCCGCTCACGGATAACGTGACGTACGCACTGATGAGCACGGTGTAAAAAGTGAAGCTGATACAAGAGATCATGCATGCGCCAGATGGTGGCTAGTATAGTGTATTCGTTCTAACTCTTTGACGATTCTTCTGCCAATGGCGATCCCCTACCATGGCACGCATTGTTGCTATTGGCTGAAGAAACAACTTAAAGTTAGAACGAATATACTTTGCTAGCCATATTGCAACCAAAGAGTGCATCATTATTTAGAATTAATACTCAAAATCAGCATTCAATCTTTATACTTGACGAGAAATGAATAACAATTTTAAATATACCTACTTCGAATATTAGAATAAAATTACTCATTTTCATCTTCTAACTGGTTGGTTTATTTGAGTATATTGTTAAATTTCCAAGCACATAAACAACCAATTACATAACATAGTTTTGCAAAGAAAACATGATAGCAGAGAGATGATATATAATATAAAAACATGACTGTACAAATACTCGCGCTAAAAAATTACATCTATTACCATAGGATATCACAATTTAAGAAAGAATACGTATATCGGTTTCCGGCTTTTGGATGAAAGTTATTTATTTTTTCAAAGTCTACCAAGAACAGATCAAAGAAATTAAATAAGATCAAATAAATTTGTCTTTGAGTTTACGTTCGCCATGAGTATACATGTAACTAAAATTTATTTTTAATCAATTTAAAAAACTGTTTCGTAGTTCACGTCTCAGCCAATAGAGTCCGCTAGTTTACCTCCTACGCACGAAGTTTACAATATGCATTGAATTGGTTCGTGCAAGCCGTGGCGATAAAGACATATTTGTCAAATTCGTATCTCGGATTTTGTAAGCATTTTTAACATGGCAACTTGTTCAGTGTCAACTAGATCGTGTTTAGTCTTCTGTCACTTTTGCTAGTACATCTTACAAGTAAATAGTATTTTTTTGTATTACGTTGACTTTTGTCTTTAATTAGTTATGAAGAGGGTAATTCTGTTTGTGAACGGAACCGATGTAAACGGCAAGGTGGCTGTTATTTTATCTGTAATTGTAATAAATTAAGATAAGCTCAACACTTTCAATAAATCCCTTTGATTTATCTTATTTATTAGCTTTTATTTTATACATACGTCTTATTATGTATACATAATTGTAAATTATATACATGTATATCTCTATAAAATTTCGTTGTATCGTTTACGGTTTATAGGCATATTGTATAAATGTTATATATGTATCGTAAAGATTTGCTTATAAACAATAAGTAATAGACATTACGATGTATGCAGTCTTTGCGTTTTCTCCAAATTTGATTGTAATAAACGAATTTTTCAAATAAAAGTTTGTTCAAATGTTTCTTTACATTTCTGTCGAATATAGTTTAAGCACATTAATACATTTAATTAGCTAGTTAAACATAAACGAATATTTATATCTAAAAATGAATAATTTTTTAATTGCGAGTTAAACATTTTTTAATAGGAGTACTGTTATTCAAATTACTGGCTTGGCATTACCTTTTTATTATTAATACTAAGTTGACAAAATATCATATGCGAAGAATGAATATAATATGTATAACTGTTTGTCTGTACCAGGTATTTATGGTAACTCATTCGGTAGATGAGTTACTAGCATCTGCTAGCTCAAAGTTTAATATCACTGCTAAAAGAATATTTACACCTCAGGGTGGAGAAATTGATGATATTAAGTTAATACGGTATACTAACTGTTTTAGATAATTTCTACAATAGCTGTATTCAAAATAATCTAAGTCAAAAATAAATGTTTTACAGGGATGATGATGTCCTATACGTTTCAGATGGAGAGGATTTTATTCCAAAGGATAAAATTAATACAAAAAGTCAGTTAAATAGAAATTTAGAATGGATTACACTGAACATTGGTGGAAAGTACTTTACCACAACCAGAGATACTTTAACAAAAAAGGAACCAATGAGTATGTTAGCCAGGTAAATTATAACTTTGCTTGATTGAATTAATACAATTAATGAAACTTGTTCGCTAATCCTGCCCTGAAATTTATTTACAGAATGTTCACTGAAACAACAAACAATAAAGATAGGATTTTACCAAGTAGACAAGATCACAATGGTGCATTCTTAATTGATAGGAGTCCAACATACTTTGAGCCATTATTAAACTATTTAAGGCATGGACAGATCATACTCGATGCTAATGTTAACGCAGCAGGTATACCTGTTCCTGATTTTCGAATTTCATAAAAAGAATTCCCATATATTAAGATGATTCGAATATTGCATTTCTATCTCTGTAGGTGTTTTGTCAGAGGCACGCTTTTATGGAATAGAAGGTGCTATTGAAATATTAAATACAATGGTTGAAGAAGAGGATAAACAGAAAAGCGGATTAGTGTCCTTAACAAGAAAAGATGTACTTAAGGCCATCATGTCAACGCCTGTGTCTTCAGGACTTAGATTCCAAGGTGTGGATTTTGTTGGTGCTGATCTATCAAAGTTAGATCTCAGGAACATTAATTTTAAGGTAACTAACGTTTACTTGACACAAAACTACTCATTCCAATTATCTGTAGTAATATATTTTTCTGTAAACATTATTTTTCTTTGCAGTATGCAATTATGCGTGGTTGCAGTCTAGCAGGCGCGAATTTATCAGGTTGTTGTTTCGATCGTGCCGATTTATCTTATGCAAATCTTCGTGGTGCTCAGCTCGTTTGCGCAAGAATGTTATGTGTAAATCTTTTCGAGGCGAATCTTCATTCTTGTAATTTTGAAGATCCGAATGGTTTACCTGCTAACATGGAAGGTGCCAATTTGAAAGGTGCCAATCTTGAGGGCAGCAATATGACTGCTTTGAACCTTAGAGTTGCTACGTTAAAAAATGCTATCCTAAGAAATTGTGATCTCAGATCGGCTGTGCTGGCTGGTGCCGACTTAGAAGTAACTATACTTTTCTTTCGTTCACCTATAGGAATAACTACTTACTTTAAAATGTGTGATCTTTCAAATCTTTGCTCGTTACATTTTGTGGTATTATCAACAATTTTATAGACATTCGGGAGGACTAGTTTAAATGAAATATCCTGGATATATATGACGACGATATTTTTCTTTTACTCAATAAAATATATTTATGTTTGTTTCAGTGCTGTGACTTGTCAGGGTCCGATTTGCAAGATGCAAACTTACGCGGCGCTAATTTAAAAAACGCAACATTCGAATTGATGCTGACACCGTTACATATGTCTCAAACGATACGATAACAAAAGAAGTACAGGCCGACCATAGTACTGATGACTATTATTGTGACTATTTTTAGTCACCGTTAATACGCGGGTCCCTACGACTTTTTACAGAGATAGGGATTACTTGTTTGTAATGGATGTGATCTTGGTTTAACCGATGAATAGATTTAACAATAGCGGAGACCAACAATCGAGTGTAACGATTATAAATAGACTGAATGTGAAAAGTAATGATAGAATTGAATTGGACGTTGTTCACGAAGTATTGACTACTTCGGAGCGCTGACTGTCAGTGGCTCGCTTCTGACTACGTTCAAGACTGATGCTTTAAGGTTTTCGGTCTGCTGCGAATTTTCGGGTTTTTCCGAAGTGCCTAAACCAGGTGTTTCGGTGGGCAATAAAAGTCATTTAAATTTTCACGAAAGGAGAATTTTGGCTTAATGAATATTTGTGTTCCGCGTCGGAACAACTAATATATAGTTATACTGGAGTATTCAATCGAAATCTCTATTTTGAGGGATGTTTATGTTGTTTTTTATTTTTCCAGGACGGTATTGAAACGGACGGTCATAAGAATAACTAATTAACACATTTTATACACAGTGTATATTTTATTTCTTGTGGAAGAATATTTTTTAAATCTGCGATTTCATTTACACTATTTATGATATCAATTTTTCTTCTACTGCCAAGAACGGTCATCGAAATTAAAAATTAATACATATTAGTGCGGTGAGATAAAGCAAATTTTTGTTGATGCGTGGTGAGTGAAGAAATTGTCAATTATCTATAACGATATTTTCTATTTTGAGAAATTGAAATGCGAACGTGGTATGCATAAAAATATAACACACGTTCATCACAGTTGTGCCGTCATCACAGTGAAACAAATACATATTTCACTATTTTTGTTTTATTTTTATGATTGTTTATCACTAACGATTTTTGTTTTATTAAAGGATGACATTCCTTTACATTTAAGTTTACGTGATCTTGAAGATTTTGTTTTCCGTCGTGAATTATAGTTATGAGATACTAATATATGTAATCAGTATGCCTAATAAATTTACACCATTTATACTGTAGAAATAGCTCTTTTTTTAGATAGAAACTATAAAATAATACAATAGCTACTATATTATAACCAAGTTTTATATAATCATGTTGTTCAAACGGAACATTAAAAGATATGTTTCTTTCAATTTGTTGTATCATCATTCTGTGCAAATCTTTTCGAAAGCGGAGATGAGAATATTAGAAAGAAATTTAAAAAGTTGATCAATTGTCTTACATAAATAAGTAATATCTCGCCTATTTGCGTTATTACAATTGTATCCGATATTTCTACGAACTTGAAGCTGCCTAATCACGTCTAGGATACAAATTAAACGGGCCAAGCTAGAAATTATTGTCATAATTCGTAGAAGGAGAAATGGCTTTAAACAGTTAAATCTTTTTGTTATTAATTTAGTAATAACTATTACGTACTCGAAATATTTAGATTTAGTCACCAGGTAATGAACGAAGGAAATGCAATTTAACACTGTAACTGCCGAATGCCTACTAAAAGACTTCTTATAATTTATTTTGAATAATAATCTCAGAGATACTTATTAGATTAGACTATTTGGTATAATTTGTTGGATTATGAATGAAATTTGTATTCAACAATTTATTAAAAAACTGTCAATGATTAATCTTCGATTTTAGAAGGATCATTACGCAGTCATCGGTAGATAAAGTGTGAAGAAAAATAGTGCCGCCGAAGATCAATGTAGATTTACTATAATCGAGGTATTATCACGCGTAGAACAATACACACTATGCTGACAGATTCAACGTTTCTGGAAATGATTGCAATTGACGTGCGTTTGACGTTGTACATGAAACGTCGATTGTAACATTTACTCTGTTACACGTGCAATTTAGGCAACACCACGTGTTTGTACGGCATTAATTCCGGTAGCTCGCCTGGCATTGTACATTTCCGATTGGAATACTGATGTAACAATAATCTCGTAAGAAATCAACGCGACTTCTGAATGTATTAAAAGTTTTGGCATCTACTTGATTGTAAAAAGGCATAATTTATTGAAATCAAATATAGTGTAAGAAATGATCACATTTCTCTTCATAATTCTCTATCCATCATTAATTGCAGGAAACGGAAGTTAAGTTTTAGTTTAATAATTTTTATACGGCGAAAAAAATTTAACAATATTCATAAATTTTTCTAATTTCTTCAATGTTTTGCATTTAATTAATTTATTTTTATTATAAATGCATAAACCTCGCAGTTTTATCATGATATTTAAATTACTTCATCATTATTATTAGATTTGTATTATACTTTTGAAACGCATTTTATTTTAATCCTTCAGCGGTGTAATGTTTAATTACACTACGAAGTATCATACAGGAGTTATTAACATACATTTAGGTGAACAATTTAATCTCGAAAATCTCAAATGTTCCAAAGAAGTTAAAGGAACTTATTCATATTTGCAATCTTTGTGGAAGACGTATTGTTTGTGGGGCTCACATGAGACCCTAAAAGACCATTACAGTTATTATAAAATGAATATTATCTTGAATAAGGTCAAGATAATTGACCTTATAAAGAATATGGATCATAGAGACATGCGATACAATTCAATAGAATTTACAAAAATTTCGAATGTAGAAATAAGGTCTCCAAAATTTAGTTTCTAAAAATGTGAGATTTCATAAACTTTCGAGAATGCAAACGATTTATATTTCATGTCTTAGTGTAAATGTATGCTAGAATAATTTTATAATGAATTCGAGCTATAGATTTATTTTTTCGTGCAGCATTGACTGAATCCGCTCGGTATTCCGGAAGATGATCGGTAGTTTGCGGCTTCCGTCGATAATTATTTCGCAATTAAGTACAGTTTTGGACTGCTTTAAACCGTGAGCGTTCACCCAAAGTTTCCATTGACGAGTTATCGTAAATTTCCGTAGCGTCGCCGTGGTATTCGTCCGATAAGCGAAGCCAAGGAAAATCTGGCATTTACAAAGTGTTCGTAGAATTGAATTTCCTCTTTACCCAAGACTATTTGCAGTTCCACCGGGCCGGTCCGATGGAGTACGGACAGTCGGACCTGCAACTTGGTCGCACAGATTTGTCCTAATCTCGTTTGCCGAAGTCCAGGAACATTCACGCTGCGGCAGAGTTACCTGCGCACCTAACGAAATCACTATAACGAGGACACCGCGGACATTCCCGAGGACGAACGCGCTCCAATTGGAAATAACTTTCATTACAATCATTTTCGTCGCTTGCATGGGTCCACCAACAAGAAGAACGAAAGTCAACTATCTCCACTTTCGAGGATTACATCGACAAATAATAATTAAACTGCGGATCTTTTAGCAAAATACAAATTTTCTTCATTAATTGCAGAAAACAAGAGCCAAATAGTCCTACTTTCTTTAACAGTTTTAGTGAGTTGAAAACAATACGTAGATATTTTCTACGAGTTTCAAATCTCATGTACTCATTTTCTAACATTAACGCATAAAAGTTTCTGTCTAATTATTATCTTAAAAGAATTTATTTTTCTTATATGTGAGAGTGCAGCACCGACTACTTTAAGGACCACGTTAAATTGGAGTCCAGTGAAAATGTTTCATTTTTCTTGTTGTGATGCTGTATTGAAATGGAAAATTGTTATGCATTCGCGTAGTTACTAAAGATATCGATGATCAAATATACACAAGATCCATATTTATTATTGTGCAAGATCAACATTATTTATGCAATTACAACGATGAAGAATAGAAATTCATTTCTTTCTCTACTCATTTTCATTAATTGAGGAGAGTATAACAGAATTTCTCAATTCTCTTAAATAAAATGTGAATAATTTTTTATTCAGAAATTGAAATTTTTATTTAAAAATTTAGGGGGTTAATTAAATAAAAATAAAATATTATACAATTTTGATTAGTCGTTTGAATAAATGTTTAATGATATAATAGTGACTACAGATGTAAAATAAATTCGTTGAAGTATTAGATTTCAGAACAACTCTCATTTCAAACATTTCGTCGGGCAATTTATTGCTTTTTGGAAAATAAAACATAGTGGCGTATGAAACCTATCTTTCCACGGATACAGATGACAGAAGATGTGTAATATTGCAAAAAGGTCTGTTTTATCGTATGGTGTGCTTGTAACATTTTTACTTCACGACGAACATAATTAACACACATTAAAATATTTATTTCACCATGTGATGAACACTGTTCTGTAGTTCCACTAAAGTTTGACTAAAATCAACCAAAATGAGAATATGAACTAATATAAATAATAAATACTGCAAATAACGAATACTATGAATAATGTGCAATGCGAATAATGAATAATGCAATAACGAATAATGCCCTACTCTGTTTTTGTTATTGAATCCTCAAGGCAATTTCATTCACAAAGCAACGGCAGTTTCTTGTATGTAACACGAAACGAATATCCCGGAGTTCTTTAGCTGACCAGAAGTCTTCATGCACCCCTATGCCACGGTTTCTTTGTCAGACGATAAACGACTCGTGAGTGCGGTTACATTCGGGACTTCTTTGATGTTACATTGCTTTGAGAAACGAGGCTGCTAACCATTTTGCCTAGCAATTCGAGGTGCAGCTTAATTGTGCCACGAAACAAGTTCGCCTTCTTGACTACACTCCTGAAACAGAGGCTCTCAGGATATGAAGTGGACGTTCAAGACGCGAAACTGCGAAGTGCCAAAGATTCTACTTATAATGTCACCAATATATCCTGTCCGCAACCTATATAAAATCTAGAAGCACTATTCTGCCAGCACCTTGCTCACAAGAAACAGCAACATTTTCCTTATCTGTGACACGTAAAACTTCAAACCTTGTGTCAAGTTTTTATATTCCTGTTCAGCTTTTCATTATGTAGTCTTGCTTCATAGAGAAAATAGATACAACAGTCAATGTTTGCGTAGTATAGTATCAAAACTGGCTGACTCCTTCCGAAGCACGCTTCAGATATTCTGAACTATAGTTTTTCAATATTTAAAGTGCAAAGAGTCTAGTAGGATAAGAACGGTCTGGCGGCTACAGCCACCATTTTTTGTGTATTAATATATTGTAATTGGTATTGTGGGGGAAACAATGGTTTTAGGTTGAAAGATAATCCCCCAAAATTTTAAGTCGCTAACCTTTTATATAAACATATTTTCTGCAAACCGTAATACTAATAATAATTGATAATGCTTCTAATAATGATAATTAAAACACATCTCAATGAATATCCAACATCAAAAATAGATAATAAATAGAAATGGAATATCAACAAATTTTACTCTATACTTTTTTCTTATTTTTTTACAAGAAATCACCTCGTATCCCCTTGTACATGTTATTCCGCTGCCCCCTGTAGAAGGTAAAAAGTTTTTACATGAACTTAAACAAGAATAAATGTTTTTCAATGTGGTATACGATATCTTTGATATTTTAATTTATTGCGTTTTTATAAATATTTCAACTTAATTATTTTTAAGGAAAAAAGATGCATACTTTAAACAGCCGCCGGTTTCTTACGTTTTGAATTATTAAAAAATCGTACGCCACGCTGAAAAGTATTAATTTTTGATTAACACTTTGACTGCTAACCGAGGAACCTCGAAAATTCTATAAAATCAAAGTAATTTATTCCATGAAATGCAAATTGAAAAGTTATAGGTAAGATGTATAATACTGAGTACTGTTCCAACATCCTTACATGTCACAAACACCAACTAAATGTGGTACAGGGAATACATTAGTGAAAGAAATTATTTTTAAATTTTTTACAAATAATTCCATATATAGGTGACATAGCAGTCAACGTGTCGTTTGCCTTCTCTGTTTTAGTAACTTTTGGCACCCAATCTAAAAAGAACTCGAAAAACCAGAAGAATCTTATCAAAATTTGTTTTTCACGCCGTGTAGTAAACTAATTGTTCTAACTTCTCAGAAAAATTCAAGTCGTATGAGTCTATATCATATAGTTATCGTCTTTTTAAGAATTTCCGAATACTAATGCCAGTAACTGTGTGTAATTGACACCAGATCGAAACTTATAGAATGTTATAATGTACCCTCTTAATGAAGGATACATTAGAATACGGAAGTGAAGAACATGGTGACTATTTCCGAAGAGCGCGTGCCATAATGAACAAGGTATGCAGCGTTGATATGCTTATCAATGATTATCACCGATTCTCGGGCGCAGCGTTTACGTTACCCGCGGAACGAAAGGCCAAAGAATGGGCTAAAGGTGAAGGTTGCATCGTTTAAAAAGAATTTCCTATCGGGCGCACGAGCCGACCGGTTCTTTTTAGAAAAATTCCTGTGTAATTTCCCGTTTCCGGTTCGCGAAGAACCTCGAGATCTTGGAGAACGATCGTGGCTCGGGGACGCGTTTCAAAAATTCGATTCGTTGTTCTTTGGTCGGGTGAGGGTCGAGGTCGGAAGGTCAGGTACCGTTCGCTATTTAGAGCAGGACCTTGGGTGCCGTTCTTATCTCGAGCGGCGCAAGAGAACGGAGTGTGCGGGGGCGGAGAAAAATAGAAAGAGGTGCACGCGATGTCGTGTTGGTGGCGAAAGATACAAGGGAAAGTTTCTCGGGCACAAGTGGTCACGTACCGGCTTTGTCAGACGCTGGCTATCTCCGCGAAACATCTAGCCTCGAAAAATCCTTCTTGCTTACGGTCGTCGTCTGCTACTCTTCCTCTCTCTCTCTCTCTCCATCTTTTTTTCGTTCTCTCCGTCTCTTGTTCTTCCTTCTTTCTTGAGCTTTACTCGCATGCCGGAGCGTTCTGTTTTCCGATCGATCCTTGTCGAACCTATCGGTGACCCACGATTGGGATTTTCGCTTCGTTACGCGACGTTGCGCGTGCCACGCGGGATCAAGTTCAATGAGCACTCTCGGGGAGCAAACAATACGATGTCTGAGGCTCTGTTGGGCTCAATTAGTGCTCTAATGATTACACCGTGTACAGACGTTGATTCTCGATCTCTCTGTCGCTAGCGTAAAGAATGATAGTACGTTCTAACGATTTTGTTCAGATTCCATGAAGGAATGAACGAGGGAAAGAAAGACAAACTACAACCTCTTGAAATTTCACTTCTTCAAAACAATAACACTGATTTATTAAGACAAGAACACGTTACAAATAGCCATTCGATGGAGATGTTAACTCGTCGGTGTTCGCAAGACGAAAGACCCTCTCGACGCTTTCGGAGGGCTATTTATTTCGACCTTGCAAAGGACAGAGTATCCGGAGAAGAAAAAGGACGGGAGATCGTTAACGCCAAACGCGTTGAAACGCGAAAAAATACTTGATGGAAAATTTCCTGGTCGTGCGAGACTGGCTATCAGGTATGTACGTATACCTGAGCTAGCCGGCTCGTCACGAACCAAGGACAATTGCAAGCAGGACGGTGTCGTCCTGGGTACGCCTGGCTGCCAGATGTGTCGAAAGACTCGTCATCAAAAGGCTCGCTCAGGCCTAGGTGAAAGAAACTAAAGATTTCTTATGGCTGTCGGGGTTTCCGAAAACTTGGTACGGCCGAGCCGCTACAAGACTTTTGCCACCATATCCGTGGCACTTTTCCTATTTACTCGTTTAATACGCGATAAAGCAGAACCTCGTTTATTCGAACATGCGTGTTTAGATGATAGAACAGTCGCCTAGTTATAATGTCAGATTAATTCTCTATACAGGGTGTTTCGTCTAAAACAGGACACCTAAATATCTCCTCTACCTCTGAAAATACGAAAAATGTTTCTAACGTAATCTAAATGGTTTCAAAAAACGAATCAGATGGAAGAATCGTTTTTTATAAATCGTAATCTTTTAATCGTTTTTTCAAAGTCACTCGTGTTTTTTTACATATATACACACATTTTTTGTTGTTCTATGTTATAGCAAACATTATTGTGCATTCATCCATGTTTAATAGCACGACTTTGAAATGATCGTGAACTCTAAAATTTGCTAATTAATGCAGAACTTATTTTCAGCGACATTTTAGATTTTAACGGTAATAAAAATTCGACCATGAACTTGAGCTTGTAAATAATCACATTTATTACTGCAATAAATGTTCGAAATGATGTCCTTCCGTTGTGATACATTTCGTGAGGCGAAAAACGACATATTGTACAGCTCTTTCGATGATTTCAGGTTTCATATCAGCACATGCAGCAATTATTCGTTCCTTCATATTTTTTGGTGTCGTGCTGTTCCAGCTGTACCCGAGTCATAAAACAATAAATTCGTCAGAATCTAAAAAGACCCTAAAAAATGGCATCATCCAAAATCGACCTGAGTGTAGACCCAAACCGAAATTCAAGCCATTAAATTAACCTGTCAAAAAGGCTTAAATGTGTTCAACTTTATACGCGTATAACTTTTTAATCAATGAATTCCTCACAATAAGATTTTCATTTTCGGTGTTTTCTCGTCGAAATATATAGGATTGTATAAAAAAAACTTGAAAAAAAGAGTTCTCCAAAACGCAGTTAAACCCAGCCATACAATAAGCACGTCTTAACAATTACTATCTGAAAATCTAGTGTCAGGTACAGCCCAACTCGATCACAAACTCTATTCTAATTGCAAGTGTACGCGGATTTAAGAGCATTATCTCAATATTTCTGAAAACCGAGAAAAGTTTCGGGCTCGCACGCATAACTGCCAGAATTCACGTGAGACGTGGCTCGAAGCTGGCCAGGTGAAACGAATAATTCCAGAAAAGTTTTATCCCCGTTCCAGAAGGTGTTACCATGTGGGTTAATGACGGAATTTTAAATCTCTCGCAGGAATGGTGGCAGCTTCGTGCCGCGATAATTGCCAGTGGCAGTACTCGTGCGCATATAATTTTGCGCTGGAAGTTTCGCGGCTCGTAAAAAGCCCGACGATGCTCGCCCGTTGTCGGCTGTTAAAAAAACGCGCAAAATCTGCAACGGTGATACTTCACGGACTATGTATTGCCACAGCCCGATTGCCAGGAGAGTTCGGTGAATCGTTCGCGCCTCAGTTTTCCATTGCGTCGTTCCAACCCATTTCCGGTTGCTCGATCGTGCACAAACACTAATGTCCATCATGATTACTGACGTTCCTGGTAGTTTGCACTGTCATACGAAAAAGTTGTGAGCTGCGCGGCCATTACGTATTTGTCGCGTGGCTTTCATGGCGCTGATAAGCGGTACCGTGGAGCTAGGCGAATGCGCTTCCAAACGATAATGCACGACGAACGAGTCGCCATCGTTGTCATTGTTATTATTTGCGTACGTCGAGGAACAACAAAATTAATCGAATTGAAATATGACGTAGGGTAAAGTAGCGTAATATAAGACTTATTTTTTGAAAAAATCATAAATCTCGATCAGAGCTGGGTAAAATACTATTTCAAATATTAAATGGTAAATGGTCTATTTTATTTAAAGTTATACGTGCACTTTCAAAAATAAAATATTTTATTTGTCAGTAAGTGTATTTAAAATAGTAAGTATTTAATTTATTTTATTTGAAGAATTCTCAAAATAGGATGGATTGTAATATTGTTTGGGACACCAAGTACAGTTTCACTAATTTTGTCCAACAGCAAAATATTATAATTATGGTGTAATAAGTAATATATGTATATACTAATATCTCAATGCAGTGAAATATCCTTTATAGGATGATGCTATGAAAAAAATATGTAAAAGAAATTATTTTTTTTTTATATAAAGTTTAACGTCGCATCAACATCCAGGTCATTAGCGACGAACTTCCGCGATGACTTTAGATTTTCTGGGAGTGGTTGATTTCTTTAAGGAATTCGATAGTGTTTCGTGTATGCTTTTCGGATGTGAGGGCAGTGTTCGAGTTGATTCTGAATTTGAGTCGCTGGATAGAAAATTTTTGGCAGTCGTGCAAAAGATGGTGTACTGTGAGTGGGGTTTCGCAACAGGGAGGGGGGTGACTCTGTTTTCTTTATGAGAAATTCGTGTGCTATCTTGCAATGACCAGTTCTCAGGCGGGAAAGAACGATTCTTTCCTTCCGGCTCACATGGTCGCCTGGGATGTCTTGGAAAAAATTTGTGATTTTGTTGTGTATTTTTGTTGGTTTCGACTTCAATATGCTATTCCATTCTCCTTTAATTTTTCCTTTTTCGTAATTGATAATTTCTTGGAGTGGGATAGAGGTTGGGTATTGTTCTGTCTGGAGGGTGGATGCTTCTTTGGTTCTCAAATCTTCTTGTGTGTTCCCAGCAGTGATGCCAGAAACAACCAGACCTGGTTGTTTTTTCCTCTCCTACTTTTCCCCTTCCGCTATCCCATTCCACTACGTGAGGACACTCCAACGTCCCCCACTAAGACCGTAGACTGGTCACGTGACGTGCCGCTCAACGTATCACATCTGGTCATCACAGAGATGGTAAACTGTATTCCCGTCGATTTAACCGATCTGGCATCACTGGTTCCCAGTTATTCCTTGATGTGAGGGGATCCATATAATAGATATCATCTTGTTGGTAGCGAGAAGTTCCGTGTATAGTATTAAGGTGTTTCTGACGATTTCATTTTTGTTGCTTTTCGCGATGTTTGTTAAGGCATCGATTACGCTCGTAGAGTCGGTGTATTGGGATCTGAAATGGGGGCGCGGACAATATATATAGCTATCCAATATGGCGACGAAGTGCTTGGTCTTAACATTGTATTTACATCTTCCTTTTTGGTTTTATTTGAAACATTTGTCGGTATGGTAAGTATTACGAAACTTGTAAGTGGGCAGGTACAAATCCTGCAGAAAGAAAGTTTGTTGAAGGAGAGCGGCTTTTTAAAGTATATTTTACCAAATAATTCATTTTACAAAAGAAATTTGCTTTTTAATATACCTTCTAAGTTTACAATTATAATTTCATAAATTTCTAGTCGCTTAGAATTGGTGAGGACATATTAATTACTCCACTAATAATTGTACAAATATCTTCTATTAGAGGCACCAATGGCACAGGCTCACTGAACCAAGAATTTTGAAAGTCTTTATACGCTGGTTAGATCTGTTAATATGCACTCTAGTTTTAGCTATTTTAGCTGTTAAAATAGACTGTTCTTTACTGAATTGTTTTTTATATTTTAGAAATGGAGGTCTTATAAATTTCAAGCAGTTCCCTTCACATACTTCATTTCAAAGTGTGGAAACGGAGCAACAGAGTTTTGTTCACTCTACTATCACAATCTTTCACTGCACAGTAATCAAATTTTTTTTGTCACGTGGTGGAAAAATTATAGGTTCCATAAAGTTATTTTTAATTAACACCTGTTTTAACACTGTAAGTTTATACTATAATTAACACCTGTTAACACTGTAAACTGCTACAAGCCAAGCCAAGCTTAGAGTATTTCTACTTTTCGGCAGCAGACGGCGCCACTCAAAATGTCAGATCCCAATATTGCGTGGTGTCTTGAGAATCAGAAGTATTTATATGTTTAAGAGCGTCATGTACTGCATAGGCTTCAGCGATAAAAATGAATGTTTGTATAGGTAGGCTTTTCTTGATGATATTATTGTCTGTAATAATGGCGTATCCTGCTCCATGTTTAAAAAATTATTTCTACTGTTATTGTGAGGGAGATTTTAAAATCAATTTAATTTCGTCAAATAGAGTGCTATATTTACATAACATGATAATGCGTTTCTAAATGAATTCGAGAAAGTACTGACAGTATTTTGCATTGTGCAGAGATAAAACAGGCACCATGTATATAGTTCACGAGATAAATTAGAGTAAATAAGAGTTTAAATATGAAAGCATAAGAAATCTTACAATCTTGAATTTAGCACGTTAATCATAATCCTTGAAATTTTTCAAATAAGAAATTCAGAAAAGTCACAAATATAAAAACAGACAAAACGCATAATTTATATATGTCTTAGCAACAATTTCTCCAAGTATTAAATAGTATTACGTCCTCGAACAGACACCGAAAATGAATGATTATAACGAGCGCATACAAATGTTCCATAATTCGCGGGGAAAAAAAATTCAGAATGAAGGGTATACTATTCTCGGCTTGCACGGCAATTAGTGAAATTTAGCGAGCACATTACGAAAGCTTGTTAGTGATAGAAACATCGCCACTCTAGCGTCCAAAGAATGATTGCACGATAACAAGCTGCTAGTTTCGCTGTCCGTAAAACCCCAAAAATACATCGACTACATATACCGACTTCGGTATTCAGATGCAGTTTTTATTTCACAGCCAATCGAACCGGATGGAATTCAATTTGCAAATGAAAGCTCCACGCTCGATGATCTCGAGAAAATGAGAATACGAAACAGATGTATAAAAACAGGAGTTGCACTCGATGGTAACGAAGATCGATGGATGTATCTATGAGCACAGAATTAATTTATTTCGCCTATGCTTACACGTAACTCGAATCAACAATTTTCAGAAATAGAAATTAAATTTTCACTGTGTATACAAATATTTTACCGCTGCAATGTCAGGGTTACTGGGTTTGGATAGTATTGTAAGAAATTGCTTCTCGTTCAAGTTCGATTGCGATCTGTATATACAGGGTGGAACATGCAAATCAGAGCACGAAATATTGTTGTTGGTTATAAATACTCGATGCAGTTCATTAAAAGTTGTTTAAAACAACTTGTTAAATGAAATGAACGAAAATAAGAAGAACATTTTTGTTGAAGTTTCTGAACAGTTTAAGATTGTGTGAAAATATTCTTTTATGCATTGATAATCGATGTAGGACGGAATTCTATCGATTGTGACACTGTTTGTGTTTACGATTGATTAATATTATAATTATTTTTTTTTTCAACAATCAAAATTTGTTTGTGAGAACGATTGAGGTATTGATAGGAATTATTGTTGTTCGGTGTTTCTTTGAAGAATGTTCTCCTTTCTTGCGTCGTGCAAGGAAAAGGAAGATGGCGGATAAAAGTTCGTCAGTGGAAGAGTGGTCCGCGAAACACAACTAAGGCTGGCGAAATAGATTGGCGACAATCAATTCTGCAACAGGCTATGCCCATAATACAAACCGCACTGCTAACAGGCTGTGATGAGCTAGGTTATGCAGTTATACCTGGTGACCCGATTCGATCAAGCACACCGGACGTCCGGTGCAGAACGGATATGAAACCGGGGAACGTGGACGGTCATCGATAACCAAGAATTTTCGAATCGCACTGATAAATGAATGTTTAGTTGCCCGCCAAATTAATCAGAATTCTATTCAAGATGTATCCAGTCGAGGGTTGCATTAACATTGGAACTATTAAACACTATAAGTGGCTAGTTTGTCTTTTAAAAAATATCAAGACAATATTTAACGTGATACTGCACGATATTTTTACAAAATAATTCTTAACCCTCGTACAGCGGACCATTTTAACAACTATATAATTGATGACGTTTATAACTATTCGCTGGTTTATTTATGAATTTTTGGAAACATATTGTTGAAGGTATTTCTTGCAGACACGTTAATCTTCCTTCTTTTTTCTATTGTAACAGCTGTCCATTTAATTCAATCGTCAGAAAATGAGTATTTAAATGTCAATTTTGATATTCTGGGTCAAATAGACCCAGCTTCCACTGTCATAGGCTAATCAACAAATCTGTTCAGTATGTGTCCATTAAAGCGTCGTTATAATCTAAATAATTTTGAAATAGGCAAACCAAAATCCGCCATTTTGTCGGGTCTGGTACTTCTAGGGTTAAAGAGTTATTTTAATAAAACACTAGTGTAACAGTTTGTAACATGAATAGCGAATTAAATACTAGATTTGTAATGTAAATAGATGTATTGTAATTATCGAGTACACTTGATTGAATAACTTGGTAATTATTTACATTAAGGGCTTCCTCGCCGATTTTGATGACGTTGAAATATGTTGTCAAGGTCATCATTCTGAACAACTTTTTCCTATGCATATTACCGCCGCTCAGCTTTAGTTTCCGAGATATTCGCAAAAAAGTTTCAATATCTCAAAAAGTGATCGAAGTAGGTCTGGGTTAGGTCTGGGTTATTTATATATTATTTATATATTTATATATTTATATACTGGGTTATTATATATTTTCTTGATTGTTGCAGATATCCAAGAATTCGTATAGTTTTATGCTTAATACTCTGTATGCTAACACAGCTGACAATGAAATGAGTTCGCGTTCGATACGATTCATTTCACGTTTCAGTTCGTAAACATAAACAGACAAGACAGTGGGTCTCAACTGATTGAAGTCGTTTTAAGTTGTAACCGCGGCCGCGTTATCTGCGGCCACAATTTCAGATCTAACCCAGACCTACTCCGATCACTTTTCGAGATGTTGAAACTTTTTTGCGAATATCTCGGAAACTAAAGCTGAGCGGCGGTAACATGTATAGGAAAAAGTTGTTCAGAATGATGACCTTGACAAGATATTTCAACTTCATCAAAATCGGTGAGGAAGCCCCTAATGTAAATAATTACCAATAACTTGATGGCAGCTATTGAAGATTTTCTTTGACAAGTATGGAACTGTTTGTCCACTGAAGAATTAATTTTTGTATCAGTAAGTTGAACGTGCATAAGTGTAATCATTATTATAACTCCTACTTTCTCAGTTTTTGTTGTACGAAGTAAATTGTTTCGAATTCATCGAATTGAAGGTTGCCGTGGTTATTTGAACATAAAAATTAGAGCAGTGGTTCTTAACCTTTTTGAAGTCAGGGAACACTTTTGATTATATGAAAAATTTTCGGAACACCAGAAGTAGAAGAAATACAAACAAAAACATCCCGCATAGAAATAAATAGATTCCATATTATAAACATCATTTTAAAAAAAAATTCGGCTTTCATAATTTCGCGGAACACTTGCACTGAATTAGAGCATACAATGTAGACAATGAACATATATGATTTCTAGTGATTAACCCACGCATGACAACGTAGTTGCCGGTGACTGGGGCTCGCGTGACCCACGCGAGCAACAGTCAGAGATAAAAAGTTAGTCAAGATGTGCATGCGTGTTGTGGGTCACTGCAGACCCAGCCGTCGTCTTGCAAGGGTTAAAGGGTAAGAAAATGTACAAGATGAAAGTGAAAAATTTTATTGCAACTGGCACAATGCAGCTTTAGCCGTTAATCTCTAATAAATTATTTAGCGACTAGCCTTCAAAAAGAAATGCTTTTATGCTCGACATCGCCGATACCACTAGCCTGTCAGAAGCTCATTAAAAAGTTATGGTAAAGCTCGAGTAGTTCTTCCCGTTGAGTGTCCTAGAAAGTGGGAACACGAAATTAGAAGCGGCCCAGGTGCATCGTAAATGTTAAGAATATACTGTGGGTAATATAGCAAGCTAGTATATGATCTATTTAATTACTATCTAAAATTCTAGTACAGTAAAAAGTTTCGCAAACTTTAAAGCGATTTCCGTGTGCTTTGCCTGATAAAACTAGCGCAGATGCGTTCGTTTGCACTTTCTGTAAATTAGTTCGCAAAAGTTTATATTTGCATGAACATCCGCAGTCTGATGTTCTAAGAATACTAGAACACTGGCAGAGAGCGTATTCGAACCAGTTACAAGTGCTCGGCACAATTGGGCCCCTTATTTGACAAGTGGCATAAGTCCAAAATTACGAAAAATGGAGTTTTTACAGAAACATTAAGTATTAAGAATGCTTGTTTTATTTAACACATTAACTTGTGTATACTCTGTTTTATGCTAATAAAAAATAAGAGTCAATTTTACATCATAAGTGAAGTGACTGTAAAAGTATCTCGAATAATGGCATAAGTCCAATCTTTTGGACTTACTCCATTATTCCACGGAACATATGGACTTACTCTACTGTTACATTCGATTAAAGGAAACTGGTATATGTATACGTGATAATCGTTTCGTATTTATTAAAGCCGTCGAGGGTAATTCCTGTTTACATTAACTTCTAGAACTGTTTAATATCTTATTAGCATCCGTATCAATAACATTGTGATATATTATATCCGCTCGAAATAAATAACGTTAACGCAAATCTTACACAAAGTCGGAAAAGAGTAAGAAATAGTGATGGTTGGACTAGGAATGTTGCAAAGCGACTTCGTAACTCGCATGCAGAATACGTAAACCGGAACAATAATATAATTTCTCCGAAAAAGTTTGAAAACAAAGATTGTAGATGCCAGAAAAAATGTACAGACAGAGTTGATGAAGAAACACGGAAGAATCGCTTCTATAATTTTTGGAAAATAGGATCCTTTGAAACACAAAATGCATATCTTTGTGAATGTATACAAACTGTACCTATAAAAAGAAGACGACCACGAGATGAAAGTAGATGTATGAAAAGTAGCAGTAACGTATATTGTTTACCCAATATTGGTGACTCTATCATTGCTGTATGTAAGAGGTATTTTTTGAAAACTTTTGGTGTCAGAGAGGGACGCTTGAACAGAGCTATAATAAAACATGTAGAAGGTAAATCTGTTGGAAATGACGATTAAAAATGTTTGTGATCATATTCAAAGTTTTCCTGTCAATGTATCTCATTACACAAATGAACAGAATCCAAACCGACAGTATCTAAATGAAAATCTCAATATTAGAAAAATGTATATGTTGTATAAAGAAAAATGCTCTGAATTAAACATACTATGAGTAAAAGAGCACATGTATCGACATCTATTTAATACACGTTTTAATCTACATTTTAAAGCACCACGGAAAGATACATGCAAGAGATGTGATGAATATGAAATTAAACTAGATGCAGAAAGTAGTGATCAAGAAGCTATTAAAAAACTTGAAGGTGTACATCAGTTACATTTACGAAATGTAGAAGTAGCACGTAATTCTATGAAAAAGGATATAGAAAATGCAAAGTGTTCAAATAATATTTATGCATGTAGTATCGATTTACAGAAAGTATTACCATTTCCAATATTAACAGTTTCTGATGCGTATTATAAGAGAAATATGTATTGCTATAATCTCGGTATTCACGACTTACGTGAAAATAAAGGATACTTTTATGTTTGGGATGAAACATTAGCATCCAGAGGATCGCAAGAAATAGCATCATGTTTAGTTAAACATATTAAATCTGTTGCTGGTAATAAAGATAAGATTTATAGTAATTCTTGTACTGGACAAAATCGTAATATAAAAATAGCTTTGTCTCTGTTAAAATTAGCGCAAAGTGATGATATTGCAGCGAAGGTTATAGAACAGAAGTTCTTAATACTTTGCCGTCCGCACGTCTCGTAAAAATTTCTTCGCTTGGCGCCGGCCGTTCTTGAGGTTATCGGCTGATTATAAATTTTCAAGTTTTACTAATGTCATCGTTACCTCTCATGAGTTGTCAATCCTGCCCCCTATTTTCATGAAATTTGGAAGATATACATATGTAAATATTAAATATTAATAGTAAATAGTAAATATTAAATAATGCGCAATTAACACTATGGCGTCCAGTACACCACTGTGGTGTTGCCAGCCGTTGAGCAATACTTTGTGCGCGACACCACTGTGGTGTCGCCGGACGGCAAAGTGTTAATATCAGGACATTCATTTTACCGAATGATTCAGATTTTGGATGTGTTGAATCTGCAGCACGCCATATGGCGTAAGCCACTTTCTCACAAAACAGTATTGTCACAATTCAGTGCAATAATGGCACTACATTATTCGTTATGTTACTGTTTGTTTACTATTGAAAAAAATATGGATTTTATGTTAAGTTATAATCACATAATTACTATTCTTTCACTTTAACTGGTTACAATGAAGTTACATTGTGTATTTAATTTTTTGTACGATATTAGACGTAAGTCCAATTTTTACCATATTAAGAAAAGGGACTTGATTCACTTGTCAACTAAGGGGCTCAATTGTGTGCGTCCGTATCGCACGTGCGCCTATTTTATGTGTTTACATATAAAATGTGGTCCACGACAGTGGTCTCTCTTCAATGGCGGACGGCGAACAGAAACGAAAGTTTGTGTGCCCTATTTCTAACCAAGTTACAACCACTTTTGTGCCTCATTATATCTTGCAGACTGAACTCTGCGGCTGCCAGAGTCACTCTTCTGTGGACTAGTTCGTGGGAACAATTATTACAACGACATCTACTGTTCCAAAAAATCATTTGACATTAACACAATCGGTTTTTAAATGCAAGTCTATTTACACTGAATTTTTATCATTTTTGTACGAAGTAGTAAAGTTTGCAAATTACAACTACGCATTTAGCAGCACTGTGAACAGGATTGTTCATGATATGGTTGAAAGATACTTTGTAAGCGGTGCAATGATCGCCATCTATAAATTACACCGGAACAGGAACCTTGACAAAAGTTTGGCCGCGAAAAAGACAAATAGTTTTTTGGTAAATATTTACTTTAGGGGAAGCATCCCCGATGACCTTGACCATGACATATGTTGTCAAGGACACTATACTGAACAACTTTGCTTTATACCTTATCCGTCGCTCGGCCTTAGTTCCCGAGATATTCGCGAAAAAAGAGTGATTGGAGTAGGTCTGATTTGCAGCCAGTTTGAACCATCTCAAGTCGAAACTCGTCTATTCCTGCGGCAGCCCCTCCCCAAACCCCCTCCTTGCCTATAAAACCAACCCGGACCTACTCTAATCACTCTTTCTTATGGGATGGAATGTATGGTGCATGGTTAGGTCTGGGTCAAAACAAACATTCTGTTCTCGTCTTATCTAGCTCCAATAAATACTAACAGTCAATGCGAATGAAAATCCGGAAATTTCTAAATCCAAAATGAAATGTACTTGTAACTTAAGATTTTCTGAAGTTTTTCGCGAATATCTCGGAAACTAAGGATGAGCGACGGATAATGTATAAAACAAAGTTGTTCAGAATAGTGTCCTTGACAACATATGTCAAGGTCAAGGTGTTCGGGGATGCCTCCACTAAAGTAAATATTGTTACGGCGGCGTGAATATTGAGAAGTCGCCGTAATGCCGTGATGAGCAACCCCTAAGGAATAATTGAAGATAGGGGTTGTCAACGAACTGCTGATCGTTGAACAGAAGAGAGAGACAGAATCGACAGCCGAGCAGAAACGACATATTCTGAAACCGATATATTTATATAAAGTTATCGCAACAATATTTACCAGTTTTTTTTTATAAAATGTATATTTTAAGAAAAAAAATTCCTAAATATCATCTTTATTTTAAATGATTTGCTGCGAAAGTCCACTCAACACGTTTCATGCCTCGTGTACCACCGACGGTACAAGCGTTCAAAACATACATATGATTTTATAATGAGTAATTTATTTCATATAAAGATATAACATGATGTTGAAACTAGAGTGTATTCCTTATCGATCGATAATATGATCAAGTAGTTTATGATAATATATCAGTCTATAATCAAAGCATAAAATAGTCTGAATGAAAAATCGGGGAAAAATGGTTCGGTACGGAACGTGTAAAAAGGTTAAAGAAGTGTTAGGATAACTGATATCGGGCAGAGTGTGAAAGATGAAGGAAAATTGCGTCTTTATGGTTCAAGAAAGCGGCGGCACACTTTTTCTTCGGAATAAAATATCAAATCAGATTGCACAGGATGTTCGCCCGATTACACCGCGTCTATCGATCCAGAATTGGCTGCAAGTAGGCCATAGTATCCCAAGGCATCGATCCCGGCCCGAAATCCTCGTTCTAACGATTCACAGCGCGACGCGACGCGGCCGGATGTTCGAGCAGCGGCAGAGATAACCGCGCCACGGCGATAAATTCGCGGTGCACTTTCTGTTTTACAGGGACATTCATTAACCCGGCGACCGGGGATGAAAAATGCAGCGGCCGCATAAACGAATACAAAAGTGCTCGGCTTGGTGGACGGTGTTGCCAGGGGCAAAGAAACGGAAATCGGATGGGTCAGAATGAGGATGGGGGGAGGGGGAGGGGGGGGGAGAAAAAAAAACAAGAAAACAAATCTAGCAGTGGGATGAATGAGAACGGCAGAGATCGTCGAGTGTTCAGAGAAATGTGGAGAGGAAAGTGGACCGAAAACGGGTATGCTGGCCGCCTTTTAGGGGCGGATAAACGGCTCGGGTGACGCTGATGAACGTACTAGGTGAACGTTCCCGAGGACCCCTTTTAGAGGGAATAAGAATTCGTGAGTGTTATTTCCAACGAGAAGTGAGCTCGATAAATTTCCATGAATTTTTTCTGGAAGAAAGGATGCGCTTCGGGCGCTCCATGAAAATTTCATCCGACAAACGTGGACCAGTCTGCAACATGTGTGATTTCGTCGAATACAAATTTAATCGCAGACGAGGGTAAATGGAAACCACGTCGTCGGTGTACAGTTTTAGTTACATCGAAGGCTCTGTAGGGTTATTTTTATTATATTTTATAATGTTGTTATCGTTATGGTAATAAGATTGAGGTTGGTATGAGAAGCGGGAGGTGTGTGCGTGTCTAGTGGACACACGCCGACTAGAGGGAGCGCAGGAGAGTTGAATTACATATTATGTTATGAGAAAGTGTATTACATATTATGTTAAATATATAATTGTTAGTTAAAGAAAAGAGAAGGTTATTCACCTAACCGAAACCACCCATTTCAACAACAGGCTCCTGTATCCTGTTAATATGTTTCGAACATAAAGGAATTCGTTTGAAGCGTGATTTAGGATTAACCATCCGGTGCCTGGGTCTATTTTAACAAATAATATCAAAATCGTCATACAATTACCCAATTTCTAGTGATTAAATCAAATGAATAGCTGCTATATTGTGTAAACAACAGAGAGACTATTGTATCTACAAGAAGTAAATTAAAAAAATGTTTAAAAAATTTTTGATGAAACACACAGTTGCAGTTATAAAAATGATACGTTGTACAAGGGGTAACAGTAAACCTGCCGAACGTTAAAAATGGTTGGCATGTGTTGTGTCAGAAAAATAACAAGGTTGATTTAATGTAGATTTTATGCGATTTTTATTTATAGTGCTTACTTCCCTGAAGACATCTATTGAATCATTTCATGGCACAACAACTTTCTTAAGAAGCATCTCGGGGCATCGGCTATACCTTCGTTGTAAATGGACATTTTTCTCTAAAACAATTATTAAACTACTGTTACTCTTTCGTATGTTAATCCCTAGAAATGAATATATGATTTTGTTCCTTTTTGTCTAACAATTGTGAAAGAACCGGTTATTTAAGTATTCACAAGTGTAACCGGTTAAGGTCATCAATGCCCGTTTAATTCGACCGGCTCCTCACGACTGGAGAGGCTGCAAGGGGGGTGGCTGCATTTAGGTGCCACAAGCAACGGTGTCGAGGGGGTTGGGAGTCGGAAACCCGGGGGTTGGAAGCGACGTCGGCCCGTAGTGTCTCCGCAGACAGCAACAACGCTGCCACGCAGCCTATCCAGGCCGGGCTTCGTGCTCTCTTGCGCATCGTTTTCTCGAACAACCCCCGGCTGATTTTCCCGCGCAACCCCTTCGACTCCGGAGAGCCTCAGTTGCGCGCGTTCCAAGCTGCTAAAACGTTCTCCGGGGCACCGGAAATGCCCGAGAACTCTGGCACAGAGTCTCGAACCCGCGGATCCTTCAAAACCTGTTCCACCCCCCTGACGAAACTTTCGAATTAATTAACCCACGCGAGAAGTTCGCGATCTCTACGAAGTGTTGCAAAACAATCGGCCACCGTTTAAAATCGAATTTCACTGGCAGTGAGTCAAATATTCGGAGCCAATGATTCGGCCGGGAGAACGTTTGCCAGGGGGTTGCGAGGGGAAAACCTCGGTTCCTCGGGGTGCAATGTGTCACAGTGAACTCGAGGCCGAGTCGAATGACAGCTTCGGCTGGCGGAGTGTGTTGTCTTGAAACGGAGCCTCGTGAACTGCGAGTAAATTCTTTTGTTTTCTTCTTGAACATTCTCATCGAATAAAATTCTTATCAACTAGATAGCTCCTCTTCGAATGATTATGTCAACTGACAGCTTTATCTAGTGGAGTGTGTTGTCTCGAAAGCTTGGAGCCTCGACGACTTCGAGTAAATTCTCTTTCACTTTTTTTTTGGACATTTCGGTCTGCCAGAATTTTGATCAACTAAATGGCACCTTTTCGAATGATCAGATCAACCGACAGCTTCATTTGGTGGAGTGTGTTGTCTTGAAACGAAGCCTCGTGGACTTTGAGTACATTCTTTTTCATTCTTATTGGACATTATAATTAAACAGAATTTTTGTAAACTGAATGGCTCCTTTGTGTAAATACGTAGTGTGTAATTGTCACTTTCGATGGACGTGATCGTGTGCCGCGCTCCGTGATGAACAATTCGAATGTTCGATGAAAAGTTGGATGCTGCGGTCGATGCGAGATCGAAAGATCGCGTAACGAGTCAACGATAAAAAGATCGGTGTTGCAATCGACTGACGTTCCGACAGCTTTCGGTTGTTTCGTGTCATACAGAGGACCTGTATCCGTGGGCCGATTCCTTTTTTGGCGACGACACTGTCATTGGTTAAGGTGAGTCTATTCTTTCTCGTTTTGTAATCCGGGGTTAGTTTTCTGTAACGAAAACGTACGTTTAACATTTTTGCTTTTGTAATGTTAATCCGAGCGAAATTTCGCTCTTGAATTTCTTTTTTTTCAACATTTATTTGTTTCCTATTGCCACCAGGTTTATGGTGCACTAAAAGTACCGATTTCACATTACTTATACTTTATAAAATACCGAGATTGTGGTTTTGTTTTTTTTATAATATATACTCAAAGAAATAAATTTGTTGAATAATTCGTTATGGACGCTCCTCACAATCTCAATAATTGTGAATTAAAAATATTAGAACGCGTCAAAATGACGTGAACCAAGTGTTAATGGTTTAAACATTTGACGTTCGATTATGTATTAAAATAGGGACTTCAACTCGTATTCCAGAATTAATTTTGATTTCTTTGAATCCCAGAGCAGTAAAAAGAAATTAGTCATGAACATAAACGACTCGTTATGCAAATGACATCGATGAAAATCAGCTTGCAGACGGAGGGTTAATTAACGAGACGTTCGTCAAGATAATTGTTTAAAAATATTTCGCAGTGCAGAAATATTTTGCATTTAATGTATTTGGAGTATTTTATAGAAGAATGTTAGCTAATATAAAGAATTGCATCATTTCGTAATAAAACACAATACAAATGTGAGAGTTTAAAAGCGTAGTCGCAGAGTGGGGAGTATTTGATTTCCATTAGATTTGAATGAAAAAAATTACATTTTATCGTTTCATGGTGAAATACAATACAAAGTGAGAGTTTAAAAGTGTAATAGCATTAATGGGAAAAATTGTTAGTTTCACTGAAAGGATGTCAACGGCATTGAAACAAACTTTTTTTTCTCCCTTTGTTACAAACTTTGTTTTCTCATACACAAAGCTGTTTTATTAGGTGTGCAATCTTGAAATTACGAGAATCGTTAACAATTAATAATCTTCTACATTATAAAAGTTACTGAATACATTCTAGAGAAATCACTATTAAATAATTAATACGTTCATTAGCACATCTTTATACACGTTTAGAAATTCATTTGAATTATGATATATTTGAATTAATCAATTTTTACTAGGACTTGCTAAAGAGTTAAAAAAAATTTCTCAGGATAATTTCTAATTGCCTAGTTCATTTGTGAGTGATACTAGAAATTAACAGCAAACTTGTTAAACCCGCTCATTACTCTAACCCAATTAAACTCACATTCATCCCATTATTTTAATCTAATTTCTCCCTTGGTATTAGATTTCTACAATAGTAAACCACACAATAAAAAGATACATAATTTTTGTGAATTCCTACTTTAAAAATAAAAATAAATTTTAAAGGAATGACAAATAATGGTTAAACGAGTTATACAATAAAAAAGATACAACAGTGCAATTAATTTCTTTCCATTTCATAAACATAAATGAACCAAAGGAAAGAAACTTTTAATTTCGAAATAACCAAGAAATTGAATTCCATTAGATCATAATGGTCGATAAACCCGCAACGTAGTCAAAAACCTTTAGAATCTGTGTTTCTTCATTTTTGAAACACGGTATTCGAATAAAGTGATTCATAAACGAATGAATTGCGAAAATTGGAAGAACTCCGCTACATTCTTCTCATTTACAAAATGTGTGCAATGCCACAGCACGCTTCTCCGTTATTTATTCGATTCCGAATGAAAGGAAAATAATACGTTACCAGCAAATCTCAACTTCCGACGACCGACAATAGAAAATAATACAGGGTTATCCAAAAGTACCTTTAGGATGTTGAATGAGAATATCTGTCAAACGCCATGTTTGTTTCTTGTCATTTTCATGTGTTTCTAACTTACAATGGTTGACAATTTTAACAATGCAGCTGTATACGATTGAAGAGCGTGCTAAAGTTATTAAAATTTATTTTGCAAATCAGTGTTCGATAAAAAATACCCATCGTAAATTTCGTGATTTTTTCGGCATACATAATCGTCCATCTGAGCAAACAATTCGAAATTTGATGAAACTGGATCTGTTCATGATAAACCAAAGTCTGGCAGACCAAAAACAGCTCGTTCGAATGAAAACATTGCTGCTGTTCGTGAAAGTGTTGCTAATGACCCATCAACATCAGTTCCACGTCGTTCTCAAGAATTGAGCATTTCTTATGGCAGTTTGTGGCGAATTTTGCATAAATTTTGATTATTTATGGCTGAAATTAAATGGAATCGACATTAGCAATGTTTATTTTCAACAAGACGGAGCTACGCCACACACAACGCGTGAAAACCACTTTATTGCGATCAAAATTCAATGGTCGATTAATTTCAAGGAATGGTGATGCCACCTCGTTCGTGTGATTTGACCCTATTGGACTTTTTTCTTTGGGGTTATATGAAAAGCAAAGTTTATGTCAACTAACCAGCAACAATTCATGACTTGAAAAACAACATTAGAAATGAAATTGATGAATTAAACGAGCAAGTATGGCAAAATGTCATCGAAAATTTTGGTGTTCGAATTGATGTCTGTTAACGTGGTCGTGGTGGTCATTTGGCAGATATCGTCTTTCACACATAATTGTCATAGATGATACCTGATCATTAAATAAAAAAACAATAAAATTAAAAATAGTATGTTTTTTATTTGAATAAAAACTTCCTATAGTCTATTTTGGATAACCCCTTAGAATCAACAGTCTGTAGCAGGACAGGCAGAAAATTTTCGGACAAGCCTTCTACATTACAGGCTCGTCTTATTTTTCCACCGCCGCCATGGGAAAAAAGCCAGCAATCCGGTTTCCCTCCCGTTAATGGGGTGGGCGGTTCGACTTTTCAATTAAAGCAGGAACGATAAATTCACGTCGACAGGGTGAAAACGATACCGTGGGAACGATCGAAATTGCTGGCCGTGCAAGAAATCCGAGGAATCGCGTTCGTTTCGACACGACGATGACGGGAGGGTTTCTGTCCCTCGTCGACGTCCGATCCCATTGGATTTTGATTACGTTTACCTGGACGTAGTCGCTGCAAACTGACGCCCAATGGCAAAGGTAGAGGATTCGAATGATGTGTAATCGAATTCTGTAATGTTGAGATTAATTGAAGAATGTTGCCTGGAATAATTAACCAACAAATTGCCTCATGTTGAATCAATTCGACTATTTTCGTAGTTGTTGAAATTCTTACAATTTTTAAATGAATTGAGGTGTTTTCGCCTTTCCGGTGTTAAATTACTAACCATGAATGAATAATGAAACTATCCTTGTGGATTTAATTCGGCGATTTCCTTAGATTTTAAGTACAAATTCAATTTTCTATAATTTTTAAACGAATTCTGGAATTTCAGGCTTTTTGTTGTTGAATTTAAAACAATACAATGCTCCGTATTTAATCAATTGCTCCATTTTTTTTGGTTGTTAGATGGTAAACGAGTTTCGTAGAATTTCTAAACAAATTAAGCAATTTTAATGTTTTTGCTGCTGAGTTACTAACTAAGCAAGTAATAAGTAACTAAGCAACAAGATGTCCTGTACTGTGAAATAATTTGGCGATTTTCTTAAACTTTTTAATCTAAACATAAATCTAGGTAAGTTTAGTATGATGCAAAAATGTTATTTTGTGCGATATACATAGTGTGATTAATGTGCGATTAATGTTAAAGGTGAACCAAAATAATTGGAATTTACGTACAAAGAAAATGTCACTCGCAACACGCGATATTCAGAGTTATTCGTACAGGCCAATAATAAGTTTCTATATCTCACCATGATGAATTACTGTTATTATCCTTGATAATGACTCACTTAGTATGTAGAATATAGATGCTAATTGCATATCGTAGATGATCTCAAACAAAATGATTAGATTACGTTACAAGGGTTGAGTTGTTCTCTCACAATTGAAATTGCTTGGTAAACAGTAAGATGATTTTTTTTAGTTCAATTCTTCTGATTATTTATTGTATAATATGTATGTTTCGCGAAACGACGTTTTTGAAACTGGAGTACACAATAAATTTAAAACTAAACAATTGATCCATTTCAAACAAGACTTATTGAATCCGTTACAAATTTCTCGAAGTACTGAACCACGATTTCAACTTAATTTCTTATTCATAATATATTTTTCTTATGATATAGGATTAATTTTCCTATCGAAAAAAGTACATTTTCTTTTAAAAAAATCCGTAACTTTTGCAATTATCTATATTTTTTCATAAATATTGGTTCAGTACCAGCATAAATAATCAAACTTGAAGATAATTTTTCGGCAGGCAATATTAGCTAGTTTGCTAACAAGGTTGACAGGATCGTAATAATAGTCACGAAATTAATACAAAATTGAAATAAAAAGATTTTTTGTTACTATATAATCGAGTCAGCATTCGTGCAATTATTGTTCGTTGTTAGATAACAATAATTCGGTATTGCCGTATAAGAGAATTCGAAGCAGCAAGTACATTTACGGCTGAATATGCGAGTTTTATTTATATAAATTGTTACTCCTTCTTTTGCTCACGATTCGAGCACGGTGCGACAACATCGCTACCGCTTAGTAGAATCAGTCGCCGCGTCGCATCGCGCCGAACCGGAATCCGTCAGCTGCGCTCTGGTTGGCTCGTGTTTTCGGTGAATAACTCGAAAACGAAGCCGCGTATGACATTTTCGCAAAGGAAAATGCTTCTTAGAATAACACCAGGAATCATTCCTTTCAAGGAACGCGAACATGTTTGGGATATCCTGCATTTTTTTTTTTGTAAATTTGATATCGTCAGTCCCCAGGGGCCGACATCGCATTTAACGTGTTAAAAATTCCTCAGCCATGGGCTATAAACATTCAACAATTATGATATAATCGCCGGTAAATAATGTGTTAACTAACATCTAATGAGTCATAAAATCGTAGGCATTAGTTTTCATTCAAGACTGTTAATTGCACAGCCCATGGGACATCTGTGCCCTTACGTACGCTTTTAACGTTAACGAGGATCGGAGCCGAGAAGCGTCGTATAGCATCGCATCGCGACACCGCGTATCCCGGCGAGATAAGAGCGTCTCAAAGCGTGTCGCATTACCAGCTTCTATCCCTCCAGTCCAGGGTTCCTGTAATAGATCGTCGAAATTCGAAGACACTCGCTGTTTAAGGGGGTTCGCCTTTGTGGGGGCGATGATTAAGATTATGCCACAAACGTAAAGTCGCGACTCCATACCGTGGGACCGCGACTCGAGTTTAAAGAGCTATCGTGTTGTTGCCGGAGTGGTATGCGAAATCTAATCAACAGAGATGCAGTACCGTCGCAATGGATCGTAATTCGTTCCAGAGACCTCGAATGTTGTAGCCTCGATTGTTCCTGGGAAACGTCCATCGTTAACACGTTCATTATCTAATAATCACCCAGAAAGATCATGCTACTATCAAAGTAATTAACTGAGGTAATTAGAGCAAAATTTCAGAGTTAAACTTCATTAGAGGTGCTTCTGTTTATGCAGACTGAAAAAATGGCACTTGCGGTTCTGCGGATCTTGCGCATTTATGGAAAAAATGAGTGGGTGCAATTCAAGGCAGTGAAAAGATTAAGAGTTTTATGGTCAAGCAAATGTATTTTAAAAAAGTGAATCTTTAACCCCTTGTCGTACCCGCTAACTCCCGATTGCTCGGGCCATAATAAACAAGAAGGGTCGGTCACGCGTCGAGCCATTTAGCTGTTGTTACATTCCGAACAATTATTAATATCTTTATTACTTTTGGCTTTATTCGTCGGCAGCACTGTGGTTAATAACGCTTGTCGTTGTGGGATCTCCCTAATTGACCGCAGTGCAGCCCCCGACACATTAAAAATTATTAGAATTTTTGTTTTATCCGTCGACGACACCGGGGTTGATAACGCTTGTCGTTGTGGGATCTCCCTAATCAACCACGGTGTGGCCTTTGACGAAGTATAGATTCAGTTATTTCGCGGTACATGTATTCAATATAACAAATACCCTTCTTGGAGTCAAAGCCGTCCAAGAGACGTATTTTCGTACGTCGCGAAGCCGCATATCATCGAATCATAAATAAAAATCACATATAGGCAATAGAGACAATGACGCCCCGGCCGTCACCTCTTATCTAAATAATAAGCAATAGCCTTCCGTTCGTCCGTAACACGCGCTAGGCCGTCACACTGTTTAGCCGTGTGCTCGAACTTGCGCAAAATGTATGCGTCTTACGACATGTATATTTCGGTGCAACGAAAGGAATTGTAAAATAATAAACACTTTTAGGCACAACTAATACTTTTAAGATGTCTGGGAAGTAATTATGATCAATTCATCGGTGAACAAAAATGATATATAATTTGAAAGTGGGTAATGTATCAGTAACAATTTGTAAATTAATACTTAATTTAAATTAATAATGTTTTGAGAAAACTCGTAGAAAATTAGTAATCTTCGTGTTAGTGTTGTTTACATTTGTTCCGAACGAAGTACAATGAGCCAGGCTCGTGTTGTTTACGTTTGGTCCGAACGAAGTACCACGAGTCGGGCTCGCCCTTATTGTTTTTGGCAAAAATTTCTTACCACGAATATTAACACTAAACCTACCACCATCGATGAAAATGATCAGTTTCAGATTTTTTTAGTTTACAATTATTGAAGTTGTAAAGATGCTTTCATAGGAAATGATTGAATAAATACTTTCAGTAGAGCACATATTACGATGAAAACCGCACAAAGTTTAACCTCTTGCCGTACCATTTTCTTTACGGCTACAATAATTATAACGTCTTCATCCAATAAAACGTCACAGAAGAGGAAAGAAAATTTATTTTTTTGCATGAACACATTTACTTCAATGCTTAAATATCGATTACACAAAAGTAAAATTCTATTTCGTCTGAAAAGAAAGGTGTAACTTTCATCTTTATTAGACTTATTTAAAATCTTCATCACGAATCTGACTCGTCAAAATACGACAAGGCGTTAAATAAATTCAATCTTGTCATTTTTATAAGGCAACACATACTAGTTATTTTTAAGGCTGAATAGGTTTAGTGTTAAAAACTATGTAGTGTCTTCTAAGAACGACAACATTTTTATTACATAATAAACGTTTTATTATGCAATTAAATAAAGACATTTATTTAATTTATAATCCATTACTCCGTATCAAAGCTTCATTACAATGTGAATGATAATAAAATAAAAAGCTGAAACCGATGATTTGGCCAATAAAGGTTGGTTCAAGGTTGAAGAACGAAGAATTATGTCGCACTAAATCAATGTGTTAAATCGCTTTGATTCCCCTTCAGTGCAATTATACGTATCGCTGCGGCAACGAATTGGAAAAGATAGCGAGTGTTGTTAATAAAGTGTTCCTCGGTAAAGTGTAATTAAACCAGTTACGAGGTTAATGAATTGAATGGTCTTCCGAACGTTATTTTTTGTTTTCATCGGAATTGTTCCGATGAAGTTTCTTCCATCAAGTAGGTTTTACCCTTTTGAACGCAGCCCCAATAACTTATATTGCATTACAACCACAACGAAGCAGTTTGAAGCGCCAATCTACTTATGGAACCTTTGAAGACGCTTCTGAACAATGCTGCCGGCCAAAGTTATGCAGAACTAGCAAGGTCAAGCATTCCGGTAGCCTGGCTTTCAATATATTGTAAATGGAGAGACAGAAGAAACGGGTTCAATACTAGAACTACCAAGTAATAAATGCGACTGAAGTATGTTGCTACGTAATAATGACAAGACTGCATCTATTCAGACTTATATAATTTTCACTGCAATCTGTGGTTCAATAAAGAAATTCAGTCGAAAATTGCGGATGGAAACATTTTTATAATTTTGAGTAATCGTGAAAGACAAAATTAGAAACCAGTCATTTTGACTGGTCCGGTAGATCTAGTGTCAATAATATTGCATAATACTGAATATTCTCCAATAATTATGATATATTCAATAATATTGAAAGCTCCGTCCGGCGTGCTCGAGACGAATCTGATAGGGTATGGCAGATAGATGTATAAATCGTTACTAATTCAAGGACGAAGGTTTTCTACATATTATCAAATTATGTTGCAAGTAAACTGAGAATTTATATGTAAAATACAAATTGTCTGCAACAATTGCAAACAATAGTAGACATGTCGAAGTTTCTTTCTTACTTTAATAATTTTGTTGTATTGAAAATGTTATATCAACACTCCTAAATTCTTTTAGACCTTTTTTAAAATCATGTGTCATGTCAAGTACGAATAAAAGGTGTTTAAGAAGGCACACAATCTGTAAATCGTATAAAAAGAGAACCGTGTGAACAAGTCAACTATAAATACATTGCCAAATCATTTAAACATTGAATATTCGACTATTATAACTAGACTGCAGTTTTTTATGCAAAATAAAATTGTTCTGCATCAATTTGCAAGAGACAGGAGCCAAATAGGACTTCAATTCTTTCTTTAAAGATTTTAATAAGTTGCAGATAATTCATTGATATTCTTAAATTCTTTCAATCTTTTAAGTATTTAGAATATTATCTCTTCATTTTTGTTATAAACGTATAAAATCCGCTGTCTAATTATAACAATTTTTAATAATATATTACACTTGCAATTCTATCCAATATTTTTATTGTCAATAATGTTCTATATGAAAAAGAAACTTCATATTTATTGTATACCTACATTTAGTCTAATGACTATACAGGGTGTTTCGTCTAAAACAGGACACCTAAATATCTCCTCTACCTCTGAAAATACAAAAAATATTTCTAACGTAATCTAAATGGTTTCAAAAGACGAATCAGATGGAAGAATCGTTTTATATAAATTGTAATTTTTTAATCCTTTTTCAAAGTCACTCGTGTTTTTTTTACATATATACACACGTTTTTTGTTGTTGTATGTTATAGCAAACATTATTGTGCATTCATCCATGTTTAATAGCACGACCTTGAAATGACCGTGAACTCTAAAATTTGCTAATTAATGCAGAACTCACTTTCAGTGACATTTCAGATTTCAAAGGTAACAGAAATTCGACCATGAACTTGAACTTGTAAATACTCACATTTATTACTGCAATAAATGTTCGAAATGATGTACTTCCGCTGTGATACATAAAACGATTAAAAAATTACAATTTATAAAAGACGATTCTTCCATCTGATTCGTCTTTTGAAACCATTTAGATTACGTTAGAAACATTTTTTGTATTTTCAGAGGTAGAGGAGATATTTAGGTGTCCGGTTTTAGACGAAACACCTTGTATATCGATTATCAAAAAATTACAATTGTACTTCAATTTAAAAGTAGTAGTAGATTCTGTTGAAAACCTTACCAGGAAAAGGCTTGGTTAATTTTTTTAGTAATTTTGACGGTTCTTCATAACAGTGCCAAATGAAAGGATAAAAATAAAAAATATTGGTGTCTAGTTTGTGACTAAATGTCTAGTTTGATAGAGAGCTGTTTTAATAACGTCTACTTGGAAACATATCAAGGTCCTCAAAGTCTAAATAAAATATCCTCGAACGGAGAACGTCCTCGGTGGAGATACCCGAGTTTCAGAACTCCTTCGGCAATAAAGTACGTCGGCGAGGACGATTCATGGCGGTTATTATCATTGATCTGGCCGAAATGCACCGTGACACAGTGTTCCACGGAGTCGTGGAACTTCTCGAGACAGGATCAAGGAACGGCTCTTCGCCGGCAGTTCGAGCAACTGTCATGGCGGCGGCGGCAGGATTTACATACGGTGGCCGCGAACGCGTCGGAAATACCGAATTAAAGGAGTTATTCGGAGATCCTTGGACGACGACGGGTCTCCCGTTTCGACGGGAAATACGGTCCCCGGCGGCATTGTGACGAGAAACGACCATGGCTGCTTCGGTATTATGCTATTGCCGTTCTCGAACGCTGAGGACGCTATTGTGAAAGGATAACTGGCAGGTCCTTGCCGCAAATAGGTCGTCCATGTTGATACAGGGTGATTTCCCATCTTGCCGAATTGTTTCGTCACCTAACAGAAAAGTCTACGGATTCTTTAACCCTCATCGTGCAATTTTGAAAACTGATTTGATTCCTTAAGTGGGTATTTTAAGAGCCAATTTTTTCAAAAGAACTTTGTGCAATTCGAATTGTACGCATACATTTACGGGTACTTGGATCACATGTGTAGGGAATCTACCTTACCGGTTCGTCCGGTTACTGCAAGGGGATATAGAGGGCGAGGAGTGAGGGTCAGAGGCCCTACGAGGTTTATAGTGTGCATGGCGTTATGTATACTCTGCACAACGAGAGAACCGTACCGCGGGAAGACCGGTTTTCGTTCGTTGCTGCGCATCTTCGCCCTGATTGGTGGTATTCTCACTCCGTACGCTCCCTTTCCCAATGAGATGTTCGCTGCGCCTTCCACGACGAGTCAAGCTGCGCGAAACGGTACGGTTCTCTCGTGGTGCAGCATATAGTTTTTATTATTAAATATATATATGTGTTGTTCAATTAATATATGTTGTTCGTGACTTCAACCAGACCATATCCATTCCACAGCAACATGCACAATTTTCTTTTAAAGTAAAAATAACAAAAACTACGCGAGTTATATATATTTTAAGTATGTTTTAAGGGAGTATTTTGGTTTTTGAGGCCACTTTTTCCAATGTTTAGAAACTGTTTGCAGGAAAGTTATAAAACGTTTCGCATTCGGATGTTGCAGACACGCTTGCGGGCATTTGAAACACATAATTGTTTCTAAAGTAAAAATAATAAAAATGACATGAGTAATATATTATTTTGTAGAGCGTCTTTTGAAACACATATACCGACTGTTGCCACAATTCCGATCCCTCTGTTGATCGAAAACAAAAAAAATGAACCAAAATTGAACGTAAAAGTCATTCAATAAAAAGACAACGAATAAAAGGTTACAGAAAGAAACGACTTACTAAATGTCAATATGACTATCACTATACTTTATCAATATCTAACACAAACTGCAGGTACAATTTTTCAAGGAAGCAACTGAAACCCTTATTGTAAACTACACATTAAATGCACCAAAAAATAATAATATCTGTGATTCTGTTCAATGGAAATGTCGTAGGACGGTTAAACTAAAGAAGGAATATTATGAACAAAGTGAGCAGCGTATGTGAGTTAACTATCTTTTGAACACAGAATTTTACAGTCGACGCACATTAATAATGACGATAGCTTCCGAGACGAGCTTTAATCAGTAATTTAACAATTCGGGAATGGCCCAAGCCGACGAATAAGCAACAGCGTTACTCGAGGAAAACATTAATTGCGAAATTTCACCTGGCAACCGGCGAATGCTCAGACGCAACAATCTAATTTGCATACGAATTAATTGTTCGCCTACACAAACGAGAAACTGATACCGTTTCGCGGGAACGTACTCCTTCAACGCACCCCCTTGTAGCGGCTTCGGGATAATAAATACAATACAGTTGTTTCGCTCGAGTCATAGTCACACGGATGCATGGTGTACACAATCGCGATTATTATTCAATGCTAATTCCGCCGGAGGTGCGCGAATATTCGTTGAATCATTCTACCGGCGCATATTCATTCATTCGTTATTCTTTCTTTGGATCTGTTGTTTCCGCGGAGAAATACGTGCCTGTACAGACGAATACGCGAACTGGAACAATATCCTGACAAAGCACTGAACATATTTTTCTGTATGATACGCACATTTCTGTCCAACACACTTTGTTACTTATTCCTTTCGCGTTGTCCCAGCAATTAGTCGATGCGGCGAGCTTCTGTGACTACCATTTTTGAAAAATATTCTTGCTGAAACATTTTTTCATTAATGGCTGATCGAATTAATGTGAGTAGATTGCACAATTGTAACTTTTATGATTTATTATAACTTTAATAAGAGTAAAGTGTATGCTTCTTCTCGTCGTTACATATACAATGGCTCGAATTAATATTCGGACACACTTTACAATAAAATAACTTTGTTAAAATTGAACTAAAGGTCTCGAGTTCTTTTAACGAGTTAAAAGGATTTGTTTAGCTTATTCGCGTAAAAGAAAAACTTTGTCGGAATCGCGAAAAAAACCGGTAATAATTGTTTTACTGAAATCACAGTACCTAAATCTTGATTTTTGTTCAACACTAAAAAAGCGTAACAAATGTTGAATTGTAGGAAAAATGACTATTAATATTGCCATTAACAATACAAATATTTATTATTATTATTAAAAAAAGAAATATTACTATTATATTAATAATTAAAATTTATTGTTTAGTTCTGGAGTTTTCAAGAACTGATAGACGATATTGCACCAAATTACGACCAAAATATAAAATAATATTTATTGTTACATGGTTATATTGTAGGGTGATAAAACAATTTTTATTACCTTACCATTGTAATAATGATACTCGACCGCAGATTTTGTAAAGTATTTCACAAAAATTCATTAGTATCATCAATGAATTAAAAATCTTGTAATTGTTCTACGTCACCAGAGAATAGATCTTGAGTGCAAAAAATAATTGCACTCTGTTAACATTTGAACTACCGAGCACTAAATATAACTGGTGTATATTTCATAATAACTAGACTGCGGATTTTCATGCAATATAAAAATTTTCTATATTTTTCTTTCTTTTTTTCTTTTTTTTAAAGTTGTATCAACCTCACAAGGGTTATTAGCAACTACAGGCTTACAATTAATTGGTCATTTATAATTTAGATTTGATTGAATAATTTTGTGTGCTTCAAGAAGTTGATTAGTTTGTGGCAAGAATCCTTTGAGTCGGTGGCATCTTTGATGTTTCCTGGAATGTTGTATCTTCTTCTTTCTTGATGATAGAGATGGCACGCTGTAACTATGTGTTCCATTGTGTTTATGGTGTTGCATATATTACATTTTGGTTTATCCTGGTTTTTAATTAAATATGAGTGGGTGAGGTTTGTGTGTCCCGGTCTCACTCTGTTGATTATTACGTGTTCTTTCCTGTTAAAAGCGCCAGCGGGGTTGAATTCAAAAATGTCTTTCCTAATATGGTGGATCTAGATCTGGTGAGAGTTTTTCCATACATTATTCCATTTATCCCGTAGGGATTTGGCAAAGTTTTTTGCAACCTCCTTATGGAAGACAGGTGTAATTTTGCAAGGAGTGATTCTGCTGATTGTAAGGAACGCAAGCTAAATGGCAATATATTTTTTCTTTTAACCCTTTGCGGACGCGTGTCTACTGACAGTCGCCCAAACAATTTTACCGTTCTGCGACTGTGAATAATTTTTAAAGCAGTTCATTCTCCCGAAAAATATGAAACAAATTTTTACTGAACACGACACGTTTCCCTTCATTTAATTCATACACCAAACTCTTCAGCAAACAATTTTGTTTCACAAAGAAAATTTATTCGTCCCATCAAGAAGTATGCTAAAAATAATCCCCGTCCGCTAAGGGTTAATAATGCCAATACGTCGAAAATAATATAACAGCATTCACGAAATGTTGTAATGTCTGCACAGTTTTGTATCGCGTGCATAATCAAATGCATGAAAATCTGCAGTCTACTAATAACAATGACAAGAGTTTACTTCAATATATACAGTAATTTAATTCAATATGTACTTCAATACAGAAGTTCAGTCAAACCGTAGACTTTAATTGTTTGTATCCAACCAAAACAGTTCCGGGAGCAAAGGCTATGAATTAATTTGTGCACTTAATTTCAGAGAGCAGTTCTCTAGCGTCCGATTTCACCGGAGAAAAACGAAAATAGCTTCGCATAGTCGAGGCTGGCCTCAGAGAGAATGTTTAGATCAGTTATTACGAGTGACTGGAAAGTGCAAATAGCTGAAGAATACAGGTGGACAAAGCTCGATCGCATGATCGAGTGAAAGCCTGTCGGACGCAAGCGTATCGGCTCGTTGTTTGCGCGATGTCTCAGAACTTTCCTGACAAGCACGTGTCGCGGAGCTACCACCGATTTATTCATTAATAGCTGAAAGCCACGGAATACTCATTGGCTCTCCCTCTTGGTGGTCTTTCCCTCCTTTTAACTGTTGATTAACTATTTATATCGCCGTTACTCTCCTGCGTCGCACGCGCCCTGCGTTCTTCGCTGTTGAGCTTCATGTGCGTCAGCATTCTTGCAAGCGATTGACGGGTGAAATTTTATTTTGGTCATTTAATTATTATTTTGATTTCATATAACAATCTAATGTTTGTTCCATATGGAATGTCCGATTTTAGAATGTAACTTCAGACACTCATATCATGCCCTTCCACACACATCCTCTCATTCCCAACTTCAATTTCATAAAAAATTGTAAATTACAAATTCATTTTGATTTAATGTAGGCTTATTGTATGTAATGTATACAATTGCATGCATGTCATATACAGGGTGTCCCACATAAATGGGAACACCTAAATATCTATCGCATTTACAGTCCTATCAGAAAACTTCAGAGGACAAAGTGACACTATTGCAGGGGGCAAATATAATGGTAAAAAAATTTTTTTATGTCGTGTTTTTTAATGAAATTTCAAGGTCACCGATGTTTTTCTAAGTGGAATAGTATATTTTTTTACGATAGCATGATAGACAATAAAAAACTGAATTTAGTGGATACCACCTTTTTGACCGTGAAATGACCTTGAACAAGAATAATCATGTTGGAGCTGATAAAATGTGGAAGTTTAAAACTTACGTGTTTCAGCAAAGATTACGCGTTGTTTACGGCGGGTTGACATTTACATATCATAATAAATGTTCGAAATGTTGACCATCCTCGTTTATGCAATACTGAAATCTTGCATTAAATGATCTGTAGGCATTGTCGATTTCCTGAGACGTAATTGAAGCACATGCTGCAGTAATCCTTTGCCGCATATCCTCTGGCGTTGTGGGTTTATCTTTGTACACAATACATTTTATCTTGCCCCATAGATAAAAGTCCAATGGTGTCAGATCCGGACAACGGGCTGGCCATGGAATTGTTCCTCGTCGCCCAATCTAGCGTCCAGGGTGTTTCGTATTTAGCATCGTTCTAGCAACTTTAGAATAATGCGCTGGACAACCATCATGTTGAAACCACATGCGCTCCCGATCGAATAACGTAATTTCTTCTAAAAGGCCCGACAAATCCTGACGTAAAAATGCAGCATACTTGATACCAGTAAGAGTTCCTTGTATAAAGTACGGGCCTATTATTTTACTGCACAAAATTCTAACTGATTAACCTCCTGTTAACGATCTCAATGATACATACTCTAACATAAACATACGCTGTTTACTATGAAAAATATTTCAAACATTTATTGTGGTTTGTTAAGGTCAACCCGTCGTAAACAACGCGTAATCTTTGCTGAAACACGTAAGTTTTAAACTTCCACAATTTATTTGCTCCAACATGACTATTCTTGCTCAAGGTCATTTCAAGGTCAAAACGGTGGCATCCACTTAATTCAGTTTTTTATTGTCTATCATGCTATCATAAAAAATATACTATTCCATTTAAAAAAAAACATCGGTGACCTTGAAATTTCATTAAAAAACACGACATAAAAAAATTTTTTTTACCATTATATTTGCCCCCTGCAATAGTGTCACTTTATCCTCTGAAGTTTTCTGATAGGACTGTAAATGCGATAGATATTTAGGTGTTCCCATTTATGTGGGACACCCTGTATATTTATATGTATACAGGGTGGTCCTTTTAAGTAAGCCCACCTAAATATCTCTTCAGCTTATTGTGATGGAAAGGACCATTATCTGGCAAGAATATTTTTTACCCAAGGTTATTCTTTTCGGAGTTATCAAGGTCATCGGTGTTTTTTGACACATAACCACATTTTTTTATTACTGCATCATGTATCTGATCGAATAATACATTTAGATATGTGTAATAACATGTCCTTGAAACGACCTTGATCTTCGAAAATTAAAGTTTTACGTGAAATTGATGTCTATCGAGATCGCAGGCTTTGACCAAGTCTCGACAAGTATTTTTCATCTTCAATAGACATCAATTTCACGTAAAACTTTAATTTTCGAAGATCAAGGTCGTTTTAAGGACATGTTATTATACATATCTAAATGTATTTTTCGGTCAGCTACATGATGCAGTAATAAAAAAATGTAGTTATGTGTCAAAAAACACCGATGACCTTGATAACTCCAAAAAGAATGACCTTGGGTAACAAATATTCTTGCCAGATAATGGTCCATTGACACCATGCATATTACGTAACAAAAATTTTTTTCATCACAATACGTTCAAAAGATATTTAGGTGGCCTTACTTAAAAGGACCACCCTGTATATCGTACTTCATCTTACTTAGTTAGTGCAGTAGGAATAAGTGCCATCTGAGATTTAAAATGCTTAATTAAAAAAAAAACAGGTTCGTTTGATGAATTTGTTTTACAAGTGCACGTTACGAATTCTTTCGCGAAAGCGATCGACTCTCCAATGATTCGATTCATTACTTTTGAAAATGGCACAACAGTCCGACCTACCGAAACGCGGGGTTAACGGGTCGTGAGCCAGTGCGCGGCGTTGCGATATAGTTCGCGTTCAAAGACGCAAAGGACCACAAACGGGCACCACCACAGAAAACCGATTTCCCGAATCGCGGAATTGATTCGACCACCGGGGAACGTCCGTCACTTTGTACGGGAAACGTGCACGGGATCGTCGATTGAAAACCAATGGCAGAATAATCCTTGGAGCCGGCCGATAATATCGTTGACGCTCACGAATATTCTCCTATGAGACGACGCAACGCCAAGCGTCGCGATGCAAGTCGGTTGTGTCCGTGAAATATTTTCCCGAGAAGCGAGGCCGTAATATGCTTGATACGAACAGATAAATGTGATGAGACACTGTTCTACCCAACCGCCTACCTCCCGAGACGGGGATCGACCTTGCAGCACCGTTTGATCGCACTACGAGTTCTAAACCACGGCCGGTCCCATTGAACGCGTCTGATCTATGATCACTGATGTCTTTTCCGTCTACCGATGGCGGAGTTTTTGCAGACTCGTCGAGGCGCGAATTCCGCGCAACAAATGAAAAGCTGAATATAGTAGATCCAAACAGTATATTTAATACGTTGAAGCGACAGGTTATCGGAAAGATGGAGAAATGAGAAGGAAGCGTTTCGTCCTAGGCCCGCTAGAGGACTCGTCAGTAAAGCTATCTAGCGGACCCGTGGTTTAGACGCGGGATGTCGTAAGGACAGCTTAGGACGGTATATATGTTACGGTAAACGTAATTAATCCGGTGATTATGTATAATTACCGGATATTATATACAATTGTTACGGGTAATGTAATGAATCGGAGTTCATGCATAATTTTTGGTCTTAAGTTTGGTCTGGGTTAGGTAAAGAATTGGTAAATGTGATGAATTCTTGAATATTTAGGACCTAACCCAGACCAAACCCAGGCCAAGCTTAGTGGTGATTATACAGGGTGTCCCGAATTTAAATGGCAAAACTTCAGGAGCGTGTAGGGGACCGAAAAACTAAGACAAAAAGTCTTTTAGAGATTTGCTCGTTTTTGCTTCGTTTTGGAGAAAATAATAAATAGTCCTGAATTATTTTAATTTTTCCAAAGTTTTAAATGATTCCTGTTCATTTTCTTCATAAATGCATAACATCTACAGTCTAGTTATAATTATCGAACGAAAACTATTTGTTGGCTAAAGTATGTAATATTATCGATGTGTGCAGTGCGATATAATGAATTTTGTAATAATTGTAATGTATATTTGGTGCAAAAATCGAGATATCGTTATCTTCGTTTTCTTTATTGATTATTCCTTTGTCTTCGCTACGTCTTGCGCGCATTCATTGTCCTGTATTAATATTTATTATAAGAAGACAGCGGATTTTTATGCAAAATAAAAATATTCGACCTGAATTGTAGCAAACTGGAGTGAAATAAAAATCTATTTTCTTTTTTAATTTGTGTAATAGGTTGAAAGTAATATAACAGTATTTTTAAATTCTTCTAATGTTTTACGGTTTTGAATTTCACCTACTTATTTTTGTCATAAATATATACAATTCTCTGTCTAATTATAAGTTAATGCATTTCCTTAAATATATTACGTTTATACATTGCGTCAATTCTGTCACTATTAAAATATCGTTTGTTCGTACAAAAGATAAAAAAAAATAAGGTTTAACTTAATTCAGTAAAACCATCTTACCGTGATCTCCCATACGTTAATTTTATACATTAATTTTATAATTGTACTTGGTATTTTTCACCTTATTGCTGCAGTCTGCAAAGCATCAAAGCATTGTGCAATCTTTAGCGAAACGTGTAATGTAGTTTTTTTCGGGACCTTGGTGTTAATACAAGAGAACTTCGTTATTTATATCAGGTTTTGTACCCGGGACACGTTGACCCGATATTAAACGAAGCATTCTCCCCTATTTCCCAGTGATCCAAGTCAATTTCGTGTTTTTCTCTCTCTCCGTTCGGCTACCAGCCATTTTCCCTCTCGACGTTTGACGAAATTGCTTGATAACGATGAGGCGGGCTTTAATTGTGCCAACTACACGGTAAAAGGTGGTTGATTAATGCGCCGGAAGATTGCTCGGTAAATTTCGCGTGCCGGAGACGATGATTGAAAGTAAATAGCGTCGGCTACCTGCAGAATATGTCGCCTGAACCGGCGATTATGTGGCGAACGATTTGCCGAATCAGGAAATTAAACTTTATTAACTCGTTTGGACCGATTCGCGAGCTGGTGTTTCGACGCATTACGGCGATAGGGTTGGACAAAGACAGTAGATGCACAGAGTAAATGTTACATGACTAGTAAATTCTCTTATACAGGGTGAGTCAGTAAAATCTACTATCTATAATAGCTTGGTATCTATTGGTTGTGAAAAAAACTTTTTAATGAATTATATAACATCTTAACGAACCCATTGAATGGGTAGAATCTTGAATTTTTTTACATATAAGTTTTCAGATATCAAGGTCACCTTGAGTTTTTTCAGAGTCACTGCAATTTTTTCTAATACCACCTTGTTGTCGATACAGGGACAATTCAGCAACCTTTAATGTGACGACCTTGAGTTGACCTTGAAGAAACCTAAAAAGTCAAGGCCACATTGATATCTTAGAAAAAAAAAATATACATGTAAATATATATACAAAATATATACATATACTATATAAATATATATATATATATAAATAATATATACTATATATATAAATAATATATAGTATATAAATATATATATACTATATATATAAATAATATATAGTATATAAATGTGTATAAATAAATAAATATATATATATATATGTAATTTTGTCTAATATATCAATGTGACCTTGAGTTTTTAGGATTCTTCAAGGTCAAATAAAACGACCACACCATTTCTGCATTTCCCTGCAAGTTTGATCTTGAATAACCTTGACTCACAGGTAATTGAACTCATCTTAAACCGCACTATTTGATTGTAGATAAAAAAACATATCATTCCATTTAAAAAATGAAAGTTTACCATCACCTCGCGTTGGAGTGTCCACTGAGAAAAATAAAAGTTCTTCCACATGATGCCCCCCTCAGTACTGAACAACTTTTATCTGAAACATTTTTGCGCATAATCAATATTTTTGGGGATATTCGGCTGTAACGCTTTATAATAGCCCTGTATATATGTATAATAAAGGGAGAGAAAAACAAAATGGTACTCCTTCGATGCGTCCCTTGAAATACTACATAATTAATTAAAACGTTTTTTGATGCCTACCAATGGATACCGAGTAGTCCTTACTGACTCATCCTATACTAATTAATATCCTATACTGTATTAATATCATCGGCAGAAAGAAGTATAGTTTACAGCATTATTGACAGCATTAATTGATCATGAATTATGCTTTGGGTATAGCGTGAGTTATGTATCTCAACCGTTATGTCAATAACCAATATTTCCTACGATGTCCTATGATATTTCACTCCATAGGTTTAACGTATATATCGATGCCTGAAATTTTAATTAATCTGTGATCACCCAAGAACATTTACACGGTTATTGGCATAAGAGTTAAAGATGAAAAATATTAACAGTGTTATAAGTGGTATTGATTGACTGCCTTACGGTCGTTTTCTTCTGAAATATTGAATACATCAGTATTATGACATCAGTACAAATATTTCTTAAAAGAACGTTCAAATAACACCAAATTCGATGGTTTTAACCTTGTCTTCTCAAAATTAGTTTTCTACTCACGCCCTTATTGCACTTACGGCCACATAATGTACCTGTATCGAAACAAGAAGACATTAAGCTATAAATTCGTGAATTATGTTTGAAAATTCTTGGCAATACATGAGCGTGATGAATGGAAGCCCCGACTACGTGTGCATCAGCGTTCCAGCCTCGAAAATAGCAAAGCAGTCACGTCCGTATCCCAACTCTAGCCTAAATTCGTAAATCTTCAACCGATGAGTTGGGAAGAAGTGAGTTGCCAAGGCGAATGAGATATTTTGAAGGGATTGGAGGAATTTGTTGAATATACAAATCTGGTGATTCTACATTGGTCCACGTGCAGAGAATTTAATCCAGCGCTGTCGACGGACTGCAGGCCTGCACGCTTTGGACCAACCCCCGCGCCATTCCTAACAAAGGACAGTGGCAGCACACTCTGCAATAATGCCTTCCATGGACAACCGAAATGCTCTGGAGGTGGTAAATTTCAGGATTTAACCTGGGAGGTATTATTACACTCGCCACTGGACACTTGATGGACAAGATACAGCGAACTTGCGGAATTAGGCTACCTGGCACCTGTTGAGCCGAGGTCTGGCTTGTCCCTGCTCGTTTTGACAGCAATGATTTCTCTGGTGCTTCTAACTAAAAGGTTAATTAACACTTCGTCTGTGATTACTGCACAATTTCATTTTGTTAAAAGTTGGAAGATCTGTTCCATCTGTCAAGTAGTTCAATTAGGAGACATAAGAGAATGATTTTGCGATTTTTTCTCATAAACTTTAAGACATTATTTAAAAGAAAAACCATTGTATTGGCAAACCTGCTCAACAATTTGTTAAGGTAATTGCAATCGCTTGAATAGTAGGCACAATAACTGAATCATCTGTTAAAGAGCTGTGATCACTTAGAAAGTCAAAAAAATTATTTGGAAACTTTTTTCTGAAAAACTGTAAGGTAGGTATTATTTAAAAAGAAATGTAGACCCGTTCGATAACTTGTTAAGGTATACTTACAATTATTTGTATGATCAGTTCAAGGACTCAATAATTTTTCAAATGTTTATTTTCAGATAGAAAGCAGGGAAAAATGATTTTTGGGAATCGTTTTCTTAAAAACTGAAATATTGTTAAAAAAATGTTCGCATTGGAAGATATGCTCAGTAATTTGTTTAAGGGTTATGCTCAGTCAGGAGGTGAAGAGACAGCGATTTTTGGGAATTTTTTTCTAGAAAATTATGACATTCTTCAAATAAGATTTTTGTTACTTAAAAAGGTTGTTTTTACATTTAAAAATATTTATCAATTGTGAAGTTGTGGTTGACTTGCTGAAGGTTCTTTTGCAAACGACATCTGAAATCAGGATTAACAATAAAAGTTTTGGGTCAGTGCAGTATGTAGATTGTATGGATGTACATGTATAGAAATTACAAGTTAATAAATATGGAAATTTTAAAATACAGAAATTATATTAGTTCATTCTCTGCCACAGCTAGTTGAAATGTTATGCATTGTTCTTCTTTCTGAACTGTTTCGTTTTCGGAAGAAACGCAGAGCTAACCCAGACTTAATCCAATTCATTGAGCGAGCTTGGCTCCAGTTCAAAACTAAGGTTATGAAGAAACTGAGAGGCTTGAGTCGATAGTTCTTCAAGTTGCAGCTAAACAGTTTATACTGAGAAGTGTGGAGGAAGCTAGTATTAAAACTAGTATTAAAATGCTAAACTTTTAACTGCTTAATACATGAAACTTTAAAAGATTAATTCATTTAAATATGTACAACCATCAGTGAATGCAAGTGAAGGGTTCTACAATCAATTATATAAATTGTTTTATTACATAAGAATTATGTTACAACTGTAGTCAGAATAATGGTTTCACATGTATTCAATTAAATTTTTTTAGATCACTTTATCACATTAATTACTTGACAATTGTAATAAAAATAATGATGGCAATGGTTGGAAGTTAAGACATGAGAAATTTTTTTGAAATCTACCCTGTATGTTATTGCAATTACATAAATTATTCCGTTGTATTAAATGTCAGTTATTTTAAAATTGTAATAAATAAAACAGTAACAATTACTAAGATGCACAGACGAGAAATGTGTGAAAAAGTACTGAATTGTAAAAGAGATACATATTTTATCGAATGAATGCATTTTATCATAATAATTTATTTTACAAAATAATTATTCAGCAACAAATAAATACGACATTACAAGCATTTGAAAATTGTAATAAAATTAATGACAGTACCTATTCATCAAGCCTGAGAGACGGTCAATTATTTGTTGTTAAATGTTCCCTTGAAAAGAGCTTAAAAATATGTGTCAATGTATTTCGAAGAGTGAATACGTTGAATATGAAGAAGTTAGTTTTAAGCTAAGTTAAGGTTAGGAGAAGAGAGACGGAGATGAGGAGACGGATTAGGAGAAGCGGGAAATGTAATCTCACGTGTAACCCCGAGGGGAACAATAAAAGCATATACAGGGTGGGGCATTTATCCTGGCCACCTGGAATATCTCAAAAACTAAATAATTGCCTTTCAAAGTCAATATTACACAAAATAATCGGTGGAGAAAAAACGTTTCAAATAAAAGTTATTTGTTTCAAGTCGTAGATTAAGAATCTGCAATGAAAAATATATGTTTCCATTTGGAAAAATAAAGTTGACCTTGGAGTGACCTTGAAAACATGATGAAAACTAAAAATGTATATGACTACTGCATCAGCCCCTCGTTACCTTAAACTTTTTTTTTTATTAAAATTGCAATTAGATTTCTTAATATATTTTTAAATGTACTTCCAAATAATGCTTATAAACATTTATTAATGTATCTTAACGAGTACATGCGTTTTATTTTAATCTTATAGAATTATTTCATCACATAAAAATCGTTTTAAAATAGCTGTAAAAATAGTGGTACCTATTTTTTTTATGAGAGTCGACATATTTTTCAAATCTACCTACAGATAATGCTTGTAAATTCGTGGGGACATGTTTCGACGAATAAACGCATTCCATTACAGTTCTATCAACTGTTTAATCGCATCACAATAATTTCTATATTATATCAAGGATAAATGGTAACAATTGTTGAAGGCGGATAGATAATTTGTTAAATATTCCTAAATAGGGGGCATATCTGTACAGCATTGTGTGAAATTGAATCGTAGGCTGGCGGTTACATTGCATGGCAATCATCGAAATTAACACAGCGATTTAACGTCAAGTTGTTCATTTCGCGACCAGGTGGTCTGCGGGAAGGGGTGGTCTGATCAATTAGTGTTACATTCGCTTGTTTTCAAGTGCGGTAGCCGGGTTACAAAACGCGCCCACAGCCACGGGGAAAATTAATATCGCGGGTGAAGTACATGTCGACCTACTTAGCGAGGTTCCGTAATTGGAGACTTTTGGCCACCGCGGTTGAGACGGGAAAGAAAAGAATGCAGCTCTGCAAGTAATAGAGCATTTGCACAGGGATTCTGAAATCCCTTATTCCCGTTTTGTTCCCCTTATTTCATTAATATTTCCATAATCATCTCGCAGTAACGATCTAGCTTCATTGTTTGAAAAATTAAAGTATACATAGCAGAAGAAATTGCTGACTTACTATAGCTACCAGAGCTGGGTGAAATTTTGGACCAAAAATATTTCAAATACTATTATTAATAGTCATTGTTCTACAATTCAAATAAAGTACTGTTTTGAATGAACAGTAAAATTTTTGTAAATAAAATATTCTTATTTTGGTAACCTAAAACATAGAATAAAATATTTGAATTTTTCGTTAAATAGTATTTAAAATATTTCTTGACGATGAAAATAGATTGAGGAAGCAGCTACAATTCAAATAAAGTACTGTTTTGAATAAACAGTAAAACGTTTGTAAATAAAATATTCTTATTTTGGTAACCTAAAACATAGCATAAAATATTTGAATTTTTCGTTAAATAGTATTTAAAATATTTCTTGACGATGAAAATAGGTTGAGGAAGCAGGTATTAAAATGTAAGAAATCATAACGTTTTCGAAGTTAATTTTCTCAAAAACGAGGCCTCAAAAGTAAAAAAAATACATTCCATATTTTCGATTTATTTTCTGATGTGGAATTACCCGCTGAAGTAATATGCATACTATTTTGAGAAACCTTCAAATAAAATATTAATTTAAATACTATTTAAAAACTTTTTAAAAAAACAAAATATTTTATTTTTAAAAGTGAACGTACGATTTCAGATAAAATAGATTATTTACTATTTTAAATACTATTTTACCCGGTTCTGTTTATTATACAGGGTGAGTCCGAAGAAACAGAACACCAGAATACCTCAGTTTTCCCCATAGATATAAATCAAGGGGTGTAAGATCTGGTGAGCGATCTGAGCATAATACGGGTTCGTTACGTCTAATCCAACGATTTGGAAACTTGTTATTCAAGAATTGTGTTACGACACGGGAAGAATGGGCTGGACATCCGTCATGTTGATACCACATATCTTCACGAATGTCCAAGGGTGTATTTTCCAGGAGAATTGGCAACGATTCCCGTAAAAATGCAATGTATTTTTCTGCATTTAATGTTCCGGTGATAAAGTGAGTCCCAATTATTTGGTTGTTTAAAATTCCGCACCAAACATTGACGGACCATGGTCTTTGTTTGTCGACTGTCCGTAACCACCGCGGACTTTCAGATGACCAATAATGCATGTTTTTTAAATTTATCTGCCTGTGATTCGTAAACGAAGCTTCATCGGTAAATAATACTTTATTAAAAAATGCCCTATCGTTTATCAATTGTCTCAATCCCCACTGGCAAAAGTTTACACGACCTACAAAGTCTCTACCATGAAGTTCTTGGTGAATTGATAGGTGAAAGGGGTGAAATTTTTGTTCATGGAGTATTTGCACTACACATTTTTTACTAATGCCACTTTCTCGTGCGATTTGCCTCGTACTAGCATGAGGGTTTATATCCACTGCTGCCAGAACATTAATTGTGTTTGCTTCATTCCTTACAGTCCTCACCTTCGTACATTTTTTATTTTCAACGCTACCAGTTTCACGGAATTTATTTATCACATTGAAGTAAACGGAAACTGATGGACAATTACGATTAGGAAATCGGTCTTTGTACAACCGCGCTGCTTCTCTTAAACACTGTCGACTTTCTTCATAAACGAAAATCATATCAATGTTATCTTCCTTCGAATAATGCATTGTGAAACGTTCATCGATAAACTGATAGATTAGAAATCTTAGAAACAGTGGAAATCTGATAGTAAGAAGGTCTTCAGAGTAATTAGTAGTTGATAAACACGATTCTGTACGAACGCATAGGTGAAGGTATTTATGATATCATAAATGTCTTCCTGTCAACACCGAATCTGTTATTATGTTGTGTATTGCGATACATTTGAATGTAAGCAGCTCAAGGAATATTGAACATTTTGCGTAACAGAAATAAAGCAAATGAATCTTACACGTTGAATTTTATTTATTCCATTTTTCTGGGTTGAAGGTCATTTGTAGGACATATTGTGTTACATGGATGAATTTGTTATTTTGTCAGCTACAACATTACGTTAACGAAGATATATCGTTCCATTTAAAAAAAATATCGATGACCTTGAAATCACATAAAAAAATGACCTTGAAAAATTTTTTCCCTTACACCGTTACATGTGGCCCTCCAAACAGTGTAACTTTGTCCTAAGAAGTTTTTTTGTACAACGAAAAGTAACGGAGATATTTAGGTGTTCTGTTTCTTCGGACTCACCCTGTATACTAGGTGAACAACATAACTTGACCACTTAAATATCTCCTTCATCCGTGATGTAGAAAGTAATATATATAAGAAAGAAATTGTTTGTTTCAATGAGATTATTATGATGAAAAAAATGCTGTCAGTCTTATTTTATAAGAATTCACGGACATCGATGTATTTTGTAATATTAAGAGTGCATATTTTTATCATTATGGTTTAATAGATGGGATCAAGACCGATTCAATGATCTGTAACACTATGACCATTAAATGATATTGAGCACGAAAAATTATGCAATCCTTTTTACGACACTCTTGCACGTAATATCTAAAAAATTAATCAATAATAAAATTTTAATAAACAAGTTGTGATTTCGTTACAATAGTTTTTATTGAATTATTTAATCACTTCTGTAAATTCTATATTCGCACTATTTATACAAAGATGATTAAACGGCAGAATAACTAATTCTGCTGTGCTAGTTATAATTGTTTATATAAATAAATTACTGCACGATAATGATTACAATATCATGTTTATTATTTGATCGATAACTTTGCTATCTCGATACCGTTTTCGGTTTAGCGAATTCAATTAATTAAAATAAATAATCACGTATAACATTTTAAATTAATTACTTTGTCTGTTATTCTTCCGGAGATTAAACGCAGCGAATGTAGCTAATCGCTTAAAACGAACGGTTATATATTCATATTACATGTAGTGAACGTACAAATAATTTGATTCATTTTGTTGTATTGAATCGTGAAATCGTATTGAAACGGAGAATTACAAAATCGAGTGTAGAAATATCGAGGGAGATTATCTTCGTTCAATATTTCGCTACCGAGGAACTGTATTACGCCATTATTATGATATAAGTACGGTAATAATTAACTGCAACAGAAACTATCATATTAATCTAAAGTACGGTCTTTGGAGCACAGCAAATGATCGAAATTTCCTGTTTCAGTGGACGGTTTTACTGCTGTAATTAAATAGTCATGTACTCATTTGTTATTTATTGCCAGAGCATTTGTACTCTTATGTTGTAAAGATGTACTGGAAAATCGAATGGCAATTTGTAATATAATATTAACAGCTTTCGAAAAATAGCTTCTCTAATTTTGAAATTCTCGTTGAGGATTTTATTTTCAACAAAGCAATAATTATTGTTATTTAGATGAATATTATTTCACACAAAGTGGGCAATGACTATTATTTTTTCTTTTTACTATGATAATTGTTATAAGACGTCATATTAGCTTTTTGAAGATTTTCTAGTATGCTTATTTCAATTTTTAAAATCGAATATAGAGTTCTACTGGTTTAGAAAAATAGTTATTACAAACGCAGCATCAGTTTTGCAACAGATAATTCGCGAACAATTTCTCTGTCAATTTCGGATGGTCAACCCTCGATGTACAAGTGAGCTAGTCAATCATAAATCAGATATGATTCGAAAACACGGAAACTGGAGCAGTTGTCAGTGATATAACCGCATAAGTGGTCAGGCATCGTGTGTATGCTGGTTGACGCGCTGAAAATGTAATTTGATATCAACAACAGTGGCGTTATGCGGTGGGAACGCCGATTGCTATTCTATTTCAAAATTCTATGTTTAATGTTGTTTCACGTAGTTCTCCCATCTTTGTAATTAAAAATTGTTCATGTTGCGTGGCGGCAGAAAATCGTGTTATGTGTTTACCTTATCTCAAATCCATCTTCTTCTGTATTTATACTATAAATTAAGCGATAACTTAAAACTAGATTCTTTCACGTTTATGATCCACATATTAAGAGGCAGTACAGAAATAAAAAATATGAAAGTACTATCATTATAACAAGTTGGTTCATTTATTTTTATTACTTCGAAATTAAGTGGCAATGCAATGCCAGAAAATATAAAATTATTTCCATTTTTACCATTTGGTTCATTTATTTTCATGATTTACAAAACACACAAATATGAAATTGCTTTCATTGTTACCATTTGGTTTATTTATGTTTATGATTTATATAAATTAAGTGCCAAGTACAATGCTAAAAAATACGAAATTACTATTGTCGTTATCATTTGTTAGCTATTGCAATAAGTGTATAGTGCTTATGTTTTACTACAACAAGTAAGAAAGAGAATGTCAATGAAGAGTATAATGACTAATAACTAAATAAATAAATTCTCTTTTTCAGCGACTACCAAACAAATATAATTTTATTGAATAAGTTTCAAGGTTGTACTTCCATGCACAAAATTATGTTGAACAAAATTATTTGTTTCATAGAACGATTTAGAATTGCTTAAAATAAACGCATTGACTCAATAAATACATATAATCGTAAATGCACGAACAATTCACCGAATTGTGTTCACAACAAAATTTAAAAATGTGGATAATATGAGAATTAATTGAATTAACATACTACACAATGGTTAAATAGAATATTGTGAAACAATGCGCGGTATCGTAAAGTCGGCAATTGTTCGCCATACTCGATAACCAAATCCTCTTAACTCTACATTAAATACCGCACTGTGTAACTAATTAAGGCTGTAACAAATTAATCGATAGCTCGCGTGGTGAAGAATGTCGCGGTCCGGGAGCCGATGGAACCACGACAGAGTGGAGGCCGAAAAATTTTAATTAAAAGCGGTTAAGCCGATTTTTGCGGAAGATGCGCCGACCATCGTCGCCGGCTGCAACTAGTGATGGCATCGAGCATGCACTAAGCATTGAACAAGTACAAGTTTTATCAATTATCTATATAGTCACTGACAGTTTCTACAATTGCTCCCTAACGTTTTGCAAGCTGGTGGATTCCTTTTTTGTAAAATGGAGTGATCAATACTGGAACGTCGCCTTGGACGGGCTTGATCGTTTAGGTTAAAATCAACATTTTGGTCGAGTTGGTTTCGTGAATACATATTGAACTTGATCCCATCGCTAGCTGCAACTCAGCCGTGAGAAAGAAAAAATCAATAAATATCTCGGACGTGCACGCGTCGACCACGCGGCCGTGTGGACCGATTGTTCCCGTAATATTCACCGGAATTTCTGCGGGTGCCTGAGACCAACAATGGTTAAAGAGAATAGGAAGATGGCAACTGAGAATGAAGATCAATATGCAGATCCTTCGTGCGACGAATCGCGGTGAAGCTGGACTTGAAAATTTCAGAGACCGGTTAGCCGTCTGAAATTTTATAAATCTCCTTATTTTAATTTTTTACCAATTTTCAACAAATGTGCAATATATAATACTAATTATAATATCTTAAAAACATGTAATGATCTTCATGATCGGCAGAACAACATTCGTAAGATGTACGTTCTTTACATTTTTATTTATTTTTATTCATTTTCAGTTGCATTCTTATTTATTATTATGATATCTTATGAATGAGAATTGCCTTTTTATGGTAATAATTGCTAATAGAGAGAAAATTTCGTTTTCTACTGACAGTCATTGTATTTATTATAAAATACTGTGATTCTTAATCATATGCAAGGTTACTATGTTTTTATTTGATGACAAAAATATTTAGTTGATATTTAAAGCAGCAGAAAGATTAAAAGAATTTAAGCGAATGAATATATTATTTTCTACTTTTCCAAATTATAAAAGAAAGAAATTATTATTTAGTTCGTGTATATTTTAATCATTGCATAAAGATCCGCGGTCAAATGTTTATTTTATAAGAACATATTTTATTTAGGAATATGTGTATTTTATATGGATAAAGTATCGTGTTTCCGCTTTATTAATTACAAAAGAGCTGCACGTTTGAATTCGCCAGTTTCATTCTTGTTACATTCACGGAATCGATAAAATGGCTGCGTCAATGACAAAATTATAAAGGAGGTTTGCATAGCAATTCAAATTGTGTCCCTTTTGAAAATGTTTTGATTCGGGAGTTTTGATTACTTTTCACCGTTGAACAGTTCTGCGGAGAATCGAATTGTAACTTTCATCATTGGTTTCCATTAATCGACTTGTTCCGACTGTGTGCTGTGTGCGATGGCATATAGGGTCTGCGGTTTTGATTATGAAATTTGTTCGATTTTAAAATTGTCCTGGATGTAGAAAATGTTTCATTGAGCAGAAAAAAGTAAATAAAAGTGGTTACACTATAAAACGTCAAAAGTGTCTCAATGATTTTTATACATAGTATAGTCATGTTATTTTTCCTCCTCTGTACGCGTTACTGATATTTTATTACTATATTTTAGATATGCATATTTATTCTTATGTTAATATAGAAAATACGTCAGTCCAATTATTTTGTAACATCTTACTTTATTATTAAACCGTAATTTTTAATGCATATTTCATATTTCGTCTGGAAAAATAGGCTGGCCTAGATTTTAGAAATGAACAAGTACAAAATTTCTCAATCTATAATAAAAAATTAATTATCAATTTTTTACGACACATATGTCTGTAAGTATCGATGAAATACTTCCTAATTGTGCATCTTAATTATCATTTATGTCATCCAACATCTAGTATAGCTACAAAATTCACGAAAAAGGATATTACGTCAAAAATTAAAGAATTAAATTTAGAAACAATTTATTGAGCACATAGGACACTTCTTCAACAGAACCAAGTTTCGAAGAACAGTACAATAAATAATTTTTAAAAACGCGTTTTGTAGATTTTGCGAGATACAGACATCTCCGTAAATTTTTAAAAAATTCTGGTCAAATAAAATAACCAGGATACATTTTTGTTATCCAAATTAAAAATTTCAAATCATTGCACAGTCTTATGAAACAGAAGAATAATCTCTTGCCCTGAAAGTCCAAAAAGACCCAGTAGAAAGTGTGACCGCTCCTAGAAACGAACAAATTCGAAAAGAAATAAAAGTTTTGAATTACATAAGCTTTCTCGTCAGAACTATATTCTCTGTCAACTTCCTGGTATTTTTAACTCAGCGTGGGTGTTGCCGCCCATTCGGTGGGCCTCGAGGACATCTAGGGATCATTAAAGTTCCCCCTTCTAATTATTCTGGCTATTTATTTCCAATTTAACTTTCGAAGATGCAAAAATATGAAAATTCCGAAAACTGAAAATTTGAAACTTTTAATAACAGTAGAATCTGTTTAGAGAACCATTAACTTTCGTTATGTGGTGGCATATCAACAATATTATTAAAATTATTCAAGGAGTATTATTTTATCTCTCTGTAAGTTTATTTTATATTCGATACTTTCCTGTTCTGAACAAAGCGATTCTTACTTTCACTGCAGCGATAAACCAATTGCGAATTATTTTAGCTAGCTAAACTATGTACGTACATCACATACAGAAAACATCACGTAGGTTCGTTGGTAATGTCGTTTTCGGCTATCGTAAGACGGGCAGCAATAAATAAATAATGCTAAAGACTGTAAGCTTTAAGTTTGCGCAACGTAGTTTAATACAAGGTATTAAATATGTATTAGGTTGTTGCCAGTGGCGTATTACCCTATGCGCAACTTGTGCCAATGCCCGGGGCCCCAAGCAAAAATATTTTGTATTTTTATGTAAAAGGTTTTCATGCATGAAGGAGAATTTATTTCACTTTTGATGCAATATTAAATATGTAGATGTTTTTACAATTGTTTTATTTTTTCCAACGTGAAAGTTATTTAGTTGGGGTTAGGAGCCCCAAAACTCTACTTTGCTCAGGGGCCCCAAGTAGTCATAACGCGCCACTGGTTGTTGCATATGAAATGTTCGATATTTAACAGTACCGTTAAGCAATCACAACTTTTTTCTAACTAAGCTTATTGAACAAAATGAGCACCAATTTTAATGAACGTATACTGCCCATGAATTGTTTCTAATTGTATTAAAGTAGAAACTGAATTTTTTGGTCATTTACATGCTTCATTTACAAGATTGAAATCTCCATTTTGTAGATTGTCTTTACTATCAATGATTAATGCGTTAATTAGTCACCAAATATCACATAAGGCCATCGTTAATATGTTGTTCTTCTACTCATATAAAAGGAGTGCACGGCAATCGGATTGATCGATGTTGAAATAAAATCAATGTAAAAGTAAAATTATATATTTAAATTAAAATTCAAGATAGGACCTTAAGGATTAGCTTCGTACCTAAAAGTTACACTGTAATGGTATTATACTTTTTTATTAAAACGCTTTATAACATTTGTGCACTCTAAAATCGGACATTTCATGTGCAACAACCTAATACAGGCATGTCCAGAAGTAGCTCACTCCGAGGCAAATTCGAGGGAGACGCCTACTTCTCCCGCCCGCGCGTCTCACTCCCCGTGGCGGTCGTAGTCCTCCGAGTTCCTCAGACCCGTGGCTACCGTGGGTCCGAGTGCCGCCGCAACGCGCCACACGCAGTACATGCTGCAAACGGTAGGCGACTCCGACGAATTTGCCTCCAAGTGAGCTACTTCTGGATATGCCTGACCTAATATATTCTGCAAATTAATAAAACCTTCCTAAAAATCTAACCCAAGCCTGTAACTTCGGTCATTGTAATTTCTGTCACCCGAGGAATGTTTTATATTTCATTTTGCATTCCGCAGGTCTTTCGGATACACACATGTAGGCACAATTCAATGCGCTAGTAAAAAAGTATTTTTGCAAATAAGTGGATAACTTGTAACTTCCGCCAAAAACGAAAGCCATATTCGTATTCAGCACATCAAAATGCGTAGAATTACATATAACAGGTGCCAGAAGTTACAATTTTCTAAACACTTTTACACCACCCTACCCTTTTACCACGCAAAAATTGTCTGTATTCAGTATAATATGCAAGAGCCACACATACATTGTTCTCTTTTATTTTTAATTATTTTATTAGGTCCAAAATAATAAATCAGTATTTTCAGATTCTTGGAATATGTTCACCATCTTAATTTTGATCTACCCATTTTTATCATAAATACATCAAATCCGGAGTCTAATTATCATCTAGCAAAAGTGGTTGAAAACCACACTCTAAAATGCACTATCCAAGCAGAAACGAACGTTCATCCGTTTCCACGAAGCCAAACAGATCCGGCAGTACGTTCAAACAGGTTCCAACCTCAATCCACCAAAAATTGATTGTGCCGGCACGAGTCAGGCTTGATAATGCGCGGGTTAATTCGATGGAACGGTCTCTCAGGTGAAGTGGTTTCACCCCGGAGTGGGTATCATCCATCGATCATGGGTGGAGTACTTTCAATCAGCGCCTGGAGTTGATCCACGGGGATTCAGCATTAATGAAATAGCTGGGCTGGGGTTCGATTGTGCGGCGCTCGTCTATAAATTAATTCTAATTAAAAAGTTGCCTGTCCTGCCTGGCCGATCGTCATCTTCCTTGTTTGCAGCCGGACTGCAAACACGGATTTGGTTTCTCCGGTCTACCACTGACGTTATTTATCCCCGAAACGGCGAGTGCGCCTCGAGCACTATCGAGCACGTATACATGTCCGCTTGTCCGTGCAGAAAGAGATTGGGAAGGGGCGCGCGATAGTTGAGGAGAAGATCGATTACGTTAAGATGGACCAGCTGAGCTTCCCATCGCTGTTAATAGCTCTGTCAGGGGAGATTGTAAGAGTATTGTACTACAGGCAGCGCGACAAATTGTCTGGAAATTCGCTGGAAATGATAGCAGCTGCTGCAACAGCGAAATTTATCTCTGCAGAGCGTCACGAAAAGGCTGGTGTCACTGGAAAAGCGGATCATTCTTCCAGCAAGAATTATGCTAAATCCCAGAATGCAGTCTTTTTCGCCCGGATCTCTTCGAAAAATGGAGATCGTATGCGAAGCAAGGTACACTCCTGTCTTGAGGGCAAGCATTCATAATGAATGTCAAAGTCCGCCATACCTGTTGAGCTCGCGGCCCCTGCAACTACTACATTCGTAAATACCAATGGTAAAATTCAAGGTAAATAGTGAAATGGTTGCACTACCTTTCGACAAAACTGGGTCGCGGAAAAAATTTCCTACAGAGAAAATATCTAGATAAAATTTTAGTCGAACTAACTCCCGAAATGAATTTTTGTTTCAACGGAAATCTTACTTAACACGATATCATAATATTAACAGAATGACTCTTTCATTTCTAATTTGTTTCTTTATGAAAATGTTGGCAACACATTCGTGACATTTTTGTGATTAAACTGAGACCTCGATTGTCTGAACTATTCAGTGAGACGTGAGATGTTTATATCAGGCAGTTCCAACCAGTAGCTCCGGAGCTATTCGAGGCACCTTCCCCGCATAGGTTCTTCCCCCACTCTTAGACTTCATCGTTATAATGTATAGTAGTGGGAAGACCTCACCACAAGAGCCGCGCGGCGCGCGCAGCACTCACTAACTCTATGGCCGTACGTAGTAGTGTGAAGAGGTTCGGTGGTGGGGACCTTGCAGTTCTCGTAGGGGAATACGTTGGAACTTCCTAGTTTAGATAATAGAACAGTTGCCTAGTTATAATGTCGGATTAATTCGATAATTAATTCATAATTTACAAATCTATATCCGAAACACATAGTCGAATAATGGGGAATTCCTATGTAATCGGTCTGGATAAGCGAGGTTCTATTTTATCGAGGATTAAACATTTAAATATTAGGGACAAAATTATACGAATATGCTAGTAAAGGTTTCATAAAGAAATCATTACCTGTGTATTACCTGTGTACCTATAATATTAAGAACTTAAATTTCAGAGTAACGACGTCCACTTCGGAACGCCTTTAAGACGTCCATTTTATGTTATAAGACGTTCAGATAAAAAATGGGTGTAAAATGGACGACTTTAAGACGTGGTGTGCTATGTGGGCTGTTATCAGCCTGTATACAATTTGTAGTATAAAAAATGGAAGCTCTGTCGATTCTTTTTCGCTCTTATCGTGAACATCAAAATTGAGAGGTGCATGAAACGATGTTAGGCCACATTTTGTTGGCGGTCGACGCGACGTTGAAGGGGCGTCACACACTTGAATCCTCAACGAGCACGTACGGATGCGAAAGAAACACGACAAAGGTGCATAAAGACAGATTACCAGGTTGTTTTGTACTTCTGCTCCCTTTCTATCTGCGCTTCGTCTGTTATTTTGCCCCCTTCGAATCGTGCGTCTCTCGTTTACCTTTCATCGTGTACAACCGTCGACGTGCTTTCACCGGCGAGACTCATTCGCGTTTAAACTTTTCGTCTCGTGAGTGGCGTTTCAAGCGTATAACCGTTCATTAAATCCACGTTGGTAAAAGTCCGTGGAGACCGACGGAATATCTTACGACGGACCCCGAATCCGTTTGAATATTCCCTTAAAATTAGCATTAGTCGCCGACCTGCGAAACTCTGCCGTGCTTGTACCGCGTCGTTTAATGGAATGCTTTGAATTAAACTTCAATTGGTTGACTCTTGTGTTGAACGTTTCACTGGTATAGTAAATACCGAGGCTCTGTTTACTGTCGTTCCATTTTACGCGTGTACAATCAGCCTCCGAAAGGCAGCATTCGTCGCTTATAATTCAGATCCGATATATGAGTAGAGTAGTACCAAAATTTGGTTAATCCATTTTTGGAAAAGTTGGGATATTTATTGCAATGTATTTTAAGTATTATTATTAGTATTGTTACGGATACCGGGGTATACGGTGAGAGAAGAATTGAAAAGAGAGAAAATGAGGGAAAGGAGTGCTAATAGGGCATGGAAGTTCGAGGAAAAGCTAAGGGATGGAAAAGGAAGTGAAATAGCTAGAGAGTGCCTAAAAGAGATTGAAGCAAGAGCGAGAAGAGGAGGAAACGTATCGAAATGGAAGGAAGAATGGAAGAAATATATAGACAGAAGAGGGGACAGGAAAAAACTGGAAAACGAGAGAAAAGAAGTAAGAGAGGAGGAATGGCATAAGATGGAAAAAAGAGAGAAGAAAATGCAGGAAAATGAAAATTGGAAGAAAGGGAAAGAAGGAAAATACAACAAATGGTATAAAGAGATAAGAGAAGAGGAAGTAGCAGAATACTTAACAAAAGCTTGGAAGGAAGAAAGATGGAGGAGAATGGCAAAGTTCAGATTAGGAAACGAGATGAAAGTGGGGAGGTTTTGGGAGAAAGAGGAGAAGAAGAAATGCAGGATATGCGGGGTGGATATAGAGGAATGGGAACAAGTATTGGGATATTGCAGAGAGTGGAAAGTCCGTGTAATCCGAAAGGGGTCACTAAGTAAATACATACATTAGTATTGTTACGGATGTTAGAAATTTCGTGGAAAGAATCTCGAATCTCTTCATCCCTTCAAGGTTTTGGGGCAAGTGCTGAGTGGTCTAGCACAGTCCTCTTACCAGAAGGCACCCCCGTCTTCCCCCCACTCAGTGGCCAGCTCCTCCAGGGCTCGTTGCTATCTCTCTCTCCCTCTCATAAAGTCATTCCAAACTTTCACTGATCCGTTTCTCATAAACATCCCCGTGACGGTCGATAGCCGGAGGTCCCAGCGCGGTCGCCTGCCATCGTCCATCGGCGGTTCTGTTTAGTCTCAAGTATCCTCCTTTAAGACCTCACGCAGGCCAAGACCTTGCCAAAAATCTCTCTTAAAACGCGTTGACGCTAACAGATGTTGGTTAAAGGTACCGATATCGATGGGTAAAAATACATCGAGTCGTCGTCGTTACAACGTCGTTTGGGTAACGATGATGTAACAAGGACAAGAGCGAAGGCGGTTGACGTTGAGTTGTACGGACGTGTCAAAGATAAGTATTGTCCGCGCAACGAGAGTTGGCACAAAATCTCGTCAGTGGGGTGCAGAGGGAACGGCGAGTCCTCACTCTTGACGCAAGGCTGCGGATCCCACCACTGATCAGTGTTGGGATATGGTCCATCTTTCCTCGCACATGCGCGGCCAAAACAGTAACGTATCTATATCATGATGACGAGGTAGTGAAGCCCTAAGACAGTTATATTGGCGGGAAAGTATCGAAACAATCTATTCGGGACAAAAAGACTTCAGGACGTGTCCTACGAGTTAGAAAATATACACAAATACACATGTTATACATTCATTTTTCAGAATCAAGTCATGCTGCATAAAATTCTGCTGGGTGCTCAAGGTAACCCATTTTATCGAGAATCTTATTTTACTGAGGCCAAAATCGCCGCGCATGCGCGAGAAAAGATGGACCATATCCCAACACTGCCACTGATCAGTGGATCCCACTCTTACGCTTACGTTTTGGCGGGAACGGTCGACATAGGCGCTCAGCGTCACCACCATTTTACTTCATGGTCACATCTCTCTGTTACAGTCACACTCAATACGCTCGTTTGTTGTCTTCGTCAAGCGATTCGGCCAATCGCAGAAGACGTGAAGCGCGTAGTGGGAGCATCACGTGGTACCCACAAGTTTCTCTGTGCCAACTTTCATTGCGCGTTTTTACAACATACTCTTTTATTGTCCTCAGAGATGTCTAGATCACGCATCAGTATTACTAGTATTATTATCAATTGTTATTAATGCTGCGCTTTGCAACAAATATGATCAAATTTTCACCTTTGATATTGAAAAACTAAAATTCATAAATATCTGAAAAGTGCTCCGGGTAGACATAGCCAGTTTTGATAATAAATTACACATACAATAATACAGTACTATTATTTTGTTGGAAATATATTACATATACAAATTAATTCGTAGACCTTCCTTCGTGGATTTATTGATCATTTAGAAACTATTATAACTACTACTGTCTAAGCTTGTCTAATATTTTAGCTCTTGGACGAGATAAATAACAATTGTCCAGGTCGGAATGTTGCGGGATTATCAGTGCGTCCGAATCGTTATCAGTAGCCCTACATCCGCTGGTTCTTCTCCCTCACAAGACAATCCACTGACAAAAGAGTTTGCTTGCTCCTCAAGCTAACTCTTGTTTCCAATATCCCCCTGTTTCATTCCGATTATTCTTTGTTAGTCTCAGCAGGACCGTGAAATTAGGGATAATGGTGCTTCTTGCGTTTCCTTTTGTTGTAGCCATTTTGATGGACGAACATTGTATTATAATCTTCGGTAAGCTACATGAACACAATTGAATTGACCAGACAGTGCTAAAATTATTCATATGATAGACGTAAAAAATATTTTAAGCTGTTTTTCGAACACAAATTTTCTATATAAAAATTGTTAAGATCTGGTGTTCGAAATGCTTTGCAAGTAAATTCAGAATATTAAATTTGCAAGTTAATTTGTTTTATCATGTTATTTATTTTTTATGAAGAATTATTAATTATATATTTATAATGTATTTTATACAATAGAGAATTATGCAGTACCAGATTTCAGATGTATTTTAAAAACAATTGTTCATCATTAAAAATAGACACATCTTAAATATTGTGTGCATCGTACGTACGCCATTAAAATATTTTGTGTATGTAGACATGTATTTTATAAAATACAAAATGTTAATAACATAATATATGATTTTTTAAGAATATCACTCACCGAGGACCAACATATGTTATACCATTATCTAGCTCAATACTAGACTTGCAATGTAATATGAAATTAAAATTATGCTATTACCTTATTAAAAAATCAATAGTTTGTCAATTATTAATCTAAGTCATCTATAACATTTTATAAGGAAATATTTTGGTTGAATAAAGGAAAATACCAATTTAAAAAGAAAGGATTCGCTTGATATACAATAGATTGCCTTCGAATGGCAGAGTTTAACGTAAATTGAATTGTTTTGAGGACTCTTGTCTTAAATGCGTCGGTGCCACCATCGTGCAATTTTTGAAACATGGAAAATCCTATTTCTCCGCAAACAGGAAACCGGTGTGAAGCAAACAACCGAAAACAAATAGAGGCGCCGAATTCACAAAGTAAACGGGACGTTGTTTTCTCATCGTTTTAATCTTTCGAAGTCTTATCGAGTTAGTACCTAAGTGTTTTACCAACTTTCAATTATATCTTCTACGAAACTTCACTGCTTCTTTTCCATTTATTCTTGGGAAATTCTTGAACGAGCTGTTCCATCATGGAAAACAAAAACGCACTAACATTATTATTTATGAATCTCCGAAAACGTCCATACTCGCACAAAGGTAATATTTTACATATATACATCTATTAGGTGTACAAATTAATTTGTGGATCTTTCTTGTTAATTTAGTTACTTATTTAAATAATTCTTAACATTTTCTATGTGCTTGCTACATTTTACAAGTAGCTGATGAATCCAATAAGAAATTTGAATTTAAAATAAACGTACATTTGATTAATTGTAAAGACTATGAATTAATTTGTACACCTAATATGTTACAGTTAATAGTTTCTATTTGTTAATTGTGTAACTTTTGCCTTTTCGTGTCACATTCGTAGAAACAATTCCTGTTTTTTCATTGAAATGAGAAGAACATGCAAACAAAATTAGGATTCTAATTTATTGTAGGTTGCGCATCTTAAAATGGAGTGAATAGTTACAACCAAAAGGGTCTGGCAGGATTAATATATTGTAATTAGTATTCAGGGAAAAACAATGGTTTTAGGTTCAAAGATAATCCCCCAAAATTTTAAGTCGCTAACCCTTCATATAAGGATAATACGAGGTTAGATACCCTAAACTGTATCATTTTTTTCTCAGTTGTTAATTAAGATATTCAGATGGAGTAAAAACGAAAATACTCGATCTTACCTCCTTCATATCATATATTTTTTTCATAATTGTGATAAAATTATTAAGTGTAGAAAAAGCATTTAATTTTTTAGGGGTGGAGGTTGCAAGCAACCCTTCGAATGACCATTTCCAAAAAATTCAAGAACGATGTTCTGTTACTGATCTAATATATACAAAAGTTTCAAGATGGTCGGATTTGAGGAACATAGTTAAATATTGAAAAACAAATGAATTCATCTCATTATAACAGTATAATGTATACACAGTACAGTGTTTTTTACGACTCTAATTAATAATTCTTATCAGGAGATTAAGTCCCTTCTTGATCAATTATTTCTTTTTAAACGCGACGCATATCGTATTAGATTCTGTTCTTATCTTCCGGAATTTATAAATAGACATTAGTTAGGTGTAAAAGAGAATTCTAGGAATGATAATATAGATTTATTCAATCTTCGTCACTAATTTTCCTCGATAACTGATACTGATACTAATGTAGCATTGATAAGTTATGCGATTAATATGCCTCGAGTGAACTTTCACCCTTATAATATTGTTAGTTTCCTTTAAATATTCAATATTTAAAATATTATCATCCCTCATTAATTCGGCGAGATAGCATACTGCCTGGGTTAATTGATAGGTACCTGTAAATAATATTACTTAACTAATATATAGTTTTACATGTGGTAATATTATACATATAGAATACGGGTGAATAATAGTATTAAAGCATGTATTTACCTGTAAATAAGATTTTCAAATATTTCTCAGTTAATTCCGGAAAATACATTACAGCGTTGTCAGTCATTGGTGTAAATGGTTTTCTACGGCGACTTAATTTTTTTGCTCCTACTAACTTCTGAAGCGTGTTTGTTTTTATCCGTTGTTTCTTCATATAATTAATAATTAGATCTGTAATTTCTGGATCGGTATATAATCCTTTACCAAATTCATTGTATAGAAAGGATGCTATCTGACACATTGATTTAAGACGAGGTAGGAGTTTATTATCCATTTTGTGGTGTAATAAACGATATTTTTGTGCGATATCAACGTGGACGGCTTCAACAACCCATCTTATTTTGGTTACAAAGCGTGATGAATTTGCTTCTGCTGTTGTCAATTGTGGGCCCAACAGAGTGATCGAAAAGTCTTAAGAGTGAGTCGCAAAAAAACCGAATGAGTCTAAGAGTGCCACAGTGAGAGTAATAAATACATATAATCACTAATCAAATCTACCACTAATAGTATTATCATTACATTATAATGTCCTAATTTCATTTTTTTTTCAATATTTAACTATGTTCCTCAAATCCGACCATCTTGAAGCTTTTGTATATATTAGATCGGTAACAGAACATTGTTCTTGAGTTTTTTGGAAGTGGTCACTCGAAGGGTTGCTTGCAACCCCCACCCCTAAAAATTAAATGATTTTTTCTACCCTTAATAATTTGATCACAATTGTGAAAAAAATATATGATATGAAGGAGGTAAGATGGAGTGTTTTCGTTTTTATTCCATCTGAATATCTTAATTAACAACTGAGAAAAAAATGATACAGTTTAGGGTATTTAACCCCATATTATCCTTATATGAAGGGTTAGCGACTTAAAATTTTAGGAAATTGTCTTTCAACTTAAAACCATTGTTTTCCCCACAATACCAATTACAATATATTAATACACAAAAAATGGTGGCCTGGGGCCGTAGACCATTCTTATCCTGCTAGACCCTTTGTTTTCCAATGCTATTTCAAACTCTGACATAAACATTTGTTGTTTAGGATAAACGACCAGAAAATAATAATTGAGTCTGCGAATTAATATAAGGAGAATAATTTAACATTAAAAAAGCTCGCCATATTTTTGCGGAAAAATATTAATTGAAAGAAGGCAGCCCCCGACAAACTAAAGTATAAAGACCTTCATTACTAAACTTGGTTTTACATCCAAACTTTCGAGCAAACTCTTTTGAAAACACTTTTTTTAATGAAAAAAAGTACACCCTAATGAAGGGTGAAACGTACCACAATACTTTGAGGATGTTGAATATCTCTGCGCGTCGTCCATTTGCGACGGAAATATAAGTATGCAGACCTCGATTATGTAATCACCGCGGACGAGCAAGGAATTTAACGATTAAATTCATTTACTGATTAAATCAGCTTGATGAGGACGGCTTCTGGTGTTTTCATGAGATAATTGAAGTGCCATACTCGGCTTGAAAAACTTCTCAAGCTTTACGGTTGGTGGAAGTTTAATTAAATATTATATAAATATAGGCTTAATGGGAGGGTTTTAGACCGGGGTATATATGTATATATAATGTATTTACGATACGGTATCCTCGTGAACGAGGCTCAAACAAACTCTTGCGGGACAGCCATTGCAGATTACGGAAGAAGCAAAAGTGACTCCCCTCGGAGCTTATCTAATTTATTAAGCTTGAAAAATGCAAACCCCGAACGTTTATAGAGAATTTTATAGTCGACGGGAAATCGGTTTTCCGCTTTTAAGATTCGTATCTCACACGGATATTCTACGTATAATAGGTTAGGTTGCGCTAATATGGAAAACTTTTTTTTATGCACGTGTTTTACTTTATTATAATACATTTCTAATAAATTTAACACTAGATTTACCAGACCAGTCAAAATGACTGGTTTTGCAATTTCAATTCAAAATTTCTACTGCATGTAACATTTTCTTTCCGAAATGGTATCATGACTTTTGTAGCCATAACTAAAGAATCAGTTTTATGAACTTTATATTATTTTATATGTATTCGTAACAAATATATTTTTTGTTATTGACACTTATACAAGTACCAGTCAAAATGACTTATGCACGTTTCTATGTGATGTAATGACATTGGGGCAGCTACAACAATTGATAAGCACTGCAACGTTTTTTCGGGACAGAATATATGATTCCGGGAAAATCATAATTCTGATGCAGGACGCCAGCCGCCCTTGGAATTGTATATTTACTCAGGGTTTTGGGCCGCACATAAGGTTCTCCTTGGGTTCCGGACGCTTGGCTATCTGTAAGTGCGAACTCGATACTCGGGGTTTCTAAGTGTCTTGGCCGTGCTCGGTCGACTCGCTTTTGGGCGAGTTGATTGAGTTGTGGCCCGTAAATTTCTAGCACTGGCCCTATCAATATTATTCAACTGTTTTTGTCATTTTTTAAAAGTAAATAAAAACTGGAAATACCACTAAGCACTTTTTCTAAAGACCAGTCAGAATGGTAAAAATACATAGATATACTTAAATAGCCGGTAAATCTAGTGTTAAGCACTTTGATTTTGTAGGAAATTTCATACTCTTTCGACTGAGAACAGCGAAATTTATAATAACGCTTTGGACAATATTTATTAGGTTACAATTTTTGACTAACAAGAATAATTCTAATTTCAAAGAAACTAACACGTCCTCATATGTGTTCCCGAAGAGAATAAACTGCGAATCTTTTCATAAAATAAAAATTGCTTCACTTGTAAGAAACAGTTAGATATATTGAAGTTGCTTTCTTTCTCTAATAATTCTAATTAGTTACAATGTTCTACTGTTTTAAATCGCATCGAATTATTCTTGCCATAAATGCATAAAATCTGCAGTCTATTTATTACAAGTTTATAATGTTGAAAGATTCTATGGTAAATTCAATAGTATAGTAATGAATTCTGTTTTCGAACAGATTTTAATGCGCTTATCCTGCTACGTATACTATCAGTTCAAAGACTTCCAAGCAAAATTGACTGTTGGCTCCTTAGACCACATATACTTATGGACCCGGCTTCAGATAGCCTGCCTTGTTCCGAGATTAAATCGCTAGCAGACGAGTGCAAAGTGGGCAAAGTGCTACAGTCTACATCTCATTCTGTATAAATATTCATGGGAACTGTAACTGTAATATACATACATGTATTTTATTTTATTACTCGTTCATTTTTACTTTGCTCTTATTATTTTAAATATGGCTAATTCATTTTGTTGATTATAATTTGGAAAAAGCTAAATTTCAATGTAGAAGTTGATAACATGAATTCTGTATTTATTTTCTCACAACTTACTTTATTTAAAAAAAAAAAATAATAAGAACAGGGTACATGTATATGTCGAATACAATCAGAGTTGGGCATTATTTAGATAAAAAATTATTTAAATAACGATTCGAATAAAAGATACTTTATCTTTATTCGTTATTCGAAGGTTCGAATAAAAAAAGTATCTTTATTCGACGGATAAATTCTCGTCTCATGCGCTATCCACCATTTTGAATTATTTCGAACCGTGACTTGTGGGCATCAGATACTCTTATATCTCGGAACACTGCATCCTGTGAGGCACTATACCTATGCCGGGTCTATAAGTATATAGAGTAAACTGTACAATGATTGGCACCCTAAGCCAAAATCATAGTAAAAACCTTTTTATCCTTTTTTGAAATGTTTAAACGAGCTTAACTTGCTATTATTATAAGCTAATAGAGATTTTTCAGCAAAATCAAACAGTTTTACGAGTAATAAATCTTTTATTATGAAATATATTCAGTGAATAACAATCGTAAGACAGAATAGTAAAGTCATTGGCACATTTGGTAAACAGTAAGAAGTAAATGTTAAAAAGGGTATTTGATTTATAATTAAACATATACACACTTATTACATATGTGGTACAGTCCGAAATTAAGTTATAAAGCAATAAAGTATAGTTACTCGTAACGAAAATTTTAACAAAACTATTTATATTGCACTATGGTCATGCGTCGGTCTTACCGGATGTCCTCCAGCGTTGCTAGCAGTCATATGTGGAACTCTGTTATGAAAATTTGCAACGTTGCTTTGAAATATAAATAAGAAGCAATAAAAAATGATGTTCTATACCAGGAATTCTTAATACAATATTTGCCGTTTAAATCAAAAGTGCCAATAACTAATGCAGTTCCAGCAATAGTACGGTTTACCTTATGGTCTAAGGTTGGCTCCTGTTCATAGTTTTTTTTTTAAGCCTATCCAGAGCCCTATGTGGGGTCTCTGTACAGCTGCTGGACCTACAGTTTATTAAGGTGGGCTCCGAACCACCTGGGACAACGCAGTATTAATATCACATAGAAAATGTCCAGAGGTGACGGCTGGATTTGTACTCACGGTTTGCAGTCCCGCGCTCTATCCACTGAGTCCTGTTCCCTGTTCATTGTTCTTCGGCATTTTGATTGATGCAACTTCTTGGTTGCAACAAATGCCTAACCTCGAATTTGATGCAATGATTACAGATACGAGTAGGTACAATTTCCATCAGTATAGAAACATTTAAAAATTATATTACGTGTAACCAGTGTTGGACACACTTCATATGAAATAAGATAACCAATAATTATTTGAAATAATGAATTATTCTAAATACTTTATTATCTGTATTTTACAAATAACATGAAAAATTTATTTTCCTTTGGCGTTGAAATCACATAAATTATTTCATAATATCTTTCTTTTTTTTGTTTATTTAAGGTCGCATTAACATCTGGGGTTATTAGCGACCGCGTTGTAATACATTATGTTACCTTATATTACATTGTGTTACATTATATTACTTTACATTATCTCGCTTTACATTGTATTACCTACGATATGTTACAATGTATTTCATGGCAGTACAGGTATATTTACATTCTATTTCTTAGGTTTAGGTGGGATAAGAGGCTGATGACATTGTTGATTTTATCTTCACTATTTAGCGCTTCGTTGAGATTTCCTTGGATGTTAAATCTGTCACGTGTTGCCTATTTGAATAATTTTTCATTTCAATTACATGGTTCAAATAAAGTAATAATTAGTTTCACCGCAAGAAGAGGTTCTTGAAAGATACATAGGGATTTTAGGAAAGAGGAGGAATTTATATCTTATGTGAATTATTTTTCATTTCAATTACATGGGTCAAATAAAATAATAAATAATTTCACCTCAAGAAGAGATTATTGAAATATGTAGGGATTTTAGGAAAATGGAGGGGGCACCGACCAAACCGGAAATCGAACCCGGGCCTTGCAATTTGTAGTTGAACCCTCCGATTTTTTGTAAAAACTGATTAAATTTCTATATGCTAATGTCTGTAGTTTAATGATTAAAGTTTAGATGCATTCGCCTCCAAACTTATTCTTTAGTACACGAAATAAATAGAATCTTGGAGAATACATATTTAAACAAATGAAGGATCCAATGAAAAATTATTTGCATTTCATTTGAAATTCAAGGATTATATAACGATTCACTTTCAAGTAATTTATTTCGATAATACTCAAGCCTGAAATTATTGAAGAAAGAAAGAAATCTTTATTCGATTCCTGTCTCTTGCAGTTAATACAAGAAACTTTTACTCTGCACAAATATCTGCATTCCACAAAGACAGATTCTCCGTTAATAAATAATAATATCAATATAACTAAAGTACAAAGCACGCGTAAAATAAGACTAACAGGAAGAACAAGTAGTACTTTGTGCGCGATGGAGGAACTGTGTAACCAGCTTAATGAACTGTGCTAATTCAACATACAGCAGATTGGTCTTCAGACGTAAAACACGGTCCAACTGCCGAGCGTTTGTACCCTTTGTCGTAGACATTGATCAAAAGATTTTCCATTAGCCACATGGAACGGGGCATCCTAAAAAAGTTCTTTTGCTAAACGAAAATGCTTCATAATTTTTATGCAAGAGAATTTGCTCTATATGCCACCTCACTGTATCTATGGCATTACGTTTTTACTGAAATGTTCTACCATTTCACAGGACTTCATTAAGATTGAATTTCATTTCAATTTCTCAAATTGCCACATCAAATGTTGGAACTTCCCGCGATTTATTTTTGCGAGCTTTCGGGCAGACAATAGTACGAGATGAACATCGAATTAATTTGCGCTCTCTTTGAAATTCATTTCATTCGTTCCATTCATTTTGGCAAAAAGAAAATCCGGATACTTGAACACCTGACACGCGGACTTTAATTTGAAAGCATCGACCAAACTCTTTGATCATCACATTGAAGTCTCGTGATGCATTTTCCAGAGGAACGCGTGAATCGGTTGTTCTACATCATTTGCACTATTAACCCACTTCCTCGCATTGAAGAATTTGCGGAGTGTATTTTGGCAGAGTTGATTAAAATGAATTCGAGTTGTTGGTTATAATTATTGCGATTACGTTAATAAATTTGAATAAAAGTTGCACGAATTTTTGCAATTTAATCATTGTAATATTTCGTTTGCTATACGATGTGTATTCAGCTGTAATTGTAATTGCAACATATTAATTTTAATTGATATGCGAATTGATCATTTAATGACTATGTAACTGACAATTAAACAAACATGCAGGAACGTGTTCCTTTCTCGTATTTCATTTATTTTTCTAAGAAAAAGATGAATTTAGTTGACAAGAGTCCACCTTTGAATCACTATAACCGATTGGACATTGAATTCTGATTTCATTCAATTTTAAATCTATCTATAATTCTTTCAATAAATCTTTCTGATCGAAATCACAATCAAGTATCAAAACTCATTAAAATCAATAAAAAAATGAAGCATTTAATTCCATACATTTACTATAACCTACAATAATTCAAATTTCTATTCCATCCAGTTTTAAAATAAATTGATAATGATTTTTTACAAAAGTGTCTCAATAAAAATTTATTAGCGATTGCAATCTCATATAAAATAGCATGTAAGTTTGCGCCGCGGCATCAGTTTGCGACTTCCGCCGCGGCGCCTACCGCAGCGTTGGGGGACCATTGCGGGACCCATACTTCGTCTGCTACAGTAACCCCGCGATCTAAGTCCAACGGAACATTGCGATCTATGTCCCTTGGTCTACTCCTTCCACTGCGGGGTATCCCCGGGAGGGCCGTGAAGCTCGAGCTGCCTCGGTCGCCGAGCAGTGTAAACATGCCGCGAAATCTTATTCTGGGTCGGGTATATCGGCGTGAATCACTACTAATCCAATTACAAAACTTTATTTTTTATTATTTTTTCATGGAACTTTCAGCATCATATTCGTGGCATTTTTCTAATGAAAATGGTACCAAATATGATATAATTCCGATGATATTTACTTGTGTAATGAACGATGGAAGTTTTTTATTGGCTTTACATTGTACGGACACGCGGGCCTTTGAACTGTGCCAGCGGCAACGAGTCTTGTCATCTCTTTCTTACTTATACGCTGTCCTCCTTTACGTCCAAAACTTTCATCGTTCATTACACAAGTAAATAGCATCGGAATTATATCATACTTGCAATAATTTTCATTAGAAAAATGCCACGAATATATTGGTAAAATTTCATTAAAAATAAGTAAAAAATAAAGAAGTTTTATTACTGCACTAGTATTGTCTCACCGATATGCTATTTTTTGTTGCGCCTTCGACCGCGCGGTCCGTGTTTGCATGCTGTCCTTTTCTACGTTCGACGCGGTCACAAAAGAATAGTGTCCCTACACGATCTAAGTCCCGGTAGAGAACCGAAAAAGGACTTAGATCGCGGGGTTACTGTAATTGCATCGCCGTCTGATCTCGTTCGAATCACCTCCGTATGTTATAAATAATGCACTTTTTAAAAGTCCTTATGCAGAGAAACTAAGTGTACGATTTATTTCGACAGTCATAAATCGACCTCGTAGAAATCCGAAAACGCATAAAAGCCCACAGGCAGCGGAGCTGTACGTGCATGCATAGTTGCAGCATCTATTGTAAGCCAATTATTTTCGACAGTTTCCAGTAACGGCTCGTATGTTCATCGCCGGAAGTCGTGGTCCAAACAGAACGGAAGGAATAACTCTCGATGGGGTTGACGTCAAAAAGCGACACACAACAGTGTGCGGGGGCGGGTACAGGTTTTCCTCGCAGATGAATAACTCGGTTAATTACTCAGGACGATTCTGGCCCGCCGCGCGCCGGTATATCCGATAAATCTGATTTGCTCCAGGGACCCGGTTAATCACTCTTTCGCACGCATGCTTTTTAGGCACGTCCAACGTTTCCGCCATTATATCGGCCACCTGTACATCCAGAATGCTTTAATTAACGTGTCCACTCAAAATACCTTGCCCGTCCATGCGTGCCGGCTTCGCAAAAGTTCGAGGAATTCCTTTATGGCGCAAAAATGAATGACACTGTCGCCATATGTAACGCGCCCGACCCAAAATTGCTCTTCTGTGCAGCTGCGCAATTTCAACGATGATCGTAAATGGAGCTGCGACTGCAAATGTAGATCTCTATTGTGTCGCCTGTAGACTTTTATGGAAAGCGGGTCTACCGCGAGGCCTGATTGGTCTTCAGTAAAAGGGTTTAAACTTCGATTTCACTGATTCGGTTCTTTCTTGACCATTCGGAGATACAATCACAGTTTTTGGTACAGCTAATTTTCGGCGATGGTATGGGAAGTGACTGTAATGTTAGTTGTATAGTATCTAATATGTATTATTCATTATATTATATGATGGTATGTATATGGAATGGGCTCATTTTTCTTAGGATCATCTATAAGATGCAACGTTGTATGGATGCAGTCACAACATTTTAATCAAACAAAAACACCTTTTTCTCACTTTAAAAAATTTGTCCCTGCAGAGGTCAATGACGTCGATCTCTCAGCACCAAAAACAGAAAAGCTCGTCGTATGGAACCACTACTAATAATATAAACAAGCAAAAATTGGACTCATCTCCGCTTTAATTATCCCTGAAGAGATCAGCGATCGCGAGCTGTGATGCATCCTGTAGATTCGCAGAAACCTAAGCATTCTTCTCCCACTGAATATCAATTCTCCCCCTGCGGTCGCCTCTCGAGAAACAAGGGAGGAGGACAAGGAAGACCGTTGACCCAGAATCTCGAATCCCGAATCAATGGCCTGGACTCTTTGAAGCTGGGATATGGGGCGGCGTCGGAGGAGACGAGAGTTGGAATCCTTCGGTATCGGGGAGCCAAGGGGCCATCAGGGCCCCTGGCCGAAGGGTTGAAAGAAAACAGACGACCTGTAACGAGCAGAGTCGTTTGGTGGGGGTTGCGTTTGTTATCCGTTAATATCTAGGTTATGAGTGCTAGAGCAGGCCGCGAGGGAAAATCGAACCCGGAGAGTGTCGGACACTGTAGAAGAAGAAAGTGTGGCACGCCGCAGCCCATTTTTTCCTTCTGTGTTGCTTTCAGAGAGACCGTTCCCATCTGGTGCCGTTCGTTATTGGCTGCAGTGACACGACGGGGTTGTTAGCGACACGTCAAGAAAGAGATTGCACCGGGGGCTGATGGCAGCAAGGGAAAATTGAGAAGAGACGAAGGGGTCACTGAGGGTCGATCAAATATTCGGTTCAACGTGATGGAGTTGTACAGGGTGTAAGGAAATTATATCTCGCGACTGTCACGGCGTGATTCTACACTGCCGGTTTGGTGGAGGTTTATGTAAGAAAGATCACAAAAAATTAACACCAGCCTACTAATACGCGTTTCAATTGTGATGTACCAATAGGAAGCTAATTCTACATACTAATACGAAATTAAATTATTAGATTACGTTACTGAGGGTAATTCGTTGGTTTACGATTGGAGTTGCTATTGTTCTTGAAGAATCGATGAAAAAATTATGAAATAATGTGTTAACCTTGATTTTGCAGTTCAAGGTTAAAAGATCAACAATTTCTTTTTATTACATCCTATTTTACTATTTTACATATAAAAAGTGCAAAAGGAGTGTCGATAAAAAATCAATAGTTCTCTTAAAAAATGATGGTAAAGTTTTTTTCATTATCAAACTGATTTTATTTATATCACATTTTCATTACTCAGTTAGACAGAGTTTATACAGCGTGTTATTGTCGAAGCCGTTGGAAATTATTTCGTTTGCACTTGAAATATACCAAAAATATAATATAAATAAAATAAGTTTTACATTGAAAAAATATTACCATAATTTTTTAAGAGAACGGTCGAGTTTTGACCCCTGGTTTCTCGTGCATTTTTTGTCCCAGTAACGAGTAGAGTACAGTAAAATAAACAAAATGGATGACCTTTTGACCTTGAAAGTCGAGGTCAATAGTAATTTTGTGGCAGGTTTCTTATATCAATTTCCGTCAAACCGAGAGTGTAGAATCGCGCCATAATAGTCGCGACATGTCACTTTTTTACACCCTGTACCTTGGACCTATGGCTGACACCTAGCTGGAAGTAGTGTTTCCATCGTTACCGGTTGACGAGACGAAGAATCCTGTCTGACGGAACACTTTTTCGATGGATTCTTTTCCTTCGTTAGGGAACGCGATAGCGGAATCATTTTGATTTGATGGCGTTGAATTTCGATGATCCAGTTCTGGTTCTGGTGGATATACAGGGTGGTTCTTTTAAGTAAGGCCACCTAAATGTCTCTTCAGTTTATTGTGAATCAATATACTGTTTGAAATGAACTAGAACTGGAATCAAATAGTTTATCATGAACGACCAATTACACCAGAGGGCGTGAAAAATGGAATAATTAGAGCTTGTGCTGATAATAATTCCGAAACAACTGAAAGCTCTGTACAGTCGGTCATTGCACGTTTCAGGAAATGCAAAAAAAATAGGAAAAAAGGAAAAAAATAGTAATATACCCTAACTTCTAGTTTGTAGAGGTTATTTACTCTGTGCACTTTGGTTTTGTTTGTACTCAATATTGTAATAAATCTCTTATGAGATTTTCTCAATAAAAAAAAAAAATTTTCTTTGCATTCGCAGGTTCAGGAGTCTTGGCCAAAGCTATTCAACATAAGTTTTACGTTAATCTTTAATTTTCAAAGATCAAGGTCATTTCAAGGTCATGTTATTATATATATATCTAAATGTATTTTTCCATCAGATATACGACGGAATAATAAAAAAATGTAGTTACGTGTGAAAAAGACACCGATGACCTTGATAACTTCGAGAAAAGGTACCTTGGGGAAAAAATATTCTTGCCAGATATTGGTCGTCTAATACCATGCACATTACGTAAAAAATATTTTTTGCATCACAATAGGCTAAAGAGATATTTAGGTGGCCTTACTTAAAAGGACCACCCTGTATGATTTCTGATGAAGGGTCGCCGTTTTATGCCTTGACGATAATGGAGGTGACTATTGTCTTTCACTTTCATCTTTTTGTTCTTGGCCGATTTCTTCTTATCAAATATTGGAAGGTAGATGTTGCCGTGATTAATTGTTTAGAGACTCATATTACTAACTGAAACTGATATGAAGATTAGTACGTGGAAAATCATTGAATTAATTTTTTTATATGAGCTTATGTTGTGTTATAATCTGTACAAAGTCAAAATAAATTCAATTTTGTTATATTTCTAAGGTCACACATAATTAATAGAGTGCGGCTCTTATGCGTTTATGGCAAAAATGCAAGAGTGAAATTATAAAGGTGCTTACATGGCAAATGATACAATACATTTTTTTATAACAAGCGTATGTCGTATTACAAACTGTGCAATGTCGAAATAAATTTAATTTTGTTATTTTTCTAAGGTCACACATGCCACTAAAATACGTAGTGTATTATTTTCATAAAGCTGGATTTCAACAAGATTTTGTTCCAACAAGATCTGAATTTTCTCTAAATATAGCCAGACACCTGAGACGACCACATGAAGAATAATGAGCTGTAAGAAACAGGTTCGTAATTGGAAACTCGGGGTGAGTTTCAATTCTGGTTTGTGTCGAGCACATACGGTGGGTGTACAAAGTATTCGTAGACCTTTAAAAATCGAATAACTTTTTTAAAATTGGATCAAACGACTACAATTATTTTGAAATGTCAGACGCATAAGTTTACGAGGCAGTGTGTAAATAATTTTTTTCTGAAAATTGCTATTGGTCGGAATTGCGACAAAAATAGTAATGATCACCATTTTTAACTTCCTTCTTCTGTGCCTGTAATAAAAATTTGAAACGCGCATTTCATAGATCTAAGTAAGTTATGTACACGTACAAAGTTTCATCGAAATCGGTTAACGCTGTTATGAGTTACAAACATTTAAAAGTGATTACATAAAATTCCCTGAAAAGACCGAAAATCTGCGACTTTCACCCTTAAACTTTAATCTTGTAATATTTTTAGCTCATAGCAACATTAAACAACTTCTCGATGAAACTTTGTACATGTATATCACTTACGTATACATATCTACATAAGGCGTATTTTAAATTTTCATTATAGGCAAAGATAAAGAAATTATAAATTGAGACCTTTACTCTTTTCTTTATAATTTCGACCAATAGAAATTTTTAGAAAAAATGATTTACATATTACCTAGTAAATCAATCCTTTTAACATCTCAAAAGAACTGAAGCCGTTCGGTCAAATTTTAGAAAAGTTATTTGATTTTTGAATGTGTACGAATACTTTTTACATCCACTGTACTTCGGCTTATGTTTTGGATTTTTTGCTAGACTTTTGGCCCGGGATACGTGGAATTCGCTTTTCTGAATATTTGTGAAGAGGTTCTGCAGTAATTAGCGAGAAACTTTTTTAGCGTAGATATTTCAACGTGGGATTTAAATCTAATGATAAAGGCAGTGTACTAGAGTAGAGAAGGGAGTAATAAAAAGCACGCAGATAGGAAATACTGCATTATAATAAACAGTATGTTTAATATTCCGCTATACTCAACAGATGTTTATACAAGTTCCCATTTTGACAAAGAGGGATAAAAGGGAATTTTCATTCTGACAGCAATAGTTATATTATCGATTTTATGCATTAAATATTGTTCACGGCAAAACTGTGTAGGTGGAATAGAAAAAAGTAAAAAACTCCAAAAGAATTACAATAAACAAACACCCTACATAACGATCTTTTTTTTATTCATTTACCCTTTTGGAAGAAATAGAATAAATTCAGGAGACAGATCCAGCCAAACATTTACTTCATTTTTACAGTTCCAATATACATTTAATGAATTGTAATTACAGAAGCGTAAAACTGATAGAACAAGGCGTGGTTCCAAGTCAATAAATAATAATGATAGGCACAATTGCATTCGAGATGGGAAAATTATTTCAATATATGGCTAAACGTACTTTAGAGGACCAAAAATTTTCAAATTTTCATTCATGTTTCGGTTACCGCAGTTCACCGGTTGAAAAGTTATACACGTGTAAACATGAGCAATTCCAAGCGTTTTTGACAGGTTTAGAAGTTATACGCGTGTAAAATAGTCCAAGTTAGTTTGGGGTTAGGTACCACTTACTACTCGGTACCACTTTGCCGATCTTACGTGTACCACCCAGCAAACATCAATATGGTGGCGCTTCAACCCGTAAAAAAGGCTTAAACGTGCTCAACTTCACACGCAACATAACTTTTGAACCAGTGAACACCTGGCAATAAGACTTTCATTTTCGGTGTTTTCTCGTCGAAATCTATAGCACCGCATAAAAAAAGTTAAAAAAATTGGTCCTCTAAAGTACAGTTTAACCCAATATATTAACAAATTACGGGATAACACGGGGGCGTGTAGATCTCGCTGAACACAAAAACAGAAGGCGGAAATGAAAGAGAAGATTCGCTATGCGCGGATGTTAAAAACATTATTCCTTGAAAAATGGCTAGCTCAGATTGTCAATTCCATGAATTCCATAAAAAAACAAATGTTCAAATTAAGTTAACACCCATAATCTCCCCATTTTCTTGTGCAATTTGCTGAGCCTTTCCTTGCCAAATTCTTCTGTCCCAGTAGACCGGATCAACTGCGCACAGTAGACAAATCACCCGCACCGTCGGCCCCAAGTAGTACAAATAAATGATATCTCACCGATAACCGAGGCACAAATAATTCAAAACACACATTCAGCGAAGCAATTCAGTTTTCAATTCACACGAATTCCCGCGTGAAATTATTCAGTTGATCATAATCCTCGCAAACACGTATATTCGATTGAGGGAAAAAAATCAGTCAACGGTGGTAACGGTCTCTGTCGCATCCCTTTTTTTTTAATCGGTTCAATCGATTTACCAGCATCCGCAGTCATGGCAGCTTGGTAATGAACACGTTCCATTCTGTTGCGTACAATAGTCACTATTTTTAGCGTGTCCCATCAAAGGCCGGATGAAGTCTTTTCGAGACGAGATCAGGCCGGATTTCACTGCTCGGAGTAGGCCACATTCATAGTTAAAAAAAATCGAATTTTTTCAGTTTCCCTGTAGTTTCATATGTGTAAAATCTTGAATCGAAGTGATTTTATAAATTTTGAAACCATTATGGCGGCTGAAAAGTGTGTGAGAGGAGGAAAAAGGAGAAGGAAGCGTTTCGTCCTAGGCCCGCTAGAGGACTCGCCAAGTAAGGCTATCTAGCGGACCCGTGCCTTAGACGCGGGATGTCATAAGGACAGTTTAGGACGGTATATATACAAACAGAGGAAGGTTCAGGTAGTAGCGGGAAAGGTGTTGTCGCACTGTCCATCTGTTGGCGAGCATAGGAGGTAGCCGCCACACCATTATGTGATTTACAACGCTCTTATGATCCGAATGAAATAAAGAAAGTACTAGTAAGTGGAAACTTCTTTCGGATTTTTCTAGAAACGATATTGCTTCACAGGGTCGACACAAAATCTCAGGAATCCTAGGACCGGCGGGCGTGAAATTTTAAATGCGTATCTCACATATAGTACTCTAAAATACAGCATAGGATTTTTTTGATATCTCAAATATTTTTGGAGTTGCGAATGATTAAAGTTAATTTTTCAACGTAAAACGAGATTTTGTCGATTCCAACTACCATTTCTACAAACGATTGAACTTCTCAAAAATTCTACGTTAGATTTTAGATATGTAATACCTTCTAGTTTGAGAATAAAAGAAATTGTTCATTTCAAGCGTTGCAATTTTTGTCAACAATGACGGCCATCCATCGATGTACCGATAAAAGCTTGTTTAAAAACCGGCGTATTATTCTGCTATTTTGTAATATTTTGTTCGGAAAAAAATCGGGAATAAAGTTAAGAATTATGCTAATACCACTGTAAAAATTGGAATTTTTCGCTTATTAATTATCTGTAAAAAAATTCCCCCAAAACAATCCATTTTTGATAATCAAAATGACTTACCCCTAAATATTTTGTCTCACCGACATGGAAATATTATTCGTTTAGAATCCAAAATTGATTTTTTTACTCCTCGCTCCGGGCGTTTAGTTGCTTAGTAACGAGTCGGCTGCGCTTACAGAACGGGAATGAATGAACGAAATGCGGTCTTCTATCATGCGGACCGACCGAAATACGTGATTCTCGGACAAACAGCGGACGTGTGCCACAAATGTTCAAAACGAAACGAAAAATCTGCTTGCACGTCTGATGCAATTCTTTTAATGGCCGCGCTACACTTTTGTTCGCTTTGAATTTTCTTCTGGTTTGCTGAGGACGGTCGATGCGTTTCAGCAAAAGAGAAAATAAAATATAACTCTCGCTCAAAGTTTCAGTGATTTGTATATCGGTGTTTTACAAAGGTAACGCTTTGCATTCTGAATTTTCATTCAATCTTGTTGCCAAAAGCTGTCCTTTTATAATTGTTTTATTTAAAATGCATTTCAAAATACAATTTCGTTCATTGGTACTAATTTTTAATCATTCTTAAATTGATGATATTAGAAACAGCTAAATAGTTTTTAGTAATTACTTAAGTAAAAAAATAATTAATATTTTGAAACACATAATGCATATGTACACTGACAATTTCAGAAATACTATCCAGTTAACGAAAGAAATGTGTAACTTGATTGTAACGCATGAAAACTTGTAAAGTCAATCGTATAGTAAAGTCATGCGTACAACAAAATAGGATAACGATATCTAGATTTTTACACCAAACATTCATTATAGTTTTTAATCGTTAAAAGTCGCCGAATTCTGAACAAGAAGTGTCGTAAAACTATCCCCACTTCCGCGAGGTATACCCCGTAAGGGGCCGTGAGAGGCCTCGCTCGCCGAGAAGTATGACATCATACGAGTCGGGTATATCGGTGAGACCACTACTAATCCAATGACAAAACTTCTTTATTTTTTATTATTTTTTTATGGAACTTTCACCAATATATTCGTGGCATTTTTCTAATGAAAATGATACCAAATAAGATATAATTGTGATGATATTTACTTGTGTAATCGAGGATAAATTTTTCTTTTAATATTATTAAGATTGTAAAGATACACTCATAGGAAACTATTCGGAAAAATTATTTCTTCAGTCATATATTGTAATGCAAATCGCTATAAATCTGAATAAATACATCGTTGTCATTTTCATAAAGTAATGTAAAATAGTAACTGTTAATACTCCCGTAAACCTAGTGTTAAAAATCAAATATCATATTTAACAATAAGTGATCAAGTAATTAGAGTCACAGTACGAAAAATTAATTTTTTAATCATATCATGAATATAATGCTAAATATTCATCGTTACGGTGTTGCAAAATATGCAATCATAATTTTCACAAATGATAAGAATTCAGTATAGCTAAACTTTCATTTAAAAATTGATGGTTTCACTATGAAATCGTCAACTAATGCGAGGTGTTCTAATATTTTGTTCACTCGCTGTAGTTGTTTTTTAAATAATAAGAGTATAAAATACATATTCTGATATTCCTGACTTCCTTTCGCGGTGTGAACATAATACAAAATGAGATTAAAAAGTATGCGTTCTTCGCACCTAATGGAGTTAAGAAGCGGACAGAGGATACAATTTCAATTCCAAGTTCGCACGTTTTCTTTTGTTAAAGTTTTTCAACCACGCGTATCGACTTATGAAAATTCTATGCTTGTGCCACAGTTGCGTTATCCGGTGCCGCCATCATGGATTCCAGTTACCTCGGCAAGATTATAGTGAAACTTCGCGCAACTTTTCGATTTTTGTTAATTATCTGGCTTTTAATCCCTTAAATTATAACAGCTTTTTGTCCCTGATTGATATACCCGACATTGTCACTTTTCATTTTTCTATACACTAAATCGGTATATTAAAATTTGGCTTATGCTGTTTAAACTATCTTTTCACTGAAGCTAAAGAAAGAAGAAAACGTGAAAATGTGAATTTACATACAGAATTTCGCGAAATTTTGTTCCACACGTGCATTTCTTATTATTTTTTACTATGCAGAGTTTATGTGGAGCGTAACATAAACTGCAAATATATAATTAATCGTTCACGCGCTTGTATTTTCGAAAAGAAAGGAAATTCAAAAATAATAAAAGATTATTAAGAAATAATAAATGTATTCTTATTTTGCAATACTTCCCTGAATATTAAAGAAAAATATACTTCCTAATTATTCAATATTAAAGGAAGAACGTAGTATTTACAAACACAATTTACAAAAGTTAATAAAATAACAGAATTATAACATAACTTGATTATTAATTTTTTAAAAGAAGAATATACAAAAATAAAAATTGTTAAAACATTTATACAAACCTACCTTAGTAATGAATCTAAATAGAAAATAATAAGAACAGTGTTTTTCCTAATACAGTTTATTTCAATATCAAAACATTAAATTGTTACTAAAAAATTCGTTGCTTATTCGCTTTTGTAGAGAATAAAATATTTGAATAAAAATTAACAAAATTTTTATACAATCGTAATTTAGAAATGATAGCGATTAAAATAATAATATCATCTTTTTTCTCTTATGAAATTGTCTTCAATATTGAATCAAACTATTAAAAAAAACTCCGATGCGTGTCACAATATCGAAAAATTTTAATTATTCTTTAGATGTGATAAATCGTCAAATAATTATTGAATTTTATGATCGAAGAAGTTGCAATTTCCAAACTGGAATTTTTGATTTCCCGCAAACAATTTTGGCGTTACCGTGAGTGACGTTTATGGTATATACGAAATTACATCCGATGTTTCGCAGGGGATCAATTGTTCCGTACATGTAGGAACTGCGCGAGTGTTGAACGGCATACCGATTGTTATCAGCTTCGCGTTAACGAATTCAATTTTCGTTTGAATTTTAATTATGAAGCCGTTTATCGCACGTTACACCGTCCCGTGTACGGGAATTCATTAAATAAATATCGTCGATTAATTGTCCTACCTTTAATACCTCCTTCTGCCTCTCCTCGATGCATTTATGATGCAAACACATTTTCAGTTACACGAAAACTTATTCGTCTGAGAAACTGCATGCGGTTTCTTTAATATCGACGATAGAAATCAATTGAAAGTAAATAATATTTTCCAGGAACCGAAATTAATCTAGTCTATAATTTTCAATTAAGAATCCTATCAAACGGAAATAGTGGACATTCCGTGAATATTAATTCTAAATATTGTGACTGCGTTTTCGTCACTGCGAAAGTAATTACAAAATGCAATCACGCAAAATAAGCAGTGAAATGATCAAATTTCGTTGGTAAAATAATATTTTATTTTTTATATTTCTTTTCAATTTCTGCTAACTAAAAATAATTTAAAAACCACATACAATTATGCACAACACCAACTATAAAATTGATAGAATAACTGTGTTCAGATTAATATGATCAATATGTTCATAAGATCAATATGTTATACAAAATTTAAAAATATTAAAAAATGACGGCACATTTCAAGTTCTAATTGTGAACTTAAATTCATCGATTATGTAATTGCTAATTACCTGGACCGTGGATCTTCATGCAAAATAAAAATTTTCTTTATCAATTATAAGAAACAGGAGTTGAACAAAGGTGTAACAAATGGAAGATAATATAACAATATTGTGAAATTCATAAGATGTATTTAATTTAATTTTGTAATTTAGAAATCATGTATTATCCAAATTACATGTAACAGTATTGTCCTTGCTACACAAACCATCTAGTTTAAAACATTAAATGATTAATATGTGAATAAATGATATAAAATGTACTTTACAATATTATTGTTATCTATAACATAATTTATTATAAATAATAAATACATTAAACTCTCAGTTCACTAAATTACACTGGCGATAGAATGAGCTGCTCGCAAAACTGACTTCTTCTGCTAGTCGAGCGGAAAAGTTACCGAGGCACAGGTTCTCATCTTCGAAATTGGAGATAGAAAGAATAAGTAGGAATATCCAGGAATCGATAAGAACGGAATATAGAAATGCAAATGGAGAAGCCATGGAGGCTTGAATGGTGTATTTGTGATAAGGAAGCTCAGGCCAATAATCGAATTTCGCTCGGAGCTTTTGAAGTACACGAGGCAGAAAGACATTTCTACCTGCCAGTCGTTTGACCGGAATTCTCTGGTTTATTTTATAGTCCTTTTGTCGACTACCTATAGTTATAGCATATAGGGTTTTTCAAGATTCACTCAAGATTTGTAGTAAAGTTTTATGAAACTCATCGAAGTTTTCACTCTACTGAAGGTTTCTAAGAATAAAATCTTTAATAAAGCGTTTGTAAATTACAAATGTCCATTTACTCAAGATTTTTTAGAATAAAATCTTCGATAAACAAAATACTTCTTCTATTCTAGCTTTTGCAAATTAGAACTATCCGTTTGCCTAAAATATGCAATTTTTAAATATTTTTTAATGTCATACAGAAGTCTGCTATTCTACGAAGTAAGATACATTGTTACAGATTATTAGTTTTGCTAAGCACCATATTACTTGGTCGAATGACTATTTAAATTATGAAATAAAGTTGGGAAGGGTGGGTGGTAGCTTTTTAAGGTAGTCTATAAGATTTCTTTTGTACATAGCGCGCTCTCTCTCTCTCTCTCTATCTATAGTTTTAGTTAAATTTACTTTAAGTTAAGTTAAGTTAAGCTATGTCAAGTTAAGTTAAGCTATGTTAGGTTAAGTTAAGCTATGTTAAGTTAAGTTAAGTTAAGTTAAGTTAAGTTAAGTTAAGTTAAGTTAAGTTAAGTTAAGTTAAGTTAAGTTAAGTTAAGTTAAGTTAAGTTAAGTTAAGTTAAGTTAAGTTAAGTTAAGTTAAGTTAAGTTAAGTTAAGTTAAGTTAAGTTAAGTTAAGTTAAGTTAAGTTAAGTTAAGTTAAGTTAAGTTAAGTTAAGTTAAGTTAAGTTAAGTTAAGTTAAGTTAAGTTAAGTTAAGTTAAGTTAAGTTAAGTTAAGTTAAGTTAAGTTAAGTTAAGTTAAGTTAAGTTAAGTTAAGTTAAGTTAAGTTAAGTTAAGTTAAGTTAAGTTAAGTTAAGTTAAGTTAAGTTAAGTTAAGTTAAGTTAAGTTAAGTTAAGTTAAGTTAAGCTATGTTAAGTTAAGTTAAGTTAGGTTAAGTTAAGTTAAGCTATGTTAAGTTAAGTTAGGTTAAGTTAAGTTAAGTTAGTAAATAAGACTAAGTTAAGGAGAAAGGGGAGGATGAAGAGGAAGAGAATGTAATGAGAATTACAACACTTAAGAGAGCCAATAAAGCTAATACCGTATTCATTAATTTGAATCAACAATTTAAGGTATTTTAAGTTCATTTGTGCTCGACTTTCAGAACTAATTTAAACCACCTTTGCAAATAAAAGTACGAATTTATATTTTAAGTAAATACACTTATTGTATCGCTACGAAAAATAATTTTTAGAGATGGGATTTTATACAAAATTGCATTTGTGACGTTTTCTCCTGAAATATGAAAGACGTTTTGGATACACAGTGTCAACGACGCGCAAGAATATTTTAGAATGCCATTTGTCACACAGTGTTAGTCAGAAAAGTTCGAATATTAAGCCAAAAGTTCTTCCATTTTGTCGGACGTATCCACATAATGTATAGATAAGACATCTGTGCCCAGACGTGACCACGAAATGGTCCAGGTTTGTCCCACAGGGAATCATAAAGGCTCCCTTCATAGCGGGAAGTTGTATTTTGTATTACGATTTGGCGGGTTGTTAGGGGACCTCCGATTGCCGCAGCGGGACGTTTAAACAGAGGATGATTACTCTGCCCCATTGGTCGTGTGTCATGTTAACAGAAGCGATGATGTAACACGTTCAATCACATGGAAACGTACTATAACTAAGCACTATGTTGCTTAGTCGAATAACTATTTAAAATAAATACCTAAAAAGTAAATATTCATTCATTCTAATCAACAATTTAAGGTATTTTGAGTTCATTGTTGTCTTCTGCGTGAATTAATTACCACTGAATCCTTACTACCCCCTTCCTACCCCGAAACATACTTCATTGAAATTGTCAGGCAACTATGTGTTCTAAAGTTACGTTTGGTAATTTTGGTGTTTCTTGACGATCTTAATAAAGGCCAAAGTTATGTGATTCTTCTTTATTTCTAGATGATATAGCATCGAGCCTTAAAGTGGTCTAGCCAAATTGAGTAAATATTAGTTGTTAAAATGTTTGAAATAAAAATTATAAAAATAGATCGGAACTCGAACGTACATATATATTTAACACTAAAGACGTCAAATGGGTCAAATGACAAATTTATTTTTACAATTATTGATATACTAAAAACGGTTCCTTGAAATCGTGTGAAATATAAATAAATTCAAAGTTTTTTTAACCAACATACACCAGCCACTTTTTGTGTATTTTAACACTAGGCTTGCGGGACCCGTCAAAATAGCGAGTTTTAATATTTTTTAACCACCGTTGTCGAGATTATAAAGATGCATCCACGAGAAATTAAAAAATGTCTAAAAATTAGTAAATACATACAGTGGCGGGCAAAAGTATTCGGACACCTTTTAAAAATGAATGACTATTTTAAAATTGGTTTGAGCGGTTTGAGTTTTCTTTTGATAATAGGATTACTTTACAAAGTAATTTATAAACAAAACTTGGCTTAAAGGAAGTTGTATACATGCACAAAGTTTCATCAAAAATCGATTAATGTTGCTATGAGCTGTTATCAATAATTAAAAGTTACAAAACTTGTTGGAAAGATTGAAATTCGCGCGTCGTCTTGTGTTGGCGATTCTGTTGTGTAGTTGGGAGTTGCGATCGCGTTGTTTGTGTTTCTCCCGCGTCTTCGTGCATTCGTTGGTTTGCCTCCATATAGTGTGCACGTGTTTGATGCGATGTACGTCCTGTATATTCTGGTTAATGTATACGAACAATCTGAAACAAACTCTAACAAAACTTGTGAGAAACAGCGGGTTAAATCAATCCTAAGCCCAACAACCCGTCGACCGATAGATTCCGAAAATCGAGCCCAGAATTCTCCGAACACTCGTTCTGATCGGCACGAATTGCTCCATTTTCTCAAATCGCGATCCGCGCAAACCGTTCACGTTCTTTACTTAACCATTTAATTTCATCCGTACACCTCATATCATCTCAGTATTCTTGTATCATTCATTTATTTCATAATTCAGTGCATTTTATACAGTGTTTGGCTCGCCTGCGTTTTGGAGAACTCCGTGTTCTTAACTTTTTTGAACTTTTTTTTATGTGATGATATCGATGAAGACATTCCGAAAATGTGTGTATGGTTGTTAGGAATTCACTAGTTTATAAGTTATACGCGTGTAAAGATAAGCAGATTTAAGCGTTTTTGACAGGTTAGAGCGTCGCCATATTGGATATTCGTTGAGTGGTAGAGGTAAGTAGGTCTGTTCGGCGCATGCGCTGGATAGATCGTGAGTATTCAGCGCATGTGTTACATAGTATGGTATATTTCGGGATCGGCTAAATAGTATTGAGCGTATGCGCTGGATGGCAATTCAGTGGTTAGACATAGTTTGTAAACATAAAAAATTTCAAGTGTTTTTCACAAATTAATTATTATTAAGTTTATTGTTGATTTTGCAATCGCTAGTTCCAGTATTAGAAATTTTAACTTTAGAGACATGCCAAGTAGTAAAGAAGGAGCAATTACTTGGGTTCAGGATTGTGGATTGTTGCGGAAATTTAAAAAACGTCGTACTCATCGGTGCGAAATGAAAATTTATAACAATAATCATGGAATCGGTCGTTTTCGGTGTCCAGTAATTAAAATATACAGAATCACATACAGGATTTCAAAAAGGAGGTACAGTCCAAGATGGTTTGGGGTTTGGTCGTCATGCGAGCGGAGAAGGCCGGCCCGACCATAGTATAATGTTTCGCATTTTGATTTAGTAAATATGTTATTCTGTATTACGTACGTGTTTGTGCTGCCATCTAACGGATCTGTTCGGAAGTATTTAGCCCATTTTGTGTGTATCACCTAGCAAATATATCAATATGGCGGCGCTTTAACCTGTAAAAAAGGCTTAAAAGTGTTCAACTTTATACGCGTCTAACTTTTTAACCAATAAATTCCGCACAATAATATTTTCATTTTCGGTGTTTTCTCGTCGAAATCTATAAGATTGTATAATAAAAACTTGAAAAAAAGAGTTCTGCAAAACGCAGTTAAACCCAGTGTTTCGTTATCGTGACATTTTGACATCGTTTTCTGTGTGTTACTCGCGTACATACATTTGACTGTTGAACGATCTCGTTCGAATAAAGAACATTTACAAAGAGTGTGTGTTACTTCCTACCGCGCTCCTAAATAAATGCCTATAGCATTTTTATGCGTCAACCGATTCCCTTGCAACTTTGTGCATAGCTGACTTTGATCTATAAAAGGCATATTTTAAATGCTCATTATAGGCGCAGGTAGAAAGGTTAAAAATAATAACTATTACTTTTTTCTTTGCAATTTCGACCAATGGTGATTTTTAATCAATTTGTTTTATAAATTACCTAATATATTAATCCTTCTAGCATCTCAAAAAGACTCAAGCCGTTTGAATCAATTTTAAAAAGATTCTTCGTTTTTAAAGAGTGTCCGGATACTTTTACACGCGACTGTACATTGCGTACCAAAAATTCAGTTTGGTTTCGTGATACTTTTGACACGCTCGATCAGCGAAAGCCTGCGAGCTCATTTGATCAGCTTGAGGTACCAAAAAGCAAGATATAGGCATCGAATTAGGAAGCCACTTGCGATCGAGTAATTACTCATCGACCGGTTGGGTAACTTCCGCTTTAATGGCGTTGCGAAGGCGTTGCGGGAGAAACACTTGCACCTGATCAGCCTGGTTTAGTCACGGCTGATAGAAACTTTCTTGACGGCTACTTATACTCTAACTAGGAACTAATAAACTGCAGTCGGTGGGAGGATCCGCTCCCGCAACTTGCCTCGAGTTTCGCCGCCCCGGTATTAACTGTTGTTCCTTCGCGCGTTTTGTGGCGAATGCCTGTGATCTATGGTCTTTAATTATTCCAATAGGTCTTTAGGAGCCTTTGTCTTCAGATGCTCGAATGTGTTCAGGAAAAGGTATGGAAATTTAATAGACGAAGTTCTTTAAGTACCGAAGACAGGTCTTTTCATTAAAATCTTTCTAATCAGACATTTTCTTTGGCAATAATTTAGAAGTTTGTCCTCCTCGAAAAATTGTATGACCTTGAAGTATGTTGTCAAGGTCATCATTTCGAACAACTTTTCCCTATACATGTTACTTTTTCCTATGCAGCGTCTGTTTACTGTTTTTGTAAACACGTTGTGGAGATCATAAAGAAAACAGTTTAATTTTAATTAATATTTTTGTTAAAAGTGGTGATATTTTTATTTTAATCCGAAGTACAAACTCTGCGATTAATAATGCTACACAATATCTGCCAAATGTCCGCCTCGGGCATTCTTAGAAATGGTCATTCTTTTGATGAAATTTGTCATCACGTTTTCGCATATTTGCCGCTCTATTTCGCGAATAACAGCTCTAATATTGTTTTCGAGTTCTTGAGTTGTTGCTGGAGCATTGGCGTAGACTTTATCTTTAACATAACTCCAAAGAAAATTGCGGCGGCCAATTGAAGTCTCCATTTCGAGAAATCACAAGCCCAGGCCAATCAGCGAATGTACGGCGTTGTGCGTGGTCTTGTGACTGCAATTCTTGTCAACTGCACCTTATAAGCATGTAGGCCACGATTTTTATGCAAAATGCGGTGCAAGCTGGCTTGTGATATGCTCAATTCTTGTGATCGTCTCGATATGGACAAACCTGGGTTCTCAGCCACATTCTCAGCTACAGCGGCGAAATTTTTTGAGTAGACCTGACCGGACGAACACGAGTTGGAGTCTTTAGGCTCGACTGCGTTTAGGAGAGCTACGTGTTCTTAACTTTTTTGAACTTTTTTTCATGTGATCCTGTAGATATCGATGAAGACATTCCGAAAATGTGTGTATGGTTGTTAGCAATTCAGTGGTTTATAAGTTATACGCGTGTAACCATGAGCAGTTTTAAGCGTTTTTGACAGGATAGAGCGTCGCCGTATTGGATATTCGTTGAGTGGTAGAGGTAGGTAGGTCTGTTGGGCGCATGCGTTGGATAGATCGTGAGTGTTCAGCGCTATTTCAAATATTAGAAATTTTAACTTTAGAGACATGCCATTAAAGACGAAACAATTACTTGGACTCAGGATTGTGGATTGTTGCGGAAATTTAAAAAATGTCGTACTCATCGGTGCTAAATGAAAATTTATAACAATAATCATGGAATCGGTCGTTTTCGGTGTCCAGTAATTAAAATATACAGAATCCCATACAGAATTTCAAAAAGGAGGTACAGTCCAAGATGGTTTGGGGTTAGATCGTCGTGGGAGCGGAGAAGGCCGGCCCGACCATGGTATAATGTTTCGCATTTTGATTTAGTTTATTATGTATTACATACGTGTTTGTGATGCCATCTACCGGATCTGTTCGGGAGTTTTTAGCCCATTTTATGTGTATTACCTAGCAAATATATCAATATGGCGGCGCTTTTACCTGTCAAAAACGCTTAAAAGTGTTCAACTTTATACGCGTCTAACTTTTTAACCAATAAATTCCGCACAATAATATTTCCATTTTCGGTGTTTTCTCGTCGAAATCTATAGGATTGCATAAAAACAACTTGAAAAAAAGAGTTCTCCAAAACGCAGGTAAACCAGTCTTTACATTACTAACTTGTCCGAGTCGCTCGAATTTATGGATTAAATTTATTACAGCTGTGCGAGAATGCGCTTCACGACGACCAAAATCCGTACAAACTTTACGAACTGTGTCCGCGATATTTCCACTATTTTTGTAGTGAATTTTTACTATTTCAATTCGTTGTGCGAGTGTGTATCGGTCCATATCTAATAACCTCCTGATTTTGACTTGTTCAATGACATCACAATCACAGTTGAATGTCGACAGTTCAAAAATGTAGCGAAATTTAAAATGACACCTCTTGTTGAAAGACCTTTTACTTTATCTGAAATTGTTGAAACTTCGCGCTGTGTGGTTTTTTCCCGAAATTTTTCGATTTTTCTGCCAGTGATGCATTGAACCTCTGATGCTTTGAACGAAGTACGAAAACATTAAACATTCAGCGAAAACGTGATTATGTATACGATCGAATGCGAAACAGGGAAAACGGACTGGCATAGGAAACGTTTTAATGTGCGCCATGTTTCGTTCAGTGCGCGCGTTGAATAACGTAATTTATCGTGCGCTGTCGAATCGTGTAGTATTATACTGACTGGCTGGCGTCGTAACGCGTGAAACGAAATAAAAATCGGCCAGCGCGGCTCGGCGGTTGCAGATCGAGTTTAGCGGGTTCGAATAGAGATGAATGGAGACGGTAGAATTGATCTCTCCGGGGTGATTAGAGTGCGTGATTTTCGTGTTAATCGAAGTCTGCGAGGAGCGGCCGAATTCTCAATGTTAAAACCACCATTCGACGAGTTTAATCGCGACTCCAGCGAACGATAATCGACGGCTGTTCAAACAACCCAAGGAGCATCTCTCTCTCTCTCTCTCTCTCTCTCTCTCTCTCTCTCTCTGAGAGGATTTTATTGACACCCGATAGACGGTGGCTCAATATTAAATGAGTTTTTCAAGGAATATTAAAATATGCCTGACATCAAGCGGACAATTTAAAGTTATTATTAAATCCTGCACGCCGCTATAAAAATTTGAATACGCTTTATTAAAACAGCTGCATCTTACGATCTATAAAGTGTTCGTTTGTTTTTCCCTTATAAAAGTAAATGAAAAACGTTTATGCACCGTCGAGATAAAATTGGATATCCTCAGCGAGTTTCGTACGGATTATTAATAATTTATGAAATGTCATTCGTTCGGAAAAAGTGAATATTGATTAGTTCCTGTTGAATCTTTTCCTGAATCTCAAATTGGTGTAAATAATAATTTAAAGTACTTATAGATATACCAATATAGAACTTCCTTGAAAAATATTATACTTGAACGTGAAATTACAAAATTAAGATTTGGAAATGTTTGAAATTTTCCACAACTTGGAGGTTATGTTTCTTGATGATTAGTAGACTATTGATTGTATGCACTTCTGATAAATATGAATAGGTGAAGTATAAAACTTTGAGGACATTAAAGAAATTTAAGAATGTTGTTATGTTCTTTTCGACGTTCTCAAATTGTTAAAAGAAGAAAATTGTTATTTTTCATAAAGATCCTCAGTTGATTGATTAGGCTGGAGGACAGTTCTCATAAATTCAGTGCAAAATCGTGTTGCACTGGAAACAGTGTTCGTTACAGTTTATTAACTTAAATAATTAATCCTCTTTTCTGTAAACTGTGATTCTCAAGAGAAAATGGAAGCATACTATTCTTGATGCAATTAGAGTGTTGAAAAGTAGTACATGATTTAATGTGACAGTTTATTGTATCATTATGTACACCAGGGATGGGCATTTTAGTCTCAATTGAGTCAAAACTGGACAAAACCGTCCCCACCATAGCGCCCACTGTCCCCCACTAGCATCCGCCATTACCATAGAGGAAAGAAGTGCTTCGCCCGTCGCGAACAGTGCGCAGACCTCGCGCATGAAAGAGAGGTTGGTGGGAGAAGTAGACGTTTGAGGGGATCCACCTGTACTCATACCTGATGTACACGAATAAATTTCATTAACAATCTCCATCAAGAGAAGCTTTCAATAATTATAACTAGACTGTGGATTTTATGCAGTTATAACGACAATGGCTGACTGAAAAACAAAACTATAAATATTCAAAACGATTTTATGAATCTCGTTACGTTATTTTCAACTGATTAAAATTATTGATAGAAGAAACACATTTTCATCAAACTTCTATTTTCTACAATTGATTTTAACAATTTTTATTCTGCATAATGTTCCATAATGCAAAAAATCATAATTATTTGATACTTTACGTCCACCATGACATTTATAATGTAAAACAAAATAATAATCTGTGCGATTCGAGAAGTAGAACGCGTCGATACGGACACAGAAGAGACTGGAATTTTGCAGAAAATTTTTCGGCAAAATCCTGCAGTGTTGTAATTTTGGTGGACGAAAATACAATTTCATATGCCCCAGTAGGATAGATTATGCACGGGCACGGTCATGTGCGGGTTCGGATTCGCGCACCGGTGTCCCGGCGCGACAATCGCTGTGAATTAGTAATCAACGGGCGAATGATTACGTTTTTGCCATGCGAATCCTGCTGGATACCATTCGTAATTCCTGAAAATCGTGTAAACCCCCGAATAACGTTATCGCGTGAACACGAGATTTCAATCGGGACAAACGGCTCCGTTTCGCGAATATTTCGCGGCTATCGTTCGCGGACCGTTCGTAGCTGATTGAATGATTGTTCACGTCGCGACCGTAAATCCCTGAAACGGATGCGGTTTTACGGATCGACGAAATTATAATTAAAGTTTTATCCAGGCCCAGAAGCCACGACAACATTTTATTTCACATAGGAAAACCTGAGATTTGATTGTCGCGCTGGTTCTTCTTTGTTAAATCTGTCGACACGCAATTATAATGTATAGTTGTTTATAAAAGTATTCTTTTATATGTGTAAAATTTATGAAATTTAATTTCATTGATTTGCTCGTAATTTTACCTTTGTAGCCATCGCAAATAAAGTTTTCAGGAATGTGCTGGACAGACAGGATTTATTCAGGATTAGGAGTTCACATAAATTATCGGTAGAGCAAGGATATTACATAAACGGACAAAGAGTTGTTTTATTTTGAAAATTGTACGATTTACGCTATCTATTAGTTCCGCGTATACTCGCGCACGGTTTCGTGATTCTAATTCGTTACGCAGGCGTCCAGGAGTTATTCTGTACTCTCCCGTTCGGATAGCGTCCAAGTATAATCGCCGGACTCTCCATACCGAACGGGCCTCCAGGAATATTCTCCCGTGCTCTCTTGTACTATATCTGGGCGTCCAGGAGGTGCTCTGTCCTCTCTCGTTCGACAGGCGTCCAGGTATAATCGCCGAACTCTCCTCGTCGAACGAGCGGCCAGGTATATTCTCCCGTACTCTCCCATTTTCGAATACTCGGGCGTCCAGGAGGTGCTCTGTCCTCTCTCGTTCGACAGGCGTCCAGCTATAATCGCCGAACTCTCCTTGTTGAACGAGCGGCCTGGAATATCCTTCCGTACTCTCCCGTTCCTCTAATACTCGGGAGTCCAGGAGGTGCTCTGTCCTCTCTCGTCCGGCAGGCGTCCAGGTATAATCGCCGTACTCTCCTGTCGGAGCCGAGTTTGCCCTCCGAGAGCGGCCGATGGTCTCACCTCGTCCTCTCTCTCGGAACAGCAAAAGGACCGTGGTCTCTGCGAGCCCGCAATTTATACCTATTCGTTGCTATCCGCGAGCGCAAGAATCAACAACCCGGTTGTTAAGCGTTCGCCGGTGTTACCGCGCGTCGCGCTTCGCGTCGCTTCCCCGCGTGGTCGCCGCCAACCTAATTTCGAGAAGCTTCGAAATGTTTCGCCGCCCTGCGTTACGTTCTCGAAATTTCGACGCATGCTACACCTTTTAATTTTATTCATTTTCTCGCAGTTTTGTGTTCGACGTTATTGATTTTTCTTTAGGAATTTTGTGCTTAATTTTATTTGATATTCCATTAAATTTTACGATTTTATGTTTGTTATAGTGATGATTAGACTGCACATCTTTATGCAAAATAAACATTTTCTGTGTAAATTATTAGGAATAGAAGTTATATAAAAGTTTATTTTATTTGTTAGTAATTTTGATGTGTTCACAATAACGTAATGACAGTCTTACATACTTTTGATGTTTCTGCTCCTTTGTATTTCTCCTATTCATTTTTGTTATAAATGCATAAAATCCACAGTCTAGTGATGCTTATGTAGAATTATTTTTTCATGAACGTGCTGTTAAACGACTACGAATTTAATCAACTCATTCGTGTATAAGAAAACTTTTGTGGACCCTATAAATTGCTTACGATGGTCATAAATCATCGTTTTTGAAAGTAAATATCGATCTGAAACGTTCTTCTTTATGTTGAAATTGATGAATCTGTTTCGACATTATTCTTTGTGTATACAACGATGTTGTAAATTGTTATAAATCATTTATAATAAATGTTTAGGTATAGAAACATTTTCTGCTAGTTTCAGAAATATAAATATGTATTGGCGATAGTAGAAAAATGTTCATAAATTTTCAATTTACATTTTAAACGTGAAAGACATAGTGAAATAAAAGTGTCCTCGATAATCTTTATTTTCGATGAAATCAAATTATTTCTTCTTTCTGTACATTATTATTAATAAAACTAATAATAGGACAACCAGTAACTCTGAACGTAATTAGGACAAGCTAGTTCTTCTTTCTGTACATTATTATTATTATTTTTTTTCGATACTATGATATGTTTTCAAATAAAATATGATTAGGCCAAGTTTAAGAAAGACAAGTTGTTTTAATAAATATTATAAATCTGTACATTGTAATAATATAATACAAATAATTGAACGAGTAATGGAGATAGGTGTATAATTGGAGAAATAGTTTGAAATTCGGGGATTGGATAACAGTTTGCTTGTTTGGAGGTTATTTGGTGGATCGAACTATTGTTCCTAAGTCTTTCTACGTGTGGGTTGTAGTAACTAACTTACATAGTTTCGTCGTACTGTTCACGTCAGTCTAAGCGCTGGTCTGTGCTACTTGTGTGCTGTAGACAGCGCCCCATTCTACTAGCGTAACCAAGCATGTACCCATTCAAATTGCTTAATTGCGAACTATCACATTCTACATGCTGCGGGAGAGACTATCTTCGTCTTCCGCATCATGATTCTGTTTCACTCGAGTATCAATATTACTTTGATAGTTATAGGATGAAGATACGTCGTACACGGATTAATAATATTATTTGACGGAAATGTGGACTACAGAATTATCACTAAATTAATCATTTTATATTTAAACCAACACTTTTCAAATTGATATAACTTGCATAATTTTAATACTAATGACCTGTGATGTAGCGAAACATTATTGTTAATTTTTCTACGTATGTATAGTATAGTATAATTCGATAAATAAGAAAAATATTAGACAGAGACTCTAAAATATGTAAATATTTAAAGTAGTTTCTAAAGTTGAACGCGTTTACTTTAGCAACTCATCGTTCATTTTCTTCTAACATGTTCTTGCATCATCTAATGGATAAAAAACTGAAGACACGGTTTCTCCCGAAACTGCTACACATTGACACGGCCTTAGGGATGTTTTTAGAAACATTGGAAAATATTTTTTATGACTGAGTCCATCATAAATTTGAAGATCGAAGCTTCCCCTTTATAACGACCCCCTGAAACTTGATGTACAATGTTTTTAAGCTACTTTATAAAACGGACATGACCGACAATTTCGGTTTCATGTAAGTCGTCACGATGTACTCTATTACTCTAAAGATGTCAGTACATCTTTCAGCCAAAGTTCGGTAATACGGTCAAAAAAATCATACATCAAGTTTTAAGAGCTCATTGTAAAGAAACTTCCATCTTCAAAATGTCACGGAGACAGTTTTTTAATGTTTTTAGAGAAGTTCAAACGATGACATAATACGAAACGAAAATGAATGATGGATTACAAAAGTAGAGGCTTCAAGCTTCAAAATGGCTGCAGATTTATAATTTTAAATCTCGTATTTATGAAATTGTGATTTTTGTTTTTAATATCGAGAATTTTTTCGAAAGCAGAAATTTACTCACTTTTTTACTAAATTATAAGAGTCTTAAATATTGACAATTTTTCGAAAGTAATAAATATCATGAAATCGTGACAGTTTTTAATATCGAGAATTTTTCAGAAAGAAGAAATTTAGTGTGTCAATAGTTTTAAACCTCTTATTTACTAGATTATAGGAGTCTTGAATATCACAAAATTTTCAGAAAGAAGAAATTTCATGAAATTGTGATAGTTTTTAATATCGAGAATTTTTCAGAAAAAAGAAATTTTAGTGTGTCAATAGTTTTAAACCTCCTATTTACTAGATTATAGGAGTTTTGAATATCACAAAATTTTCAGAAAGCAGAAATTTCATGAAATTGACAGCTTTTAATATCGAGAATTTTTCTGAAAGAAGAAATTTAATGTATCAATAGTTTTAAACCTCTTATTTACTAGATTATAGGAGTCTTGAATATTACAAAATTTTCAGAAAGAAGAAATTTCATGAAATTGTGATAGTTTTTAATATCGAGAATTTTTCAGAAAAAAGAAATTTTAGTGTGTCAATAATTTTAAACCTCCTATTTCCTAGATTATAGGAGTTTTGAATATCACAAAATTTTCAGAAAACAGAAATTTCATACAGTTGTGATAGGTTTTAGTATCGAAAGTTTTGCAATAAGACGAAATTTGGTATGCCGGTATTTTTTGAAGTCATTATATAATAATAATTATATTGAGAGAGCAGAAGATATTCGAGACGGGGACACTGTCATCCTTTGTATTGATACGCAAACAATTGGTCGGCGGATAATGAACGGCGAACGAGTAATGGAGCGTTTTCGAGCATGGTAAAACCTGATCCAGGAAGTGAAGAGTAAACAGCGGAAGGAGGACGATTTGAGAAGGTCCTCCGGCGGGGCTTTTCAGACGTCTGCAGAAAGGGGGTCAAATTGGAGTGCTAATGAGGCCTCTCGTTCTTCGATGGGGCTCGGTCTATTCCAGACTTCAAAATTATGTACGTCCTCCAGGAGATTCAATGAATTTGTAAACTACGTGGTAGGAAGACGGCTGAGTGTTAATGACGTCGAATCGATGACCCAGTTTCGCTGAATGACAGAATAAAAAGGTGACATGTGCGTGGTTGATGCGCGCCGTGAAACCAGTCACGTTTTGGATATTATGCTCGTAAAATTTTGACAACGTACTGATGGAAATAATACGAGCAACGACAGGAAAACGATTTTGTAAATGCAAAATTTGTTATTATAGAACCGTTATTCAAAATTACATCCTCCTTTCTTGTGCACGACTTAAATTTTTGGAATTCCATTTTGTTTCATGTCTGAAGAAATTGGCGATAATTTTTAGTTTTTATAGAAAATATAAAATACTAATTATATAAAAGTTTTAATATCTGTTTTGTTTGAAGAAATTTCTCGAATGTATAAATATTGAACACTAGTTTAATTGGATGGACTTTTTATTTATTAATTCTATGTCTGCAATTTGAAAATGATAGCAAAAATATATTACATTGCGTTAGTCATAATGAAAGTGTCTTATTCTAAGGAAAAATGAAATCCAGCAACTAGAACAAAAATTCTAATAATAAAGTTTGATCAATAGATTAAGTATAAAATAATGTGCAATTAATTGCTGTCTCTAAGAAACATAATTGGAACGTCTATTATGAGAAATCATTAAGAAAACAGATACTTAGACACTTAATTTTCTCTCACGCACAAACGACAATGGTTTAATGGAAGTGTGAGTATTTTTTACGCAGATTTACGTATGCAGAATTAGTGTGGGATTGGAATCGGGTGAAATAAGAGACTTCCGATATAATAAAAAGAAACGCAAAAGAAGACGTATATTTAACAAATAGAATTTCGTGTAGTTCTTTATACGTTCATAACTCGACTAACGCTCCTCATTCTCGCACGCACAGTGATGCCAGAAATGTCAGCTTTTCGCGTATGCGTATTCGCGCGTGGCACCAGTGCTGTACTAATTTCAAATTTTTGAGAGTTCTTTAAGGCCCTATTTTAAAAATAATGTTTTTCATTCAACATTCACATACTTTCTTTACCTAAAAAAGTTAGGATTATACAGGGTAATAAGGTGAAGTTTAGAAATAAGTAAACATAGATTTAAAATACTATAAAATTTTATTTTATTTGGCAGAATCTATAAGAAATACCAACATTTGTTGCAAGACAAAGGAAAACTACCAAAAACCTTCCCAGTATCAAAATAAAAAATAACGTCCGTTATCTTCAAGATCGTCTATGGCAGTGCTAGGTCCCGGCACGCCACTTAAATGTTGCTCTTTTTTGGCGCGTATACATTACTGCTGAGATGGGTAATTTTGCCTCAATTGAGGCAAAACCGTCCACACCGTAGCGCCCTCTGTCCCCTTCCAGCAAGCGCGGTACAATGGGGCAACAAAGACACGAGACATTGGCGTACGCAACGAAAGTGCGCGCTGCATGAAGCAGCGGTTGGTGGGAGAAGCAAGCGTTTGAGAAGCCCCAACCGTGCCCACCACTGCCTTACTGGATTCCGCTCGCGCCGCAGTACGCCTGCGCGAAAAGCTGACATTTCTGGCATCACTGCGCACGCATCCACACCGCGGTCGTCCGCTTCATTTGTTTCTTGACGCTCTCCGTCTTTCTCTCGCTCATGCTCTCTCACTTACGCTCTCCGTCTTTCTCTCGCTCATGCTTTCTCACTCACGCTCTCCGTCTTTCTCTCGCTTATGCTCTCTCACTCACGCTGTCTCGCTCGTAGAATTCTCTAGCGTTCACGCATGTACACGCATACACGCACTCATTCGTCCATCAAATCCTACATTAGTGACAAATCTAGTGGCACGAGTATTGCCCTAATGCGCCACGAATAACTTCTATGGTACGCGCCTGAGAAGCTCCCAATACTAGGGTCGCCACGGAGGGCGAAACGCGAGGCTGGAATCAGGGGGCATAGCCTTTGAAAATCGGCCGTCGCGAGCACATAATTCTGAGCACTATACTCATTCCTTAACGGTACTCATTTTTGTCATAAATGCATAAAATCCGCAGTGTAATTAGGACGATAAGTCGGGATAAGAGAGACAGGGGGTTGGAAAAAGCCACGAGTGGCAGGTCACACTGAAGACGGTGGCGCGTGGGGGTTGTTTAGGGCCTGCTAAACACACAGGCAAATTAATAGCGTTTCTGCGGAGCGCCTATAGTCGCGTAATGCACGCTTTGTGAACGACAACAAGGCGCCTCCATCCCTATAACTAATCTTTCCCCGGCGAGGCAGAATGAAAATCTTTGCTGAATTGCCGAGAACTTTAATTGAACTTCAACGCTGAGCGGGGAACCTTGCCGGCTTTGATGCAATCTGCCCGTGACAGCTGAGTTTGATGGAATAAAACCGCCGTCGATCGCGATGATAGTCGTTATTAAGGAGAACGGAATCATTTGCACGGTAATGTCTGGCGGTTATTTAACACTAACATTACCAAGCACAAAATGTGCCTGGCGTGAGTTGTTCTAGAAAAATTGCAAATTTTAATCGATTTCAATCTCTCACAATATTTATGACAATGCGTGCTTGAGTGAAGAGCTTTAAATAATCTGTTGGAAACCAGAAACCTGAGTTACCGATCGATAATCACAATCGCGACATCTTCCTTAGAATTAAGCAAGAATGTATGTATGTATGTATTGTAATGAGGGCTACGTGAGGAAACGGGAGGCACTCACTCTCTGTGTAACTGCGCGTGCGAAAAGTCGTTTGTGTTTACCGTCCGCAAAGTGTATCGTCCTAAATACGGGGTGTTTATTTGAAAACTTTCCAGCCGAATATCTCGAAAAGTATGAAAGATATAAAAAAAGTGTAAAACACGTGTCCAAGGATTTCGAGGGGGAAAGAGGGGGGGCAGTATCAGTTCTTTTTATTTCGGTAACGTTTTCAAGGTCATTAGAAGGTCAGCTTGGTTTTTTAAAATGGAAACCTATATTTTTTATTATGAGATCTTATTGTACGTAGAAAGACCAACAATTTTCGTAGGATACTTTTTTTTATCTGCGCACTAGTTTAGGAGATATTTAAAGAGAAGTAGAGCGAGGCATACTTATACTGAGAGTAAGTTTGTAATTTCTTTATAACTATAACAAATTTTCAAAATGTTCTCCGTCGTTTTCTAAACAACAATACAAACGATTCTCAATTTCTGAACGAACATTTTTTATGGTATCTGTTGGAACAGCTCTAAATACAATTAATTGTACTACGATATAGTATCTCTTATTACGACGATTCACACTGGACTAAATAGTACAATCTTATATTGAAAGACAGACAACATAAACATGAGATCAATAGAGGAAAATTTTGTTTTCAAACAAAAGTATCCTACGAAAATTGCTGGTATTTTTACGTACAATAACATCCCATAATAAAAAATATAGGTTTCCATTTGAAAAGCAAAGTTGACCTTCAATTGACCTTGAAAACGGCACCTAAAATAAAAAACTGATACTGCCCCCCTCATTCCACCTCGAAATCCTTGGACACGTGTTTTACACTTTTTTAATATCTTTCATACTTTTCGAGATATTCGGCTGGAAAGTTTTCAAATGAACACCCTGTATATACAGGGTATAGGTATTATAAGATACAGTTGAATGGAATCAGGCGGTGCATAATACGCAACTAATTTTATACACTTTTGTGCATCGGTGCATCAGAAAAATGCAACTGCACTTTTTTTTAAAAATAGAAACCTACATTTTTGACTGCACCGATCGATGCAGTTTGTTGTGCTCTACATAAAAGTAGTAACATACTTATGCCCTAAATTTATTCGTTAGGACGTTATCGTAACTAAAAGTTACAAACATTATAATGGAGCATTACGTGATACTCCAGAACACTTGCCGGCAGAGCGAAATCATTCACAAATCTACAATAATCTTAGCTACGATAACTTCCGAACGAATAAGTTTAGGACATAATTATGTAGTACTTTTATGTAGAGCACAACAAATTGCATCGATTGGTGCAGTCAAATATGTAGGTTTCCATTTTAAAAAAAAGTGCAGTTGCATTTTTCTGATGCTCCGATGCACAAAAGAGCATAAAATTAGTTGCGTATTATCCGCCTGATGCTATTCAACTTTTTCTTATAACATTTTCCTCTATTCCCAACCGTTTAGGAGGTACAACCTGTTCCAGTTGCGTGGGACACCCTGTATAGACAAGTAAAGAGAATTTGAAGTACTGCGTTAACCATATTCTACAACATAATCATTTCTAATGGAAGCATCTTTGTAATTTCAATAAATATAAAACAAATAATTTTATAATTTTATACGGAAACGACCGTGGATTTAAATATTGAAGCTGCCCCTTTGCAACGGGTGCTTAGAACTTGATTTACAATTGTTTATAGTCAATTTATTGAGCTTTGAGTGAAAGGTGTATTGTCATCCATGCAATAATATATGGTACACTATGTTCTATAAAACAGTCAAACAAAAACCATAGATCAAGTTTCAACTAGACGTTGAAGGGGAAGATTCAATCTTCAAATCTGTAACAGATTTATTCGGAAAAAATTTGTTTATGCTTTTACAGACAATTCGATTTGTATCAGTTTTGACCAAAAACTTGTCCTCGGTTCTCCCCCCGCTATATTGCGCACAAATATACTAGAAAAAAATTAATTATGGCCTGCCAAAGTAGAGGCTTCGAGTTGTAAAATGGATCCTAATTTATTATTGTATTTTTTTTTACGAAATTATCATAGTCAATCGAAGAAAGTTGGCACTATCGTGCACAAGCTCTCTGCCAATTTGTGTTGTTATCTTAGTGAGGGAACACGCAATAAGCTTTACAGTGTTGTAAATTTACTTTTAACTTTAAAACACTCGAAGTCTAGCTAGTTAAGATGTGCACAGAATGAATTAAAGATGGGAGATGCTAGAATTATAGTAATAGGCTGTAACAGAAGAAGCAGCAGCAGTTTTTGTTATCTCGTGCTCATGTACATCGTTTTTAGGCGGATCTCTACCTTTTGTTCATGAATTTTATTCATGAATGCTACCCCTTTGAGATTTATTTACCGAAGAAGTACAAAAGCGTAATCCGCTCTTATGTTTCTAGGGAAATGAAAGGCACAACCTGCGAGATATAAAAACAGCAACGGCCAGCGTAAAGTTCTGCAACAGTTGCACGATAAGTGGTTTATAACATTTTTTACAATTATTTTCAAAATATTAAATTACTCGAGACATTAGAATTAATGGTAGAATCACAATGTTTTAATACAATCAAACAGATTCTTATAAATAATTATGAGTAATTCTGCATGATTGTTTTTTATCGTATCCTCAATAGAAATATTTCCATAAACATCTGTATAACCATGATCCTAGAATTTTATCCCGGTTAATTTGTTTGAAAAAAGTTGTCTGATACTTCGGTTTTGATATGTGTAATGAGTAAATTGTGAATTTTAGACATTTATGACAAAAATAATTAAGGAAATTATTATGTAGAATTATTAAGAAAATTATTAAATAGAATTATTACAGAAATTATTAAGTGGAATTATTAAGGAAATGATTAAGTAGGTCTATTAAGGAAATGATAAGTAGAATTATTAAGGAAATTATTAAGTAGAATTATTATAGAAATTGTTAAGTGGAATTATTAAGGAAATTATTAAGTAGAATTATTAGGGATAACAACAAATGTCTATATGTAGTTCCTGCACCTTGCAATTTATGCAGAAAAGTTTTATTTTCATATGTTCATGTGGTGTTCGTTTTTCACGGTGAAAATACATTATCTGTTTCTATTTTTGCAGTAAGTTGGTGATTTTTCAAATTTTAAAATGATAAATTAAAACAAAAAATAGTGATGTACTATGCTAGGTTTCTTTGTGCAACAATTTTGAGAATGGGTAAAAAAAATTGGAGTAATCGAGAAGTAAATAAGAATCGAATTATTTAAATTTTTATTAGAACGACATTTAAGCGTATTTTCTATAAATGTATACAATATAGTGCCAAACAATAACAGTAATTTCAGTATACATTACAAATGCAGAAAAAGAAACATTTTATCTTCAGCCGTTACTAATCTTGGAGGAAGTAAATATCAACAGGAACAAATACCTAAAATTTAAGCAAACACGTTCAGTTTACTATCTCCGGACTCTCATAAATAATTTGAATGGTTAAAAAAAGAGGATGAGTCATTTTATGTATTGTATCTCAGCGAGTAACTAGCAGTCCGAACACGCAGCGATGGTTCGTCGCATACAACGTCGTTACCGTGTCTGGTTAAATTGGAAAAGTTGGTCAGCCAGTCTCGGTAACTCGTTAGAAGCTGCGTGGCATTAAAGTATAGCTCGAAAGCGCATTCTCATTTCCGCCGTTCCTCCCGAATTCCGTTTCAGACCGTCTGCCAGCGCCCGCTCTTTCACATCCCTCCAATTCCAACAGGTAGCATTGCCTTTCAAAAACGCATTGTAACCGGAATAATTGGTAGAAAACGGCGGAGATTCCTCCCGTTTAGCTGCAAATATTCAGCGATTCTGTTGCGGCTTCGCAGTTCCAAAATGGCAATGAGAAATGCTTCGTTCAACAAATCAATTCTTAAGACATACCTTTGAACGGAAATTCAACAACTTTTATCATATAGAAAATTGTGTTCCATTGAGAATTCAATTTTTGTATCTGACTTTGTGATGTTTAAGTAGTAATTGCTAACAAATTGAGCTTAGTATCTTTAATAAGAAGTACCTAGCAGCCATTTTCAAAAACTGAGAATGACGAGTTAGAGGTTTGCATATCTTCAAACTGGGGTTGACAAATAAGGGAAATTCAGTAATTTTTTATACATGGAAAATGATGTTTCATTAAACATTGAATATATTGAGCGATATTTTGATTGAAAATTTGATCGAGCTATATTTAACTTGAAGGACGTGACAGCCATTTTCCCAAACTGGGAATGACGAGTTGAGGGTTTACATATTTTCGAACTGAGCCTGAGAAATAATGGAAATTCAGTAATTCTTTTATACGAAAAATTTTGTTTCATTGAAAATTCGATGTATACATCCTACTGTATGTTGTTTGAGCAGTATTTATTGAAAATTTGTGCTGTATATCTTAATGTAGAAGAACGTGGCAGCCATTTTTCCGAAGTTATATCTGCAAGACCCTATCTGTGATATCTTACTTCTTTACAAATAATAATTTAATTTCTTTGATGCACTATTATTAAATCTGCATTCTATAAAATAAATTGTGCAAAATTCATAATGTTCTAACTCTAAATTTGGTTGCACTTCGTTTTGGAGAACTCTTTTTTTCAAGTTTCTTTTTATGCAATCCTATAGATTTCGACGAGAAAACACCGAAAATGAAAATCTCATTATAAGGAATTCGTTGGTTCAAAAGTTATACGTGTATAAGTTGAACACTATTAACTTATAAACCAGTGAATTCCTAACAACCATACACACATTTTCGGAATGTCTTCATCGATATCTACAGGACCACAAAAAAAAGTGCAAAAAAATTAAGAACACGGAGTTCTCCAAGACGAAGTTTAGCCCTAAATTTTGATATGATGCATTATATTAAGTTTACTGATTTCTTGGATCTAGAAGTATACTGGCCTGAAACGTGTTTTGAAAAATCTATCTTGCAAAATGAGAACTTGACAAAATACAAAGATCAGTTAAAGCTACGTCCACACTGAAGTGCAACAACGAGCAATTTTCAATTGACGTTGCATGTAGGTTGATGAAGTCGCCGGTTTTACCGAATCAAAGAAGAGGAGTGCAACAAGAGGCAACAATAGATCGTTCAATGTTGTTCGAGTGTGTACATAGCATCACGACGACAGAGAGCGAAACGACCGGAAAGCAAACATTGCGAAGTCCAACATTTCGCTGGGGAGCTATCAGTCATTAATTGTATGGCAGCGGCGTCTAATTGCACCGATGTGTAGCTCCGAAATTGCCGGATCAAATTGGTTGGAGCTTGGGAGGCTGTGCACAGTCAGACACGCTTCCATTAAGAACAAATGGAACGGCTACTGTAGTCTGCGTTCAATCCGTTAAGTGCGCTGATAATTACATCGTCTATTTCGGCCCAATGTCCCTAATGAATGCCCGTGCAAGGTGCAATCGAACTCGCCAGACACGGGTCTCTTTATTAAATTAGAAATAAGCTGCCCCGACCTGCATGAAACCGAACCTTATTAATCGAAATTGAACACTTGTTGCCAACAGCAAACAAACGTGTTTACGTCGGGGTGTTGGAGGTTCGATGGTTTAGTACTGACGAGGCAGCTACGTCTATCATTTATGTGCCATTTGTGCAACTTCTCGTTAAATAGCTAGTTTGAAATTGGCGTTTTTCAATTTCGAATATTTCTCAGAACGTCACATATTTTTAATAAAAAGCAGAAATTGTAAACGTTCGTTTTTAATCTCTCAAGAAACTCGTTTCTACATTTGCTTTGCAAGAACAGTCTCTGAGAGAAGCAAATATAATAACTACAAGACTAGCAACTTTTTAAATAAATTCATACAAGTATATTTTGAACGATATAAGTATATACAAATTAAGTTATATTAGTAAAGACACCATTTAAATGGAAAATTTTCATTTTAAGTCTTCGTCTTCATTTTTATTTCATAAGAACAATTTATGAATCCCCCAGAAGTTCCATGAATACTCACAGTTTGATTGAACGAGTGAATTCGTAACGAATGGATTTTAGAAAATGGTAATTTAGTGTAAATATTAATTTTTAGTAAATACGATATAGATCGAAGGAAAATTTGTTGAATTTGTTGAGAAGAGTAGATTTCATTTTTGCTTTGTAAGATCTGAATGTAATAGATGCTACACAATAAACACAATGGAACACATAGTTACAGCGTACCATCTCTATCACCAAGAAAGAAGAAGATACAAAATTCCAGGAAACATCAATGATGCCACCGACTCAAAGGAATCTTGCGAAAAGCTAATAAAATTATTGAAGCACACAAAGCCATTCAACCAAATCTAAATTATACATAAATGACCACCTAATTGTATGCTTGTAGTTCCTAGTAACTCTTGCGAGGTTGATGCAACTTGAAACAAAAAAAAAACAATTTAAAACAAAATTAAAATGTTAATTATACACCATCTCAGATATACTGCGAACGATGGAGTCACCTACAAACGAATGTATACTACAGACGAATTAGGAAAGTATAGTAAACTACGTTTAACTTTTTCAGGGCAATTCGTTTTGCATTTTGAGAAACGCGACGATTACACAAGAGCACCGACGCGTAGCGATCACAAAGAAAATTGATCGTGTCGGTGCCAGCAATATTTCTTCATTTCACGGTTCAGCAATTGCTCGTTCGAAATGACAGCCTCGCAAATAGTCCCATCTATTATTCCTGATTACGTCCTGTCCCAAGGTAAATGCAGCGATCAGAATCGCGTCTGTTGCGTTCAATCGAATCGCATCAAAGGGGCACATCTAATTTGGCGATGTTGCACCAACTCGCTCTCGGCTAAGGTCGTGGGTCTCCTGCTTCGAGTAATTATTCACTTAAGCTTCCTCTGGGAATTTCACGTCCTGATTACTCAGATTGCCATGAGAATCGCCGGCTTGGCTCGGCGACGAAGCCGCGGAGACAATTGCCATTTCGTTTGTGTTCCGAAACGTCGAGGTTTTGCAGACCTTTTCTTCCTTTCCGTCGTTGTGGGAACACGCGGCCGCCCTGTCTGGAAATATTCCTATTCTTTTTCTCTTTGTCCTTTCTTTTTCTCTCGTCTCTTAACGCCCAGGGTCGTCCCTTTAACGAGATGCTCCCGGTGTCTCACGCAGACTCGTTCAGGAATTTACATCAGTATTGTGTCCGACGAAAAAAGAATTGGTTCTATAAGCTTCTTGGTTTTTTAAATTTACTTGTGAAAATGTGAATGGGCACGAAATTCTGCAGTCTACTTATCAGTAACAGTAATATATATATATATATATATATATATATATATATATAAGCCTATTATATATATAATAATGTAATATATATATATATATATATATATATATATATATACTACTCTACAAAATTAACCCTGAAATGGTATACTATTTTCTCAAACGAAGAAGTAACACACTCGGATCTTCCTAAAAATTCAATTGAAATTTATTAGAATACTTTCAGGTGTGTTGTTCGAGATTAGAAAAATCCAAATGTTGAAAAGATGTTAATCCTCGGACAGCGGAAAGTTCTTACAACAATATATGTAATCAATGATGTTTATGACTAGTGTAACTGCTTTATTTATGAATTTTTGAAAATACTTTTCAAGGTATTTATTGCAGACACGTTAGTCCTCCTTTTTTTCTAATGTAACAGCTGTCCATTTAATTTAATATTTAATCGCCAAAAAATGAGTAATTAAATGTCAACTTCACGGCTGCACGGTCGGCTATATTATACGTAGCCGTGCGTGGCCTAGGCCTCTCGAGACGGCGGTGTCTTTTGAAATCGTCACGCTTGCTACCGAACCCGAGCACTTTCCGCACCCCTCAACCCTGCATGGGATACCTAAGGTAGAGCCACCGAGATATTTGGCGTCGTCCCGGACAAGTTGCTCAGCGAGCAATCTCTAGCCTTGCTTTGGTCGTGGTGTAGCGACACTAAGGCAGAAAAACATTATAAATGTATGATTTAAAACGTTATTTCACCGATGTCTTTTCTATCGACGTCGAGTGTAAAGTAGAACTATTCGAAGTTCGTCGTGGACGTTGTATATTTTGATTTTAAGACATGAAAAATATGAATAAAATTGAAAAAATACAGGTTTCATATAGAAGATGACAGAGCACACCTACAACTTTAATTTAGCAATAAGATACCATGATAAGTAATATACTCATTTGTTTTCAAATTCCTGAGACTGGTGCGTCATAGTTGAAAAAAATGAAAACCAATTTTTTCGGTGTTTTTCCCGTGAAAAACTAAGTTATACCAATCTTTTCTGAGTTTTAAGAGTATATTATGTAATATTAAACATTGAAAGGTGGAAAAAATTGCAGTTTCTTGTGATTTTCATCTGTCAGTTTTTTTCCGCATCAACCGATTTCGATGATATTTTTAAAATGTTTTTCATGGACACAAGTCTGTAAAACATGCTTCTTAAATTTTCAATACAGACTCACATTCGAAAGATTTAAAAATACAACTTTCAGTATTTTATGTATACATACGGTATTGCGATTATGGCAACGTAATATAGTCGTGACTTTAAGCATTCAACTGTGATTGTACTCACCTCCAGCAAATATTCACACAATAAATATTTATTTATACCAGAAATACTTCAATATGTAGGTGAGAATTGAAGGATTAAATCAAAGACAATTGGAAGTACGATTATCGAGTGGCAAAGCTCAGTGGGGGCCAAGGAAGGTATAGTAATCGCTAAACATTTTCACTAGCGAGATAGCTCAGGACCCTGTAGCTTCCATCTCTTGACGCTAGGTGGCTACCGACCAATACTCTTTCTCGCTGGTAGAATTCTCCACTTATTAGCATAAGAAAGGGGTACTGTATCATGCCGTACGTATTTCCTACCCTGTGCACAGAGTGTCTTTTGGTATCTTTGATATTGTCTGCACGTTTTGGATGTTACTTTTCGTGGACAAAATAAAAAATCCCATTTGTTCCAGGATTTTTTGCAGACTTCTTCTTCAGTTTTTCGACTCTTCGCTGGATTATCGATAAGAACTTGCGTATGGCGTGCGATGTTCGATGAGTTTTGTGATTGTATTATATATATAAGTCTTTGTTAATTTATAGGAGCGTGCGAAAGCGGTTAAGATTTTACGAAATTTAAGTAAGCAGAAGAGAGTGGAAATATTAGGTTAACATTTGTATAATGTTTAGATTCTATGCGCTAGTGGCTGCAGAGGGGAGTGGGGTACATGTAGTACAGTGAGCGGAGTGAGTGAGTGAAATGGAATAAAGTGAAAAAAGAAGTGCAAGAAGAAGAAAGAAAGAGAAAAAGCCCATCATCATCGATACGAGGTATTCAGTCAATTTTGAAGTCATTGTATTTTTACTCACGTATGAACATTATTTTTAACATTCTTTGTAAACTCCCCTCCCATCACTATTATAATTAAAAAAACGTCAAAGAAACTAACAGACAAACTTATCAAAAAACGTGTTGCAGTCGCTGTCACGTACATGTGATTTTGTCTCGCACGCACAGCAATCAGCCGTGTAACCCGGCGAGCGTAATTATTACTCTGCCCATCGGTGACGATCCGACCAACGCAGTGTGTGTGCTTATAATAAATTAAAGGCAAATTGTATTATAACTAAAACACGTTGTCGACCTTAAAGCTCCTATAACTTCGTGTAAAAAAATTTTCAAATATTCTATTATGTTGTCGCAAAGTTTCGTTTTCAATTAATGAGCACAATCATAGATTTTTAAGAAGGCAAATTACGTGGTTGTGTAAGAGAATTGAATGGGAAGGAATAGAACATTAATTGAACATATGATATCATTACGTCTATGTGGTCTATTACCTAACTATAAATAATGGGACAACGTAATACTTGGATACTTGTGCTCACTTTGGATGTGAATTTTCCTACTTTCACGTCCCTGATCCCCCGTTAAAGATTTAAATGATTGTACAGAGTTCAAATAATTTTTTCCTACGTTCATTTCAATATGATCCTTTGAAGAGAAGTCACTCCTTTAGAATGACTTCTTAAAAGTAGATCTGCCATTTCTCGTCTAGCGATGGCCAAGTTAGTTCCTTTAACGAGACGCTCCCAGTGTCTCGCGTTTAGGTCGTTCCGGGTTTTACATCAGCATTATGTCTGACGTAAAAAGAATTGGTTTTATAAGCGGCGCACAACTTCCCAGCTGCTTTTAAAGCAGTTTTTTTTAAGGGATTCGAAAGTATTTAGAAGATGGAAGACTTAAATATGGCTATGAGGAGCCGTAATATTATGGAGAGTAGTGGGACAAAAAGTCACAAAGGGAACATTAATTGAGCGTGGAAGAGATTGAAGCTTGGAGATGAGTGCCGGAAAAAGTGTAAAGATAAAATTAAAAATTGTTGGGTTGAAACATATTTTAAATATGAACAAAAATTCTAGCAACATTTTTTGATTTTATCGAGCTGTTGGATAAAATATTTTTATTTTGGTAATTTAATGAATGCAGTGATATATAATTTTATTTTGATCATATAGCACGTAAAATGAACTAATTTTAATTCAATAATCTAGTACAGAAATTACAATATCTTGATTTTAATACAGTAGCGCATCCTGTGTACATAGAATGCTATATACATTCAAATATTGTAATTTTGTACAATTTATTTTATATTTCTGTACAAGTGTGTATTTATAAATGAAGTGTGATTTGCTCATTTAAAATACGAAATGAAAATAGATCACGTACTGTCCTAGAATCTTTCGAGCAGCATGAAACTTAAAAATATGAATACAAAAACTGTAAGATGTGTTTCCTCAAAACGTAAATCTACGAATAAAATACAGTCTGCTATAAAGTACGAAGAAGCTGAAGCATCACACTAAAATCTCTTCGCACATTTTTCGAGGATCGTACACAAGTCGTCCATACAGATCCAAAAACCCGCAGTCTGGTAATAATCATACTTCGAAGCAGTTTATATAAATCGTGTCGCAATAGTGTTGTCGCATGACACAGTTCCACTTTCACGGTGACTGATCCAGCGGAGCCCCGAAAAATTCGTGGCTCGTAAATCTGGCAGGTATCTCGCGGGACCCGTAACAAAAAGGGGTTGCTTGGGAATTTCGAAATCTCGGGCAGACACGCGATTTATCGCGAAAGTTTTGCCCCGGTCTGCGAAGTTCGTCCGAGACACGGTAATTTTCTCTGCGCCTCCACCTCTCTACAGTTTCCACCCCCGCGTAGGACGGTTTGACTCCGCCGGATCCGTTCTCCGTCCTCCCATCGCACAACACAATACTTCTTTGTTGTACGCCTGTGCACAACGCCAAGAGATCCCGCTTTCAAATATGTCGGTCTGTTTGGAGTAAACACAGCTAATTCCGTGTATACGCCTCACGAGATTGCCACCATCAACCCGGTTTTCGTGTTCTTGATGTTTACTGTGGACCTTAATTGAATAGAACACTACGGCTACAAGTAACGTTCCTTGCAATCGCTGTTGTCTGGATCAACCAACTTACTAATGCAATTTGATATCTCTGACAATCGTTGCACAAAATGATTCGCAGGCTGTTCACACAACAGGAATTTGAATTCGGGAATTTCAACGGTGCTCTCAACTCATCGTGCGAGTTCCTGTAATTTTATTTTCCGACTGATACAAATACTAAACGGGCTGTATATTTTATAAACACTAAATCTACCATCGACAGTCAAATGACCGGTTCCGGATTTTTTACTTTAAAATGACTGAATTTATAAAGCCCGTATAAAGATCTAATACCTAAGTGGAGTAACAATAATAAGAAGAACTAAAGAGAAATCTGATGGAGTTCGCAGGGATGCTGGATAAAAAAGTCAAAGTTAAATTAAAATTTTTTACCAACAAAAGTATGAAGAACTCTTCTTGTTGTGTCGTGTCAGTGCTCAAACAGTATTAGTGAACCGCTGAGATACACACCTCAAAGAGAGGTAAATAAGTAATAATCGGGTTTCGGATAACTAAGTAACTTTAATAAAAAATGTGAAAGACGGTATAAAGGAGACGGTATAACACCGACAGATAATTCACGACTCTTAGTTTCGACTCTTAAATCACGACTCGTAATTTCGACTCTTAAATGGCGACTGATCTTACAATTAACGCGTGAGAGACAAGTAACCTCGTGGGGTTGAAAAATCCCTCCACAAAGTACAAAATAGTGGGGGCCCCAGCCAATGATATTATATTTGGGAGGCTACAAATGACCTCCCAAAACAAGGGCAACGCCCATAGACGAAATACGTCGTAACGAGTGTCGCTAAACAGACGACACTCGGTTTCCTGCAATTTCGCCGGAAACCATAATTTAGGCTTTGGGCCACAGGCCCCCCTTGGCGCTAAGCGTGGGCCTACGCTACGTCAAGTGCCATTGAGAACTGCACGGCTAGGCTGACTTTCCCATGGCCAGCTGATACTTTCCAGCCGCACCAGAGTCATAAAACAATAAATTCGTCAGAAGACGCTAGAGGACCCCTTCGACAATGGCACAGTTCAAAATCGACCGTAGCGTAGACCCAACCCGAAATACGAGCCGGCCATACAATAATCACGTCTCAACACTTCTTTAATTGCATGCGATTATCTAGCATTAAAAGTTTGTTGAAACAAGGATGAAACTTGATTGAATAATCTTTCTTTTTGTGAGTCATTGCTTCCATCGTCCACTGTACACAGTGATGCCAGAAATGTCAGCTTTTCGCGCAAGCGTACCGCGGCGCGCGCGGAATCCAGTAACGTATACGCGCCAAAAAATAGAAACATCTAGGTGGCGTGACGGGACCTAGCACCAGAGAGGCTGTGCTATATAGCACTAGCATAGACGAACTTGAAGATAACGGACGTTATTTTTTATTTACTTGTTTATTTATATAATTAGAAAATATAGTTTTGTTATTTTGATACTGGGAAGGTTTTTGGTAGTTTTCCCTTGTCTTGCAACAAATGTTGGTATTTCTTATAGATTCTGCCAAATAAAATAAAATTTTATATTATGTTAAATCTATGTTTACTTATTTCCAAACTTCACCTTATTACCCTGTATAATCCGAACTTTTTTAGGTAAAGAAAGTATGTGAATGTTGAATGAAAAACATTATTTGTAAAACAGGGCTTTAAAGAACTCTCCAAAATTTGAAATTAGTACATTACTGATGTCACGCGTGAATACGCATGCGCGAAAAGCTGTCATTTCTGACATCACTGACTGTACATCCGAATATTTAATTGAGTTAAGTAATGTGTAATATTTCACTCTTATTTTCTAAGCACGTCTTTCGCAGAATAATAGGAGTATATTTTACTTTATTTTCAATACGAGGCCGATCATTCGTATTCTTCAAACCATTTTTAAAAACTGTAACAGATTCACACGAAATTTATTGTTACCGAAAAATTCCGAGTTTTGAACTCGGCAACGCGGTAACGAAGAATTTGCTTGAAAGGTTTGCGATGAAGGGCAAAAGAGTTTTGAAAAGGACCGAGAATAAGGAAGCTATTTTGGCCCCGTTTGCCGCGGGGCTGAAATAAATTCTTTAGATTAGCCAAACTGCTCGGGCTGTGTAAAATATGGCTCCTGAATGCGATTTAATGGGTCGGTCGATCTAAATTCAGCTTAAGTAGGCGTGAAGATAACAGGACCCCCGCACAAATCAAACGAATCGCCATTCGTTTCGGCCCCCTACCCCGTTCACCGTCTCAGTATAAGTTTCACAGTCTGAACACTTGCTAAGGCTCGTTCGAATTATGACGCCATGCTATCAGGCCGTGTAGTTTACTGTTGTGCAGTATCGATTTTATGCCACATGTAGTACCCTGAACAATAAAACGGTATTATAATACACCAAAGAAATTTTGAAGGTACGTTGCAAATCCAGCAACCTCAAGAATTCCATAAAATCGAAGTAATTTATTTAACGAAATAAAAATTGAAAAACTTAAATGTGTATGATACTGAGTGGTCCTTCAACCTTCTTGCATTTTCTGGATATTAATCAAATTTGGTATAATGAACATATTAATGTCAAAATTCATTTTGAAATCAGGATAAATAATCTCGTCAGCCTTATATGAGTGGCATGGCGCCAACGTGTTAAAATGTACAAAACTTTTTCATCAAATCATCCTTGAATCTAATATTTCAATAATTTAACCTACAATTCCATAAAAATGATGAAAATAGTTCGCCAAATATTGTTTATGTTTAACCAATTATTGCAATAAGCTATAAATCCACAAAAATTATGAAATTAAAAAGAGATGTGTGAGATTTAAATAAAATCGTTCTCGAAAGTAAATTTTCTGAAATTGTGATTTATTCTTGATATGAAAATTCGTGAAAAATATTTTCGCCTTTGTAGTCCCAGGGTTAAGCGTGGATTGGTCCTGATTAGACCTGACTCGGATGGTAAAATAAATATAAGGTCTTAAAGAGTTGCTTCCACGACTCGATATTTCATAACAATTCGAATCGTTAATTAATACCCGGTTCTCGCTGCAAATCGAGGGGAATCAATTGGTCGGATAAAATGAATAAATACGCATAACCGGTCTGTGGATAATGGAGCTGTAATTAGTATGTTTGACAACAGAATTCATCGATACCGAATGTGGGGCGTCGTCCATTAATCCGACTTTAATTAATTCCTGTTCTCGTTGTGTCTCCGGCCGCCGCGCCACTGCTCCGTGCCGCTTCCACTGACCGCGCGTTAATTTTATTTTTATCGATAATACGATTTCCAAACGGGACCGGATTTATTTTGCAAAATGTATCGAATAAAACGGGGCTGCATAGTTCATATCACCGACGCGGACGAGAGTTTTTTAATCGGTCCACTCTGTGGATTTGATTTCAAACGGTAAAGCCGGGCGGGCTTTTACGGAATATACGATCGTAATTAAATACTTCAACCGTCGAATCCAGCCCGTTTGTTTTCAAATTCGCCGAATCGTGGAGCTTTCGCGATAGTTTCCAAAAGAATCGACGCGGCCATCACCGGTTTCGAGATATCGAGACTGTTATTATTGATGGAATTCATGGAATTTACAATCAGCATTCTTTTTCGGGGAATAATGGTTTTAACATTCGCGCATAGGGAAACTTGTTTTTCGTCCCTGCCTTCCATTTTAGTATTCAGCGAGATCTACACGCATTCGTGTCATCCCGTAATTTCTCAATACTGGGTGATTCTGGGAACTCGGACAGGTCACTGGTATTTTTTAAGTAAAAATAGAATTTATTTTTTTTGAGATCTCAAGATCATGGAAGATTTCTTAAGTGGAACTGTATATTTTCTGTATAATTATAATAGCACGATAGTTGAAGTTAAGATGAATCCAGCGACCTATAGTATTGACCTTCGCGTAACCTTGAATTACAAACGAATCGCAAAAGTTGGTTAACCGAGACGGATAATGAAGTCAATTCTGTTACTGTGCTTTGTTGATTGCCCAGTAACTTTTTCTTCTTCAAGGTCACGCGAAGGTCATAGTATTATAGGTCGTTCGTCTTGACCTCAGCTATTGTACTATCATGACGAAAATGTACAGTCCCACTTAAAAAAATGTTTGATGACCTTTTTACTTAAAAAAAAAGCAGCAACCTGTCCCACTTTCTAGCATAGTCGACCGAAATTTTCTGACCATCTTGATCGCTGTTTCCGAGCATCGACAATATCATTTTATTTATATTACTGTCGACACAGCTTTGCAAACTTAAAAAATTGTGTGCTTAACTACATTTGAAATTAAAATAATTTTGGACAAGCTACTGTGAGTAAAAAAGGTTGGAAAACTACAGTAAATAGACTGCGCATTAAATGTATTACTTTCAGCATATTAAAATTATTCAAAAACGAAAAACATTTCTATTGAACTTAAAATCAATGCAAATAATTTTTATGTTGAATAGAACTCTGCAGTCTAATGATAAATTTATTACAGCTACTTATATAAATTAATGAATATACGTGTATTAACAGTCAACTTCTGATTAAAAACCTGGCTATAGTGAATTCTCAAGATTTTTTATGAATTGTCGATATTTGCAAGATACAAATATAAAAATTACAAAAATAAATGAATGAATATCTGCGAAATGTGTATTTATTTTTTAAGTATTTCATTTTTGGCAGTATTTAATAGACATGATATCACAGTTGTGATTTTTCGCAAATGAATAATTGTCTGTTAACAATTTACCGAAACGTATATGCAATCTGTTTCGTGAAAAGAGTGTTTGAAAGCAATTGTAAACATATAATAATCAGTAGCTGCAGATTTTATTATTTTTTTGTTTTTCTGCTTATGACGACAACGAGTAGATGACATTTAAAACAGTAAACAGATTAAAAGAATTTAAAAGGATATGAGATAATAGGAATGACAGAGACGTGGATGGAGGAAAGAGAGTGGGAAGAGTGGAGGAGGAAGATGCCAAAAGGATGGACGTGGAAATGCCAAGGTGCAGAGCGTATAGAGAAGAAAGGGAGAGCTAGAGGGGGAATAATAACAGGTGTGAGAGAAGAAATAGCGGTGGAAAAGGAAAATGCAATAGAGGAAGAGGGAATTCAAGAACGAAGAGCAAAAATAGGGGATAGGACATGGAAGATCATAACGGTATACAATAGGGGAGGAAGTGCGGAGAAACTGAAAAAACTAGAGGAGATTGTAGAAGGGGAAGGAGACGAGGAAAAAATGATAATAATAGGAGACTTCAATGCCAGAATAGGGGAGAAAGGAGACAGAGAAGAAGGTGAAGTAACCAAGGGGGAGAAGAGAAAAACAAAGGACCGCAAAACGAACAAAGAGGGAGTAGAGTTAATGAAGATGGTAAAGGGAAGAGGGTGGACAATACTGAATGGGAATATGAAAGGAGACGAAGAAGGGGAGACAACGTACTTCAGGAACGAGATAGAAACGACAATAGACTACGGGATAGTAAATGAAGCGGCATGGGAAGAGATAGAAGAATTTAGAATAGAAAGAAGGACAGAGTCGGACCATCAACCGTTAATAGTAACGTTAAGAGGAGAAGGAGCAAAATGGGAAAAAGGCGAAGTAGAGGAGGAGGGAGAAGTGCAGGTGTGGGGACAGGAAGAAATGGAAGAATTCAAAAGAAAAATAGAAGAAAAGAAATGGGAGAAACAAGGAGTTGAAGAGGAATGGAAAGAGCTGGCAGAAACAATAAAAATGGAAACCAAGAAGAAGAGATGGAAAAAGAAATGGAAAATCGGAAAAACGGAATGGTGGGACGGAGAATGCAGAGAACGAAAAAAGAAAATGCAGAAGGCATGGAGAGAAGTCGGAAAGAGGAAAGGAAGAGTGGAAATAGGGGTGGAAAGATATAGAGAAGAGAGGAGACAATACAAAGAATTATGCGAAAGAAAGAAAAAAGAGTGGCGAGAGAAAGAAGAAAAAAGGATAGAAGAAATAAGAGACGAGGGGGAAGCTTGGAAATACATAAACAGAGAAAGGAAGAAGAAAGAGAGGGTGAGCGACAAAATAAGTATGGAGCAATGGAGGGAACACTTCATGATGGTATTAGGGGGGGAAGAGATAAAGAAAGTAAAGACAGAAGAAAAAGCAAATGGAAACGCGAGAAAAAGCGCTACAGAGAAAGAAGAAGAGCAGAGGATAAAGGCAGAAGTGAGGGAGAAAATAAAGAGACTAAAGAGAAAAAAAGCAGAGGGACTAGACCAGATTAAAAATGAGGCATGGATAGCGGGGGGAAGAAGTATTGCAGAGAAGCTAGGAGAGATTATATGGAAGATCTGGAAAGGAGAAGGATACGTAGACGGATGGAGGGAGGGCGTGATAGTACCGATACACAAAAAGGGGGACAAAGATAGAGCAGAAAATTATAGAGGAGTAACTCTGACGGCAACAGCGTACAAAATATACGCGATGATCCTGAATGACAAGATAAAGGAAAACTTAGAGGAAAAAAAAGGATTGGAAGAGACTCAATCGGGATTTAGGAAAAAGAGAGGGGGAATGGATAACGTGTATATACTAAAACACGTGATAGGGGAACGATTGAAAAGAAAGAAAGGAAAGGTCTACATGGCATTCGTCGATTTAAAAGCGGCATTCGACAGAATGGATAGAGAGGTTTTATGGAAGGCAATGGAAAAAAGAGAAATAGGACAAGACATAATAGAAAAGGTGAAAGAAATATATAAGGAGACGAGGTGCAGAGTGAGGGTGGGGGTAGAAATTTCAGAGCCATTCTGGGTGGAGAAGGGAGTGAGGCAGGGGTGCCCGTTGAGCCCGACACTTTTTAATATATACGTGGCGGATCTGGAGGAGACACTGAGGAAAGGGCAAGACGGAGGAGTGGTAATAGGGAAAGAGAAAATATGGTCTATAGGATATGCAGATGATATAGTGTTACTAGCGGAAGATGAGAGTGGATTAAAAGAAATGATGAAGAGAACAAGCAGGTACTTCGTGAGGAAAAAACTAGAAGTGAATAGCGAGAAAACAAAGATAATGGTGTGTGGAAAAGGAAAAAGAAAAAAGAGCGGACAGATTTGGAAGTGGGGAGATAGGGAGGTGGAAGAGGTAGAAGAAATAAAATACCTGGGATACGTTTTAAGCAGGACAAATAGTGAAACGGCACACATAAAGGAAAGAGTAGGAAAGGCCAGGAAAGTAATGGGAGGATTGTGGAGTATAGGAGAGAGAAAATTCAAGGCAGATGTGACGTGGAGGATGAAAATATTCGATGCGGTAGTAAAGGGAATATTATTGTATGGAGCAGAGATATGGGGATGGGAAGAAAAAGAGGGGATGGAGAAACTGCAAGAGAGATACTTAAGATGGATCCTGGGGGTAGAAAGAACAACACCAGGCTACATAGTAAGAGAGGAGATGAAGAAAGATAAGATACGAATAGAAGCAGGAAAAAGAGCGGTCAGATTCGAAGAGAAGATAATGAAGGATGAAAGCAGAAAGCTACTACGGGAATGCTGGAGGGTAAGAAGGAAGGAGGAAGAAGAAGGAAAACTAGATAGATGGGGAGAAGAAAGAAAAAGGTACTACTGGAGATGCGGGATGGGGATAAAAGAGGTGGAAAGAATAAGAGAAGTAGAGGGAACAATAGAGGGGAAAGTAGTAAGTAGAGACAGAGAGGTACAAGAGCAGGAAAGGATAGAAAAGGTGTGGAAATCGAGAAGTGTACCCAGGTACAAAGAAATAAGGACAGTGGGGAGGCCGAGATACCTTATAGGAAAAAGAGGAAGAAAAGGGAATAGAGTGGAGACGGTAGCAAGACTGAGGTGCGGGAACGAGGAAAGAGCGAATAAATTTTGGGAAAAGGAAGAGAAGAAACTATGTAGGATGTGTAGAGGAGAGGGGGAGACGTTGGAACACCTAGTGGGGAGGTGTAGAGAGATGGAAGAAATAGAAGGAATAATAGAAGAAATTCTGGATGAAACTGGCAAAGGCGCGAATTGGGGTAGGAAGCTAAAAGAAAGGAGAGAGAAGGCGGAGAAAAAAAAAGAGAGAGGGGAAGGCGAGAACAGGGGTGAGCAGAGGTAATAGAGGTAACAAAGGACAAAAGAAGATAAGGAGAGATAAACACATAAGTAGAGAAGAATGAAGAAAAAACAAAAACTGTAAATAGGGGGACATATAAATTTAGATATAGATATAGTACATGTACATATTAGATTATTAGAATATTAGAATGTAAGTAGAATTAAGAACTTAGAGGTAAACATAAAGAACATAGAAATGAAGGAAGAAGAAGGAAAAAAAATGTAACGCCGAAAGGCATATATTTGAAATAAAGATACTACTACTTAAAAGAATTTAAAAATATCAATATATTATTTTCATGTTATTAACGTATTATAGAATGCATGAAAATTATAAATGAAAATTTGGCTTTTGTTGAAATACAATTATTGCAGATAATTTTTATTTTACGTACATATCCGTAGTATAGTAATCAGCGTGCGTAACATCCGTCAGATATCCCATCAACAGGATACGAAAGTTCTCACTGCACTTACGAAACATTTGATTCATCTTTGAATCACGCTGTTACGGCACCATGAATGGATTTTTCTTTCCGGGAACGATATTACCGACACAATAAGCTTCTCGAGCATCCTGGTAGTTAACAACGGCCAATTATTTTATATTAGCGGGCGTTTCCAGTACCTTGAACCTTCTTTCGTTTCTTTTATCGGCAAGGGATCGGAGCTCTTTAAGAATTTCATCATCCAATGCTGTTTGCATGTGTGAAAAATCACTAAAACTTAATCAAATCTCCTTTTTAAAAAGTTTTACTTAATGTATCTCTTAAAACAATACCAAGGAATATTAATAATAACTTTTTAAATTACATTACATTAAGTAATTTGATTTCAAATTAACATTTTTCTACGCAGATTTAAAGAAATTGGAATGAACCTTAGATAACTAAACCATTATAAATAGATTCTTATAATATAAGTGGACTCTTTTCATTTCACGACAAAACTAACCTACCGTATGAAGAAATAATTATTTCTTCATAATCGTGTATCCTACGATACACGAAATAGTACAGGCTTACTTACCAACTAGGGTTAGGTAGTTGAGTAAATATACTACATTTTAAGAAAATTCTATTATTTCCTTGGTAAATTATATTGAATTTTTATTGACTATTGTGTCTTTATTTTAACGAATTTTTGATTTTATAATTAGCCTCCAGATTTTAGCGAAATGGAGATTGGTTCCATTTTTTGAAATATTTACTAAAAACAATGATCTGACAACACAATTGGTAAGATAGTATGTAGTTCCAGTAATCCGTAAATCGTGACGAGTTTTAAATCAGATTTTGTACTTCTATAATCACTAGACTGTGGATTTTATGCATCCATGACAAAAATGAGTGCAATTTAAAGCAGTGAACAGGTTGAAAGAATTTGAAAATATAAAAGCATTAGTTTCAGCTAATTATAATCATTAAAGGAAGAATGGAATTTTTATTTTGTTCCTGTTTTGCCCAAATTATGTAGACAATTTTTATTTTGCACGGTTTCATGAAAATTCGTGTTTGCGGGGCTACAATTGCGGGTCCGCCAACTGGGAAACTATTTTGCCATGCGAAGCTCTGTGCAAACCGGAAACTCTCCTGAAGAATCATAATGATCCACAAAGATGTCGAAAGGTAAGGCGAGGCAATTTAATGTTGAATACCACGCAAGCATTGTTTGGCGAAAATGCGAAGGATATTGTATACATATATATGCATACCTGATACTATACATACAGGGTGTTAGAAAAGTCTGGAAACGGTCGAATATCTCAAAAATAAAGCATTTTAGAGAAAAATAGTTCAGACATGTATTTTATGGTTTCACAAGGGCTATAAGATGGTGTCATTGGTTTGACTTTGAAGAGTCATTTGAAGGTCACGTGAAGGTTACCTCAATTATTTTAAATGGCACCCCCTATTTTTTATTACATATTCTTATAGCTGATATCGATAGCTTTCCAAAACACTCTAATCAAATGCTTTTTCATTAATTACTTTTCGAGTTCTAAGGCTTCAAAGGTACAATAACGCCGGCATTAGCGTTAACCGAGATTTACCACATGGAGGTTGCACGGTCGGATTTACATCTTTTGTTTGTGCGTATGTGTGTGTATGAGTGCGTGCGTGCATGTGTGTGTATGAGTGCGTGCGTGCATGTGTGCGAATGCGTGCGTGCGGGCGTGCGTGCGTGTGTAAACGGGTTTTTACTGAATTAAATGTTCAAATTATCTTCCGTCTGCTACTTGGTAATGACCTCTTGAGTGAGATAAGATTTACTTGGTGCAGTATGCGTTCCTTAAGGTCTGCCAAATTAGCAGGTTTCGTTACGTATACATTGTTTTTAACATACCCCCATAAAAGTAGTCCAATAGAGAAAGATCTGGTGATCTAGAGGGCCACTCTATTTCACCACGTCTTCCTATCCATCGGTTTGGGAAAGTGTTAGTTAAATATTGACTCACTATTACTGCATAGTGTGGTCGTGCACCATCTAATTTTAATATTTGTTTACGCACGCACACACACAAAAACACACACACACATACGCACAATCAAGAGATGTAAAACCGACCGTGCAACCTCCACGTGGTACATCTCGGTTAACGCTAATGCCGGCGGTATTGTACCTTTGAGCCTTAGAACTCGAAAAGTAATTGATGAAAAAACATTTGATTGCAGTGTTTTGGAAAGCTCTCGAGATCAGCTTTAAGAATATGTAATAAAAAATAGGGAGTGCTATTTAAAATAATTGAGGTAACCTTCACGTGACATTCAAATGACTCTTCAAGGTCAAACCAATGACACCATCTCATAGCCCTTGTGAAACCATAAAATACATGTCTGAATCATTTTTCTCTAAAATTTTGAGATATTCGACCGTTTCCAGACTTTTCTAACACCCTGTATATCGAGATTCTATTATCAGGTAATAACCTATTGTCGTTCGGATGGCTCGCAGGAGAAAATTCTTCTATTCACCGGTCGGCCATTGTTACGGGTCGAACTTCTTATTGGAAAGCTCCTTTGCAGTTTGTGGATTGGCAATAATAGCGAATAATATTAGTGACACGTTAAGTCCATTGCTACAGAATTCCTAATAATAACCATTGTTAGATTGCATTGGGAGATCGAATCGCTAATAGTTTTGCAAATTTGCAGATTGATTGTATTAGGTTTTCTCACTTCCTTTCGCAATTTTTGTGTATAATAATGTTAAATAATACGAGCATACACGTTCGAAAAGTAGACACTAATTATTAATATGATATTATCGAACGACGTCATTAAATGGTACACAAAACAACAGCCATGCGGGAAATATAATGTCATCGATAATGGTTAACGATGACCAAAAAAATAATCGTCATCAGCGATAGTGGCTATTCGTAACAGAAAACAATTCGATAATAGGAATTAATAATCAGAAAAAGTTCAGTCATTCACAATGATTATTTCTAATCATATCAGATAAATCTTGAAATTTTTTGACTACATCGTTTTCCGAGAAATTTCTGCAAAATTTACTAACACTTGATTTCCATGTGAATAAAAATTAACATTTTGTGAATCAAGTTTGCAATGTTCAATATTATTAAGTGTACTGTCCAATAATATTAAGGAAGCTATCGTCTTTTTAAAAGTGTCCGAATATTTATGCCGGTCACTGTACCCTTCGCTAGAAATCGTAGAGTTAAGACGACGCGCAATTCCCTCATCAGCACCGGAAGCTACTAGCAAGGATTACTGGGGTCACCGCGAGGGAAATATAAAAGGTGTACGAGGCTCGATAGAAAAAGTGAGAAAGGGAGGGAGAGAAAAAAAAGAGAGGAACGCGATCCGAGGAGTTGGTTCGCGTAAAAGTTACGAGGGTCGCGGCACATCGCTACACTGGGAGCTTTCGTGGTTTCCTCTTGGGTAATTTTATCGGCGACAGCGTGTGTCCGCGCCGTCGCTGTCATGTAAGGACTGATAATGGCCGCTAGGATGTCTGTTGGTGTTCACACCCGGGGCCGTAGGCCACCAGGAGAAGATTGAATTTTCCTCGATGCCAACCAGGTCAGACCAATCGAAACGCGTCGCCCCGGTCGCCCCTGCCGGATTTCAACGCGAACTACCGAATAAATCCTCCTGCGACTTCGACGCCGAAATGCCTGCCTCCTGAAACCCGTCGGAGACTCCTCCGGCTTATAGATTCACTCTTCAGCTACCTCCATTTTCGAACCGAATGTCCTGATCGCGTGATCCTCTTCTACCTCTTCAACTACCGTCTGAGATATTTTACGGCTGCTCCACTGGATAAGTCATTCGCACGGCTGTTCCGCTGTTGCTTCTGTTTCATATACTTTAATGAGTCTTTGCGAAGTTAATGATTGCTAGACTGCGGATATTTATTCAAATGCATAAATTATAAAATATATTTATTTATGAAATGGGTGTTACTAAATGCACACTGGTACATGTAAAATAAAATAATTCTATATTTTACGGCACGGCAGAAAACTCTTTATCGAACGAAATCTTTATTTCGACCAGTGTCGGCAGATCGGTTAAATCGACGGGAATACTGTTTACCACCTCTCTGATGACCAGAGTAATATGTAACACGTTACGCGGCACGTTGCGTGGCACATCACGTGACCAGTCTATGGTTTTAGTGGGGGACGTTGGAGTGTGCTCATGGTAGTGGAATGGGATAGTGGAAGGGGGAAAGGAGGAGAGGAAAATCCACCCAGTTTTGGGTGGATCTGGCAACACTGATTTCGACTGACTCTGAGAGGAGGAACGTTGGAACCCATAAAGGAAACCAGGGTTACCTCGTATCTCCAGACTGTTTAGGTTAGGCTCCCACAGTCCGGCTCTTGAAACAAAGTATCTGTTGAATAAGCAGGAATGGTAGAAAATAGGCTATATTTAATATATAAAGTAATTATAATATTCTATAATAACACGTGGACTTCCAATATCTTTGTACTCTGTATTCTCTAACTCGAAGCTTTTCACTAGTGACTTTCTCTAACGAGTACTAACGACTTCTAACCTTAAGCACGGCTCATACTGTTCAGGCAGTGAATGGAATTATCATGTATCTCAACAAATAACTATACATTTAACATAACATATTAATGACAACCATTCTACATACAACCAAATTCACTTCATACACTTTTGTTTCATTCATAAATGTTTCTCTCTCATTCTCACCACAGATATCCTCACACATACAGCACACACACGCTCACAGACGCTCACACTCATAATCCTGACGGTAGACCAATAGATGGCACAGATATCAATATAAATCATATTTTCAACAGTATCAAACGGGATACTTCAAAATCTTTGTTTAGCAACGATTCTGAGATTCATTTTTGACAACGAACAATAAGTTCATTGTGCTGGTAACTTATTGATAACCCAACAGCATGTTTTAAATAAAAAATAGATAGACCAATGGGACCAGGACAAAAATCGATGCCATGGTTAAGTAATTTAAAAAATGTACGTTTCATTTTGCATATTTTGCAAAACATACATGCTGTATTACATACAGCATATGTTTCGCATAATACATATTTTTTCATATTGTGATTACTGTTAGTTTCTCTCATGTTATAATAACCAAAAATATAATTATTTCTAATAAATATCTATCTTGTTAGGAAATAGTTATTCATTTTTTTTCAATTCATTAATCAAGAACCGGCATTATTTATTTACTTTGATGTACACATATTGCAATAAAAACCCAACAGATTCATAATAATAGATAAGTAAACGGTAAAATTGTTCATAGGACAGTATTAGCATTCAATGTTAATGTTGATTAATTCGAGTACTGAAACTTACAGTTTAAATTTCGTAAATATAGGTTAAATTACAATTAATAAAAATTTATAACAATAAGAGGCTTTCGAATGACGTTTAAAAAGTCGACTAATTGCCAACCGCATATCTAATTGCGTAACTATGGCTGGAAATCGAGATCAAAGAACAAAAGTCGTCTGCTCACGACCGTTTCACCGCACTGACAGCGAAACAAGTTGCTGATAAATTGTTCGAAAAATCCGATTTGCCGGCTAACTATTTCCTCGGTGAGTTTTAATTATCACGGGCCCGGTCATTAGCGAGGTACTTTTTAACAGGCCGCGATCGTGAACTCGCCGGGAACTTCAATTATGACAAGTAACAACCCTCGTTACGCATCTTATTGCCTATGGAAATTAAAATCGCAGCCGGCGCTAATTTCACGAGTGCAGCAATCTCGACTGTAGCACTTGGTTCGCTGGCTTTTCGCTCAAACTTTGCTCGTTTCTATTTTCTCTGCGGACCAGTTGACTACAAAGTGTATTGCGTTTTGTTCGGAAACGAGTTTGACAGCGTACAAATTGTTAATCAGCAAATCCGTTCAGAAAAATTTAGAACCACAAAATTGAAAAATGGACAAATTTTAATGAACTAACGCGGCAACACTTTCGCATTGCCCCTACCCCCTCCCCTAAGCTTTCGGCACCTGATGTACGTAATTCTATTTATTTCGACGCGCTGAATACGAATATGGGCTATTCTTTCTTTTGGAGGACCAGATGTTTTTAACTTTCTTAAACACATTTTTAACTTTGTTTATGTAATCCTGTAGATATCGACGAGAACATTACGAAAATGTAAGTATTATTGTTAGGAATTCACTGGTTTATAAATTATACGTGTGTAAACATGAGCAATTTTAAGCGTTTTTGACAGGTTAGGGCGTCGCTATATTGGATATTCGTTCGGTGGTAGAGGTAGGACTGTTGAACGCATGCTCTAAATGGCACGGTATGTGGATAAATGAAGTTGATTTTAATATTTTTCTGCAGTTTGTTGTCATTTTATTTGTTGATTTTAATTTTGATTTGTAGATTGTTGCGGAAATTTAAGAAATGTAGTGTTCATCGGTGCGATATGAAAATATACAGAACCATATACAGGATCTCAAAAAGACGGTATAGTCCAAGTTGGTTTGGGGTTAGGTCGTCGCGTTGATTTCGTACATATGTTATTATTACGTACGTGCTTGTGCTGCCATCCAACGGATCTGCTCGGTACTACTTAGCCGATCTTACGTGTACCACCTAGCAAATATACGAATATCGCGGCGCTTTAATATGTCAAAAAGGTTTAAAAATGCTCAACTTTACACGCGTATATTTTCTGAACCAGTGAACTCCTGGTAATAAGACTTTCATTGTCGGTGTTTTCTCGTCGAAATCTATAGGACTGTATAAGAAAAAGTTATAAAAAATTGGTCCTCCAAAAAATGGTTTAACCCGAATAGGACTTTATTTTTTTTGCAGAAATTACAAATTACCGAGATATTTGCAAAAAATGTTCTTACTAGTGTAATGGTACAAGTTACCATGCTCTACTCGGTTACCAGACACAAAACAAATTATTTAAAAATTAATAAAAATAACACGAAGTATCTACTATTACTATATTTTTGAAGAAAGCTAAAATTTAGGTTTCACATTCCTATACAGGGCGACCCACCTAAGACAAGGCACCCAAAATAACTTCCACATTTTTTAAGATAGGAAGAAATGTTTCAGACAAAAGTTGCTTGGTTTAGTGTGGCCCATTACGCAAACAATTCAAAATAAATTACAGCACAAGCGCGGTCACTGAATATCCGGTAACTCGTACCTTTACCCCAGCACGTTTCTGCGAATATCTTGGAAACTTGTAATTTCCGCCAGAAACGAAGGTCATATTCGTATTCAGCACGTCGGAACGAATAGAGTCACGTATAATAGGTACGAGAAGCTTTCGGGGGCCAATCGTAAAGTTCAGTCAAACAAGCCGTCACTGCGGGTGTTAAGATTTTTCTCACGTTCAATAATGAGAACGCGAATCTAATCAATCTTAATCCTCGATTCTGCAGCAGAGTTCTATAAAATCGGGAGCACCGCAAGCATAAAATTTCCCGACCAGCAAGATGATGGGAAACCTTTGTTTCTCTCACGGTTGATCTAACGAAAATCATATTGTACGATGCTGGAAAGATTGGAACCGCGAAAATTAAGAAAACAGTCTGGTCGCTGAAAGAACAATTGCTCATCGTTGTGTGCGGTTTCCCAGTGCACCGATCCAATATTTTGAACGGGAAAGATGCTTCTGGGACGGGGAAACGTGGAAATCCCATAAAACTCGGACTTTGCCGGATATCAGCGTCGGCCAGAGGCGAACGAGAAAGCTTTCAGGCTGTGAAAGTTGCGAAAGTTTTCCCCGGTCGGACGAGTTTCCCAGGAAGTTCATCCGACTCCCGAAATGTTTGAACAAGTTCTTACTGTGTCCGAGTGTTGTTGCCATTTATCCCGGCAAATAGATCCCTTAATTAGAGTCTCCGCTGATGTGTCACCAGTTTACGCGTATCTCCGATGGAAACGCCCCGGGCAAATTTCCCCCCGGTGTGTAAATAAATAATAGGTCGCTGATGGAAAAAGTTGAAAATAGAGTAAACTCTCGCTGTGTTTTGACACGATTAATGGTTAATAGATTTTAGGTTCGAAGGCGCGACCCCATTACGGTGTAAATATTTTACACTTTTCGAATAATGTTTGCTTGGCAAATTGCTTTTTTATATTCGCTGCTTGCTTATGCACTCGATTCCTAAATCGATGGTAATTAGAGTTGCCGCGATGCTCGGTACGGGGAGTAACACACTCGATACTCAGTGAAAAACCTTTAGAGATTGGTTGTGTTTAACGATTTAGGTTCACTTTTACTTTTATTCGAGTTTGTTGAACATGTGCTTGTTTTATTGGGAAATTCAAAATATATGTAACGATAAAAATATAGTGTATATGTATTTTATAAATTCTTTTCTTTAAATTCATTTTGACCTCCTTAATTTAATTAATGTATTTAATCTAGTGCATTTGATCTGTATTTTATCATTTGTATTATTAATGTGTTATGTTTAGTGCTTACGTTCAATGCATTTCATAAATTCTTAGATTTGATAAAGTCACTTAATTTAATACGCTTAATTTATTTAATTTAATTAGTATTTAGTGAGCACGATTGAAAACAGACATTACTTATATGATTATCTATTGCATTATTAATGTGTTATGTTTATTGCGTTTCAATTTGATAAACTCACTTTGATCTCCTGAATTTAATAATTACGTTTAATGAGCGTGATTGAAAAGTAGAAGATATTACTCATGTGATCATTTGTACAATGTTATTAATGTATTACAGTGTATGAAATAACGTAGTTTTACAGTCTTACTTGATATTGTACTAATCATAACGTGAATTTTTAGTAAATAAAGTAAATTTTGATAAACTCACTTTGATCTTCTGAATTTAATAAGTACGTTTAATGGGCGTGATTGAAAAGTAGTAGACATTACTGATGTGATCATTTGTACAATGTTATTAATGTATTACAGTGTATGAAATACCGTAGTTTTACAGTCTTACTTGATATTGTACTAATCATAACGTGAATTTTTAGTAAACAAAATAAATTTTGATAAACACACTTTGATTGTCTGAATTTAATAATTACGTTTAATGAGCGTGATTGAAAAGTAGACATTACTGATGTGATCATTTGTATAATGTTATTAATGTATTACAGTATATGAAATAACGTTGTTTTACAGTCTTATTTGTTATTGTAGTGATCATTACGTGAATTTTTTGTAAATAAAATAAATTTCACGAGGATTATTTCTAACTATTACTTGGAAAGGATTGCTAATTGGTCCTTTTAGTGGAAGTTCTTTTCATGGAAAAATTATCTCCACCGAACCCTGAAACGACGTACGATGAATTTTACCTTAAAGTTTGGCTTCGAGTTATCGATCGTAAATGAACCGAAGAATTTTATCCGATTTTCTATCTTAGTTATCAACAACTTCACTGACGGAAGGAATGGTACGTAATAGGTTCAGACTTGGCTTTAACTTTCTGTATAAACAATTTTTAACTGCCAAATCGTGTTTTTATAAATATTTTGATCGACAATATTTGAACGAAAATGTATTGCAACAATTGTTTCTTTTGTTCTTCCGAAATTTTATGCATTTATGGCATGCATACACTTATAAAATCCAAAAACTGTGAATATTCATAAAAATTAGTAATATTTTTTAGTTCTATTTTACCACAAGGAATTTTTTAGTTAATTAATTTAGTTAATTAAAGGTTGTTTTTCCTTCTTTGATTTTTCTGAAAATTCAGTACGTAAATAGTAATTTGCATAAAGATCCACAGTCTACTTACATATGAATATTTATATAATATAAAAAATATACTGTGCCAACAACTCTCTCCAACACTGTACACATATTACTAGCTTAACATTATGGGTCCAAATGATTAGTAGATTTAGAAGATCATATAACTCTTGCACCAAACAATCAGATACATGTGAACCATTCGTTTGCCAAAACTCCACTACATAAAACACTATACATATCTTCATTTTTAAATAGTTCTTTAAACATTTATCATTCGGTGGCATTAAAGACATTTATTCCAAATGTAAAATGGTGAACATTTGTCAAATACTTTCGCAGTAAAATGTCAAAAAACTCGTATGATAGTTACTCGATTTGGCGTTTAAACACTTCATACAAAAATGTATAAAACTTCAACAAGCAAAATTTTACTGAAAAATGGACTTGTCCAGTTTTTGTGCCAATGTTTTCAAGTAAACCATTTATTCGCCATAGTACACGATCGTTTGCTATGCATCGTTTGGGGTTGATCATATTTATTTAGCAAACTTCAGCCAAAAACACGAATCGATAAGGTCGCACGGTGTTCCGCATGCACCGTTTAGTTTTTCCGGACAAACTTCCACGTTCTTTGGAGCTGTTTGCCAGCATCAGTCAACGGTGAGTAGGCTCTATGTGCTCTCAGAGTATCACTAGCGGGCGGATGCAGTGTGCGTCGTATGCCGACAAACAAAAAATGGATATGTTTGCGGTACACCTGAGTAGGTTTCCGGGCCGCGAGCCAAAACTCCGTTTTTGACCGCGATGAATCCGCGAGTTGAACGAGCGCTACCACATCGATCGCGATGAAATTCGATGTACGGACACGCGCGGACGCGTTGCCTTTATATCCGTGAACCATAAATTCCCATCGTTTCGGAATGGTGGTCCCGCCGAGTGACGCGCGAACACTTCGAAAAATCGCGTCATCCGCGTGATAAGATAAGCTGACCGTCTCTCTGTACAGTGGCTCCAGAAAGTATTCGCACGCTGCAATTGAGGACATTTCTGGGAAAATGTCCTGTATACTTATGGACCCTTTTTAGGCAAATTGCATGTAACTAACTTGTTGGAAATGAATAAATCCCCACCAGTGTTTCCACGTATGCTGTATTTAATGTTTAATTTATAATATAATCAAACTGCAAATATAGTTCGACTATAACTGTATGTGAAAGACTACTTTGTAAGATGCGCTTAAGCTAGCTGTTCCGTTTCTCAAAATAACAGATACTAATAGCACCGAATTACCCGTAGCAGCAATATTCCCGAGAAGCCGTTACTCTTCGTCAAAACATTTAGCATTTTATTAGCCCATTGTCCACATTTGGTAACCAGAAGTCGAGCCATCGTCGAGCCCTTTCTTTCCGCATTCTTTGTTCGAGTCAAGGCGCTTCTCTGGTTTATGACCTGCTACGGTTCTGCCTTTGGTACACGCGGATTCCCCGCGTGCGTCACTCGAGGGTACAAGCGTACCTGCGAGTGACTCCTGGTTTGGGGGCCGTCATTTTTTTACCTTTCCATTCCATTTTTCTTGACCAATTATCTAAGACGACCGTGCCCCTTACCAATTCCCGGGAAATGGCAGTCAACGAATCCGCTTGCCCCACAGTAAAACTCACGCCCACACCGAGTTTACATTTTTTACGCCATCCATCATCAACTTCACTTCATCATCAAACACAGTCAACGAAACTTTGTCGACAATATCCAATCCGTGTATTTCAACTCTTGTAACCAAAGTTATTTTATTTTTAGAATATAGTCTTTTAATTGTTCGTTAAATTGTGCCTAATTTTATTACATCCATACCAACTCTATTACCTTAAGTGGTCATAGGGCATCGCGTACCACGTTGTCATATTCGAATAGGGGATTTACAACCCTCGTAGACTAATCCGGTCTCAACGCAAGTTCGTGATAAAACACTAGCTGCTATGACGGGACTGACGACGGTCCTAATTTTACGCCCTCGCCTGGGCCTTCCTGTCTCTGGGAAAAACCTCCCCTTAAGCCTACGCACTTATACTAAGACGCATGGTATCGTAGCATTCCAACACAACTGTTATATAAAGTAGACTACCTAAATGTGAGTAGCCACATAAATATCTTTGATGTTTGGGAACCAAAAAATATGCGTCCCTGGATAATACCAAACTCAAAAGGAAACAATTCTGTGCAATAAATCTAGTACATATTATAATACGATAACGTGTGTGTTTATTTTAGTAATAATTGTTCCATAATTGTTGTTACATACATATTATATTTGTAATTATTTGAATTAATTTTATGCCGTTAATATTAGTTGTAAGTGTTTGTTACTAGTTATAATTGTTTGTTGTAAGGTAAGGTCAGGGGCGCTGTTTTGTCAGGCTGCCCGAACTGTAATAGTTTATGTTTTATGGTGGTTGCCAGGGGCATCCAAGGCATGTTAGAACAAACAAAATGCGGTCTGTACCTCGCAGACTGTAAACCAACTCGTTTCTGAATGACAGTAAGTGAAAGATTTAAGAAGAAAATACACCTTTGAACTGCTTGTGTAGTAGGCATACAGTTGTTTACAATTTGTATTGTATTGCATTGTTGCGTAAAGTATTATAATGTACTGAAACGTGTGTACAGCACAGCAAAATACTCTCTTCCTTAAGATTCAAATTGTACAATATTTAATCGATAAGTGTCACAAAATTCTGAACAAGAAGTGTCGCAGAACTATCCCCACTCCTGCGCGGTATACCCAGTGAGGGGCCGTGAAGCTCGAGAGGCCTCGGTCGCCGAGGAGTGTAACATAATACGGGTCGAGTGTATCGGTAAGACCACTACTAATCCAATGCCAAAGCTTTTTTATTTTTCATTAACACTGGCGTGATTAGCCTTTATAGATTATCATTTGTACAGAATATCATTTGAACTGTTGTCATTATTTAATATTGTTGTAGTACTATTCATTAAATAATATTCAGTATTTGTTGCAATGAGAACTCTTTTAATATTGATGAACAGAATACTTGTTTTTGTTGTAGAAAAATGATTATATTGATATTTTATGAATGACATAATCTGATATACTATAATTCAAAGAGTAAGAAAAATATACAATGGCTCTAAATAGTATCGGCACAATTATTGATGTTTGATATATTTTTATATGTTGCTGATTGTTTGAAGTAAGACCTAAGTAATTTTCATAATCTGTAAATTTTCAAATTTTTTATTTCTATATAGCATAAAGATCTCTGTCGTCCATGCGTCGCGTATTCTAAATTGGCCGGAAACGGCCTCGCACCATGATTTCCACGGTCGTCGAAATAATTTCGTGGTATACTATCGAGCATCTACCCTCACATTACGAAAACAATCATAATCACGGTATCACCGCGGTGCCGTCGATTTCACTGTATCGATTACACCGACGATAGAAACGATATTACGAACAATAACAGCTACGCGAATAATACAATTTACCGCACCGATAAAACCGGCACAACGGCAGTAACAATAACAATAGTAATGATCGCGATACTAACGACATTAGCGTTGATTATGCTAACTGGTTAACAGCGCACGGCCATCTTGTTGCTCCTCCTTACGGTGAATGGCGAGGGTTGCATAAAAGTAAATGGCGCCATTGCATTCTGCATTCCTGTGTCCAAACAATTTCGTTGACACGGAATTTCGGTCTAACAGTTTCACAAAATTGATTTCTTTCTGCATAAAATGTTGCAATCGTATTTGAGATTATAACGAAATTATAACTCGTTTAGTGTGACACGTCAAAGGATTGCGATAGGAAAAATTCAAACTTTAGTCACGATTTTTTAAATGAATGAGTATGAATATATTAAATACATGCTCCTAAAATTTTATTTTATTATTCTAGATAGTAACAAAGTTATTGCTTGCTTAGTGTGACACATCAAAGACTCGCGATAGGAAAAATTCAAACTTTAGTCATGATTTTTTAAATGAATGATTATGACGATTTTAAAAACATGCTCCTGAAATTTTATAATCGCATTCGAGATTATAACTAAATTATAACTCGTTTAGTGTGACACATCAAAGGCTCGCGATAGGAAAAATTCAAACTTTAGTCAAGGTTTTTTTAAATGAATAAGTAGGAACACTTTAAATACATGCTCCTAAAATTTTATAATCGCACTCGAAGTCATTGCTCGTTTAGTGTCATACATCAAAGGCTCGCGATAGGAAAAATTCAAACTTCAGTCATGATTTTTTAAATGAATGATTATGAAGGTTTTAAAAACATGCTCCAGAAATTTTGCAATAGTATTCGAGATTATAATGAAATTATACTCGTTTAGTGTGACATATCAAAGGCTCGGGATAGATAAAATTCAAACTTTAGCTGCATTCTTTGAAATGATTGTCACAAGATACCATAAATGTAAAAAGACACCTATCACACTAGATGTCCTCTCAAAGGGGTAGTTCACCCTCAGGCACATAAAAATGAGTTCAGAATTTTTTTTAGAAACAATTACCGAATAAAAAATTCTACTTTCGTAGTAGTATAAAGATGTAAGTTTCATACAGCTTTATTTTCCAATTTTTTCAAGTCAAAATGTTACAAAAGTGCGGAGTTACTCGTTGTTTCATTTATCAAATGCTCTAGGCTCAAAATTTCTGAAATCGACAAAGTTTCTCATTTTTGGCATTAAAGTAACGAATACAGAATATGCTAGAATGACTAATAAATAGACAGTGGATTTTACGCATTTAAACAAAAGTAAGGTGTACATTAAAACAATAAAAACAATAAATGAATTTCTATTTCACTCCAGTTTCTTGCAATTTAGGTAGAAACTTTTTATTTTGTATAAAGATCTGCTGTCTACTAGGAAAATTGAAGTAAATTTTGAAAGAGAATACCTCTGTAACAACATGGTTTCGACAGAAAAGCGCCATCGAAAGTCTTCTAGGGCTACCCAGAGAACACAGACAACCCTTTGACGAGGGGTGAACGTCCGCCATGTCTTTTTTCTTCTCATGTCGTCGAGCGAAGAAGGAGAGGATGAAAGAGGATCAAGATGGATTTCAGAGCACGCAGATCCACCTTTTTTCCCTACTATAATTCTGATGCACTCGAGCTTCTTTGGGTCTCTCTCTCTCTCTCTCTCTCTCTCTCTCTCTCTCTCTCTCTCTCTCTCTCTCTCTCTCTCTCTCTCTCTCTCTCTCTCTCCACAAGGAAATAAATAATTAGAAGCGAATTTTAAACCGGCACTTGAATCCTCGTCGAGTCCTCTCCCACGTTTCTTTCATGTTTGTCGCGGTTATTACAGGAAGCTCCTCCAGTGTCGGACAGTTAATGTTTTTACCAGGAAAATGTGACGTTGGTGCGGGTAAGCATGCCGGTTTAAATGTCGGGTGACGGGATGCTTGACAGACAAAGCTTAGTCCAAAGGCAGCTCTAGAAAAACAATTCGTTTCATCTATTGTCCTTTGATGTCTGAAACGAAACGTTACAGTACGAAGAAATAGTAAAAATAATTTACCAATTGTTTTCCTCTTTTAAGCATTATTCGCTCTGAATAAAAACTTCACTTACACGTAGACTGCAGATTTTATGCACTTATGACAAAAATTAGTAGATTAAATTTAAAAAATCAGTAAAACCAGTTAAAGAATTTAAAAAATGTTGTGTTGTTTACAAGTTGTAGAGATTATCACGAAAAGAAATAAATAATGTGGCAATTAATATAGACAATTTTTAATTTGTATAAAAATCTGCGATCTATATTTACAATTTAATTCGTGCCTTTTGGTTTTTCTACGTATCTTGAAAACTGGAATAAATGTAGAAAAGTTGACATAAAGTTCAATGAATTCTTACGCTATCTAAACATTAAAAGATAATTTACAATTATCTATTTATGTAGAACAGTTTTTCTGTTATTTTCATTTACAAAATACATTTTATGGTATTTAAAGCAGAATAAAAATTTAGTTTTAATTATAAAAAAGATATCTCTATATTTTTTAAGATAGATACAGAATACTTCTTTTATCGTAGTGTTTATTATACAGGGTGTTCATTTGAAAACTTTCCCGCCGAATATCTCGAAAAGTATGAAAGATATTAAAAAAGTGTAAGTGGTGTTTTCAAGGTCATTTGAAGGCCAACTTTGTTTTTTCAAATGGAAATCTATATTTTTTATTATGGGATCTTATTGTACGTAAAAAGACCAGCAATTTTCGTAGGATACGTTTTTGTATCCGCGCACTGGTTTCGAAGATATTTAAAGAGAAATAGAGCGACTCATACTTGTACTGCGAGAAAGTTTGTAATTTCTTTATAGCTATAACAAATTTTGAAAATGTTCTCCATTGCTTTCTAAACAATAATACAGACGATTCTCGAATTCTGAACGAACATTTTTGAAGGTATCTCTTGGAATAGCTCTCCATACAATTAATTGTACTACGATATAGTATCTCTTATACGATGATTCACACTAGACTAAATAGTACAATCTTATATTGAAAGACAGACAACATAAACAAGAGATCAATAGAGGACAGTTTTGCTTTTAAACGGTACGTGCTAGTACAACTGGAAAACATCAACGATTTGCGTCAAAGAATTTTACACAATAATATACCTCGCTCTACTTCTCCTTAAATATCTCCGAAACTAGTGCGCGGATAAAAAATATATCCTACGAAAATTGCTGGTATTTTCACGTAAAATAAGATCCCATAATAAAAAATATAGGTTTCCAATTGAAAAAAACAAAGTTGACCTTCAAATGACTTTGAAAACGCTACCCAAATAAAAAAACTGATACTGCCCGCCTCTGTCGCCTTCGAAATCCTTGGACACGTGTTTTACACCTTTTTAATATCTTTCATAGTTTTCGAGATATTTGGCTGGAAAGTTTTCAAATGAACACCCTGTATATTTTCAACCAGAATGTGCAGGAAAGTGAGAAAGTATTGATTAATTTTTAAGAGATTGTTGTGTCCAAAGTATTTAATAACAAGAAGAATTCTAACACTTGTAACTATGCTACGAATGTAAAGAAGTAACTATAATCATGTACTGTCGAACATTTCATGCACCCTACTATTGACTACAGCTACCCCTAAGTCGAAACTTCGTAGCCTAAGGGTGACAAGTTCGCCCCCGTCAAAATTTCGATGTTCAATATAACACAGCTCGATATCCCCAGGCTAATTTTAATTATGTCGACATAGATTGCTCGTAATACGTATTCATCGAAAATCATTTGGACAAGAAAGACAATGAACAGCAAAATAAGACAAAGTACCAAGTATGACACTTTGTTTGCAACGGAATGGAGGATTAACCCTTTGCACTCGAATAGTGACACTGACGCACCACTACAAAGTCTTACACCATTATTCGAAATATTTTTCTAGTTATTAAATTTGTATTTAATAAATTTCTAGATATTTAAGTATTGTGTTTAAACATTGGATCAGCTTCATATACATAAAAAGAAAGAATTGTATAAAATTGACATATTCTAAATTAGAAAAAAAATTTGATTTCAGGATTAAAATAACTCCTGAGTGCAAAGGGTTAACTGTTTCGTATAGAAGCTGTATCCTGGGGACTAAGTTCGTTATAGCAAAAGTGCAAGGGGAGTTACCCCTATTTCGTGTGTTGTCAATTAACTAAAAGTTCGGAATCGTTCGGTGAGCTCGAACAGAGACTTTGTTCGGTAAATCAAAGATGTAACGGCAAATAAACCAGTAAACGTTCATAGGGGCGAAAAAATATTGTTGACGTACACAGGTGGCAAAAGTTATTTGATCAAACAAATCAAGTGTTTATCCTTATAATTATTCACGTATTCGATGTTTAAATCCCATCGTTTATCATGAAGGTAAATGTATCGATAAAATTCGTCAAATAATAATGAAAACATGAAATATTTTTGTGAAATAAAAAAATTGAGAAGAGTTAAATTATTCCTAAAGGTTGAAGAAAGCTTTTTTGCAGTTCTTATCGTTATCATAGAAGTACTAAAAATTGTTGTAATGACTCGTCATGCTATTAAAAAACGAAAAATCGCTTTTGATATTTTCCTGCACTCAAAACACGTTCTCCATTTACGTGAACAATATTTTTACCGACATTTTTAACCGTATTTATCCTTTTGAAATTTACACAGCATGCAATGTTGAAAATGAACTTTGTTAGAATTCAACCTTCGGCTTTTGTACATAAAAAATATCGTTTTAAATGCTGCCAATGTTCATTTTAATCTAACAGGAGGATAGAAGAGGGATTCTTCTTCAAAAGTATTTATTCGGGATATTTTTCTTAAATCGAAAAATTCCATTGATCTATTAATTCGTTTCAGTACAATAATGTAAAAGCGTTCTCTGTAAATAATTTTGTAAATGTGTAATATTTAACTGTAATCTGTGGTTGTCGCCAAGGCATTTAACCTAACGGGAATATCTCGCAGACTATGAAATCGACGATACTTATTATAATGCTGGTTTAATAAATTCTATTTTATAAATCCGCACAAATGTAAAGTACGTACCGCTTGTAACTGTAATTAATACTAAAAATTGCGATTATGAAGCATTTCCCAGGGATTATTTCCAGGTAATGCGATATAATAATACTAACCTCTGAAAATATTATGCAAAAACAAAATTGGATCCGGGTATCGTTTAATTAAAGTCCCGTCGAAACGCTCGTTCTTAAATTTCTATTTAATGTCTGGCTGAAAGCACGGCCGGGTGATGAATAACACATGAAATTGGCGAATGTGAGGTTTAATTAAAATGGGGAAAATGCATAAAGCATTTCTAGCCAGAGACATCGTTCCCAAAAAAGATCGCGCGGTCCGACGCCCGCCATTGCTCTGTGTTCCGTTGGGAGCCGATATCCAAGTTATGTGTACAATTAATTAATTGCGTCTGAATGACGCGGTCGCGGCAAATTAATCCGAATAGAAACTAATTATCTGATGTGCCGCCTGATCGGTTGAAGCGCGTAGCATTTCCAATGATTTTACGGATTACGATACACTTTCGCGCTTATGTTAATAAGCTTCCCCTGCATCGCCTAGATTCTGAATTGCTGTGTCGTCTTTCATTTAATTATCCGTTTAGTTATTTGATTTGCGACGAGTGCTAATTGACGAGAGACTGTCGACTCATCGACTTTCGATTTATGCCTTAATCCCCGTAAGGGATTGCAAATACAGTTATTCTAGTAGATGACAGAGTATAGGCAATTTTAGGTTTCCAGTTCTTGGTTCCATTTTGTTTGGATACAGTTTGGATTCATTTTATTTATATTTACGTTGTTTAAAGTAAAATATGTTTATTTTAAAAACATATCTTTATGTAAAACTGCAATACTTGCACCTTCCGTATCAACTGCAAGAAACAAGAGCCAAATAGAAATTCTTTCATTCCTTTAACAATTTGAACACGTTGAAAACAAGGTATTGAAAGTATCTTCCAATTCTTTAAATATTTTGAATGTTACAAATTCCACCTACCCAATTTTCAAGGTCTTTAAATATTTAGATACACTTGGTTCCCTTTTGAGATTGCATATTTTTACATAAATGACTTTTACACTAATAACTTTAATAAGTTACAAATAACACAGCACTACTCATTCATTACATTATTAAATGTCTTCTAATGTTTTCACTAGTTCGTGTACCGTTTATTCATTTTTGTCATAATGAAATCCGTAATCTAGTCATAACATTATCGTAATTTAATTTTAACCATCATCATCAATTCCGAACAAATCAGAATATTCAATAAATTAATGTTACAAATAAATATGCTCTACAAAAATGGATATCTCTCCAATTAGAAGGTTTCTTATGGTAAAAACGAAATCGTTTAATTGGAAATAAATCAAATCTAATATTCCTATAAAATACATGATATAAATATGTTGTTTTACAAACAGATTGCTTCTCAAATAATTTAGAAAAGTAATTGAATTATAATATTATTTAAAAATTGTACAAGATGCCCAGGTCTCCGAGGTGAGCGAATGAAATTTGGCTCAAGTTCAGTGCCGGATTGAGACATTTAGGGGCCCTAAGTACTTAAAAGATTTTGTACCGTCCTTATACACGATCACTTCAACGTAATGTAGAGTGGAACTGTACGATTTCTCAGGCAATTTCGATGGTTTGACTAAAAAGTGTTTTCCCTGAGGACTGACGGTATCGAATTTACAGAACGATTTAAAATAATATATAATTCATATAATATTAAAAACTGTTGAGACTGTCTTAATAGATTTCGTTGAAACAGATTAAACAGAAATGGGGTAAGCAAGTATTTCGCTTATTCACAGTCGTATTTATGGTTAAACTATACTTTGGAGGACCAATCTTTTAAAACTTTTTTTATGCAGTCCTATAGATTTCGACGAGAAAACACCGAAAATGAAAGTCTTATTGTCAGGAGTTCACTGGTTCAGAAGTCATACGTGTGTAAAGTTGAGCACTTTTAACTAACCCTAAACCAACTTGGACTATACTGCTCAGTACTACAGTAATTCTGCGATCTAAGTCCAACGGAACGTTGCGATCTATGTCCCTTTCACTGCGGAGCTCGAGCTGCCTCGGTCGCCGAGCAGTGTAAACACGCGTTATCTGATCCTGGGTCGAGTATATTAGTGTGAATCACTACTAATCCAATTACAAAACTTCTTTATTTTTTATTATTTTTTCATGGAACTTTCACCAACATATTCGTGGCATTTTTCTAATAAAAATGATACCAAATATGGTATAATTCCGATGATATTTACTTGTGTAATGAACGATGACAGTTTTTTATTGGCATTACATTGTACGGACACGCGGGCCTTTGAACTGTACCGACGGCCGCGACTCTTATCGTCTCTTTCTTTCCTATACGCTGCCCTTCTTTACGTCCAAATCTTTCATCGTTTATTACACAAGTAAATATCATCGGAATTAAATCATATTTGGGTTCATTTTCATTAGATAAATGCCACGAATATATTGGTAAAATTGTCATTAAACATAAGCAAAAAATAAAGAAGTTTTATTATTGCAACTAGTATTGTCTCACCGATACGCTATTTTCTGTTGCGCCTTCGGCTGCGCGGTCCGTGTTTGCATGTTGTCCTTTACTACGTTCGGCGCAGTCGACGCGGTCACAAAAGAATAGTGTCCCTTCGCGATCTAAGTCCCGGCAGGGAACCGAAAAAGGACTTAGATCGAGGAATTACTGTACTTAGCCGATGCGCTGAACACTCACTATTGTGGGATCAGGACCCCCCAGACCAAATACTGTATGGAGATTAGGAAAAGTAGGAGGGTTCCGTGGGTATGTGTAAGAGTTGATCAGCTACAACCGCGAGGGTCCCGGGTTCGATTCCCGCCGCGGAATTCCTCATTTTTCCTAAGAATCTACACTATCTATCCAGAGCATGGGCTCAACAGTCCTACATCTACCACCCAACGAATATCCGATATGGCGACGCTCTAACCCTCTAACCTGTCAAAAATGCTTCAAATTGCTTATGTTTACACGTGAATAACTTTTCAACCAGTGAACTCCGGTAACCAAACCTTAAATTTCGTGTACTAAAACTTATACGTCTATCATTTTCTCGTCAAAATGTGTAGCATCACATACAGAAAACTTGAAAATTTTTGGTCCTCTAAAGTACAGTTCAGCCGTATTTATTAATTTAAACTTAAATAAAAAATAAAATGGAAATCGAGAGACAAAATTGCTCCACGTTTAACCTGTCAACAAATTTAGAGTTTTGCTCGCTCGCTACTGATTTTCATCTTGCCACTCGCACGCACATGCACATAAACACTTCGGAATATTATTGCTAGGTAAATGATGTAAAATTCAGAAAATTTCTATGGTGCCTCCTCCCGCTGATACCCTAAGCACGTGCTTATTTTACTGATTGGTTAATCCAGCACTACTCAAGTCAATTATTAAGCTCGTTATTTCGGTCGGGTGGGTAAAGATCGCAAATAAAAATCTCTGAAACCTCCCTAAAAGTCAACAGTTTGATCAGGGATCGTTAAAACATCCCCACGGACGAACAATTCATTAGAATTGTGCAAGCAACGCGACCGATCCCGAGAATCGTTAACAACCGCGGTCAGTTACAAGCCATCGGTACATACTGTTCCAGAGTCCACAGTTGATTTCCGCGTTGGTCGTCGACATCTAATCAAACAAAGTGGATTAATTAGAAGAGCAGGCTGCCACTTATTCGCGTGGCGTTTCCCCGTAACAACAGACCAGGCGTCACGGTATTTACCAAACACGACAGCCATGATTTCACGCTGACACCGGGTCTATTTCACCCTTACGTTAGCAACCTAGGAAACTGGGCCATTTACTATAATTTTCTGCAATTTTATTCACTACAAATCTTCTATGTCCTAAAAATATCATCAAACTGCTCTGAATGTTGACTGTGTAAAAACTAATCAGTTCATAATTTTAAGATAAAGATTTAGGCAATGAATTCTTGTGCAAATGGTTACACTGTACGTTTATAATATCATTAAAAAAACACTGTTGCATAACGAAAAGTATACAGAATCGTTCTACGTGAGTATTATTCACAGATGTTTCAGTTGGAAGAGAAAAAATTCTTAAAATTAAACATTTAACTTTCTCTTAAAAATTATTATTTCTCGAAGATCAAGAGTGATGAAGGAAAGCGATATAGAGGTTCGTGGAAAAACTGAAATCATTTGGTCCGCTTTCAAGAAATTTCAGATTCCAGTTCAGATTTGTAATCGAACGACTGTCTTACCAATTTTGATGAAAGTCAAATAATTTTTTCAAATACCCGTTCGCCATATTAGATTGACCAATTTGTTTTTAGAAACGTTAAATTCAGATTCGTAATCACAATATCCCGAAAATATCGTATTATCAATGTTTCTTCAGCTGAAATAATTTTTTCAAATTTTCTTCCGCTATATAGGGTCTGCCGTTTTGTTTTTATAAACATTAAGTCCAGATTCGTAATTGGCGAGCTTGAAAACATTATTTCTCGAATTTTCAGATATAATTATAAATTTGACCCATTCCTAAGTAGCACTAATGTAACTTATAATGTCTATAACACTGATAATTATTCTTAATATTTTTATCATATTTATTTTTCTATAAAAATTCTGACGGATTTTCAAGGATGAATTTTCTTCTGATAAATTCTCTATGAAAGGTGAATTCACAAGATCTACAAGATTTCCTGATAATAAAATTTTTATTTTTATAGTATCTAATTATTACTAAATTAATCAATTTAACACTAATGAAATTATGGAAGCAATTTTTCATTGGTGTCACAAAATTTTCATTCTTAGTCTCATTGTGATATTAAATTAATGTAACTTTTATTGTTACTAACAGACGGGCAAAAAACGAGCAGCTGAAATTAATATAAATAGAAACTATACGACATATTTAATACTATGTTCGCTGTTTTCTTCTGTACGGAAGTGCATGAAAAGAGTCACAAGCTGTATAAATCATGATAATTGTCTATTAATACACTTTTTCCAATTTTCTCTTGTCCGAATGGAAGAAGTTACAGTGTAAAATTTCTTTCTTTTCAGTCCTGATTTGTTTATTTGTGATATATCGACTGTCGGTACATATGTTCATTACTTTTGTAATGTTAATTACGTTATCGCATAGATTTGCTAGATTTGTCATCGGCCCGACTACGTGCCGGTTGTTGCCGGCTCGATTCAGTGCTTTAAAATGTTAATTTCACCCGGGGCGGTGAGAATCTCGTTTATCGCCGTGTTCACGGGCCGGGGATAGTTCGTTAAAGCAATTCTCTTGGTGTCGAAGACTATAATGATATTCGTCAGGGACGGGGTTAGACTATGAGGGTGAGGAAGGAAGAGAACGAAACATACAAAAGGAATGAAGAGGCAGAGAGAGAGAGACAGATGGTAGAGAGGGCGAGAAGGGGGTAGAGAGGAAGGAAGGAAGAGAGGGAGAGAGAAGGGATGAAAGAAAGAGAATGGGAGAGAGAGAGAGGAAGAAAGAAAGAGAGGGGGGAGAGAGACAGAGAGAGAGACGTAATTCGACGTGAATAACGAGGAGGGGCCGATACAGATGTTCCGAGACGAGGTTTATCGGAATCCACTAGATTCAAACGAGCCTCCCACAGCCACCCTCTCTTTCAGCCTCCGCTCTTCTATTGTTTCTTCGGCCGCCGCGCCGCGTCGAATCGATTGTATTTTCACCTTGGAAGTGTATACCCACGTGAAACACAACGAGACGTTCAACGGGTTTGTTATTGAATCGTTTGAAGGCTCTGGCCACTGTAATAACTGATTCCGGGAATCGGTGACCCGTTGCTGCACGGAGATTCGGTGAATTGGGGAAGTGTCGTTGGCCTATGTAGGCAATACTAACGGGAGCTTTACTATTAACCCCTTCGCTTACAATATCGTCTGAGAGACGTGATGAAGATTCTGAACAGAGTCTAATAAAGATGTATGTTATTAATTTCCTTTAAACCGAAATATAATTATATTTTGTTGTTGTTAATGTACAGCCATTGGAGAACATATAGACATGCAATAGATATACATTTTCTCCTTTTTCTAAGAAATTATGAACTACAAAGAAATTCTAATCACAAAAACCGTAAAATAACTCGTAAAGCAAGGCACATTCAGCTACTCACTCTTCCTCTTCCACGTACAAGGAGAAGACGCGGTCATCGGGTCTTAGATTTTGTCGAAACATTGCGTACTGGTAGATTTCGTTCTCCTGTATATGAAAATATAGCATTATAGGCATCGATACTCAATAATTTTTGTGATATTTACAATTTAAATTTAATTGTACCCGTTAAGCCGTTAAGTACAGTTTTGGTTGAAGTTTTTGTGAAGCTCCAAACTTTTCTGATGGTAACGTTATATAAAAAACGAAAAATACACTCATAATACTATAGGAAACAAAATATAAAAATTTTATTGAAAAGGAACATAATGTGAAAGAAACACAAACTTCATCAATCTTAACGTATCTCAAAAGCTGTTGAGTATCGACGCCTATAAGGCTACACTTTCATAAACAGGAGAACGAAAGGCTCGACTACATTTTGGAGAACTCCGTGTTCTTAACTTTTTTCAACCTTTTTTTATGTGATCCTGTAGATATCGATGAATACATTCCGAAAATGTGTGTATGGTTATTAGGAATTCACTGGTTTATAAGTTATACGCATGTAAAGATGTGCAGTTTTAAGCGTTTTTAACAGGTTAGAGCGTCGCCATATTGGATATTCGCTGAGTGGAAGAGGTAGGTAGGTCTGTTCGGCGCATGCGCTGGATAGATCATGAGTGTTCAGCGCATGTGTTAGATAGTATGGTATATTTGCGGGATCGGCTAAATAGGACTGAGCGTATGCGCCAGATAGCAATTCAGTGGTTACACATACTTTGTAAACATAAGCAATTTCAAGTGTTTTTCACAAATTAATTATTAATAAGTTTATTGTTGATTTTGAAATGGTTATATCAAGTATTAGAAATTTTAACTTTAGAGACATGCCAAGTAGTAAAGAAGCAATTACTTGTGCTCGGGATTGTGGATTGTTGCGGAAACTTAAAAAATGTCGTACTCATCGGTGCTAAATGAAGATTTATAACAATAATCATGGAATCGGTCGTTTTCAGTGTCTAGTAATTAAAATATACAGAATCACATACAGGATTTCAAAAAGAAGGTACAGTGTAAGATGGTTTGGGGTTAGGTCGTCGTGGGAGCGGAGAAGGCCGGACCGACCATGGTATAATGTTTCGCATTTTGATTTAGTAAATGTGTTATTATGTATTACGTACGTGTTTGTGCTTCCATCTAATGGATTTGTTCGGAAGTATTTAGCCTACTTTATGTGTATTACCTAGCAAATATATCAATATGGCGGCGCTGTAACCTGTTAAAAAGGCTTAAAAGTGTTCAACTTTATATGCGTACAACTTTTTAACTACTGAATTCCGCGCATTAAGATTTTCATTTTCGGCGTTTTCTCGTCGATATCTTTAAGATTGTATTAAAAAAAATTTGAGAAAAAGAGTTCTCCAAAACGCAGTTAAACCGAACGAAATCTACCAATATGCGAAGTTTTGAGAAAATCTGAGACCTCATGACCGTGACTTCTCCTTGTTAGTGCCTCGGGTTCAGCGGACACTTATCATAACAAGGAAGCCCGATGACTGATAAACATCGATTTTTATAAAACTTTACACAAATGTACATTAGACCCATATAAGAATTTACCCGTATTTCGTCCGTGTTTTGCTATAAGGGAGAAATCAACCCTTTTAACCAAACGGATCTTTCTACGTAAGAGCTTATAAATCGCAAATATCATAAGATATAAAAAAGTGACTGAAGTAAAAGCTATATTGTATCTTTGGGTCGATAAGTTTGTGCAAACATTTTTTGAAAAAGAAATTTTGGAAATGATTTCCAATAAATTCTTTGCACAGATTCGTGGGACTAGAGATACGATAACTTTTACTTCAACCATTTTTTTATCGTTTGTTATTTGCGATTTATAAGCTTTTTCGTAGAAGAACCGATTCGGATAAAGGGTATGATTCCTCCTTTAACACTTTATCTACCGGAAGCCTATTAATCGACTTCTAAATAAATTGTGCTGTACCAAATGGAGCTTATGAATCTTCGTTTACATAATAATCCTAAATGAAATTATTAGATTACGATATTGAGGGTTAGTTGTTGGTTTATGATTGAAGTTTCTGTTGCTGTTGAAGGATCTATTAAAAAATCCTCAGTCATGGGCCATGGATGCAATTGCATGGATCATCGCCAGTAGGTAATGTGTTAAAGTAAAATACAGGTATGAACAAAATTCGCGCGGCTAAATACTTAGGTAGGTTTAATTAGCACTTGTGCAAAGTTTTAGCAAAATCGTCGAGTGTCCGTCACCATCATCGGTTAGATCGGGAAAGACAATAAGTACAATGCAAAGGAACACGCTACCCTACTAGCGAGAATTGCACTGCTGGCTCCGAAACATGGTGAAATTTAACAGTGGATTATAACTGTATATCAACATCAATGGCATTATGCAAGAAATTCGTAGAGTTCTTACAAGAAACGGCAACGAAAGAAGTGGCTACTTTTGACCTGTGCACTGAGGGATGTGCAAAACTGCTTAAAAATTTTTTTCTATCTTCAATAACAACCGAGGTATAATGCGCCCCACGAGATACATCCTGTGCATAACAACTGAAGGAGGACAAGAATCGGAACAAACGGATCCACGATTTGCAAGCACCATGATCTTAGTTCCCATTAGCAGCAACTTAGAATTATTTCAAAATTCTCTGCAGGAGAGTTCATTTAGACGATCAAAGCGACTTTCGTGTAAAGAACTTTATCACTCGTTGAGCCTCGTAAGAAAGCATGTCGCGGCGCTGGCAGAATCAGTGCTGTAGCATCCCGGCGCACTAAAAGTGCATAATTACCGTGTCTGGGGGTGCTTCAATCCATTCGAGTTGCAGCAGTCGCGTGCGAATCCCGGGCGCAAGCGCCTCGGATGCAAAGGGAGTTGAATACACGACCGGAAACCGGGACACCGGACCCGGCTGCTTTCCGCTGCGCGCATATCAGTGCAGAAACGGTCTCTGTCAACCCCGTTTCACCCCGCTTCAACCCCCTCTTCACCTTCTCCACCACCATCGTCGCGGCGCAGCGTATATTTCCACGGAGACAAAGAAAATTCTTCACGAATGAACGGGTCCCGAAAACGCACTATCCAACGGGGCGGATTTTTCATTTTTGTGTGTCTTTTAATTCGTCGAATCGAGTTTTATTGCTTTCCCCGGCATTTTTGCTCGCTTTTGTCCGATTCTACTTGCTCTCCTTCCCTGCGGCTCGTCGCTGCATGTAATTTCGTGTATTGCAATGGAACCGGGGCGCAAGCACCCCGCGGAATTGCGCCGCTGTATGGTTACGAAGTTTGCTAGATAAAACTGGACCCACTTTGCACCCACCGACGCACACAGACCACACACAGGCGCAAACATATCTCCGCGTGGACGTTATCGAATGCAACGCGGTTATTTTTCCATTTGTTTGCCAAGCGCGATGCTTTTATTGCAGAACTCTCTAAACTGTTTATTGTCTGATTTATTCGGCTATTCTACTTTGCCCGTGTCGTTATTATTAGGAGATTTTGTTGAGCTTCTGAAAGAATAATGTTAGGATGTTGGTGGTCCTGTGGATGGATCGCTTTAGTGGACGAGATTCGATTAAGTTACTGTTTGGTTTGTGGATTTTGCTTTCGCGATTATACAGATCTGCAAGAATTCTTAGTTTTTAATTACTTTTTAATCTACTGGAACTATTGATACAGGAAATATAATTTTATTTTACCTGATTTTTGCGATCTTCTACTATAAATATAAGGTTTATCATAAAAATACGTTGTTTAACTATTATTTTAATGTTCTTCATAAATCACAGATGATGTCAAGAAAAATGACATGCTGTACCATTCAAAAATAATTTACCCTGTTGATTTTACAAAAAACACATTTTTATTTGTTTAAATTTTATTGTGTAAATTATAAATGCAAATTTCTAAAATAATAAAAATTACTCAAATTTATATTACCATAAATCCATGCTGGGATAAAAATACAAATATTTTCTTTGCTAAATTTCAACCAAAGAGTATATAAATTGTAACTAAGAATTATAATATTATAACTGTAACTGAAATAAAAATTTATTTTTGCATGAATAATCGCTTAGTCAATCCCACACATATTTTCTTTCCCGAATTTCACTCAAAATGTGTACAAATTATGATTAAAAAATAGTAAAAGCATCAAAATTATAAAAACAAAATTGTAACTGATATCACAATTTGGTAATTATCGCTCAGACAAGTGTACAAATATTTTTCTTTGCCAAACGGTTCGAAATTGGTAACGCAAGTATCGTTCAGTGTTCGTACACTGTATTATCGATCCTGAAGCGGAAGCTGCAACGTAAACGGAAAGCATTCAGCATTGAACAAATAGCGTTTCCTGGCGATCATTACAATTATCGTCGACCAACCAAAATATTTTTGACCTCTCTGGAACAGTCGGTGCATATTTTCATTATTATTCAGGCCGTTTACACGATTATCGATAACCGACGATGTGTACGCTTTGGAAAAGCGGATTGCGCGCTAACGACATAAAACGAAGTACCTTTCACGCGTTAACTGTTTTCCATGTATGACGAACTCTCCGCTATTGGACACGGCGATACAGAAGACACAAAGGTGGCAAATAATCCGTTCGCATGGAAAAAAATTTTAAACTTCTGCCGTGTAATTATACTCCAAATTTTATTCATTCTTATAAAACTCGGTATCGTGCATTATTTAAAAATGTTTAATGCAGCTTATATTCTATTTAGAACTTAATACGACGCTTAATGGAGCGAATTAATTTTATGATTAATACTAAAATTACAAAGTATTAAACAGGACTGATATTTAATACTTTGTATAATGACAATGACAAATAGCATAATCAATTGAATTTAGTGATTGAACTTAATGAATTTAAAAATTGAATTTATTTAGGACTAACGTCGAAAAAGAATTACCATAATTTTATTATAAGCAGTTATAAGAGGTGATAAAATATTATTGCGCTTTAAAGTATTTCAAATTTACCGCCGAATACAGATTCGTCGTACTTCAACCTATGTTCTTATACGTTCTTGCCTGATGCTTACCGTTTACCTCAGTGTCTCGATAACCGTACATTACAATTAATTTTGTGTTACGTATTCCTAAATTTCAAAATTTTCACAGACGTAATTTTAGTAACCCCTGAAGATGATCTAAATAAAGATTGAAACGTCGGAATTACTTTACTAGTTTGAAAAATTGCTTTGTAGATCAAGTAACAAATGGTCGAACCTTTGCGCTGAGAGCATTAATAATTTAATATAAACTGTTTTATTGTCTGAACCTCCTCATTTACCCAATTAGTTCGGATAGTAGAGGTTCTATCGTATCGTAGATTAAACGCGTAAATAGGGTCCACACTGTGTCAAAGATTGTTAGGTCTTTCAATGGCTCTTTTTGCGTCAACTGATTTCGATGAAACTTTGTGCATGTATACATATAAACCTATTTAGATGTACAAAAGGCATATTTGAAATCTTAATTATAGGTGCAGATGAAACAGTTAAAAATCATCACCATTAAATTTTTCTTCGCAATTTCGTCCAACGACAATTTTTGATTAATTTCTTTTCATAAATTACCTAGTAAACGAATCCTTCTAACATCTCCGAAAAAACCCAAGCCGTTTGAGCAAATTCCAAAATAGTCATTCATATTTAAAAGATGTCCGGATACATTTGCATGCCACTGTAGGTGACATTTCAGCCCCAAAATTTTCAGATATATTGAGACGTTACTGTGTATACAGGGTGTTAATTTTAACTGAAACACCTAAATTATTTCCGCTGCTATTAAAAGTAAGAAAAATGACTAAATAGGATGTACATACATGATTTTAAGGCGCGCATCGGATGATAATAAAAAAAATCATTTGAAGGTCATTTTAACGGTCAAGGTCACCGTATTTTCTTTGCACATTAACATATATTTTTCATAATGCAATTTGTTAGTCGGTGTCAAGATGAGTTCAACGACCTACACACCATGACCTTGAAGTAACCTTGAAGGCGAAAAAATCAGTTTCAGTTTGAAGAATAGAAAAGTAATAAAACGAAAAGTTTTACCCGACTTATCGCCACTAGAGTACTTTTTGTGGGGACCTTTAAAATCTACTCTTTATAACGAAAGTCCCACGACGCTAGAAGATATGATAGAACGAATACGGAATATATGTCCATTCAGTCATTCATTCCCCGTGTACAGACGTGTATTGCTGCGGACGGCCAGCATTTTGAGCAACTAATAAAATAAGGTATTATTACCCTTTTCGTTTTATTACTTTTGTATTCTCCAAACTGAAACTGATTTTTTCGCCTTCAAGGTCACTTGAAGGTCATGGCGTGTAGGTCGTTGAACTCATCTTGACGCCGACTATCACATTGCATTATGAAAAATACATGTTAATGTGCAAAGAAAATACGGTGACCTTGAAAGAACCGTTGAAATGGCCTTCAAAGGATTTTTTTTATTATCATCCGATGCGCGCCTTAAAACCATGTATGTACATCCTATTTAGTCATTTTTCTTACTTTTAATAGCAGCGGAAATAATTTAGGTGTTTCAGTTAAAATTAACACCCTGTATACAACTGATTTTTTAAAAAATCGAGTACTTATTTCTCAGCAATATACGTTCTCCTTTGACGCGTTGAGATGTTTATAAAGTCGAGACGATCGTTTTAACGATACAAATTCCACTTTCGCTCGCGTGTATTATAATTGAATCGATTCGGAAACGAACTGCCTCTGGGAAAACACCGGGGCGTAAGTTTCTTCAAAATGCAGAGTGGTGTAATCGACGTTCCCGGCGCGCAGTAGCACTCGTACAACCGTTTTCACGGGTTCTGTCCCATTATTGTTTCACGGATGGAGTAAGGACAAAGCTTATCATCGTTTTCACGATTCTGTTTCGTCATTGTCCCGCGGACGGCAGTCGGACAAAGAGTTTTCAAGTTATATAAAGGGTGTCCTACGCACCGGTAACATAATGGAACATCTTTTCTCGTTCTTCGTCCAGCGCAACGTTCGTCTGTCTGTCCTCGGCTTTTCTCATCCACTTAGACTGTTTGACTTCAACAGTGAAATATAACGTCGGAACAGGGACGAGATTTTTTTGTTGGCCTTCTGGAAGCGGAAGCTGGTGGAACCGGAATTTGAATTATCACAACCATAAGTGCCCTCATTCTCGAAATCGTCGCTGAACTGCGCCCGCAATTATCAAAGTGGTCCAACCACTGAAATGATAATCGCCGATTTTCAGAAAACTTTTGTGGAAATTGCTTGGGGAAGTGCTCAGTATTCGAGAAAAAATTATTTAATATGTTCTTCCTTTTAAAATAATTATAGAAAATTATTTATAGAAAATGTTACTGCATGAAATGTAGAAAAATTGACATCGTTACAGATTTTATTCAACTCGTATTAGTGATTTTAATCTAATACGCGTTACAGAGGAACAATTTTAAATGAATACGCGTCAAGTTAATTTTGATATTTATTTAAATCAAATATGTTGTTAATAAATAGCGCTTTGTGTATCTACAAAATAACTTTTCAGGAAAAAAATTCAAAAATATGTTCCATGATATTTTCCTTTGACGAGCCCTCTGTATAACAAGGGTAGTTTTTGACGAATCATTTTTTCATATTCAGAGTTTATTTGAGGAAACTTCCACTTGTAGGTGGAAAATATTTCATTTAAACAGAAATGCCGTACACGAAATGTTAAAGGTGAACCGTATGTATAGTTGACCGTGTAGACTTGCCCTGTAACCGAGTACTACATAAATGCTTAATCATATTATGAATACATGAGTTTCAAGTGGATGAAACTGCACGATATGCATTGAGAATATTCTACCCTCAGAGTTAACGTTTCAGCGTTGGTACAATTAATTCGTTTATTAAGTTTCCCTTGGTTTCTACTTTCTTTACAGCAGAACAAGAATTTTATATGAGAATCACTATTAATGTAACTTTTGTACATTCTTCTTTTAATTTATAACCCTTTTTTTATTTTAATATGTTATTTTTTACTGGCATCTTTATTGAAAATGCTCGCTTTGAAATGTTTCATGGACGTACAAGTTAAAAATAAATTAGTTCTACAAAAAGTAATTATTCATGCAATCGAGGAGTCTAGCAGAGGACGTACATGGAACAGAATATTATATATTTAGAGAAAAAAGAGTTCTAAAAATATAATTTGTTCAGAAAATTTAGTACTAACGGTAGAAATTAGGTTTTGAAATGCAGCATGAGCCTTTTCTACTAAAACTTAAATATATTTTCATATCCTCAGAAAATTTGGTATTGATGGTAGAAGATATTTGGTTTAATATACTATTATACCTCTACCGTTGAAAATTAAATATAATTTCCTCTGAAAATTTGGTATCAGCGTTAGAAACTATTTTCAAAATATTGCATGTACTGTCTCCACTGAAACTTAGACAAGTTAAAAATTTGATGAATAGTCCAAGTACATCTAATATTAGGCAAAACAAACGGCAAAATGCGAAATAAATCAAACGAAACAAGACAATTTTTAAGGATGGATCAACTGAAATTTCAACTGCATATAAAATGCGTTTCTTAAAAACTCCAGAAACTGTTCTTCCACGCTTTTCTTTAACACCATAAAATATTCTGTAAGCATCACGGTCATGATAAAGAAAGCGAATCTCTCATCAGTGCAGCAAATACATTTCTCTTCCATATAAAAATTATGGAGTATCCTCTCTTTTGAACAAACTAAAACAACACGCGTAAAAAATAGCTAAAGCACAACACACTTCTACGTCGCGACGTAGATAAAGCACGAAATACAAAATTTCGGAAAATACACGGGGGTGGATACGATTTAATTGCTCGTAAAGATCTTTTCTTTACAGGATATTGTTTCATTGAATTTTTGATGTGCAGGGCATAAAGGGACGCCGAAAAAGTGGCCGTTTGACTGTATCGCGGAGTCAAGCATCATAAAAGCCGGAAAGAAACGAGTCGTAAACAGAAGGTGAGTCCATCTTGAAATATGTACCATTTCTGGCAACCAGCATGATGTAATTTGCAACATGCTGTGTGCTTTTGCATTTCCGTCTTTTTTATCCTCTAGTGTTCCGTGGTGGTTACGCGTCTAGGGAAAAACATAGTTTTCTGCCTACACCCGGCGAACGCACGCGGTGATTAATTAAAAAATCAATTAGGACGGGTTACGATCGCATTGCGGTTTCCATGCATTCGTAAGGAGCTTGATTCGCTGAAGTATAACGGACCGAAAGCTTATAGCAGATTTAATGATTCATTTTTACATGTAAATTCAGAAAAATTCATTAATTTTTTATTAACAAAATTGTCTGCAAGAAACAGGAGTTTCTATACTAAATCTATATCTAAATCTAATCTATACTAAAAATATTATATTGATATCCTTCTTTCTGCTGTTATAAATTTGACCTAATTATTATTGCCATAAATGCATGCTATCTACAGTCTACATATTACTTGTCTTAGTAATTTTGTCTTAAGTATTAAATAATTTCGGTTTAGTAACATCGATTTTATTTATCAGTGAAATAAGCACCAGTTGTGTGTTAATCAATTATATATATATATATATATATATATATATATATATATATATGATTAATAATATGTATTATAATTACATATTATCACTATTTGCAGTGACCTCTTGCCATCTATCAGATAGATGATACATCATTTTCAACAAAATTTTTAACAAACACTTTTAATAAAATTTGGTAAATCATGTGCAAAACAATAAAACTGTTCAAAGAATTTAAAAATAGTTAATTGTTAAAATTTAGTCATGGGCAAAACAATGAAAATGTTTAAAGAATTATAAAATAGTTAATGGTTAACGTTTAATGAATCCAAAAATATTAGTTCGTTGTTCATCAAAAAATAAATAAATATCTATGTAGCTTCTGTTTGTTGCAATTAATGCAGACAATTTTTATTTGGCATAAAACTCGACAGTCTAGTGAATTATTGAAGTAATAAATACATCATTACTATTTGTTTCCAGAAACGGAAATTATTTACGTTTTTACCATAAAATAAAATCTTCATTAAATTCTGTAAAATTTCGTGGTTTATCTTTTATTGTTTATCAAAAATGATCGTGAACCATAAATGTATGAGAGGAACTGGTCTAGATGTTACTGGCAAGTTGTTGCTGTACATCGTTAGCTACATTTTATGGTAACGAAATTATTGGTATGTTTATGGAACTGTGTGGCCGTTTTGCTTCATTTTAACAAAGTTTAACTTCGTTAGAAGTTCTGTTCTTTTGACATTTACATTACATTTTCATCAACATAGCTTTATGTGAATCTACAGTTAGTTACAGAAGTTTACATTGACCACAAAGAGTAGTTGGTACTTAACAAGCACCAACATTTACATACCTGTGTATAAACATCGACGTTCTATTGAATCAATCTATGGAAATTATTTTATTTGCTAATGCCATTCCATTTACAATACTGTAAGTGTTAAATGTCTTTGAATTAATTTAAAATGTCATTCAATTGTGGTAGTAAACGATACTTAATTCAAAACCAAAATCAACATTATAATTCTAATTTATGTAATGTATATATGTTCTTTAAAATATTAATGGGCATTCAAATTCTTATTTTATTTCAATCAGTTAAAACCACTAAATATTTTTTAAATAATTCCAAATATTACCCAATTGCAGTAAGAAAACAATACTTAACCGCAACCAAAAATAAAAATTGTCATTCCAGTGCAAATGATCGAATACAAATTCCAACAGTGTTCTAAGGCAGTTATGTCAGAAACACCCAAAACTGATTGGATTTTCCTCTCCTCCTTTTCCCCTTCCACTATCCCATTCCACTACCTGAGCACACTCCAACGTCCCCCACTAAGACCGTAGACTGGTCACGTGACGTCCCGCACAACGTGTCACATATTACTCTGGTCATCAGAGAGGTGGCAATCTGTATTCCCCTCGATTTAACCGATCTGGCATTACTGTTCTAAGGATGCCAAAAATTTGTCCTAAGCTAAAAACACATGTCTTTGAGAAAAGAAAATTTAGAGACGTCTGTTGCTTGCAATTTCTGGCAGCTTTATCGCTGCATCATAAACTTGCATTCGAGGATCCATATTACAACGTATTTCTATCAATATAAAGTCTTCCCCTCGAAACGCTTGCCATTTTTGTAAATAGCAGCCACAATTTCGTCACTGATATTATTTCCGCCGGCACTTGGGAAAACGAAGCGGAAAATTTACGGATAAATTAATGAAAAATCGGTGTACCGAACGGAACGGTCGAACGAGCAGCGCCTGCAAATTTGAAACTTTTAATTAAAATTCATCGAGTCCTCCGCGATATCCAACCGAAAACCTGGTCTATATTAAAAATTAAAGATCGCCGATTTCTCTTCGCTTTAAAAATAGAAGACGGAGTTTTTATAATGTTCTGAAAAAATTGTTCATGTTAGCTTTTCACCTCACTGTTCTACTAACTTCTGCTATAATGTATTACTTCATGCTATTTTTACGTTTTCTGTTGCAGTGTTGTATCTTCGTTAAAGGAAACTTATTTTTGTGACTCTGGATGATTTTACATCGCTTGATTCAATATTATTGTTAAAGATTAGGAATTTCAGAGGGTTGATGCTCCTTGCCGAAACCAATCTTTTATGGTTTATTCTATGTTCTTCATCCAATGTTCATTTTATATCGATTTGTTCCAATTCCTCTTTTCTGTTGTTTATTATTCCATCATTCTTTCGTACCGTTATCCCTTGTATTACATTACTATTTCCCGCACTGTTAACATAGTAAACTTTATTATAACCACAATAATTATTAACCTTCCAGTTTATAAAATTGAGCTCGACTCGAGGCAATTTTTTAAAATTCGAATTATTAGGAATTCAGTTTATTAAATATATATTGTTCGAACGGAAATTAAATTTCGTTCCCATTTCCATTTAATTTTTTCAGTAAATTTAGCGCTGCAATAAATGTGCAATGTTGTCCCCACTGAATTTAGTGCAAATTTTACCACGGTAGTGTAAATTAAAAAACAATTGGTTTATAAAGAAGGTATAACAAAAATATTGATGATATAAATCTGATAACGATGCACTCGCTATTGATTTTAGTGTAGACCAAATCTTTTATAATATTGTGCAATTTTCTTACACGCAATGTTGAATGTTTCAATTAATTAATTTCGGTCAACTACTCCTGTGCTTTAAACTTTTCTTTGTAGATGGCAAAGAAAAGAAATAATTCTTGGAGGTCAAACATAATATCCCGAACGCCTCGTTTTATTCTCCACTGTTTCATATGCAGAAATAAGACAAAGAATATTATCGTTTTATTCACACTGCATGTTTCTATAGTAACTTTTTAGTAAGTTATTTGCGTACTGTTTATTACGTGGTATCTTAGTCTTATTTTTATCTCTAGAGCACAGAGTATGTATGAAAACTTGTGAGACAACCTCACAATGGATTTATTTTAAATTTTTGCAAGCATTAATTTACTATGAAAATGATAAATACTATTGTAGTTAATAAATCGAATTTGTGTACAGATGTAATAATTTAACATCAGCGAATATATTAAAAAAATTTTATTTTTGTTTTATGCTTGTATTGCCAATTGTTGCATTGGTTCATTTTGGCAGCGATGAATATTATGATAATTGGTCCTAAACTAAATTCGTGTATAATTAAATATTAATGAACAGCTTGGTTTGGTACAATAATTTGGTAACTGTGAATAATAAGGAATTCAACTTCTTGTCTTACGCTGTCCAAAATAAGTAAATTGTTTGTTTCCCAACTAAAGTCTGTAATCCCAGCACAGATAAATTAGTCCTCACCGACGATTGCAGTTTCATCCTAACGTGCTCAAAAGTTCTTCTACTTTCTTTTGTGCATCCCCCGAGGGAGAGGTAGACTTGTGGACTCGGACTAGAAATAGAAAGCTGTTACTGACTGGAAGAGCAGAAAAAGGAGATGACTGTCGCGTGAAAGCATTGAACAAAAGTTCAAGAAGGCAGAGTTAACAGAGTAACTGTACAAATGGGAACAGCCGTCTTTGTGAAAAGGATAGGAATTTGAAGGGAAAAATTACTGATAAACGCTACAGTGTGCGTTGAGTAATGTTTGTACTGCTGCATTAATTAACAAAATATCAATTATTAAATCAGTATCTTCACGCTGCTATTTACACTAGCATTATTTTTATATGTATCCTACTCCTGGTAAAAAGTGTTTTATCTTACACAGTATTTACGTGGACAATTATTATTGTAATTAATGGTGAAGAAAAACAGAATGGAATAGTCGCCTTTACGTTGTATATCAAATATTAATATGAAAGTATGTTTTTTTTTTGGAAATACAAAATTGTAATTTTATTTCCAGCTGGTCATGCACTTTTATAAAATTTTTACAAAATTCAAACACTAATAGATGTATACATTATTTTATTTTTTCAATCATTTTGATATTTTTTATTCCTTTTAGTTTAAAGTAATAAAATTGTTTTTATTTCATTTTGTGGTTGGTCATGCATACGTTTATATAATATACAGATTTTAATAAAAGTGCGTATGTTTATTCTTTTATTCTTTTTCTTAAAGTGTTACAAGTGTTTTAATTCTTAATTTTCCTTTGTGATTGGTTATATATAAATTCTTATAACACAGATTCTAATAATAAAAGACATTATGTACTCTCTCCGACAAATATTTATGATTTTTTAATATTATCTTTTACATACGCGCAATTATTCTCCGTTGTTACTAGACATACAAACAATTGTTTAGAGACTTCATTAACAATTTTGGTGGACTGCTTTTCGCCAGGTACAGCATGGACGACAGTGTTGTTCTAGAATAAACAACGTAGCTCATAACTGAAAGTACCTTCACAATCAGGTCACATATTCCTCAAAACATGCTAAATCATTACAAAAAGTTAAAAAATGCTGTTTCTAAGGAAACAACATAGTTTAAAAAATTCATTGAAAAGTCACATATAAAGTATGTCAAACGAGACAACCCCATCGATTCGACACCTATTAAAATTCGTTTACGATCGCAGCCATTCTTAATTGCACGATCGCGAGTTATCAAGGTACGTGAAGAACGCAGCGATGTGCCAAGTATACTTCACCGAGTTCTCCGGACAGTCACGTTTCGGTCGTAACAAAGACAACTTTCACGGAGACGAAGCCCGGTACTTTCGTCTTACTTACTTATCCCTTCTGAACGGAAACGTGACAGCGTACCTTGAAATTTCCGCCTGCGGAACCGTCGAGTTTCTTAAAGTTGCCGGCTCGAGGAGTTATGGCGCGCAAAGCTACGGATGATGATGCCTTATTGGCTGCAGCGAAGGTGGTCGTCACGTATAAATTATACTGTTCAACACGTTCCGGATTTGTATCTGATAGATATCCGTGATCCGAATAAGAGACCATGACATTTTTTCAATTCTCACGTATGATTCTCAAGAAAATCGATTTTGAAGAGAACGTTGCGTCGCATAATGTGGCCGAGATGGAAAAAACCCCAAAATTCAAATTGTTTGTTTTTGTAAAATTTTTAGGTTTCTCTCTTTACTTTGAACCAAGTTGTGTTCAAGGTCGTTTCCCTCAATTGTGTTTTGGACGGTGGGAACCCTTTGAAATCTCTATTTAACAGGATTAGAGAGATAAGACATCTTCCACCAAAGACATTCTTGTACAGTAACCCCGCGATCTAAGTCCAACAGAACATTGCGATCTATGTCCCTTGGCCTACTCCTTCCACTGCGGGGTATCCCCGGAAGGGTCGTGAAGCTCGAGCTGCCTCGGTCGCCGAGCAGTGTAAACACGCGTTATCTGATCCTGGGTCGAGTATATTAGTGTGAATCACTACTAATCCAATTACAAAACTTCTTTATTTTTTATTATTTTTTCATGGAACTTTCACCAACATATTCGTGGCATTTTTCTAATAAAAATGATACCAAATATGGTATAATTCGGATGATATTTACTTGTGTAATGAACGATGACAGTTTTTTATTGGCATTACATTGTACGGACACGCGGGCCTTTGAACTGTACCGACGGCCGCGACTCTTATCGTCTCTTTCTTTCCTATACGCTGCCCTTCTTTACGTCCAAATCTTTCATCGTTTATTACACAAGTAAATATCATCGGAATTATATCATATTTGGGTTCATTTTCATTAGATAAATGCCACGAATATATTGGTAAAATTGTCATTAAAAATAAGCAAAAAATAAAGAAGTTTTATTGTTGCACTAATATTGTCTCACCGATACGCTATTTTTTGTTGCGCCTTCGGCTGCGCGGTCCGTGTTTGCATGCTGTCCTTTTCTACGTTCGGCGCGGTCGACGCGTCACATAAGAATAGTGTCCCTTCATGATCAAAGTCCCGGCAGAGAACCGAAAAAGGACTTACATCGCGGGCTTACTGTATTCCTGTGTCTGTATTTTCGCAGAAGAACACTCCAAACTCGGGCGTCTTGTTGTTAAAAAACATTTAAAGAACAAAATTTCTTTTTACTTGTGGTAATGCTCCGGTTTCTTAAGGTTTGAAATTATTTATTTCTTAGAGCTGATATATTATTCTAACTGCTCTGCAGATTTCGTAGCCGTATTCAACCGTAATCATTCTCAGTTCAGTTTCGAATGAGGAGGTCGGTTCAAACATTAAGCATTGAAACATTTTTAACATTTAACGCATAAATTAAAAAAAATAAAACATTGTTAAATAATTTTTTAAGAAATTCTCAAATGTAAACAACGAATCTTTAAAATCTATTAATCTTCGCTTGACAATGGCTGCGGTAACCCACAACATGCGTGAGGATCACGGCTACATTTTTGTGTTTGACGTCTCTGATTGTATAGTCGCTAGTATGGGCCACGTGCGACCCAGTCACCGGCAGCTACGAATTTTGCTGTACCAAAAGAAAGTGTTACGTACGGAAAATTCATCTATGTGACCTTCTGAGCCTTCTTGAAACCACATGTTGCTCTGCAGAGGTCCGCTGGTTTATCTAAAAAAACCAACTCTCCCACGGGAGTGCTGAACGCCTACTCCCACTCAAATTTCTAGACAATTTCGGGTATATAAAGGCCGCGATTCCACCCACGAATGGGCCCAGTTGAAACCAAGTCACGTCGCGTTACATTACGTACAGCAAGATCGGGTATTAAAGTCCTCTTCGAGCATAAACTAAGTAGTGCGTATTCTATCGCGCAGTCAGTTTAATCACGGTTACCCCCGCATTTCTCAGTGCGTCAAAACCGAGAGTAAGGGATTTAGTATCCGCGACTACACGTCACACATATACAATTGTAACCCTTATTTAATTATCGAATACATTGAACTTCATTTTTGAGGAATTCAATTCTATTAATTCCATACTCACATCACATTTCTATCCCAGAACTAGTACTCCCACAACGATACACTTTAGCCGCTCAAGGTGTGTCAACTTCTATATAACGTTACGAGAGCCGATAACAATTATCCATTTCCTGATACACGCGGCGACCCGACGGTGAAATACGCGTCGGCCAGTCCTCGTGTCCCTACATTTCCGAAGTGGCGACCCGGTGGTGAAATACACACCGGTCAGTCCACGGTATTACCTATCCAACAAACCACATGGCGACCCGTCGGTGAAATACACGGCGGCCAGTCCATGGGTTCCTTCCTTACATGGCGAACCGACGGTGAAATACACGTCGGCCAGTCCATTGTTCTAGGTGGCGACCCGGTGGTGAAATACACACCGTCCAGTCCACGACAATCCTCCCTTCTCCGAAGTGGCGACCCGGTGGTGAAATACACACCGGCCAGTCCATGGTAATCCTACCCTTCCGAAGTGGCGACCCGGTGGTGAAATACACACCGGCCAGTCCACGGTATTACCTATCCAACAAACCACATGGCGACCCGTCGGTGAAATACACGGCGGCCAGTCCATGGGTTCCTTCCTTACATGGCGAACCGACGGTGAAATACGCGTCGGCCAGTCCTCGTGTTCCTACATTTCCGAAGTGGCGACCCGGTGGTGAAATACACACCGGTCAGTCCACGGTATTACCTATCCAACAAACCACGTGGCGACCCGTCGGTGAAATACACGGCGGCCAGTGCACGGGTTCCTTCCTTACATGGCGAACCGACGGTGAAATACACGTCGGCCAGTCCATTGTTCTAGGTGGCGACCCGGTGGTGAAATACACACCGTCCAGTCCACGACAATCCTCCCTTCTCCGAAGTGGCGACCCGGTGATGAAATACACACATGCCAGTCCATGGTAATCCTACCCTTCCGAAGTGGCGACCCGGTGATGAAATACACACCGGCCAGTCCACGGTATTACCTATCCAACAAACCACGTGGTGACCCGACAGTGAAATACACGTCGGCCAGTCCATTGCTCCATATCTTGGCGAGGTGGCGACCCGGTGGTGAAATACACACCGGCCAGTCCATAAAACGAAGTCTCCTAATTATAAAACCTCGGTCACGGATCACCCGCTTAGCCCTCGGCTCGTAACAAAAGCTTAAAAATTTTCTTTCACGCGGTAAACCCAAACAAAATTATTAGATAACATTATTGAGCATGATTTGTAGGTTCACGATTGTAATTGTTACTATCGTTGAAGGATCTATTAAAACACTCTTGGCCATGGATCATAGTCTTTAAAAAATTGTAAAATAATCTTCGGTAGATAATGTGTTAAGATGATGTTTTTAATTTTTGTCCTATGGCTAAAGTAACGCAGACTGATGGTGTTTCTACAAAATTTGCGCATTACGCCCATTTAAGGGGTTATTTACTACGGGAAAGGGCCCCCACCCCGAACTTGATCATTCCGGCACCCTATTCAGCGACGTTTCGCCACTATCCGAGACCACAAGTAGTATTAATCTTCCGTGGAACCGTAACCGGTATTCCTTTAACATGCAAATACAGTCTGCACTCGGCCACGAATATAATTTACGTCTGTCCTCCGCGAACAAACGGGTGAAATCAATGAAGGCCCCCGGTTCCTTGGCTTCGACCCGACAGTTCCGTGCCACCCCTGCTTCCCCGGGTTACCTTGTCGAATTAGCATTTGCGCCGGTGAATTGTTCGCGGTAGCTAGCGGCCGCTCAGACGATAGCGGAAAGATTTAGAGCCGTGCCCGCGTACTCTAATTCCTCCCCAGAGGGTTTAGATACCTTGGATACCTACTTTGCATACCGGGCCCGAGAATCCTTCGTGCTGTATCATACCACGAGCTTTCGATTGCTTTTGGAACTACTTAGTGAGGAATTCCTCGAATTTTCTTGTTTGAATGAAACTCCCATTTTGTTCCGAGAGTTTTTATTTGCGAAATGTAACTCTCTAGGAATCCATCAAATTGAATAGGTACTTATATTAACATGTTGATCACCAAGTGCGGTGACGTGAGAAATTAATTATCATAGTGCATACTGATCCCGTGGATCCTTCGTGCTGCATCATACCTCGAGCTTTCGATTGGTTTGGGCATTACTTACAAGGGGAGGACGCGGTCATGGGGGCTCAGATTTTCTCGAAACTTTGCATATTGGTAGATTTCGTTCTCCTGTTTATGAAAATATAGCATCATAGGGACAGATACTCAATAACTTTTGAGATGTTTACGATTGAAATTTCATTATACCCGTTAAGTACAGTTTCAGATGAAGTTATTGTCAAGTGCCAAACGGCGCGGTGGTAACATACTAGGTTGGTACTAGGAAGGCCATTGTTCAAATCCCATATTCTCTTTCTCCTTTTTTTTTCTTTTCAGTTCATCTATTTAGAAAAATGCACTCATAATTCATTTGTAAAATCCAATCAATTAAAATAGATAAACTGAAAAGAAAAAAAAAGGAAAAAAGAGGACAATGGGATTTGAACCCTGACCTTCCTAGTACTAACCTTTTTTTTTAATTAAGAATTTATTCTAATTATTTGTACATCCTTATACATTTAGTAACAGACTATATATATAGTCTGTTACTAAGTGCTTATTAGGTACCATCTGTGTTTTGTGCAGTTCCTACCTAATATGAGTACCAACTTAGTACGTTACCACCACGCCGTTTGGCACTTGAAGATAACTTCAACAGAAACTGTACTTAACACGTTCGGCGCCCAGCGTGATTCGGTTGATTTTCTCGCGGGGCCCAAATCCGACTGTGGGAACGCCAGAACGTAGACAGAGCGATAAGTAGGAATAGCAACTATGTAACTCGAGTAGGTTTTATTTGTATATTTTTATGCTGTACATTCTACATTTATACTTCAGTGCTTGTTCCATTAAATTTCTTTTAAAAATGCAACTGAAAATCTTATTTGACTTGAACAAGAAAAACGTCACCCATATATGGGTGACGGGGACCCAGCGGAAGCACACCCGTCACCCAAATATGGGTAACGCGGCGCCGAACGTGTTAACGGGTATAATGAAATTTCAATTGTAAATATCTCAAAAATTATTGAGTATCTGACCCTATAATGCTATATTTTCATAAACAGGAGAACGAAATCTACCAATATGCAAAGTTTCGAGAAAATCTGAGACCCCACGACCGCGTCTTCTGCTTGTTAGTGATGATTACCTCGAATTTTCTTGTTAGGAAGAAACCCCCATTTTGTTCTTGTTGGTTTTGGGAAGCTAGGTGATTTTATATTAATGACACAGATGTCTTTAAACAATACTTTTATTAGATGCTCTCTCTTCAGAAGCTATACCTCGACTAACAGAGCTCGGAAACTCATCGGAACCGTTGGATCGCGTTGCCCATGTCGGCATGTGGACTCAAAGGACCGCGGCTCTATCTTTGATTCCGAACTTAAAGGTACCGCGAAATACAATGTTACGGTCTCGTAGATATGCCATCAGAACGTATACATATACGTATGCATATAAATATATAATATTACATGAACAGTATTAATTTCTGTATATATATATATATATATATATATATATATATACATATATCAATAGTTCTGAGTTTTCTTATTTGCCAAATGTAACCCTCTGGGAATATTTCAATTTTAGGACGTATTTATAATAACACGTTTATCACCATGTTGGATGAAATGAGAATCGAGTTGAGTAAATGGAGAAATTAATGTTAATGCTTTTGACACTCCTGACTGATTAACTTAGATCAGGCCTGGGCACGGTTGGGGCTCCTCAAACGCTTCCCCCACCAACCTCTTTTTCATACAGCGCGCACGTGCGTCGCGTTCACTGATATCTCGTATCTTCGTTGCTCCACCGTACGGCGTTTACTGGAAGGGAACAGTTAGCGCTATGGTGGGGACGGTTTTGCCTCTATCGAGGCAAAATTGCCCAACTCTGGCTTATATTTTTGTATTTGGAATCAACCCCTGTTTTGCTCTGAGAACTTTTACGTTTACGAACCGTAATGTTTTCTTTGTATTGTAACGGTGATTATCATATTGGTTGTACAGAATGTAACTAGTAACTGGACCGAATTGTGGCTCGGTTGTTATTAAATGCGGTTATCAATTCCACGTATTGGACGATGTAGGTTGTTAAACCATGCAAAATGTCCCGGTACAAGTTTTTACTATCTTCAATAACATCCGAGTTATTATTCGGTCCGGTTATTAAATACACCCTTCACTGTTTGTTCGCCATGTGATGGCTAGGCAAAGTGTTTATGTTCTCATGCTATCCTGACTCACCTACCATCGCACGCATTGTTGCTATTGGCTGAAGATGATGACGATGAACGTCAGCGGTCATATCGGGACAGAGTGAAATGTAGCTACGATTTCACAGAATTGAGAGACTATTTCTACGGGGCCATTCTGAAGGAGAAACTTTAATCTTTGAATACAGGGTAATTTGAATAAAAAAAGCCAACTTTTTTAAGGTTTTTCAATCATATCAACTATATGCAAAAATAGACTAGAACTATAGAACTAGATGTTGTTTAATGATTAAAGTTTAGCTGCATTCGCTTTTAAAATTGTTATTAAAATCTGAAGCAGTTGACGTTGTTGACACGAAATAAACAGAATTTTGGCGAGTGCGACTTACTTGATCGAATGCAAATGAAATGAAATTATTTTGAATTTCATTTGAAATTCAAATAATGAAATAATTTGAAACATATTATCTGAGTGTTAAAATAAATTAACATATGATTATTTCAAATCATATGTAGCCAAGAAATACATAATATTAACTTGACGATTATTTTCCTAATAATTTATTTCGATAATGCCCAAGCCTGATATTATCCATCAAAATTTGCAAGCAATTTGTTACTGCTCCTTTGGCCTTTCACACTTCAGAAATGACATAGGATGTCGGAGTACGTTGACCTACATTAGTAAAAGAGCGTGTGGTTCGGAGTATGATGGGAACAGGTATTGAATTTCGCTATCAAATCTGGAATACTTGTTGATACACCTAATTTAATTAATTAATTATTCATTAACGATAATGAATATTATAAAGCAATTAATTTCGTAGTAATCGAATTTATTGAAGCTTTCGAAAGCGTAGCTGGAACATTGAAGATCAGGTAATAAATAATGGTTTTATTAATAATTTCGAATTGTTGATGAAACAAGATATTAGATTTTTAGTGAAACGTTCCTGCTACGATATACTATGTATCTGTATCATGTTTCTGTACGTGTTTATATACACGACCAAAATGTAATATACATACATACCATAAACTTGACTCGTACAGTCTACGCGTATACCGAATGTAAACATGTTCCGGATAATTTCCGTGCAAACATAATTTAGTTCTAAATACACATTCGTATAATATAACATCATGTCACTGCGTTTTGGTATTAACTTCTGGTGAACGCGTTTTGATATTGTCATTACGAAGAAACACGAGAACAATATACAAACAATCCCCATTTTATATGAATACAATCTAAGTCCTCTAAGATTTTCCCCTGAAATATCTCCGTTTCTTTAGTGGTACGTGAAAATGTACGAGGAAGAAAATATTTTACTTAAAATGGCAATTATTGTAATAATAGAAATGACTTTTCCTGAAGGTTACATTTTCCACTATTTTGAGGCCATTGTTGTATATTTCTTTTTTAATAGGATCATATATTTTTATTGGCATAATGTTATGGCTAATGACAAAACGAATTCAACCATATATCATATAATGACCTTCAAATGACCTTCGGAGGTTTTATTTTTCAAAAAGCATAACCTAAAATATGAATATGATATTCAAGCTTACTTATCCTTAATATCCCATACCCAATTTTAATGTGGATGTCTAATTTTACTTTTAAATAATGTTTATCTTGACATCAATCAATGTGACTGTCGTGTATTCCTTATATATGTGAGAAAAAAATAACATATTGATGATTGCATTGTGCGAGTTTTGGTCGAAATGTGGTGATTAATTAACGTACTAATCGTTCATGGTAAAAGGAACTACAAGATGGAGATCACTATTTTGGAAATGGAGAACATGAATGAACAAAAAAATTCTACTTTTACTGTTATACAGTAAAAGTAATACTTGACATTGATAGAATACCAACATTTGTTTAGTTTTACTGTTAAAAATCGCACATTTCATCTGCAACAACCTAACAATATCTATAGAATTCAATAAAATTAAAGTTGAAATGTCTCTTAAATTATTAATTTTTCAACATCAATAGGTTAACACTTTGTTTTATAGAAAATGAATAGCTGCATCGAATAATGCATAGAAAAACATATGTTTCTATTCAAAGACATTGAAATCTCCAAAACTCGTCTATAGAAACTGTTACTATCATGTCCTCCTTGTATTGAAAAACCTTGGTTATAAAATTTGTCAATATCTCTAAAAATAACGGAGATATTCAACTGCTAATTGTTACTGGATCAACCTGTATACAATATATATACACATATATTTCACGTTAAAAAAGTAAAAGTCATAAAGTTTCAGATCAATAGTTCTACAAATGACAGTATAATATGCTTCACGTGAAAAAAGTTTGAAATTGACGCAATGGACGGGCAAACGTTAACGTAAATCATATTTTTATAAAACGCTACAAAAATTAATTCTTTCATCCCCGGTCTCTGTTCTAATTAAATGGTTTGGCAGAAAATACCCGAGGCCACACGCCATCTCAGCTTAATCCGTCCGTGGCAGGAACAATAAAATGCCCGACAAATTTTCGTCTCAGAAGCCTCGTGGATTTTATTCGGGACGACCCAGAGAGTAGGATGTCACTTTCCACCTCGTTGCAGGAACTTCGCCATTCTTGTCGGAAGATCAAAGTGCTTCGTGAAACCAGCCCCGCTAACTTGCCTAACTTTCAAAGACAGAGAAAGGGAGCTTTTGCTGAATTCCCGACTAGCTTGGGAATCAAGCGGATCTCGTTTCATCTACTTGGAATACTGATTGTTATCCTGCCGCGGCCGGACGGACCTGTGCCATCTACCTATCGGGAGCACACCGTCTGCTGAAATCAGATGACATCTCGGGAAAGCTGATACGTCTTGGTCAAACCGGAAATGAACTCGCCCAGTTCGAATACCGCTGATAAAGAAAGGATGCGACTGCGATCGGTGCAGTTATTGTTAAAACGGATCGCTCGTACCCGTCAGCTGATTTTTCGGGGGCAAACGGAACTGTGATTCATCTTTATTTTGCTTCGCTTTCATTCCGTTCGCAATTTTATTGTAGTATATAGAATTTCTCCTAATTCTTTCCTTCTTTAACGACCCGTCGACATCTTGGTCATTAGTAGACTGCGGATGTTTATGCAATTGCAAATTTTTATAAACAATAGGTAGACCAATAGGTCCTGGACAAAAATTGATGCCATGATTAAGTAAGTTCAAAAATATATTTTTTATTTTGATTATTTTGCATACAGCATATGTTTTATATAATGCATGTTTCTTTCATATTGTGCATATTTTTTTCATATTCCGCATAGTTTTTGCATATTATGCATACGTTTAGTATTTCTCTTTTATGTAATAATAACCAAGAATATAATTATTTCTAATAAATATCTATCTCGTTAGGAAATAGTTGTTCATATCGTTACGAGATAATATTGTGAATAATAATAAGGTATGTATACATATATGTATGCAGGCTGTACCAAATAAAGTTTTACAAACTGTTTTCCCAGAATCTAATGCAGTTATCGACTTAATGTTTTTTATAATTCAATGGTTAAGTAGAACTAATATTTTAGTATGTATTAAATTTTTTAGGGGTAATTTTACGGCGGGTGAGGGGGGGGGCAACATTTTTTGAAAATGGAAAGTATTATTGATTTTTTGTTATTCTGGTACCTCTCATTAAACTTGAACCTTTTTTTATTGCGAAATTGATTTTGCGAATATGTATACGGGCAAGATAAGCAATCTAGCAGCTAGCTGTGTACAACTTGGTGGTACAACTGAACACAATGATGTATTTGTACAAGGCTTACAAAGTACTTAGAAGTCCAAGGACATCATTTTGAACATTTAATAATGTAATATGTCATAACATTATGATATTTTTCGTTTTTTTTTTCGTTTCTTTAACGTTTCAATCCACAACGAATTGTTCGTTATATCTCTGTAATTGTGCACAATTCAACACACAATTCACAGAAATACCAATGAATAGAGTTTACCGTAGAAATGTAACGATTCAGGGTCCCTCTAGTGGTTAGTACAGAAGCTATCGTCATAAAGACTCACGAATACCCTGTGTAAGTTCAGTGGACGCCTATATGTATAACGGTTAGTGCCTTTCAGTAGATCAACAAAACAGGACTATAGCTGCTCAATGGAGTATCGAGGCTTTTGTCCATTCCTTCCCAGCATTACACGCCTCGGTAGCCATCGAATGTGGTATCTGAACCTACCAACTCCCATAAAGTTAGGCTATCGAAGAAAGAGGATTTAGCTCCCCTTCTGACCGCAAGCAATTTTTTCAGCATGTTCTAATCAAAATGGATTACCTCAACCTATCCAGTTCAAGTTAGTAGCCATCAAGTACAGTATATGAACTATTTAAAATTTATTTGTGAGCATTTTTTAGCTAATGGGTATTAGCAGAACTAATTGCGTCTGAAAAGTAATTAGGCAGATATCGGTTTTCCGAAATCCATCATAGCATCAACGCCTCAACGCTATTCGATACTTGTATACCACTAATTTACCGTTACTATTAATTTCAATTCAATCCAGCTATCACTATCGATTTTGTAGCTGGTTTAACATAGTATAATATATAGGGTGTTCCCTTTAATCTAAATACCTGAATATTTTCGTTATTTTACCGATCCAAAAAATTGTAAGAGGAGTACGATTCTTTTTTCAAGGTCGCTTTCTGTAAGGCAACGTTGTAGCAATTATCAAGACGAATTCAATGAACTACCACATCGTGACCTTGAAATGACCTTGAATGAAAAGCTCACAATAATGCGACGTAATTCCGTTCAACGAAACACTCCGTACTCTAGGATGTAATATAATATACTAGAATACAATATAATATACTTAAATATAATGTATTATGCTAGAACAGCGACGGACTTTATTTGCTCGCGAGGACCATTTTCCGAGGGCTACGCCTCCTCGACCCGGCCGCGCGTCTCGCTCCCCGTGGTCGTCTACGTGCTCGAACGGGCTCAGGCGCGGTCATAACAGACAAATGAACGTGGCGCATAAGGGGCGACACTCGTTTCAATAGGTTTCCACATTACCATCGAGGTACTATTGTCAATGCGTTTTTTTTATTAGTGGTATCCCCTGTAGGGCTATTCCACTACGTCACACGATAATTTCGGACAATAGCTGTAGAAAATTAATTAAAAAAATAAATTCATAAGATAAATTTTAAAAATAGTTTTTAAAATAATTTAAAAAAATTTTTAAATCATTTATACATCCTTCAATCGATAATAGATCAATTCGATACGCGTTTCAGCGACTTCGACTCGTTTAGAAATGATCTAATTCTCTTCGAGAATCCCCTCACTGTGAAAATTGCAGATCAAGCCCTCGAGTTTCAACGAGATCTGTGCGGTCTTCAGCGCGACATCTCTCTGAAAACGAGGGAAGAAAAACGAGCCGAATTCTTCAAAACGCTGGAAGAATCAAAGTACCCTATTCTTCGAAATTTTGCGATCCGAATATTCTCAATGTTTGGATCAACTTATTTGTGCGAAAGCTCATTTTCAACAATGCGCTATATTAAATCGGATTACCGCACACGTTTAAATGATTCTTTGCTTGCGTCGGCGATGCGAATATCCACGTCCAAACTTTCCATAGACCTTAACAATTTGCCAAGAACGTCTAAACGTGCACGAAGATCACGTTGTTCCGGACCGTATTAAAATTTAAACAATAGAATTAAAAACTATTTTTAAAATTTATCTTATGAATTTATTTTTTAATTAATTTTCTACAGCTATTGTCCGAAATTATCGTGTGACATAGTGGAATAGGCCTACAGGGGATACCACTAATAAAAAAAACGCATTGACAATAGTACCTCGATGGTAATGTGGAAACCTATTGAAACGAGTGTCGCCCCTTATGCGCCACGTTCATTTGTCTGTTATGACCGCGCCTGAGCCCGTTCGAGCACGTAGACGACCACGGGGAGCGAGACGCGCGGCCGGGTCGAGGAGGCGTAGCCCTCGGAAAACGATCCTCGCGAGCAAATAAAGTCCATCGCTGTGCTAGAATATAGTACAATTTATTGTAGTGCTTTCGCTAGATGGTCCCCGGACGGCACAGGGGCAAAGGAGGTCCTCGCTCGCACCCAATCCGCGTCACACGTTGCGTAGTATGTGTGACCGCTTAGCCTATAATTCGGCTTGAACAGAAGCACTGACCCATCGGCCGCACCTTCTTGTCATAGTCTATTAGCACTACAACATAATATAATATACTATTATATAGTACAACATACTAGAATATTTAGTAATATACTAGAATATAATATATTATGCCAGAATATAATCGAATATATTAGAATGGAATATAATATACCAGAATGTAATCAAATATATTAGAATGGAATATAATATACCGTAATGTAATCAAATATATTAGACTAGGATATAATATACTAGAAAGTAATCTAATTTATTAGAATAGTACAAAATACACTAGGATGTAATACAATATGCTAGAATATAATATAATATACTAAAATATGATGGAATATTCTAGAATATAGTGCAGTATACTATAGTATATTGTGAGAAATGTTGGTATTTACGGTGCTACGGTTCGATCGTTTGCTAATTAATGTTACCAAGCAATTTTGCTAATAATCAAATAATCGACGTTTCAATCCACGCTTGGATCATTATCAAGATTAATTTTGAAAAGCGTCTGCAAGAATGAATATGTTATACAATTTTCAAAAGCTTTATTTACGGTAAATTAGCAAAATTGCTTGGTAACATTAATTAACAAACGATCGAACCGTAGCGCAGTAAATACCAACATTTCTCATGAAGAACATTACGATCGATACAAAGGACATATTTATAGTATATTTTAATATACATGAATATAGTGCAATATACAAGAATATAGTATAACGTATTAAACTTGATACTGAGTACGCTGCCTATTGCGAGATCGACGATTTAAAGTCACTTGTCTTCGCCGAGTGGTGCCTAACAAACCCACAACTATAGCTATTATAGTTAGAGCTGGGTAAAATACTATTTCAAATCGTAAATAGTAAATAGTCAATTTTTACAGTATAATTTTAATAGTATTTGAAATATTTTTTCTTCAAAACTTCACCCAACTCTGGTTATAACCATTCCCTCTACACACTACGATAAAACCATAATTCCATCAACCTGTACCACGCATCCATCGCACACTCCACAAAATCGCGGTATTAAGAAAATTTTCTACAACCCTTCCATCCCCGAGCAATCCTCTCCATTTCTCATCTGAAACGGATTATCTGAGCCGATCATCGGGAGACATGTCTGCCGACGTCATTTTCGAAGCCAGTGTACCCGACAAATCTCTCGAAACGCAGGCTCTAATCCACTGCCGAAGAGAGGTTAATCGATCGCTCGAATCGACTCGCCGATTGTCCGAGAGCAGCGATAAGAAAGTTCCAAGTGAAATTGTGGGTGACGAAAGAGACGAATGAAAGAAGAGAACCGAGGAAAAAGTAGTGATGGGCATAATACTACTCAATTAGCATAGATTTCTAATGGAAAAATATGATTGTATTTAAGGTGTACATACAGGGTGAAGCGCCGAATGTTCGTAACTCAAATCTCTTTCTTGTTTTTAAAGATACGTTGAACATTATGGGGATAAAGTTGAATGGTTTAATGGAGATCACCCGATGCCATAAAAAATATTGTTTCTACGTGATTTTTTTACAGATATCAAGGTCACCTTAATTTTTTTTATATGGAACCACTCTTTTTGAAACACCTGAGATGATAATTCCTTTCATTAAGAATTCAGCGACTGTAATTACCCAATGTCATTCAAGGTCACCGACAGAGGAGATGTATAAGATTTAAAATATGAAGGCAGAATACGTTTATCACGAGTTGTACTTGTAGTAAACATACTATACTAAGTATACTATACTATGTATAGTAAGGTCTTTCATCGTTATTGTATACTTTCAAACTCCTTCAGTCGATTACACTGCAATTTACTAGCAGTATGTTTCCAAACGCTACATCACCAAACGGTAATGGTTTATTTTGAATTTAGACGAAATGCTATAGGCCCGACTGCTTTGGAAGAAGGATGCGTGAAAGTCACCATCTTATACGTTTCCTTCGTCTGTGACCTTGAATGACCTTGAGTAATTATATTCATTGAATTCCTAATGAAACGAACCATCATCGTGGGTATTTAAAAAAGGGTGGTTACATATAATAGAAATTAAGTAACTGTATTTAAAAAGAGAATAGAACAATATATATCGAATAAAATTCATGACACGTGTTTCGTCTCGTACACTATCCACCATATTGAATTATCTTCTGACGTCAGTTACGGGCACTTTTTCTCTGTTATCTTGGCTCCCCACGTCCTATGCATATCCTATAGCTATCACGGGTCTATAGGTACATATATATGATTTAAGTGTACCCTACGCCGCTGTGATTATACTATGTCTGGCAAACTTAATGGAGAGCTAAAAAGAAGTCACCTGAAGTCCCCACCAGCGTCGCCATATGCGGACCCCTTACTCCTCCGTCCCTCGCCCAGCTATGCTACTAAGCCGGCCTTCGCTTCCCCCACTCTTCCCACGAACGCTCATGCGTACCGCGTGGATCACGCTAACGAGTGTCCCAGCTTTACCTAAACCAAGCCGTCCGTGGCGTTGCTTAGTGCCAAAGAAACAAAAGAGCACTCGTTATTTTCCCTACCCGGTCCCATAGGCGCAAGAGTGGGAGGGTAGAGGCCTGGCGGGACGCGCAGATGGTAACACTGGTAACCTCATGTTTAGATTTTGACGGCACACGCTACGTATTAGTACGTGTGACCGTTTTGCCAATATTTCGCTAAAAAATACGTGTGAGTTGGGGCGTACCTTTCCCGCATTCCTTACAAGTGACTTTTTTCCAGGTCTCAATAATAAGAAAGTTCTCTGAGAATATCACGGGAACTTGTAATTTCCGCCAAAAACGAAACTCAATTCATTCAGTATTCAGACAATCCAAGCGAGTAGAATGACGTAGAGAACAGATGTCAAAAGTTTGGTGTGGCAATTTGAATTACCATTTAATTGTCAAATTACTTTTAAATCATGAGAAAGAATTGGATCGATCCCATCACTATGAAACAGAGCAGTAGTAGAACCTCTGGAACGGGTACCGGCAGATAAAGGCGACGGTCGTGAAGACCCGGCGGGTCGGAAGAGAGGGTAAAAAGCCGATTAAACAAAAAACTGGAGAATTGGAGCCGCGCATCGCGCCGCCTGCAGAAATAATTGGAGTGTCCTGCGAGCGATTTCTCTTCGGGAAAACTTGATAAAACTCTGTCGCCTGTGGGAGGCATCCGGCCGCTATTACTGGACGTATCGAAGAATGGATTGGCCTATTGGAAAAGAATTACAGCCGGAGGATTTCGATACTCAGCGATCGAGACTCTCTCTTCTCGAAAGGATCCTCTATTCTAGAAACGATCCCCGAAGTCACGTTTCCAATCGGTATCGATAACGTCTCCAGGAATCTCTCGCGAGTCTAGTTTCGATGCCGCTACCCCCGTTATATCTTGACAACCTATAAAGAGCCGTGCGATCGAAAGCAATTTCCGTGTAAACCGTCCTTGGACCGGTTTAAGGAACGATTGTAGGTTAAAGAACTGATACAGACCCCGTGAGCATGGTCCTCTCTGGGCATCCTGGAACGAAGTGGATGGAAATTACGCACGAACGGCACGGGAGATTGTCAGCTTCGGAAACTTCTTTAATTTAGTATGCAACTTGGAGCGAGCACGGAATTAATTGGTGGTAACAGATTGCTAGGGAGTGTCTGTCGCGGTGGCACGAAGTCTGGATGTTCAAGGCGGGACCGTCTTTCTTCGTGCTCCGAGTTGTAGGTTCTAGCGTGCAGAGTTTAATTGTAGTTTGGTAAATTAGCATTTTTGAGCTTGTTTTCGATCGTCGACTCCACGTGATTTGTAGTGTTCATCTTCTTTTGTTGCTACCGTTGGGGTCTGGAAAGAAGAGACTCGGGGCGGCGCGGCGCGACGTAGAGGCAAGAGGCGTTAGCTTCACGCTCCGCTCAATCCCCAACATGAACACTCAGGTGGGCTTCAGATATGGCCCAAGGCGACATACAACCCCTGGCAAAAAGTCTGGAACCATACTTAATGATCGTATAATTTTCTCAAAATTGAACCAGATGAACTGAGATCTTTTGACATGTTAGAAGACTTACTAAACCAAACTTTGTAGCTGAAAACAACGTTGAAGGATTCGGATGATAACCTCACCGTGTATATAATTAACATAGATCTACAGGACGCAATGATTAAAGTTTTTGGAGCTCAGATAAAAATGTTGCAAAAATCGACTTTAATTCTCTTCTTAGGCAACTCCGACCAATAGCAGTTTTTTCATAATTTTGTTTACTCGTTATTCGGTAAACTAATTCTTCTAACACATCAAAAAATTTCAACTCATTCTTAAATTTGACAAATTTCTGAATGTGGTACAGCGACGCATTAAAACATTCAATGCCTATGCCAATTCAAGATGTGTGTTTCTTCAACTCTATTCTGATATCACAGTGCGTTAAAAAACCCGTTTCCCGGAGAGAATTCCATAACTCGAAAATTATAATTAAGTGATACGAAGAAATGTTTCAGACAAAAGTTGTAAAATGTAGAAGAGAGCGCATGATTGTTATGGTTGTTTGACATTGCAGTAACCTTTAGAACCTCTGTGGAGATTACAATTAAAATTTTAAGTGCAAACTTAATTTCTGATTACGTATAAGAATACTTAATGTATACGTAATATATTTAAAAATGTTAACCCAATCATTATAAATCTTTTCAAGGTCATCGCAAATTCAAATGAATATTAGTATCATATTTGCCCCTCAAACCTGAATAACATTCGTCTGAAAACCTTTTTTAGTATTATTCATATTTTTTGAAATATTTACACGTTTCCAGATAAATCACACGCATATGCTTGGTTATATTTTGAGACGACATGTTCATTTCCACAACTTGTCATGGCTTTCATATTTCAATAATAAATTGATCAATCTCTTTTAAATTGTACATGTTTAAATATTTGTAATTTTATAAAAATAAATATCGTTATACTTCAGAGAGTCTACAGAATAATTCTACATAAGAATCAATCATGCAGCTGTTATAATCGCATTAAAAAAATTCTTAAAGTAAAATTGGCGGTGGAAGTTTCTATTAACATGACACTTCTAACTCATAAAAGAACAGTAGAATATTCCAATTTAAATAACTGTTTTTATTGTGCGAAATCAATCAGAGAGAACTAATTTCTACAGTAAACAATTACAACTAAACGAAATTTGTTCCTTTGCAACCTTTAGTAAAACATTTACTTTTATCAATAATTAGTACAAAATAAAGTAAACTTGGTACCTCAGAGTGGCAGTCGAATATTTCCTGCACGTCTGCAATACAATTTTTCTATTCGAGGTCCAAAATTGATTTGTCGCCTTATAAAATTCTTAAAAATGGCGGCGTCGTCGGTGCACGTCAGAAACCCGGCAATATCAGAGAGATATTATTATTAACTCCATCTTGACAAATTCAAGCTCGAAGGATCCGATGCCGTGACAGACGCGTCGACAATCTGCAATCTGGCGTCAGTAGAAAACCGGTCGGGGCTCACAATTCCGAGATTGCAGGTTTGAAATCTACCATTACATTTCTCGCGGTGTATTAGCCTGGGTGTATTATTGCGATGTGGGTTGCAGTTGAATAAATCCGATGCGAAAAAAGTATCGGCGACGGGATTGCGATTTAATTTCAAACCGAATGGAATCCTACAGTCGCAAGTCAGCCGGAAGATCTTGCGGGAGAAAAGAATTTCCGGTATGAAATTTCAATTGCGACGAGCAGCCTTTCCGCGAACTGCCGCGTCCCGGAGCGACATTTTTCATAGTTAAACATCGCGTGTTTAAAAGGCGGGAACGCCGCGCCCGGACGCGGAGCGGATTTTTGTCGCGAGAGGAATCTGCGAGCGGAATGCCGATGATTAATTCCGTCTGCAGATGCATCCAAGATGGATGTCGCCCCGAGGAACGATTCCCCCGGGGAAATTTCAATCTTCGTATCTTACCGCGAATTGTACTTTATCTTTGCAATTTTTGAAACGGAGAAGCAACTGAAGACGTTTTATAAATAATTACGCTGGTTTGGGTTCTTCATGGTCTTAATTTTCATGGATTTGTCAGAATCCTTTCGGCTTTGGCAGATAGCAATTGATTTTGTGATTTGTCGTGTAAATTAAATTTGAGATTATTTATATGTAGACTGCTGACTTGATGCGTTTATTACAAACAAAAGGGTGTACAATTTTTAATAGTGAGAAGATATGAATTTAGGGATGTGAAAGTATTATTCCATTTCATTAATGTGATTAAAAAAAATTATTGCAAACAATTTTTATTTTGCGTAATGGAACGCTGTGTAATTGTACACTAAGTACTTGTGTACATTTTACATTTAGGATGGTTTCTACATTTTGACTTTATGTGTTTATCTCAAACAAGAGGTAGTAGAGTTTATAATAGTGATAAAATTAAATGAATTTAAATATGAGAAATTATAAGCTTGTAAACAATTTTTATTTTGCATAACGGACCGCAGTGGACTCGTGCATGTACTTTAAGTACCTGTGTACATGCATTTAGGATGATTTATAAATTTCAATGCAATTATCCTGTAAATAAATTCGATCTCGTCAGTTTGATAAAGCAACACATATCAGTACGCTGCAGATATTTATGCAAAATGAAGTTGTCTGTATTAATTACAAAGTACAGGAGCTGCATAGACATTTATTTCTTTTCTCGATAACTTTATACAGTTTAAAACAATAGAAGAATATTTTATAATTTTTTAAATACTTTTCCTCCTTTGCATTTGATCTACTCATTTTTTTGTATAAGTGCATGTACTCCGCAGTCTACATATCAGTTACATTCAATGATCAGCAGTATTTAAATGTAGTGTTAGAAAATTTCATTCTTCAAAGAAGAGTTTAGAAACAAATTCCCCGGAGATCCACGTATGGTTGACAATGATAGATGTCACGAGATACTAATGCGAGCTTATTACTCTAACACTGTCGTGCTCAAAGGGACCGAATAAATTGCAAACCTACACAGCGATCCGACGAATGTTGAAATAAAATAGTGGAATTGAAAAAAACGGATTTGCATCGAAAAATTCACTTCCCATCACACGGTCCAATGATCTCAGCTCTTCCAGAATAGCAATTCAGAGGAAGCGATACTGCGAAGAGAAGGAAAGTCGGACCATGATGATCAGGTGTGCCGAAAACGTCCGTTTGCTATTCGATCGGGCATGTCACGTTAACCCGTAGCGAACATTGGCCTTAATAAGCATCCATTCGCATACATGTAGAGTAGATTGCAGTGTGTAACGTGAAATTGGATCGTGATAATCCACTTTCCAAGCCAGTCAAATGAATTGCGACCTGTTTCATGTTTCTGGTGCAGTGACTGTTCGCATTAACCTTCCCACACTGTGTTAAAGACTCCGCCGCTTTATGGGCAACCGAGTTTTCGTTATTTCTACAGGGAATCTCGTCGTCGTGCCGCAGTTTACTGGCGATGTTATTAACTAACTAATTCTAGGGTTCCCGCGGTGCCGTAGACGTCGTAGAGGCACTGTAAAATAGAGAAACTAACAAAGTTATACAATTGATTTTTGATTTAATCCTTAAACTGGACATAGTTGTCGTTGAATACCTTCTTTTATTCGATAACTACTTTTAATGAATTAAATAATGCAGTAATATTAACGTTTTACCTACCAGAAGCCAATTTAAAAGTATATAAATGTCTAAAATAATGTAAATTAATGAAACTAATAAAATTTAATAATTCTTCTATTTTACCTTTAAACCCAAGAGATCTTTCATTAAATATTACCATTTACTCGACATTTCACTTTTGGTACTTAAATAATTGATTGGCAGTAATACTTTATTCTCAATTACCTTTATGTAAAATAGGGAACATGATGATCCTTTTTCAACTAATACAGCGATGTCCAAACTCGGCTCCGGGAGCTGAATGACGTCCCCACCACCGTCCGCCGTTTCCATAGCGCCGTGACGCGGTGAACCGATTACCAATATGCTCGCTTCTCGCGTTAAAAGGATGATCGTCGATTGATTTATGACACGCGGGTCGGTTACTCGGTTTCTTGGTCGGCGAGACGAGAACATACTGCGCCTGCGCAAACTGACAGTAGGAAGGGGAATCAAGCGCGTGAGGGGCCCCTACGCTGGACACCGTTGAACTAATAATTTCAAATGACATTTTTAAGTTATGTTATTGAGGGTGATTTGTTGATTTATGATTGGAGTTACTATTCTTATCACAAAATTTACTAAAAAATCTCTAGTTATAGACAATAGAATTTGAATTTGAATTTGAATTCGTTCTACATCGTATTATTACCCTAAATCGAATTAAAATGCTTCATGAAGCAATGGAAATACTTTGTGCAGATGTTTTGCTAAAGTAATAATTCTATGTTTTTGTTAATTTTCACAGTATTATTTATGAAAATAATAGTTAATTATACGTAGTACTTATAGGGAATTTATAACATTAATAAAAGTAGATCTTTCGTTAATAGTAAAAGCGTCGGGAGCTATTATCATTTGTCTCTAAACTCAATTTATTTGGGTCAGATCTATCATGTTAAAATAATTTAAACATTAAAAATGACTAAATCAGTCACGTTCGTATATGTTTGAGGCCACATAAGACATTGGATTATGCTCACGTTCAAGACAATATCTGAAAATGTCGCCATACGCAATCGGAGGTATAAAAATACAAGTCAAATCATGCTCTGCATCGCCGTTCTCAATGCTCCTTTCTGCTTTTCACGTACTATTTGATTTCATACACTATAGGAATCCTTCTTTATTACCGGCGGGAATAGAAGTATGTCGTCTTGCAGCTCGTCGGCCATAAATATTAATGCAAGCTTTTGAATTATGCTGTACCCTTTACGTTCTCCGACTTACAGCCAATCCTGTTTCACGACTAAGTACCTCGTGAATGCACTATAGCTCGCTGTGACATGTTTGCTTGCAATATATTAGCAAATGTGTAATTATACACTTCATTGTTCAATCACGCGAAAATGTTTTTTTAAAAAAGAAAAAAAAATACAACAGAAATAATTATTAATATGCAAGTCAAAAATCGTGTAAAACTTTAATTTTATTCTAAGTTGTTTGCAAAATGTTGACCTCATGTTAGTTTTTTTAATTTTTATCTGATTCTATGTTATGTTATTCGTAGACTTTTTATTTTGTTTATACGTGTACATTTAAAATCCTTCACATTAACAACAAAATCTCAAAAAAAGTTAGTTAAAGTATTTTTGTTGGATACATTTTATAGTTTCTTTTAGTTTAGTTTCATTTTTGTTACACAAACTGCCTTTTTCATCGCTTTGCTCAAACTTTAGTGCAAAATGGAAATACACCCAATTTTTTAAAATAACTGTTTCCGTTTTTACTCAATATACTGGTGACATAATCGAACTATCATGATTACTCCATTCCGTGCGGAATATTGGAAGACATTTTCTATTAAAATCTCGCTATGGTATGTATAGTAATTATTTGACTTGGACCATTCGACAGTGGCACGCCGATATGAAATATTCGAAATATTTCCGGGAAGTTATTCCACGCACGTTACAAATTCGATTTTTGCTTTGATGAAGTTTCCTTCAATACAAAACAAATACACATAGAATTTTAATGGAACTTTGAAGGGGCCGAGCAAATTAAAATCGTGTCCCGCTTGTTCGACCACTGTTAATCACTTTTCAACTAGTAGGACGTGAACGAGCGATTGAATACCATTTTTTTGTGGTTTGACTGAATCAACATTATTGTCTGTTTCTTTCACTTAAGTTCCTGTTATCATATTTATTTTCTTTATTTTATTTTACTGCAAATTGCTTGTAAACGGTTATAAGATAAACGTCAGCGAATAAAAATGTTACTAACTAATGTCGCGTTGCTGTTACCTCACTTACTATTAACTAGAAAATGTATAGTATAAATTATCGAATTTTATTGTACATCATATTATAATTTTTTCATTATACTGTTACTTTGATCGAGTGATTTTTTCTATTTATAGTGGTTCGAAATCAACATTATTTTTCAGTGATTCTAATTGTACTCTTGTTGTTACATATATTATACTTTACATTCTATTTTATTTCATAGCTAATTGTTTACAAGAGACTGTAATAAGATTATTAATATTGAATAAAAATGTTTTACTGAACCAAATAAATACGTAAAAGACACAAGACACAAATTAAATTATCGAATAATAAATAATGTTTTAGAATAAATAAAGCTAAGACTAAAATGAATAATGTTTATGTATAGTTCACAATATTCTCATAACAGTCAATATACTTTTGCTACACAAATGGACGACATTTTCAGGTATTTTAGCAATATGATTTTTTCAGAACATACCTAGTCGACCTACTTTTGCTACACAAATGGAAGACATTTTCAGCTACTTTAGCAATATAATTTTTTCAGAACATTCCTAGTAGACCACCATTTTGTTTTACTATTGAAGCAGCATTGCGTTAAGCTCTCTCACGTTTTGTCTATTTTAATGAAAGTGAAAATACGTATAATAAGCATGGATCTAAAAAATAATCTCGATCTAGTTTTCAATTTTCTAAATACAGTGAGTGCATAATGTTGCCCGTACCATATTGTTGCCGAGCCTCAGTTGAGGCAAGACCGTCAGCACCATAACGCCCACTGCCTCCCAACAGCATCTACCGTTACCATGAAGAAACAACGCGCTTCGTCCGCCTCGCAAAGGCTTCGCGCATCACGGCCGCGAGGAAGTGTAGCTCTTATGATGATACGATCGTTTTGGAATCTTTAAAGATTTTTTGAATTTATGATCAATTCTGAAGAGCGTTTTTAGTAAAACATTATACATTGATATCGGCAAGAAATAGATATGTCGCGAGTAGCATCTGGTATTTCTAGATTTTGGAACCGCTAAGGGTACGACCACATTGGAGCTACGATAGAAGCTAAGAAAGCGTCGATTAGAGCAGCGATGTGTCGTTGGTAGACTGCTCAGAGCACTGATATATATATATATATATATATATATATATATATATATATATATATATATATTGCCATAAGCCAGCTACACAGCTTTTTGTTCCTAATCGAACGTAGATTTGGATGTCAGCGCCGCTATCGTTCGACCGGTGTGCTGTACCCCTCGTACTCCTCTTCACCTCAGTGATCCACTATACTTCGCCATGTGTTTGCGTCCCTCTAGATGGCGCTGCTTTCCATCGAGTTGATTGGACGCCATTGACAAGCTACGAAATAAAAAGTGTCGATGACGTCCAATCAACTCGATTGAAAGCAGCGCCATCGAGAGGGACGCAAACACATGGCGAAGGATCACGGAGGTGAAGAGGAGTACGAGGGGTACAGTACACCGATCGAACGATAGCGGCGCTGGCATCCAAATCTACGTTCAATTCGGGACATTTCTAGAATCCGAATCCCGTATCCATAGTATAGAGATCAGTGGCTCAGAGCTCAGAGTAACTCTGTCCGCCGCTTCAACGTGAACGTTTCCACAAAACAAAACATTGGGGGCAATGAAGGCGCGAGACATGCGCGATCGCGACGAAAGCGCGCGTTGCATGGAAGAGAGGTTGGTGGGAGAAGCAGGCGTTTGCGGGGCCCCACCCGTGCCCTCGCATGGCATACAATGTAGGCAGATGGGGAACCACGTACGAATGAACATGTAGGCTTTTATATTTTTCACAATACTTTCATAAAAGTATTACCAATGTATTGAGTAGCTTTTCCCGATGAAAACGAGTCCAAGCACGACATCACTCAGACTATATTCAACAATATTATAATTTGAATCATAACATTACGTGTCGATAAAAAATGCTCGATTATATTCTAGTTTGGTCTCATTTTCATCGGGAGAAGCTCCTCAATTCATTGGTAATACTTTTATAAAAGTATTAATATAATAACAGTTTTCAATCGCTGCTTTGTACACTCACTATAATGCTTTCTAAAAATTTACCAAATTTAGTTTTGAATTTCCTAAATAGGTACGTGCTTTCTAGAAACTTTAACTTTGTATTTAGTTGTGAATATCCTGGAACTGTCAGTGTGAAAAACCTGAATATGTAAAATATTTTTAGAATATCGTGGATCAATTTTTGGAAAGGAATACTTGCATAATGGTCTGCAGTAAACTTAGGATTCATTTCCAAGGAACAGTCGTCGGTTCCGGCCGAAAGACATTTCCACGGTGCCGATACTTTGAATTGCAATCTTTTTCCCCGTTTGGCTCCGCTGCTCAGAATGCTAAAAACAGAATTCGTATGACGCCGGATGTCTGATCGATTTGCATGCTTCAGTGACGTTTTCCTCCCACTGAATTCGCATCTGGAAATTCGTTTTTCGTTACATTGTGACTCCGTTCGTTCCGCGTGATGGGACCTCTGCATACAAAATGGAAACCCTTTGCAAAGTAAACTGACACTCCGGTTACGGGAATGAGCCACCGGCATAGTTTGAATACGTATGAGAATCTTGCGAATTTCGCAGCTCCGGAATCCGGCTAGACGTTGTCGCGGATCTGGAAAGAAGGGAGGGTGTTTGAACGTCTCGGAACGATCGGCTACGCTCAACAAACCCAGCACAGTCTAAAGCGATATAGTGTGTGACACTGTTAGTTTTCCTAAAATCTACCGAAGAATCGAATTTGTCAATCATACTGTGTTTTGCACTATTTTATATGATTTTATACAATGTCCTTTAAAATGTGCATCAAATTGACATTGATGTTTACGTTTAGTTTATAACAACTGATGAAAAATGTGTACTTCTTTAAAATACATTTTGTAAATCAGCGAGAAAGACCGCGGTCGTATACAAAGTTGAGCAATTTAGAAACTGTTGAAATTATAAATAGTTGACTTTATTAATGAAAATATTGTTTGAATATTATCACGTTTCTTAAAAGACGTACTTTTTATCCATTTCTTGGCCCAATATTCAAAGTATATTCTTACCTGAATATTTAAAATATCGTTCATCATAAAACGTATAATATTAAATATTCAAACAATCATTCGATTGGCAAATGGCTAGATTCAGAAAAGTTCCATTCGAGCTTCATTCGATTTTTAATTTTTCCGGAGCATGAAAGAGGAGAAATTTGTTTATTTTCATGTACATACAATTTGCCCGTAAAAATGTAAATTTGTGGGAAGTTCCGCGGTCTAGTGGCGGCATTTCCCTGTTTGTTTTCACTACGATGGCGGCGTGTTTGAAACTTCTGAGATCATTAGCAACTGCAACCCTCAGTTTGCCACACGTCTGCCATTCTTCCCGTTACCCAAAGCATAATTCCCTCTGGCTGCGCATACATCGGGGGAAGGGAGAACGTCGAACACGAGGGTTAGAATGAAAGCATAAAACGAAAACATCAAAGACCGCTTTCTGTTGCCATTTCAAGAGAAATATATCCCTGAGTCGTCTGACAGAGATCGATAAAGCGATTGTCGGTATTGTCTTTGTGCAGGCACGTCAGGAGTGATTGTTCGGGAAATATTTGCATGCGATACCTGTGCATTCTGAATCGCATGAACATTTCAGGAATCGTCTAAAAATATCCTGATGATCTAGATGTTTTATTGGGATCGATAGTATCGATATTCATTATGTGCGAACACAACGTTACAATTAATGCAAAAGACAGTATATCAATTTGAAAATGATTAAATTTATATAATAATTTAGTATCTGACATGTAAATGCATCAAAATCATTATATTTAATCGCTTGTATTTTTTTCTTTCATTCTTTCTTAAGTTATTCTTCATGGTAATCATAGTTTTTTGAAGTGAAAGTTCTTTAGGCGCGTTAGGCGCAAAACCTAATCGCGGTAGGAGTAAAACTTCGACGCGGTAGGAGTAAAAACCTTGACGCGGTAGGAGTAAAACCGATCTGGCGATGAAACGATGAAACGATGACAAGATAAAATGATGAAACGATCAATCGATTTAGTAAAACCTCGACGCGGTTGGCGTAAAATCTCGATGCGGTAGGAGTAAAACCGATCTGGCGATAAAACGATGAAACGATTTAGTAAAACCTCGACGCGGTTGGCGTAAAACCGATCCTGCGATGAAACGATGAAACAATGAAACAACGATACGATGAAACGATTTCGTTAAACCTCAACGCGGTAGGCGTAAAACCGATCTGGCAATGAAACTATGAAACAATGAGACAATGCTACGATGAAACGATTTAGTAAAACCACGACGCGGTAGGCGTAAAATCTCGACGCAGTAGGAGTAAAACCAATCTGGCGATGAAACGATGAAACGATGCAACGATGAAACGAAATTCTATTCTATTATCATATACGATTGAACATTCCTTAATAAAGATTAACAAAGATTATGATAAAATTCCGTTGACACTAAGTGGAGATTTCAACGTGAACTTTTCATCGGAACAATCAAAATTATTAATAGAATTTTTTAGAATTAAGTTAAGATTGGAAATGGTAAATAATCTAATGAAACGATAATAAGATCAGGAACAACTCTCGATGCAGTATTTGCAAGACATTTAGACAAAATTGAATCAAGAATATTTATATAATTTTTTAGCTATCACAAGCCAATTGTTTCAATAATAGAATCATAGAAAATTAAATGTTATAAAGTATTAATCAAAATTCGGAAGAAAATTAAAGACAGAAGTTTCATTTCAGCCATGTGGTCTAAGCACACACCAATTTTATTACGATTCTCTTTTTAATCGATATTGTTTGCAAGAATTTTTATTATGATATTATAATATTTAAAAAAACGATTACAACTAAATACTGAATAGACTGGTCTAATTATGACACTTGATTTTGCTAATAGATAACACTTGTGTTTCATTAATTTCGATATAATGAACTTTCTTACAAACATTAAATCATACGTCAAGACTTTTTAGTCAATCCAATATAGTTAAACAAGTTAAGGAATGTTAAGGAATGTTCTTTTTACAATGTTGTTAATTAATTTATCAATATTATTCGTTTGAAATGACCCAGAATTTTTGTCGTTTCACTTTATGGAATATTTTAATTGAGATGACAGGAGCCAGTCTTAAGTTTCCCTGACGAACGAGCAGCTCTTTGATTAAGAAACAAAAGAAATTTACGGCCATATTAAAATAGCCATTTCATTAGATCGTCTTACACACGATTCGCCATTGTCACGGTGGTGGAACGCTTTATATCTGGGCCGTCAGTCGCAGACGTTTCACTATCTCGTCGATCATTCAATAATTTATTACGGTCTTATTACTCCGTTACAGTTCGATAGACAAAATTCTTTGGCGGTACAAACGATGTGTTAATAAATTGCTGAACGAACATGTACAACTACTTATACAAGTTATAATAATGCACGACATTTAATGCCCTGTATCAGATAATGGAAATTCTACTTCGTAGAGTGTGCGCGCGAGATACAGCTAAAGCTGTTTAATGTAAACTTCATTTTTAAATATTATACTTTGCGAAGTATAAAGAAAGGAAATTAATGGAAGAGAAATATTTTATAACTTTTAACTGCACTTACAGTTTCCCTATTGATTTATTATTTTTTTTTCTGTAGTAGTTCGGGGATGACGTAATTTTTCGTCAACAGAAATTAACTGAATCTTAGAAACAAACGTAATATTACGTCAATGGTTGCTAGTGACTATTTATAAACACAAGTAATATTGCGCCAGCTATAAACAGCTGTAGTTTGGAATGGGACGTAATACTTCGACGATCTTCAATCAACTATTGCTTGAAAAAAGTGATAATACATCAAAGACGAAAAAACTATAGTTATACCTTATTGTGGATAGACATAACATTACTTCAGAAGCTACTAGCCATAATTTATAAAATACCGCAATTCGACTTCGACTGTAACCAGTATAGCTTGCGGAAAAACTTATTATTAAATCACGGTGTTATGTACGGACAATATTATTAGTAATAGGTATTATTACGTAGAATCAGTTCCAAGTTGTGGGAAAATGTATCATTTCATTAGCCACTAAAAACAGGAAATTCTACATCAATCGGAATCAATTACAGTTTAAAATAGGACGTAATATTACGTCAGAGACAATTAATGATACCTTGCATAAAAACGAAACACTTCAGTAACCATTACAAACAAAGAATTGTGCACCAACGAGAATCAATTCCAACTTGCAACAGGACGTAATATTACGTCAGAGACAATCAATGGTACCTTGTATAAAAACGTAACGTGTCTAGCCATTAAGAACAGGAAATTCTACACCAATGAGAAAAAGTAACAGTTTACAACAAGACGTAATATTACGTCAGAGACAATCAATGACAGCTTGCTAAAAAACGCAGCAATTCAATAACCATTAATCACAACGAATTGTGCACGAAGGAGAATCTAGACCAACTTGCAACAGAACGTAATATTACGTTACAGACAATAAATGGTACCTTATATAAAAACGTAACATGTCTTTAGCCATTAAGAACAGGAAATTCTACATCAATGAGAAAAAGTTACAGTTTCAACAAGACGTAATATTACGTCAGAGACAATAAATGATACCTTGCATGAAAACGAAACACTTCACTAACCATTAAAAACAAGAAATTGTGCACCAACGAGAAGCAATCGCAATTTGCAACAGGACGTAATATTACGTCGGAGACAACCAGTTGGATCATCCGAGTTAGAGTTTCACGTTAAAGTTTGCACACGTGTCGACGAATGCCGAAACCGCGCGGCTCGGAATTTGCAGAATTGTTCCAATATTCGGTCTGACCATCGAGTCGGTGGTTGATTCGATGACATTAGAAGCAATTCGCTCAATCCCGTCTATTAACGCGAATCGACCGGTGTTGGCGCTTGTGCAGCGATTTCTTGTCGACGGCAATTCCCAGGTCGATCCGTCATCGAAGAAACAAAGTCTTCGCCGTCATCGAGGAGGTTCTCAGGCTGGCACGTTCCACGAACCGGTCGCGATCGAATTCGATTAATTAGCACCGCCGCGGGCCGTGTAACAAGCCAAGTTTTTATTTCCGAAATGCGAACTTCCCGGCACCCCGTGTGTCACGTAACCGTCCACCGTGACACGTACATACATTTCGCGGACAAGAGTTGGCCCCGTTGTTAAACTTTCCGATTTATCGAGAATCAACTTTGCCCGCTATCTGTTCACCAACTTTTAATTACACTGTCCGATTTATTTATGGATCCCCGATCGGAATTACGGTTTAGATATATTACCGGCCGGGGCTATAAATGGAATTTTGTAGCGCGATGTACAATGAACCACGAAAGTATTCTAACGTTTTTAAATTATTTTTTCTTTGTTATTTGGAATAACGTTACGAATTCCATAATCCGTTCATTCCAGTAGGAATTTGTAAGTGTCGTGTTTATACATGCTAACTTTGATGACAATGCACTAATGTCCACAATAGTTATCGAATATTTCTGAGAAACATCGACGATATGAAGTACAAATTTATTCGAATGACGTAGGTCTTCTACATAAACGTTACATCGGTAGGACAGATTTTAAACATTAACAGCATCAGTTGATGTAGCACATTCTCTGTGATCAGCACTGTGAGTATTGGCAAAGTTATAAAACGTCCAAAAATGATGAAAAACGAGTGTCTCTGATAGCAAACCAACATGTAGTAAACTAATTGTCCAAACTTCTAAAAAAAACTCCAAGGCACAGGGTCAAATATTAAAAAAGTTATCCAGTTTTTTAGAGTGTCTGAATATTTATGGAAGTAAACGTCATAATTTCCTAGAAGACGAAGAAAATTTGTATGTACTGTATACTTATATAGTAATCCCGCGAATAGTGCGACAATGCACATTGTGCTTGGAGCGAAAATAATACCCCTGCTACTGCGGGGTGTTCCCCTCCAGGAGCCCAGAAGCTCGACCGCTCTGGCTCACTGCAACTAATTGTTCTAAGTTCCAAAAAAAAAACAAATCCAGGTTGTAGGATCCGATATTAAAAAAGTTATCCAGTTTTTTAGAGTGTCTGAATATTTATGGAAGTAAACGTCATAATTTCCTAGACGACGAAGATAATTTGTATGTATTGTATACTTATATAGTAATCCCGCGAATAGTGCGACAATGCACATTGCGCTTGGAGCGAAAATAATACCCCTGCTGCTGCGGGGTGTTCCCCTCCAGGAGCCCAGAAGCTTGACCGCTCTGGCTCACTGCAACTAATTGTTCTAAGTTCAAAAAAAAAAAACAAATCCAAGTTGTAGGATCCGATATTAAAAAAGTTATCAAGATTTTTAGTGTCCGAATATTTATGGAAGTAGACGTATATGGAAGTAAACGTCATAATTTCCTAGACGACGAAGGAAATCTGTATGTGTTGTATATCTATATAGTAATCCCGCGAATAGTGCGACAATGCACATTGTGCTTAGAGCGAAAATAATACCCCTCCTACTGCGGGGTGTACACCACGAGGGGTCCAGAAGCTCGACCGCTCTGGCTCACTGCAACTAATTGTTCTAAGTTCCAAAAAAAAAACAAATCCAAGTTGTAGGATCCGATATTAAAAAAGTTATCCAGTTTTTTAGAGTGTCTGAATATTTATGGAAGTAAACGTCATAATTTCCTAGACGACGAAGATAATTTGTATGTATTGTATACTTATATAGTAATCCCGCGAATAGTGCGACAATGCACATTGCGCTTGGAGCGAAAATAATACCCCTGCTGCTGCGGGGTGTTCCCCTCCAGGAGCCCAGAAGAACGACCGCTCTGGCTCACTGCAACTAATTGTTCTAAGTTCAAAAAAAAAAACAAATCCAAGTTGTAGGATCCGATATTAAAAAAGTTATCAAGATTTTTAGTGTCCGAATATTTATGGAAGTAGACGTATATGGAAGTAAACGTCATAATTTCCTAGACGACGAAGAAAATCTGTATGTGTTATATATCTATATAGTAATCCCGCGAATAGTGCGACAATGCACATTGTGCTTGGAGCGAAAATAATATCCCTCTTACTGCGGGGTGTACACCACGAGGGGCCCAGAAGCTCGACCGCTCTGGATCACTGCAACTAATTGTTCTAAGTTCCCAAAAGAAAACACAAATCCAAGTTGTAGGATCCGAAATTAAAAAATTCTTTTTAAGAGTGTCCGAATATTTATCAGAGTAACTGTGTATAGGTATAAGTCAATCTTAATTACATAATCCGCTTGTAAATTGCATAAAATTCTGTTCCGTCCTTTAACTTTCATATACAAACATTTTTTATAGTTTTCTGAATCTATAGAAGTGTTCTTGCAACCTCAATGCGTATATGGAGCTTTTTTTATACCAGCAAACGCAAAAAATTATTTCGCACGATATACGATCTACATATGTGACGTACACGACTATAATCCTCAGCCCGCCATATAAGGACCATGTATTCCGAATGTCGTGGTAGATGAGAGCAGATCGTATTGGTGTACGAAATGAATTTGTAAATCAATTTGATTCGAGGAACAGCACAAATGTTGGCACGTTCTACAATATCGTCGCATAGCGTATACCCGGTGTTAATACAAATTCTGTCCCTGTACCGGGATCGTGAATCGATGTACTCGGACCGAGAATCGAAACAAAAGTCTGCTCGATTGATAGTCGTCGGTCCTCCCGCGACATCGAAGCTTCCAATAATCCCTTCCGCATCCTCTACGCCACAGCGGCAATGATCTATGGTGCACCTGCACTTTAGGTAAAGACCGCAACGCGGCTCTATTCCCGTGAGAAAGCACACTCGTTCGCGAATGTCGTGCTCCAATTCTCACGGAGAGCATTCTTTCCATTGTTTCCTCCGCCCTGGACAGAAAAATTTTGTTGCCCGAGGAGAAAGAGGTCCGAGCGCACGGACACAGACGAGAAAAGAAAGAAAGAGAGAGAGAGAGAGAGAGAGAGAGAGAGAGAGAGAGAGAAAGAGAGAGAAAAGGAAAACAAGCCAACAGCTGAATAGAGAATGCAGAAAACGGGGCCGTGCAGTAGCGACGAATGCCCGAGACACGGAATGCTCGCGCGATTTAATAGTAAATCTCGTTAACGATGCTCGGTCCTCATCCCTTGAAACGTGTTCTACAATAAATATTCACCGGTACCTGTCGATGGTTGTCGAGAAATCAAAAATGATTTCATTGGTTCAATTTTGCTCCTGACTGTACCTCACGATCTTGTCAAGCCATAGAATCGGTTACTTTGACCTAGCATTTTACGTGATTGATCGAAGTAATCAGTTCTATGCAGGGCTGTGCAGTCGAAAGGAATTTTGTGATCACTGGAGTCGGCGTCGGAGTTGAAAGAAAATATGCCGACTCGGACTCCGTGTTAGCAAATTTTACAAACATGTCAAATGTGCTTAAAATAATCGATAGTTGTGATATAACTATGTAGACCAGGGAGTTCCAACGTATTCCCCTCCGAGAACTGCATGGTCCCCACCACCGAACCTTTTCCCACTACTACGTACAGCCGTAGAGTTAGTGAGTGCTGCGCGCGCCGCGCGGCTCTCGCGGTGGGAGCTTCCCACTACTATACATTATAAGGATGAAGTCTAAGAGTGGGGGAAGAACCTAAGTGGGGAAGGTGCCTCGAATAGCTCCGGAGCTACTGGTGGATCTGCCTGATGTATACGTACCATTGCTAAGAAAAGTATTAGCACACCCTTTAAAAAGGAATAACTTTTTAAAAATTTGACCAAACGGTTTGACTATTGTTTAAATATTAAAAGAATTAGTTTATTGACTAATGTGACCAAACATTTTTTATTAAATTGCTATTAATCAGAATTGCGAAGAAAAAAGTCAACATTACGATTGTTAACTGTTTTATTTGAGCCTACAATGCAAATTTAAAATGTGCATCTTATAGATCTAAGTAGCAGAAAACGCGGAGAAATGCTATGAGCATGGAAATATGCGAGAATCTTTGAATTTTGAGCATTCAATTGGTCTAAATTGCAGTTTCTCACTGTTTTTGACATTTTTAATAATTTGTAACTCAAAACAACATTGATCGATTTCGATGAATCTTTGTGGACATGCATAACCTACTTAGGTCTACAAACAGTATGTTTTAAATTCTCATTATAGTAACAGATAAAAATATTAATAATTGTAATCTTTATTATTTTTTATTACAATTTCGTCCAATAACAGTTTTCTAAAAAAATCTAAAAAAAACTCGCCGTTTGGATAAATTTTTAAGAAATTATTCTTTTTTAAATGGTGAGCCAATACTGTGCAAATTGTTATTGGATTTTTTCAAAATTCTGGAGATTTCGATCACTATTATTCCTCTTCTTGGTCCCATAATTGTTTCAATAACGGTAGAGGTATTTTTTATTTAATTTACCATTCGAGGAAGCTCACATTATTCGATTGGATTCAAGTCTGAGCTTTGTGTTAATTAATTTAGAATTTAAAAAAAACTGTCTCCCCTTTACCATGGCCTTTGAAAAGTTGATCTGCGATTGTTTTCACTATTTTAAATAAAATATAGAGTCATTTGAGTTTGTACTATTTTGAACAGAAGGCAACTTTAGTTTCTCACTGCGTTTTATGACAAAATACATTCTATGGAACAAACTAAATTCAACAGTGGCAAAGTAGAGAATGAACACCTTAAAGTAAACACGGGCAGAGCATTTTAATATTTTTTTTGTCACGAAGTTACAGTAGTTTAAAAAATATTAGCGATATATTTCCAAAAGTATTAATAACATTTTTCGTGTTAAAGATGTTTTTCTCAAAATATTAGTTGATATTTTTAGTACAACAATTAATTTAGAACTTATTACTCCTAAACTTGAAGTATAGTTAGTAGATAATTACTTCGAAAATATTAAATTTCATTTTTATATTAATACTGGAAGTTATTATTTGAATAAAGGGGTTGTTACACCCATTATTTTCAGTTCACGATGCTTTACCCACAGCAAGTAAACTAAAAATCATTTAAACAAGAACCGAAGTCTAATATGAAATGAAAATAATTTTTACTTCAGCTATTCTATGAAAACTCTAATTAACACTAGAACTACCGAGTATTAAACGCGACTGGCATGTATTGCCTTATAATAACGACAAGATTTTATTTATTTAGATTTCGTACAATTTTTGTTTAAACATGTACTTCAATAGAGAAGTTTACTAAAAAATTATTCCCGAAAACATACTTATAATTTCAATATTCTGCAAAAGAAAAAATTAGAAACCAATCATTTCGATTGGTTCGATAGTTCTAGAGATAATAAATACCAATAACTCACTTGCATCGCGCGAATAACGAAACGAACTATACAGGGTGTTCATTTGAAAACTTTCCAGCCGAATATCTCGAAAAGTATGAAAGATATTAAAAAAGTGTAAAACACGTGTCCAAGGATTTCGAGGGGGAAAGAGGCGGGCAATATCAGTTTTTATTTGGGTGGCGTTTTCAAGGTCATTTGAAGGTCAACTTTGTTTTTTCCCATGGAAACCTATATTTTTTATTATGGGATCTTATTGTGCGTAAAAAGACCAGCAATTTTCGTAGGATACTTTTTTTTTATCTGCCCACTAGTTTCGGAGATATTTAAAGAGAAGTGGAGCGAGTCATACTTATACTGCGAGAAAGTTTGTAATTTCTTTATAACTATAACAAATTTTCAAAATGTTCTACGTTGTTTTCTAAACAATAATACAGACGATTCTCAAATTCTGAACTAAAATTTTTGAAGGTATCTGTTGGAATAGCTCTTCATACAATTAATTGTACTACGATATAGTATCTCTTATTACGATCATTCACACTTGATGAAATAGTACAATCTTATATTGAAAAACAGACAACATAAGCCAAAGGTCAATAGAGGACAATTTTGTTTTCAAACGGTACATGCTAGTACAACTGGAAAACATCAACAATTTGCGTCAAAGAATTTTTACACAATAATATGCCTCGCTCTACTTCTCTTTAAATATCTCCGAAACTAGTGCGCGGATAAAAAAAAGTATCCTACGAAAATTGTTGGTCTTTTTACCTACAATAAGATCACATAATAAGAAATATAGGCTTCCTTTTGAAAAAACAAAGTTGACCTTCGAATGACATTGAAAACACCACTCAAATAAAAAACTGATACTGCCCCTCTCTTTCCGCCTCGAAATCCTTGGACACGTGTTTTACACTTCTTTAATATCTTCCATACTTTTCGCGATATTCGGCTGGAAAGTTTTCAAATGAACACCCTGTATATTCTACAAATAAAACAATATAACACCATTTTTGTATTGGTATATTTCGACTACAAACAGAGCGAGTTTCATGGAGCAGTTCAACCCACCATACCGATTATTCAAGCGAGAATATGGACCCACGTTGTCAGCTGAACAATGCTGATAACTTTTGGAAATTCGTTCGGAAATTACTGATAATTTGAATATTTGTTTTCCGACGACTTGTTAAACCCTCTGCGAAATATTGCGAGCTTAATCGGTACTCGTATATCAATTCCACTCGAACTGGCGGGTCTCTGTTTCAGCGGCATCCACTTTGCGTCGTGAAAGGACATCGTGAACAGAAGAATATACGCCCGGGAAAAAGCCTTGTCGATCCTCGAAACTATTCAGGCTTCGAAACAAAGATTGAAATGTGATACGGGAATCCAGTTATGCTTCGACGTTTTCCAATCTCTCATCTGCCCGCTATGAGGGATGTTTGTTGGAACAAAAGCGAGGCTGTGATGTTTGTTTTGGTGAAAGATGGATGTCGGCAACCCTTATCGCGAGAAGTTCTCTATTACCGACCGCACAGCGAAGTTATTACTGTTCGTTCCTCCGTGATTGATTACTGTTCTTCTATTACATTAACCCTTGGACGTTTAATTATCTAATAAATAACTGATGGGAGCACAGCAGAAACCGTAATTACTTCAGGCGAATTTAATCATTGCGAATGTTTCAATTAACTTATTGTTTTATAAATAAAATAGGAATTTCATGTTGTATTAATTATTTTAAGAAACCGTCATTTTGGAGAGAATAAGGCAAGAATAATATTTCTGTTTTTTTATTTTATTTTTGAGTCTATTCGACAAGACTTCCTTTAAACAATTTCTGAACTAAATATCTGTAAAAAGAATATTTCGTCGTTAACACTCGATGTACCAAGCGCTAAAAGTAACTAGTAAATATTGCTTTATGAAAATAGTAATATTGAATTTATTCAGGTTTCTCACGATTTTTATTGTAATAGAGTCTTAAACAAGGAAATTCATTCCGTCACTTTCCATAAAGACATTTTTATGTGTTCATAGGGCTTGCAAGACATTTCAACGAGAGTAATCATTTAGGACTATCTACTTTTAAATTGTTCTTATTTTTCCCATGAGTTCAATTGAAATTAAACTGCAATAATTATTATTATAGATTTCATACATAATACAAAGTATGTCTGACTCTCTTCAGAAATAAATAAGTTATTAAGACAAAAAAGAAAGAAAATCAAAAGTTTAGTAAAAAGGCAATTAAGTTTGTTTTATAACTGTAATCTAAAAATCTCTTTTCTGATGAACTTTAGAAACCTTCGTTTACAAAATGATTAAAACTGTGAAAACATTTTCCAGATAAATGAGATATTAATCTAAGAAAGGGAAAATAATTTTAATAAAAGTAATTAGTTTCTGGATTAATTAATGAGTGTTTTACTGATATTTTCAAATTGAAATAAAATAAGTTCTTTTTTTATTGGATGTCCTGTTACGAAATGACTGCAACGGTCGGACACAATTTTATCCGATTTTCTCGATTTCTGTTGTAGCAAAAAATCCTATCTAAAAGCCACCTAATTATCCATAATCGCTACTTACCCTGATACCACCAAATCCCCTAACATTTTGGTTCCTCAGGCACCTCCGGTATTCGTCGATATATCGATACTCTTGAACCGGTAATTTGCATGAAACTTTGATTAAGCCTCCCATCATTTTCCGTTAGGCTGCGAGTTTCGTAACCTCCGAAACTTAAATCCCTATCCTCAATTAATTCACTCACGAGATGGAAATCCACATGGGAATTTATATCGAGACTGCGGATGTTTCGTGCACCTGTAACCAAATAAATTGCAAAATATAATAACTAGACTGCGGATTTTTATACACAATGAAAATTGCCAGCATTGATTGTACGACACAGAAACTACACAGTTGTAATTAAATGAAAATAATGTAACTGAAGTTTTAAATTCTGTTAACGTTTTCCCTACTTTCTACATGAACTCATCAATTTTATTATAATCGCGTAAAGTTTGCAGTCTAACAATATATGTGTGTGTGTGTGTGTGTGTGTGTGTGTGTGTATGGATGTGTATGGACTGAATTCTACGTTTTCAACTTGATAATTGTTTGTACTGTTCTGTTTGAGAGTAATTCGTTATTTAATGAATTTTTCTCTTTGAAAATATTTTCTTACACTTTTATTAATGATAATGTGTAATGATGGATAAAAGTCATTTTTATTCACTAATAAGCACATTTATGACCAATTTTTATTGTTATAAAATAATATAGAACAGTGTATGATTTTTTATAAGTTCATTTAGATTATTGTACATACAATAATATTTCTCATATTTAATGCATCAGCCCAGAATTTCTGCACTCGTTACGTTAATCTGTCACATTGAATTGATTGAATACGCAATTTTCAATGCAGTAAATTGCAGACACAGAGGAATTAATTCGTCCTTGACAAATTTAATGCAAAATGTAGACACAATACCAAAATTTGAAGATATCAAAAATTCAATGAGCCTGTTCAAATTCAAAAAGATACTTTATTAGAAAGCTCTGTAAAGTGTTTGTCGTCGCAAGTGACACAATATTGTACTGTTTCAAATAGTGTCGATTAAAAATGAAATGGTATCATACCTAATTGAGTAAAATATGTCGGAGATGAAGGCGATTCTCTCGTAGGAACGTCAACCATACCATTGGTTCCTGACGCACCCATCGGGACGGGGAATTACTCAAGTAAATACCATCGGAATTATTTTTTATTTGGTATCATTTTCATTAGAAAAATGTCACGAATATGTTCGTGAAAGTTCCATAAAAAAATAATAAAAAATAAAGAAGTTTTTTTATTGGATTAGTAGTGGTCTCACCGATATACCCGACCCGTATGATGTCATACTTCTCGGCGAGCGAGGCCTCTCGAGCTTCACGGCCCCTCACGGGTTATACCCCGCAGGAGTGGGGATTGTTTTGTGACACTTCGTGTTCAGAATGTTGTGACATTTATCGATTAAATACTGTATAACGTTGAAGTTATTATGCTAACATTTCTCAATAAAAATATTCGATCAAGTAATGTATACATTTCCCAGAAAAACTCGCCAAATAGAATAAAATTTCGACGAGGTTTGCAAGAATTGTTTGCTAGAATTTCTTTCTAAACGAAATTGTCACACATATTGGTCATATGTTACAGTCCTCAATACCAGCGGGGGTGAAACAATTTACGTACCATTGACAATTCCAAAATAAATGTGTGTACACCGAAGGGAATGCGCGAAGGACAATCTTCGTGTACACGGAAAAAACATGGGAGGTCTATCCGGTGCAGTTTTATGTTTTAAAGATAAATGGCGCATCCACTGTTAGTGGTTTGCTTCGCGTAAGGGATGCGACCCGATATAATTTATTTCTGGGTCACGCCTCTCACATATGCACACAGAGATACTCATCCCCGACTTTTATGAATGTTCAATTGCGATATTGTATCAGTGACACCAATCAGAAGAACGTAATAATCGAATCTTCATTCGAGGGAACTCTTGATGAAGTTACTGTGCATTTGAAAGACTAGATTCAGAAACGTTAAAAGTAAAATTATATTTGGGAATTTGTTACGTGTACAAAATTGTATTTTCTTAAGTAACTGTTGTTACTGTATCGTAACTTCTAATGTATTTTTTGATACGTGAAGAGTTTCTTCAGTAATTATTGCTACTGTCCTGTAAATTTTAATGTTTTTTTCACACGTGCAAATTTGGAAAACACCAGAGAACATTAACAGTAAATAAAATTGATATTCTCATTTTATTTTGACCGTGAGAATTCTTTTAGTCAGGGGAACAAACTTTTAATTTTCGAATTGTAAATAATTTATTATGTTTCATTTAGAAATAGTTGTGCCGAAACCATAAATACTGAAAATTTATAGGCGAGTATGAAGAGATTGAAAAATGTGTCTGATCATATGCTGCCTCATTCTACTTGTCCCCTCACATCTTCCCCCTAGGCTGGGTCATAAATAACCTCCACTTGAGATGGAAAGATTTCTTGAGAAAAAAATGCGTTACTTCTGAACCATCATGCATCGAACTAAAAAAATTATTTATTAATATTAACAGAATATATGATAGATTAATGTATACCACGAATTATATTGAAAATAAGTGAGTTTCTGTACGAAAAAAGTGCAAGTAACTCTTAAGATGTAGATGAACCTTTACATAGCCTTCCTTATTAACATTGAATTATTATTATTGACATAGAATATACAATGATTAATGTTCATTTCAGATTATGTTGCAAATAAATGAATTTAGAAAAGTAAAATGGAAAATAACTCTTAAGATTTAAATAAATCTTTACATAATACGTATTATGTTTATTATTTTACACACAAATATTTTTATAAATAAAATAGTGAGAGTAATGTAAAATATGTGTAGTGGTATATCAATTAAGGAATAAATTATACTGAGGAATTGATTTTGGTTTTACGACCAACATTAAGTTGTAGTTAAATTATTACATTAATTCAATTAAAGCCAATACCTAATTACTAATTACATAATGACTATAGCTGAAAGTTCATATTTGTGCCTGTTATTGACAGTTTCTTACGACCAGTGACTAAACTCAAACTTCTGAGAATGGAATTATAATCAACAATATTATCACGATGTTTGCAGCACATTAGGATCTCATTCAAAATACAATTAAGGAATCCAATGCTACTTTCAATTTTTCTACAATTTTTACATTAATTATGATAATCATACTGTGCATTCTAATCTTTAATTTACGTCAATATTTTTAGTTTATTACATTCTTGTTAATAACAATAAATATGAAATTAATCCCAGATCCTGCATGTAGACTTTGAAAATGTGTACTTGCAATAATATTCATAATTCGATGATGAGGACGATTTCATATTAAAGACATTAAAAAGAAATTATTTCGCATACAAAATTAAATTCATAACTTAAAATCAATCTTTTTGTTTGTAAAATTTAATTTTTGATCTAGTTGTCGTTATAAATAAATCTAGTTTAAGTACTTTCGAAAGTGGACGAATAAAACGTGCACGTATCACTTGCTTCTTTAACTTCCTATAAAAACGAACAGTGCTATATTATCACTGGTTTTCTTATTGATATTGCCAATTCCACAATATCAATTTATGTACAGGTATTGTACATAATTACAATTAATAATATCATGCGGTTTCTCATATGTATTTACAGATTCATGTGTAAGTAGAAATACTTCATGCTGGTCAGACATATCTGTTTAAAGAGAATTTCGAAGATCAAAAAGTTTAATTGTAAAATTCTTGTTGAATTGTTAATAGCGTTTCCATTGATGAAACATAAAGCCTAATTGTTACATTGTGAATTTTATGCAGTTTTGACAAAAATGAATAGATGTAATTTCGAGTATCAATTTTTTGCAGAACTTAAAACAGTTAATATACTGAGTGACATGAAAAAGAAATATTGGAAAAATTGCAATTGGCCGGAATTGCATAGAAAATACTGAAAGTTGTTTTTCACATCTTTATTATGTGGGTCTCCATCGAAAATTTAAAAAATACGTACTGTATCAATATTATATTCTGTATACTTTGTATAATTATACGTAATTATACAAATTCTGAAAATTTTATCAAAATCGGTCAATGTTGCAATGAGTTACAAACATTTGAAGATGGTGAAAGTTATAATTTTCTAATAGGCCTCTAACTGTAATAAATCTGGATGAAATTTTCAGAATATATATAACCAACACATATCTATCAAATGCAGTTTTGCAATTTTCGAAATATTCGGACGTCCCATAAGTTCGTGCCGTTTACTGTTCTACTATTTATATTATTATTTGCAACATAGCTTGAAAGTTTACGAAAAAATGTAATCATCCTCTCCTTCCATAACCTCTTCCCACCTTTTTGTAAAGACATAATACCGTCACAATAAAAATTTTGTGATTTCTCATTAGAAAAGAAAAACACACCGCGAAAGGTATAAATCCGCGGCACGAACTTATGAGACGACCTAATAGTTCTAAGAAGACGACCTTGAAAATGTTCTCCACGATTCTGACCAATTACAATTCCATCAAAAATATTTTTGGTAAATATTTACTTTAGGGGAGGAATCTCCGATGATCTTGACCTTGGCATATGTTGTCAAGGTCACCCTCCTGAGTGACCTTCAGAAGGTTTTAGCCGTCGCTTGTTTTTTGTTAAAAAGTTATTAACAAAATAATTTTCATAAATGTGCTACTTATTGTGCGCATTCCCCGGTCCTCCCCCAGGAGGGCCTCTCCTGGAGCCTTAAATGGTTCGGGGACTACTCACTAAAACCTCACGGTGACCTACCCTAAGCTATGGGGGGTGGCCAGGTACTCGAGCACAAACACTACTGGGCCACGCCCCACACTTATAACCCAGACCTAACCCAGACCTAACCCAGACCTAACCCAAACCTAATCCAGATCTAGACCTAAACTCAAATTCTGATGTGTCATCTACAATGGAAAGATTATACGAATAGAGTGAGTTGTGGTTAGGTCATGGTAGGGAGTGGAGGGATTACGTATACGAAAATCGAGAAGTAGCCACTCAAAATTGAAAGCTCATCTCGGGAACAAAGGCCTAGCGACGGATAATGTATAAATCATAGTTGTTCAGAATAGTGTCCTTTGACAACATATGTCAAGGTCGAGGTCATCGGCGATGCCTCCCCTAAAGTAAATATTTACCAAATTTTTTTCATGTCACATAGTAGTCCTTGTAACTTCTAAACAAAATGCATAAATCGTTTGGTTCAATCTTAACACATTATTTACCGGTGATTATGCCATCATTTTTGGAAGTCTATGGCACATCGTTGGAGATATGGGTAGTCTAATAATTTTGTGTGGTATTATTGTTTTAAAGAAGATTTTTGAGCTTTCACTTGGTGCATGACAATTATTGAAAAGATTATTAATAAGCTTCCGGTAGATAAGGTGTTAAAAAAGTTATCGTCTTTTTAAATGTGTCCGAATGTTACTGTGTGTCATCTTATGTGAGCCATACCTTCTGATCTTGAAATAGGGGGACACTTTGAGCACGCAACGATCACTATCGCAAAAGTCAGAGGTACGTCATTTTAATCGCGACATTTGATGGGAGAGGCGTGTCTAAACGACTTTCTGTATTATTCACGCGGCGCAAGTGTCTCGGGATCCCGAGAGCAGCTCAACCCGAATAAACGTTTCGTCAACCTGACCCAACTGCTCGTCATGATATCTAATTGATAAATGCACCCAGCAGCCCCCGCGAATGTGCACGACCAACTCAATTTTTGATTCGACCAACTCGAATCCAATATGTTTTTACTTGCAGTGCTGTCAGTGCACATGTTGTGCTTTCATACCTTTCACAACCTTTTACGTGGACAATTAAATCATTTTCGAAACTGTTGCTATAACCATAAATGTCTACATTTTTACAAATATTTAAAGATAGTAGAACATTTACACAAAGTATTGCTACTGAACTTAGAGCTAGGATAGCTTTATTGGAAATGTATATAATATATTGTTTCATTTACAGTGAGAAACTTTTTAGTAATAAATATAATTTTGTTCATGACGAAAGAAACAACATACATGGCTAGGTATAACGTTGAACTACATTAAGATAAATTGTGTAAATAAAATGTATACTGTTGTTTAGTTTTCTATTTTTTGCCTAAAAAGAAATATTATTAAAAATTCTTTATTATCAAACAGATTTATGGACCATCCTGTATAATATAATTTCAGCTGAAACATTGTTTTCTCTTGTTAACCATCGAATTTTTTAACAGATGGTTGAACAATAATATGTTGCTCGAAATTATGACCGATAAAGACGAACTGAAATTTGAAATTCACTAATAACGAAATCTTGACATTAAAGTCAATAAAGAGGATTGAATTGAGCAAAATAAATGTGCAAAAATGGTCCTGCTATTTTTTAGGCGATGACAATGAACCTGGTCCTTAAAAATGTTTTCACTATTTGAACACAAAATCACTTCCATATGGAGAATAATAAGAAAGTCGTAACATTAAAGTTAACATGAAAAGAACACAATATGGAATAACAAACCTAAAAAATATGCTACATGAGGAAAATTCCTGCGTTCAAATACTAGCATTCCTGAAGGATATTGGACTTTATCATATAATTTAAAACAAATACACTGCGGTTACTAATAACCAGTAAAGGGGCATGTGATCTAAAAAATTCAATTAAGAAAAAAAAGAAATAAAGAAGGTCTCAACTGGGCAGATATTATCACGTATTGACTTCTCGTCAATTTTTTTGTTTCGTGTCTTTGCTTCGTCTTTGACTCGAAAAATTATACACTGTCGACAAATTAATAATGCGTTTTAATTTTCACTACAATTTTAACATAAATAGCAAGCAATTAATTTTTATTCCATGACGAGTATATTCGGCAAAAACAGCTAACAGAACTCTTCCACACGCCAAAGAGCGTCGAAATATATCGTTGGCGGAAATATATTCAAAAGGAACAATGCAGATCTTCGTTTAAACCGGTGAAGGAGTCTCGACACCGGAATATTGCTTCGGTTATTCAAGCATAGCGTGGCAACCGAAGGTCACGCCTGAATAAGTCGGCCTTTCTCCGGTTTCCATGATTCGTCTCGGTGAGTTCGAATAAAATTCCGTCGCCAATCCTTCCTCGGCATCGCGGGAGCCGATTCTCCCGCCATTTGCAATTACAATACCGCAGTAATCCGCCATTTGCCGAGTTGTCGCAAGGGCAACGAGCCCGTTTTCCCTCGTCTGCCCTCGTCTAATGCATTAAGTCAACTGCGGAACGGGATAAAGTGGCGCATCCAGACACGCATTAAAACCAGCCACCTTGAAAAACAAACAATGGCGAAAGCGAGAATAGGCAAGCCTTTCTGCTCGTGTTGGAGCTGGTTGAATAACGGGAAATGGCGACTCGCGAAGGCCGGGGGAAAAATTCGAGGCACGTTGGCTACCGGTGCGATTCGATAAATTCATGAGGCTTCGAAGAGGGTAAATAACGAGGCGTGTAGACAGCGAGATGCTGGAATCGCTGCGAGCTGCGTGCGTGATACGCCAGGTACGCTAAATTAACACTAAATCTACCAGCGCCGGTCAAATGACCGCATTCAGATATTTTATTTAATAATTGTTCAAGTTATAAAGATGCTTCCACTGGAACTGGTTATACACTTTTTCATTTAAGTTCAGCTTATATATTTTACAATTGTTGAAGTTATAAAACTGCTTCCACTGGAACTGGTTATACACTTTTTCATTTAAGTTTAGCTTATATATTTTACAATTGTTGAAGTTATAAAGATGCTTCCACTGGAACTGGTTATACACTTTTTTATTCAAGTTCAGCTTTTTTATTTTACAATTGTTGAAGTTATAAAGATGCTTCCACTGGAACTGGTTATACACTTTTTCATTTAAGTTCAGCTTATATATTTTACAATTGTTGAAGTTATAAAACTGCTTCCACTGGAACTGGTTATACACTTTTTCAGTTAAGTTCAGCTTATATATTTTATAATTGTTGAAGTTATAAAACTGCTTCCACTGGAACTGGTTATACACTTTTTCATTTAAGTTCAGCTAATATATTTTACAATTGTTGAAGTTATAAAGATGCTTCCACTGGATCTGGTTATACAATTTTTTATTCAAGTTCAGCTTTTTTATTTTACAATTGTTGAAGTTATAAAGATGCTTCCACTGGATCTGGTTATACAATTTTTTATTCAAATGTAAATTATGATAAAAATGGCAGAAAATCTAAATAAATTCAATTGTGCCATTTTTATAAGGGAGCACATAGTAATCACGTTTAATGGTCGGTAGGTTTGGTGTCAACGTGGAAATTTCACTTTCTTGTGAACAGCTTTTCAACTTTCTTTTAGCATAAACGGCACTTCAATTTATTTTGCTTCTTTTTACTTATAGAGACAAATGAACTTTCAGTTAACCCCTTGTCGTTCCCGCTAACTCCCGATTTCTCGGGCCATAATAAACAAAATGCTCGGTCACGCGTCGAGTCATTTAGCTGTTTAGCCGTGTGCTCGAACTTGCGCAAAATGTATGCGTCTTATGCCATGTATATTTCGGCGCAATGAAAGGAATTGTGAAATACTAAACACGTTTGGGCACAACTAATACTTTTAAGATGTCTGGGAAGTAATTATGATCAATTCATCGGTGAACAAAAATTATTTATAATTTGAAAGTGGATAATGTATCGGTAACAATTTGTAAATTAATACTTAATTTAAATTAATAATGTTTTGAGAAAACTCGTAGAAAATTAGTAATCTTCGTGTTAGTGTTGTTTACGTTTGTTGGAATGAAGTACCACGAGCCAGGTTCGCTTTGTTCACGAGCCAGGCTCGTGTTATTTACCTTTGGTCCGAACGAGGTACCACGAGTCAGGCTCGTTCTTACTGTTTTTGGCCCAAATTTCTTACCACAAGTCTCACTCGTTGATGGAGGCTAAGGGGTTAAGCTAAAGCTCCATTTACGTTTCTATGACACTTACACCGTGTATATCAAATGTTTACAGCTCCATTCACTTGAGGAGACTCGAGTAAATTGCGAAAAATACTATAATTTTTAGGAATCTTTCAAGAATAGAAAGGCTTACATAAATGTTCTGAAATGTTTTCTATATTGTTGTACACGTTTCTAGACACAAAAAACATTGTCATTATATTGTTTCAGGTTCAATTTATGCTTAGTGATTTTCTCAATACAATTACTCTTTATAAATTGGCGTACAGCATAACGGTGCAAAAAATGAACATGCAACTGTAAACAAAATTTGTTGTGTCGAGAAATATGTACAATATACCAAAATTTTTAAAAACTTAGTGCAACTCTTTTTATTTCAAAAAAATCCCGAAAAATTACAATATTTTCGCAATTTACTCGAGTATCCTCTTTTTAATAAGTTGCGTGAATTTATTTCTTTCGTAAGTGTGAGCAGAGCTATCAATAACAACTGTTACTTGATAATGAAGATATCACTGTAGACTATAATGTAGTTAATTTCAGTATTAATGGATTTACACTCAGTAGTTTCAATCCCATGACGATCAGTATTAATCAATACAATTAACGGCGGTCACCGATAAACTCGCTGCCATTTAGCATGTTAACAATACAGTTTGCACTGTCTGTTGAGAAAATTCGACAAAGAAACAATCGAGGTTAATTAATCTAAAACTTTACACAAGTTTCTAGTATATCTTTATCGTGTTATTCAATAAAAACGAAATTTAATCCATCAGTTGAGTAAGACGCTTTGTCCTCCATTTTATGTGATATTAGAAATTCTTATCAGGTTTTATTTGATGCACGCATTGCTGATGTACAATTAACAGAAGAATTATTTTCAGAGAAATGGTGACTGTTCAATATCTAAATGACCGATTTGCCGGAAAAATTTTTCGAAATTTTCTATTGATAAGAATATCGCTAAAAATTTGAGTTTTGTGCAGTAGAGGAAAATCTCTTGGTCCATGCACGTAAGGTTTAAAGGGTCTCGCAGGATAAGCGTGGACGATCGCCTACAACATCAATTTTTGTGTTTATGTTTGCAGAATAGCGTTTGTTTGTCTAAAATACCATTTTGGAGTATTTCAAGTCTTTATGCCTCCTTTTAAAGAAAATGGGATGAAACTACTTAACTTTAAAAGCTTTTCTTTGAGAACTACGTACGAAATTCTAACGATTCCAAAAGCAAATAGAATGTACATATTTCTCTTATTTCGCATATATTTTCTATAAAATTTTATGATTCATTCGTGATAGAAAAATGTAATTGATTCTTGGGAGGTGATTATTAAAAACAATGTGTAGAGTGACACCAACGTCGAAATGCAACGAAAACTTGACTCTACTTACTTATTATTCGTAAAAGTTTCAGAACTGTACAGTTGATGGAACATTATTAAAGCAAAAATTAAAGTCAACGTGCTTTCTTGTTTTTCAATATTCAAAGTAGGACGGAGGTTTAAGAAAATTTACATGGGAGATAGATCTTAGAAAAATATTTTTACTGAATTCTTATCTTTGAAAAATATTGTACTCCTTTTTATCAGCAATCTTCCATCGTGAAGGAGAGGAAACAACCCCTAGAGCTACGGGTCGAACCTATATTTCTTGCAATATCTTAGGAAGAGATTAATGAAATAAATCTTATTTTCTTTACCCTGAAGTTTCACATTAAGAATCCATAAAGACTTAGAAAAGTACATAATTCATTTAAATAATATAATCAAAATTGATATCCCCTTGACAATTTTTTAAATTATATTTTTGCCTACATTAATAAATAGCCTATGTATCTTATGAAATCTTTATGCAAACATTCTTCTTTAATGGATTATTTTACAAATATCAAAATATACAAAATATCGATTTATTTCTGTCGATCAAACAATTGCTAGTTATAAAAATATTGTAGAAATATCATCAATCTCAGTTAATATACATATCTTTTTATATTTTGCGGATTTAGAGATTCTATAAATGTGTAAAGCAGGGACTTCCAACGTATTCCCCTCCGACAACTGTAAGGTCTCCACTATCGAACCTCTTCCCACTACTATGTACAGCCGTAGAGTTAGTGAGTGCTGCACGCGCCGCGCGGCTCTCGTAGTGAGAGCTTCCGACTACTATACATTATAACGAGGAAGTCTAAGAGTGGGAGAAGAACCTAAGCGGGGAAGGTGCCTCGAATAGCTCCGGAGCTACTGGTTGGAACTGCTTGGTGTAAAGTATAAAAATCATCAATCTTAGAGTAAAAGATTGTATTATATTCTATTCAGAATTTAATAACAGAACTAAATTAATAATTTGTCTCCAACCTTTACAAATTAATTTGTAAAAATCCATAATCCGCATAAATCTTAACAGTCTAGAGATTTATAAACGAAAAAGATACCTACATAGTTCCTAAACTTTTTGTCTTATACAGGGTGTTTCGTCTAAAACAGGACACCTAAATATCTCCTCTACCTCTGAAAATACAAAAAATGTTTCTAACGTAATCTAAATGGTTTCAAAAGACGAATCAGAAGGAAGAATCGTTTTTTATAAATTGTAATTTTTTAATCGTTTTTTCAAGATCACTCGTGTTTTTTTACGTATATACACACATTTTTTGTTGTTGTATGTTATACCAAACATTATTGTGCATTCATCTTAATAGCACGACCTTGAAATGACCGTGAACTCTAAAATTTGCTAATTAATGCAGAACTTACTTTCAGCGACATTTCAGATTTCAACGGTAACAGAAATTCGACTGATATCAAGGTGCTCGTAATCTGATGTCATTAATTTTTTTATAGGTGGAGACGTCAAGGAGATATGAAGGTCAACTCTGTTTTTTTAAATGGAACAGTATGGTTTTTTATTTACATTTTGATATTGTGTTTCAAGACGAATACAATGACCTATTATGAAGGTCATTCAAGGTCACGCAAGGTCAACTGCAATAGAAAATAAAGTGTCTCAAAGAACTCTTCGAACACTACGACGATTTACATGTAACATGTTATTTTCGTATTCACTGCTACTTCAAGTGTTCAAAATGACGACCTTGAACTTGAAAATGGTCCATATTTCATTGATGGCACGCTAAATAGTCATAAATACGAGAGAACCTTAAAAGACGTTTTACCAGAATTGTTAGAAGACATTTCACTGGATATGCGACAGTCCATGTGGTTCCAACAAATGTTACAGAATTACTGAACAGGACACTTGACGGTTGTTGAATTGGTCAATCAGGAAGTAATACATGGCCAGCACGTTCCCCAGACCTGACACCACTAGATTTTTATGTGTGGGGAAAATTGAAGGAACAAGTGTACCGCGAAAAACCAACAACCACAGTTGATATGCAAGAACGTATAAAAAGAGCTTGCCCTGTAATAGATACAACTGAAATTTGTCAGGCAGTATCATCAGCATTGCAACGTTTTAGATTATGTCTCCGTGTTCAAGGTCGTCAAATTGAACACTTGAAGTAGCAGTGAATACGTAAGTAACATGTTACATGTAAATCGTCGTAGTGTTCGAAGAGTGCTTTGAGAAACTTTATTTTCTATTGTAGTTGACCTTGCGTGACCTTGAATGATCTTCATAATAGGTCATTGTATTCGTATTGAATCACAATATCAAAATGTAAATAAAAAACCATACTGTTCCATTTAAAAAAACAGAATTGACCTTCGTATCTCCTTGACGTCTTCACCTATAAAAAAATTAATGTCATCAGATTTCGAGCGCCTCGATATCAAGTAAGTTTGGTCTGATGCATTTTCTTCTATCTTCAAAAGCAAGTGAGTTATTCAGGTGACCTGTTTATAGTATCCCACCCTGTATATTGTATCAATTACTCTGTATTTTATTAAGTAGATTACATTTTCTTAAGAGCACTTAATTTACAATAGTCTTCCATCCTTTATACATTAATTTCTATACATCCATAATTTGCGCAAATCTCAACAGTCTGGACCATAAGCTAAAATGAAGCCATGTGTTTTTAAAATTCTTTGTCTTGAAAACATTTTGTTCATATTTTGTTGATCGAGCACACAAAAAGTAAGTCTAAAAAAGAAAGTCTCAATAAATCGACATTTTATCGTTGTCACTACAGGCAGAAGCGTCTTTTATCTTATTTCCGAGTATCTGGCGTTCTTCAAATCTGTTTTCATTATTCCGTGGTTGTCGGTCGAGTTAATCCTTCGTCGGATAAATATTATCGATAAACTTTATGCGAGTATAAATGGAAAAATCCTGGCGAGCACTGGCCGACCGGATCAGACGAGGAAACATGACGCTGAATGGATCGGGGGCTGTTAAAAGGCGATTTTGACATTTATAACGCCGACGTGGAACGTCGAGAGCGGCGATGCCCGATGGTGGTTTATTAAATGTCTACCTATCTGTCGGAAATTGATAAATTCTTACCGGTAATTGCTGTTCTTAATCGTCACACGTTCAGTTCGTTCACGTCGATATCGTGGCACGGTGTTCAATTAACGCGGAATTTGTCGTTGAATCGATGCGACGCCGTTTCAGTGATTAATTTCCTTCGTTTATGAGGAAATTTACCACCCCGGGACATCAAAAGGCATTTTCGTTCTCCTACCAAAACGCCACGAGTCAAATTTCACCGTCGTGTACAATATTTCATGAACCGAAAGGTATTTTTCATTTCTGAAATATTATTTTAAAAGATATTAAATTTTCGCACAATTTCAGACGTGTCAATGTTGAAACCCTGGGAAATTTGACAAAATAAATATAAATTAAGAAAGCATTTTCTTTCTACTTTCAAAAGCCCACGCGTACAATTTCTCCAACGTATAAAATATTTTATAAATTGAAAAACACTCAGATTTTAGCACATTATTTTACAAAATGTTAGCTCGCACAATTTCCGTCATATTTCTGTCAATGTTGGCGATTGAAAGATTGAATGTAATAAATATAAATTAGAAAAGCATTTTCCTTCTACTTTCAAAAGCCCACGCGTACAATTTCTCCATCGTTTAAAATATTTTGTAAATTGTAAAACACTCGGTTTTTAGCACATTATTTTAAAAAATGTTAGCTCGTACAATTTCTGTCATATTTCTGTCAATGTTGGCGATTGAAAGATTGAATGAAGCAAATATAAATTAAGAAAGAAGCATTTCCTTTCTTCAATCAACAGCTCAAAAGTCGAAATTCACTGTCTTATGCAGTATTTTCTAAATGGAAAAAAATTTTTGGTTTCTGATATATTATTTTGTGAAATGTCAGAATTTGCACAATTTCTGCTGAGTTCTGGCAATTTCTGTTACTGTTGAAACACTAGAAGACTGAATAAAGCAAATATAAGTTAGGCATGTGATTCTAAAAATGCAATTAGAGATAGTATGCAACCCATTTAGCAGCGAGGTTCGAAAACAAATCTAATAATAATTTATTGCGCGTAGATAATAAACATATGAACTACGACAGGAATTATACAACTACCTACCGTTTTGTTTATTTGTAATGGGAAATTCTAAAGGAAAATGACAAAAACTTTTCTATTTAGAAAATTAACAAGTTAATCTCACTTGATTGAGGTGGTAATATTTAATTTATTATGTTTTTATAATCGTGAGACTATTAAAAGATATTTCAATATAATTAAATGAAAATTTAGCATTTTTTATTTGGGCTAGGTTTCTAGTATTTTCTATGTTCACCATTTTATTTATGTAACGTTAGGTTATGAATTCATACAAAGTTAGGTTAAACCTATATCCTCTTACTACTTTATTTTAATTTCAATCGTTTAACAATTATATATTTTATTGTCATACCTCAAGATAAATCAAAATAATAATTTTAATATCATCGTGTTTTCTATAATTAAAGTGTATTATATATTTTGGAATAATTGAACTGTTGAGTCATACACTATTCTCAAGATGAACGAACAGACTTCAGTACGTCACACTTAATTGTATCTTATATAACATGCAGTAGCTGCAATAACAAATACAAAAGCAAGGCACATTGCTTTGGTCATTAGGGTCTTCTCGTATTTTTAGCGGTGTGGTTTCTTGATTACAATCTGTTTAGAATTTTTGCCTTCCTGCAACGATGATTTATGTCTCGAGGAAATGGGGTCGACGAAAGATTCTGTGCGATATTGCGTTTCCTGCTTTCTTCGTTACATTTTACGATAATGTGTTCTTGATATTCTTGTATTACGGCTGTTACACAAAGCTAAGAATTATTCTTCACTCATCGTTCTGTTGGAAGTTAAAAATATTAGGTCGTCCCATAAGTTCGTGCCGTTTACTGTTTTACTATTTAAATTAATATTTGAAACGTACTTTCAAACTCAACAAAAAAATATAACCACCTTTTCTACAACCTCTTCCCAGTTTTTTGGTAAAGATATTACACCGTCACTATAAAATTTCTGTGGTTTTTCATTAAAATACTTTTCAATCCGCGGCACGAACTTATGGGACAACCTAATATGTTGATTGTCGTATATCATTCTTTCTATTTTCATTGCCTATCGATGATTTTGTAATAATGCGTTATTGTGTATTACTCTTATATTACAGATTTTGCATATAGCTGGAGGATTATTATTAACTGATTGTTGTGCTCTGAATGGCTTCAAATTTTAATCAAAATCGACAAACATTTTAATCAAAATATACAGTGATAAGAATCGATTACAATTTTAATAGAAAATTCTTTCTTTTCTCTTTACTTTTCGATCATTTAATAATAATATTTTATTAGTAGTAGACTGCGTATCTTTATGCAAAATAACATTTTTAAGCATCAACTGCAGGCTACAGAAGCAAAGTACAAATTTATTTTCCACATTAATAATTCTAGCATGTTGAACATAGCACATTGGCATTCATGAATTCTTTCAATCTTTTTACTCTTTTAAATTGCACCTACTCATCGCTGTCGTTATTGCATAAAATCCACAGTCTGATTATTAGACTGTAGATTCTTATGCATTTATGACAACAGTGAATAGGTCAAATACAAAACATAAAATGCATCGCAGGAATTTGAGGATTGTTACATTACCTTCGATTTGTAAGGACGATTGAAAAGGAGAATATAGTTTCATTAGACATTGGCAATTCTTATTTTACATAAATATCATCAGTCCAGTTGTTATACATTATTTTCACATTACAGGTATTTCACATAGCTGGAGGAACATTTTTCATTAATCATTAGACTGCGGATCTTTATGCACAATAACAATTTTATACCTGAATTGCAACAAACTGAAATGAGAAAGAAAGTTATTTGGGAGGCAGCTCCGATGACCTTCACCTTGACATACGTTGTCAAGGACAACATTCTGAACAACTTTTGTCATTACATCTACCCGGTGCTCGGTCTTAGTTTTCGAGATATTTGCAAAAGTCTTTAGTCAAATTTAGATTACGAGTACACTTTATTTGGTAATTAGTAGCTCTCTTCCCCCCCCCCCGACCTAACCAAAACTCACTCTATTCGTAAAATCTTTGCACTGTAACAGTCATCCAGAATTTGAAGTAGTAACATCTACAAAAGACTAGATGACATCTACAATGCAAAGATTATGCGAATAGTGTGAGTTGTGGTTAGGTCGTAGGAGGGGGCGGAGAGGGCCGGCCGTTAGGCTCGCATACGAGAATCCAGGAGTAGTCTCTCAAAATTGAAAGCTCATCTCATATATGTATGTATGACCAGAATGAAACCCTGATTTCTTTCTGATCTCCACAACGTGTTTACAAAAACAGTAAACAGACGCCGCGCCGGAGCAGGCATACGTTGCCACGGAGCGAGCACGAATAGGGAAAATTCAATTTAGCACTACCAATCGTTTTTTGCAATTATCTCGGAAAATAAGTCCGAGCACCAGGTAGATGTAATGACAAAAGTTGTTCAGAATGTTGTCCTTGACAACATATGTCAAGGTGAAGATCATCGGAGCTGCCTCCCCTAAACGTAATAGTTACCAGTTATTTTCTTTTTTAATATCTTTAGTAGGCTAAAAATAATACAACAATATTTTTAAATTGTTGTAATGTTTTTGGTGTTTTAAGTTACACCTACTCATTTTTGTCATAAATGCATAAAATCCGCAGTCTACTAATCATTGTATCAGAGGCGATTTCAAATTTCAATAAAAACGAATGTAAAATAATCAGAATGAATTGCAATAGTCACAGAAAGTAGACAAAATTAATTTTTATATATAGTAACTCCGAAGAAAAATTATTCAATTAATAAATTCATGGTTTAATTAAGTTTTGACAATCGTCGCGGGCTGTGTAGGAATCATTACCAGCAACTTAAGCACCACGAGTATCAAAGGAAATACAATAAATATTCGTAATTACACGGCCACAGGAATTTCAAAGGCGAAGTTCCTGGTCGAATCGTGCCCACGCGGCACTGTCATCTGAAATCCTAATTCTCAGGTAGACACAATGGCTGCGTTCGCGGCATTAATTTTACGAGCGAAGTTTCGCAATTTTACGCCAGACATTGTGGAAAATGTGATCGTATCGCGCGTGCCGCCGCTGGGAACGGCGAAACTTAATATTCTGGCGCCGTCTGATTTGCCTAAATAACCACATTTCTGCTCGATTAAGACGTAGGACGCTCGTTTTGTCGCTAAACGGCAATGTACACGATAATTATTAGCACTTTTCACCCTGTAATAAACGTGACACACCGTTCCGACAAGCCGCTAATGAACCGAGAACTTCCTGCCTTGCAAAATTAGGGAAACCCTCACTATACTGCAGATCTTACCATATACATTTACCACAAAAATGAACGCAGGAAACGTAGTAATCGGAATTAATACGAAGAATTTTAGAACACGCTTAGATTCTCTTCGACGTATAAATATTACGTTCTCATTTCGTTTCCGGTTCTCACAATTTTTATTTTGCATTTGCAATTTTGCATTTTGATTTTCCATGAAAATTCGCAGTTCACTTATTACTATCACGTACAGAAATGAATTCAGTAAACGTAACTGGGAATTATTATGAAGAATTTTAGAACATGCTTAGATTCTCTTCGACTTACAAACATCATTAATGGTACGTTCTCATTTCATTTATGTTTCTCACAATTTTTATTTTGCATTTGCAATTTTGTACTTTGATTTTCCATGAAAATTCGCAGTTTCACTATTACTATCACGTACAAAAATGAATGCAAGAAACATAAAACTGGGAATTAATATGAAGAATTTTAGAACATGCTTAGATTCTCTTCGACTTACAAACATCATTAATGGTACGTTCTCATTTCATTTATGTTTCTCACAATTTTTATTTTGCATTTGCAATTTTGTACTTTGATTTTCCATGAAAATTCGCAGTTAAATTATTACTATCACGTACAAAAATGAATGCAAGAAACATAAAACTGGGAATTAATATGAAGAATTTTAGAACATGCTTAGATTCTCTACGACTTATAAACATCATTAATAGTACGTTCTCATTTCATTTATGTTTCTCACAATTTTTATTTTGCATTTGCAATTTTGTACTTTGATTTTCCATGAAAATTCGCAGTTTCACTATTACTATCACGTACAGAAATGAATGCAGTAAACGTAACTGGGAATTATTATGAAGAATTTTAGAACATGCTTAGATTCTCGTCGACTTATAAACATCATTAATAGTTCGTTCACATTTCATTTATGTTTCTTACAATTTTTATTTTGCATTTGCAATTTTGTACTTTGATTTTCCATGAAAATTCGCAGTTTCATTATTACTATCACGTACATCGAGCTTTAAAGCATGAAATTTTAAACAAATTTTTAAACTGAAATATAGCCTTTTTAATAGTCATACAGAAATAAAGCTTCTGTAATAGCCATACAGAATGATGTAGATTTTTTAATAAATTCTTTGTATCTGCTGTTCCGTGAAAGATATTACATTACACAAAAATTTGTATTGCTTTCAACAATATGAAACGTTCGTGAATTATATGCATGTATTATTAGTTAACCCAAGAATGAATATAATAAAATACATAGTGCTTTTCAGTTTTCATGTGTACAATGCAATTATTTCCAAACATAATATCCTATATTTTGTTGGATTTGTAAAAATGGAATGCACAATTTCCAACGAGGAAGTAATACAACCTTTCGTAGTCTGATATACCATTTTTACAATATTTGTAAATAACCTGTGGGCTTCTATATACATTTCTATTTTTATAGGCCATTCTATACAAATCAGAGTAAATTAAAAATACCCTTCGTCCATTAGTAGGTCTCTGTTAATTAAAATGAAATAAAAGTATATTTGATTTTTGTTAATATGTATTTTTCCATGAATTTTATGAATTTGTACATTTCCTGAATGCCTAAAGATTTTTAGCTTATTAAGAATATATCAAATCCATTAGACAATTTCTTTTATCTATTTGTAGGTTTCCTTCAATTAAAATAAGATAAAATTAGAATAAATTTTGTTAATACATACTTTTCTATATAGTCTATAGTACATCTTATAAATGCATAAAGATACGCAATGTATTTATAACTTATTAACAACATACGTAGAATATATAACATCAAGTTCTTATACTTTCATTTATAAAAATGAGGGATCAGCAGACACACTCGTGTTCTTCATGAATAATGCTGTTAATGGTCGAACGGAAACGTCGATAGACTTTCATTAAATGTACGACCTTATCGATTTCTGCATATTCGCAGACTTTATGCACGCGTAACATGCACAATGTACAGTAATAATAGAATAACGGAACGCATGACGCCGGATCTGTTTCAATAGTTCCGCATTAAGAGTCGGTCCAATTTCAGACCGGCCCGAGTATTTTTATTGTCGCCATTGCATTCCGTGACGAAAATATAAACGGTGTTCTTAATGAAATCGTTCTTCGACTCGGCCGATCGCGCTCGTTGTGTTATTTTTGCCAAAAGGTTGCACGAGGAGGCGCGATGCATCTGCTCGCGATATATCAAAACCGAAACAAAATACGTCTGCGAATCTTCGTTGCTGCTTTTTGGCGGGCTGCCAACGAATGCACGCGTTCCATTTAATATCCAGCAAAAATGATTAGGGTACACGACGAATTAAGTAATAGGGTGTAGAACTTAGCTATTTATTTTTGCACAATTTGTTTCGAGATTAAATCCTCGTTTGGAGACGCTGGATTGATGTGAAGCCTTTCTGAGAGAACCCATTTTGCTTTTTAGGTAAATGGTTGTTGTTAGTATGCGTGCCAAGTAAAAATGACTTTTTAGTTTTTAAAAATTATATTTAAATTTGTATTTTAGATAACGGAGATTAAAACGTAGATTTTTATGATAATTTCTATTTCGATGGATCGGAAGGTTTTTTATATTATAAATTGAAAATAAATATATATTAAAGTGAACATGAAGTAAAAATATCCTAAATCTTTATTCAAATGTTTGCTTGTGTGTTTAATTGAATTTTAAACATTTGTAGATGCTATAAATGCATATACATTCTCAGTCTAATTATACTAGTAATGGCTGCAAACGTTTTGTCATAAATATCGTTGCAACATGAGTAGTCTTCGTTTGCTATCATGAATACAATAAGAAATTAATATTGTTAAAATGTGAGATTCTACATATATATATATATATATATATATATATATATATATATATATAGAGAGAGAGAGAGAGAGAGAGAGAGAGAGAGAAATATGTGACAAACAAATTTATGAAAAAGACATTCTTCACTTGTAATCAATCGTGCATTACAATACAATCCCGTAAAACTCGGAAGTGCGACATTAATGATTCAGATCATATATAGTAATACCAAAAAGTGCGGTTAGGGACTGATATTTAATTATAACACAGTAATTATAGAAAAACAATCAGTAATTAAACTAAGAACAGTATTTATCATTTAACAATTTAAAGGAATGTTTAATTTAAAAGAACTTTTTGAATGCATCATTTCTCTCCGATCACATCGAAATTTTTGTCGGTTTATGTGAAACTACATTAATATCTTCAATTTTTGTTGTTATTATTTTCTGTTTAAGTCAATTGTTTGATAGTAACTGCAACTGCCTGGACGCCGTAGCCATTCAATTGAAAAATCGAAAGATAAGCAGAAACGAAGCGTGTCCACTAAAATCGGAGAGAAAAATCCGGCAATGCGCTCGCTGCATTTTAGAGTAAACAAACAAAAATTTGGTGGGAAGGTTTACGAATGAATGCCGTTTGATACATGGTTACGTAGTTCCGTCAATTTTTGCGGCTTACGGTTCACGATTCAACTAGGAGAAGTAAAAACGTTGGAGACCATTCACGCCATAGTTATCATTAAAATCCTCCTGTGTATACCTAGAGTTTTCGTTATTTTGGCAGTGCGTATATACGGGATATATTCCAAACAATCCTACGGGGAGGACAAACAAATGCAGGAATATTTAGAAACGGATAAAAAATGTTGCTGGATAACGAGTTCAAAAAATGTCCTTGTACTGAATTAAATCCCTCACCTTAATTAGGAGAATTTTTATAGGTGGAATTTATGCACTTTCAACAGAAATAAGTAGATGAAATGTAAAACAGCGCCGAGTTTATACGAATTTAAAACTTGGTTAGGTCTAGCGGAAACCAATTAACACTAACCAGAGTTGGGCAGTAATTAATTACACGAGTATTTAATTACATCTTCAATTGCATGAGTAAAAATGGACTATAATTTCAACGAGAAAGTGATTAAATGGTTAAAAACATAAAAATTAGTAATTTAAAGGAACAATTACAGTAATTGTAATTTTATTTCCGCAATTACAAGTAATTGTAATTGGTAGTTGCAATTACTTAACGCCAAACTGGCACTAATGAAAAAGTAATTAGATACGTACTCAATGGAAATATCTAAAAAGAACAAATAAAAAACATATTCTAGGAAATATTTATTAGTTCTTTTTTAGTGCCATTTTGGCGTTATGTAATTGCAACTACCAATTACAATTACTTGTAATTGCATTAAAATTACTAGGAATTACAGAAATAAAATTACAATTACATGTAATTGTAATTGGTAATTGCAATTACTTTGGCTCAACCAGTAATTGTAATTGCGGACCACAATTACAATTACAATGATACGTCAAGTAATTGAAATTACCAATTACAATTACATGTAATTGTAATTTTATTTCTGCAATTTCAAATTACAGGAATTGGTAAGTAATTGTAATTGTAATTGAAATTACATTTCCCCAACTCTGTCACTAACTATAGCGATCACAAAATGTGACTGGTATACGTTGTTTTATAAAAATTACAAGAATGAATGTATTTAGATTTTTCGTAATTTTTATAACAATATGTGCTTGAGAGAAGAATTTGATTTAATAATTTCTATGGGAAACATCGTTATAATTTCAATAGTTAAATAATAAAAAATGTGGGACAGCTCATTTGACCGGTCGTGGTACGGTTAGTGTGAATAGGCTTTTCAATAATTGTGCAGTACTAAAAGGAAGCTTAAAAATCTTCTTTTACATAATAATCCGCAACGTGACTTGTTGGTTTACGATTGAAAATGCTATAGCTGTTAAAAGATCCACAAAAAAAATCCTTAGCCATGGACCATATACTTTCAAAAATTATGAGATCATCGCCGGTAAATAATGTATTAAGAATATGGATACATTATTTTCAACAGATCACGATTATTAAACAAGGAAAAACGTTTCTATGTACACTACCGTCTAATAGTTTGGAAGCAGTTACATATTTTAGTTAAACAAGTAATCGTGTATTAATATACTAAAAGTAACTGTCAACGGTGAAAGTTCATTGCATATTTTCAATAATAAATCAATTAAAACTGTTTTTCTAATTTCACATTTCATAAATTCTTATTTCATTTAATGGTAATGTTTTAATGTACCTCTTGTTTTATTTAATGTATAGATTTGTTAGAATTTGATAGAATTTGTTCTCTTAGCTAGACATAAGTTTTCTATTGTGTTGAACTATATTGTTTTATAAAATTAATTAATGGGATGCCAAAAATTTGTATGGATGTTATCAAAAAAGGATGGTCATTTTCATAAGGCCAGAATTAAGTAATAACATTTTCATTTGTTACGTTTAAGTTGATTCTCCTATGTGTAACGAATATAGATATACCTTTGTTACTACAATGTACATTGTTGGTGCAATAAACAATGTGTAACTAATGTTTTCTAAATTTTCGTTCACTGTTTAAAAACTATTCAACGCTATAGTAGCTCTTGTTTCTTGAAATCGATGCAAAAAATTTTTATTTTGTATATCCGAAGTCAAACTTACAGAAGAAAATGACAATATCGACTGTTGATCCATATAATTAAGCATATTACATATACTAATTTTTCAAAATGTCTAACACGTTACAACAATTGAAATATATGTTATATATTTTGTTTCGATTTTTTAAATGTTTAAAAGCGATATGGCGCATCAGTGACATAATTTAATTCAAAGGCCATCTGCATAAGTGAACAAATAATTTGAACACGATTCTGACGCTTTGCTATGTTGACTGTGTTTAACATTAAAAATCGGACATTTCATCTGCAACAACCTAATACAAAGGATCAGACGTTTCAGACCATTCGAATTAATTACGATCGTTACCGTGGATACATTAGAGGGATCTCCATTCGATACAATTAACCGAAGTCCTCGGGACGTCCAATTGTGATTGCGAGTTCTGAAGTAGCCTATCAGGTCTCCTCTATTGCTCTGTCGGACTCTCCACCGAAGTGCTGCTCCTGTATCTCGATCAGGCTCTTGCCGGTGGTGTCCTTGACCACGATGGCGCAGAATAGGGTGGTGAGCCAGCATATACCGGCGGAGAGCCACATTGCTTTGGTGGTGCCGAGGGCAATGATCATTTCGTCGAAAGTCAACGTGGCCATCAGGGACACTAGCCAGCCGAGGCCGACGACGCCAGCTGCAACCGGAAGCCTGACTTCGAACGGCAACACGTCGCCTAATAGCGACCAGGAGATTGGACCTAGACCGATATTGAAAGCGCCGAAGAAAAGGATGATCCAAGCTGGCGACATCCACGAGTACATCTCCTCGTACTCCGGGTCTCCGCCCCGAAAGCTGAAGAACCAGCCTGCAAACGATCAAAGAAGATTGTCATTTTTTTCACAGGGTTGTGGAGTCGGAGTCCGAGTTGGAAGGAGTTTATGATCACTGTAGTCGGAGTCGGAGTTGGAAGAGAATATGCCGGCTTCGACTCCGTGTTAATAAATTTTACAAAAAGATTACAAAAATGTGAAGTAATTATTTACAAGTTGGTATTCTTCACCGATTTTGATGACCTTGAAATCTGTTGTCAAGGTAATGGCCTGTTTCGGCGCAGCTTCTGTTTAATTTTTTTTTGTAAACACGCTGTGGAGATGAGAGAGAAAACAGGGTCTCACTTTGGTCATACATATATGGGGTGAGCTTTCAATTTTGAAAGACTACTCTTCGATTGTCGTATGCGTGGTCGGGACGGCCTGACGGCCGGGACTCTTCGCCCCCTTCACGACCTACCCTAACCTCCCCTAACCACAACTCATTCTATTCGCATAATCTTTGCATTGTAACTGTCATCAAGAATTTGATCTTGTAATGGAAAAATCATGTGAATAGAATGAGTTGTGGTTAGGTCGTGGAGGGGGCGGAGAGGGCCGGCCGTCAACATAACATTTGTAAGAAGCAGAATACGTTACGAACGCCGTTAAGCGATCGCCTATGCTGATATGCGAAAATCCAAGAGAGAAAATTCAATACAGTATTAGCAATAGTTTTTTGCAAATATCTCGAAAACTAAAACCGAGCGGCGGTAACATGTACAGAGAAAAGTTCAGAATGATGCCCTTGACATATGTTGTCAAAATCGATGAGGAGAACCAACTTGTAAATAATTACCAAATGTGCTTAAAATAATTGAATGTTGTAATATAACTATTTCTACACACAGTGTGTAAAAAGGTATTGGCACATCCTGCAAAAAAGAAATTTTTTAAAAATTTGACCAAACGAATTGAATTTTTTTTTAAATATTAAAAGAATTAGTTTACTAATTAATGAGAATAAAAATTTTGTTTAAATTGATATTGATTAGAATTGCGAAGAAAAAAGTGAAGATCATGATTTTTAACTATTTTATCTGAGCCTACAATGTAAATTTAAAACGTGCATTTTGTAGAACTAAGCAAGTTATACACGTGCACAATGTTACATCGAAATTGGTTGACACAGAAAAAAGCTGTAAGCATTGAAATATGTAAGAATATTTGAAGTTTGAGCTTACGATTGATCCAAATCGCAGTTTCTCGCGATTTTTGCCATTTGTAATCATGTGTAACTGTAAACAACATTGATCGTTTTCGATGAAACTTTGTGCATACACGGAACCTACTTAGGTCTATAAGCAGTATGTTTTAATTTTATTATAATCACAGATAAAAAAGTTAAAAATTGTAAATTTTATTTTTTTCCTCATATTATTTCCTTTTATTTATTCCTCCAATTAGTGGTAGAACGATATTCGCGTCGAAGTCCATGTTGTAAGAGTAGAAGTAGTATAATTGCTCAATACCATTCACAGCTTTATTTATCAATCTTTTTAAATATATTTTTGAAAATATTTCTTCTAGACCTATTAATCTTCCTGGCATTCCTCATATAACATTTAGTGGCATAGCTCCTTGTTGTAGTGGACTCCTTAATTTAATAAAATTTATTTCACATTCAATGACACTTGTAAGACTAAACCTGTACTCTCTTTGTTCACTGTATAGCACATATGCATTATGTCATGACTAGACTGCAGATATTTATTTAAAACGAAAATGTTATGCACCTGTTGCACGAAGCAGGAGCAGCCTAGGAATTCCTAACTTTCATCATTTTAGTAGCTTCAAAGTAATATATCATTACTAATCAATTCTTTTAATATTTTGACCGTTGCAAATTGCAGCTAATTTAATAATAATTCATTGAAAATTATAGGATGACTGCTTGAAAACATTTTATTATTTGCACTGAGTTTTATAATCGTATACAATATTATAATAATTTAAAAACGCATACTTTATCATTTGTACTGAATTTTATAATTGTATACATCATTACGGTTAAATAAAAAATTATATTCATATTATCGAACACACAATTTATAATTGTATACATCATTACGGATAAATAAAAAATTATATTCATACTATCGAACACACAATTTATAATTGTGACTTTTGTGGTCTATCATTATGTTATTATATTATTATATGTGTGGTATATTCCGTTTGTATTGTATATTATATATGTGGTGTATTGTATATACACCAGTTCTACAAATGCACATTTGAAACATTATTACAAGATGCACTTCTCCCTTTAATTGCATAAAGAAAACTCTGTATTATCACGTTTAATTGTAAAAATGAAATAAAATGTTTTGAAAACAATTTATTTTGTTGTAACACAATATTTTTTGGACTATTGTCCTCACCTCTTGTGTTAAATTTTTGTCACAATGTTACTGACTACGTTGTCCTGCGTTCCATGAAAAATTGTGACCATTTACCTCGTATTCAAGTAAATGAGTCGCGTAAAAATTTGCTTAAATGTTTATAAAGTGTAACGATAGATATGCAAGATGAGGGCTGTTTGTCTTGCATTTCCAGTAATTTATGGTAAAAATGATCAATTAAATTTATAATAACGAGCACGTCAAGCGTAAGTTGACAGGTTGCAAGCTCAGCCTTGGAGCTGAAATTTATTTGTCATTTGAAGTTTCCAATAAGCGTTCGAATTACTGATTGATATATAGTCTATTTTGACGTCGCGATGTATGTTATGTAGCATGCGCCGGAAGTATTGCGGAAGAGCTCGTATTTTAAGCTGGATCGAAGCCAGGTTCGAGTTACGTCTGGATTAGGAGATGTATCCAATAAACGAGTCGATCGTTTCCTTCGAAATTTTGTCAGACATAAATAAACAAACACAGTTATGCCCGAGCTCTCCGTATTAGATCTATACCAGGTGCTTCGTGACCTGTATAAGAAATACTATGCATAAAAAATAATTTAATTAAATACATTTATGATAGGCTTATGCAGGGTGTACGCGTTAAGATATGTCACCATTTTTTAGGCATTTCTGAAATCTCGAAAAATGCTTTTTACGTAAAAAGGTAAAGGTCACCTTGACTTTTTTAAATGGTACCACATGTTTTGGACGTCATAGAATTGTTGCTGACGTCGAGACGAATTCAACAGTGTATTATAGTATGACCTTGAAATGACCTCAAACTCGAAAAGTTTGTGCAAACGTAATTTTAATGAACAATTATTTCTTACAAAATAAATCAGGTTACATCAGATGTTCGAACTGCGATCCATCTTCTATGATACAGAACTTCGCTCCACACATGGCGACAACGAGAAATCAAATACAAAGAGCGGAGTTCTGTATCATAGAAGATGAATCGCAGTTCGAACATCTGATGTAACCTGATTTATTTTGTAAGAAATAATTGTTCATTAAAATTACGTTTCCACAAAATTTTCGAGTTTGAGGTCATTTCAAGGTCATAACATAATACATTGTCGAATTCGTCTCGACGTCAGCAACAATCCTATGACGTCCAAAACATGTGGTGCCATTTAAAAAAGTCAAGGTGACCTTTACTTTTTTACGTAAAAAGCATTTTTCCATATTTAAGAATATGCGAACATGCAGCTCACCAAGTACTGATGAACTTTTGTTTAAACATTTTTTAATTGTACTACTGGAAATGACTAAAAAATGGTGACAACTTAACGCGTACACCCTGTACATATATAAAAATGTATCTAAAAATTGTTAAATGTTTGAAAGAGGAACGGAACCTTTAATGATTTTCTATTCACTTACAGGTGTATGTGCAGTGAAGACATGAATAACAAAAGCAATAATTTAATCAAACAATTAATATCGTTGGTAGTTGCATTTAGAATTATAAGTTACAAATTTTTGAATGTTTAAGGAGAAGTACGATACATTCAATAGTTTTCAACTCATGTGTAAATTTCAGTAAAGATGTGAATAATAGAAATAATAATTTAATGAAACAATTAATATTAGTATGAGTTTCATTTAAAATTCTATCCAAAATTGTTTAATGTTTAAAAGAGGAAAGAAGCTTTTTAATAATTTTCCATTCGTGGCTGTGTATACGGTAAAGGCACGAATTTAGTTAAATTGTAAAGTCTAATGATACATACGGAAAATTAGTGCTTTTCTTTTATAATAATTTATAAAGATTATGATTGAATAATAACTATTCGTTGATGCAACTAAATATTAAATTGAGAAAATTATGAGCGTATAAAGTCTATAGAAGCACCGCGGGGACAATTAATTGCGGTGGAAAATTCGATGAAATAATTGCTGATGCATTAGTAAAATTAATTCAAAGTGAATTATAATTATAATAAGCCATCGAGTTCGCGAAGCAAATTGATTGCTTTCGTGTGAATTGCATTTGGAACCATGTTAAACTGCATGATAATTCTATCAATTTTCAGTCATTTATGATTATTGTATTTACATTTACGATTATTATTGTAAATCAACTGGATCTTACTACTAAATTGCGAAATTAGCGACGCTTGTAAAATTAAAAATGTGGGGATGTCTGTGTTCAGAATAAGAGAGAAACATTTATGAATGCAACAAAAGTGTATAAAGTGAATTTGTTTGTATATTGAAATTAAATGAATGGGCATGAAGAAGCGATTTTGTAAAAATATGGCTGTAATTAAGAATAGTTGTAATTTAATATGTTATGTTAAATATAATATATATCGTTATTCGTTGATAATACATAATAATTCAATTGACTGCCTGAACAAAAAACACATATTTTATGATCTAACTACATTGGAACTTCAGCTGAAAACAATTTCCAGAAATTAGTACCATACTAACTTTAATGAAATTTACCACATCCAACTGTATTCTACTTTAATGCAAATTCGTCCGCAAACATGAAAATTTGCATAAAGATCTGCAGTCTGGTAATAATTGCAATCCTTTGTCAGTTCAAATCATTGTCATTCGCAATATTATTGATAGTATAATTAGTAGGCTCAATTATAATTCAGATAGACAATATTTAGAAATAAAATTTAATGATTTGATTAATTTTTAATATAAAATAAAAACGTATTTCTTCTCTTAATAATTTTAATAAATCGAGAGTACTGTAACAGTTAATTGTTCAAATATTGCCACTGTTTCGTATTTTACCTAGTTGTAATTTTTGTAATAAAAGCTTAAAATCCAGTCTAATGATACGAACCAATAAGAAGGCCAACATTGTTCTCTGAGAAGTAGGTTAAATATATACAGTCGGGGAAAAATTAAGCGGACACCGTTTAAAAACTAATAACTATTTTAAAATTGCACCTAACGATTTCAGTTTTTTTTTAGATATTAGAAAAATTAATTTACTAGGCAATGTATAAAAAAAGATTGATAAAAAATCACGATTGGTCGAAATTGCGAAGAAAAAAGTAAAGATCACAATTTGTAACTTTTTTATCTGTACCGATAATGAAAAATTTGTGAGAATGTGGTTCGTCACAATGTATTTGTGCGAGGTATGTAAGGGCTAGTGTACGAATGGTAGCGACGACTGCCGAATTATGCCGACGACAGTCGATGGTTATATGCCTCCTAGAAGTTAGCCCCCCACTTGTTGAAATAAATAATTTCAACAGTTGTGCTAAGTTGTGCAAAGTTTGTGCTACATTGTTCTCGAATATTATAACAATAATATAAACAATAAGCCTAAAAATTGAGAAAAACGATTTTTTTTAGTAGCCTCCCACTTTTCGTTTTTTTCAATTTTCACAATTGTGCCAAGTTGTGCTAGGTTGTGCTAAGATTGTGCTCGAATATTATAACAATAATATAAAAAATAATACCAAAAATTGAGAAAAACGATTTTTTTTAGTGGCCTCCCACTTTTCGTTTTTTTCAATTTTCACAATTGTGCCAAGTTGTGCTAGGTTGTGCTAAGATTGTGCTCGAATATTATAACAATAATATAAAAAGTAATACCAAAAATTGAGAAAAACGATTTTTTAGTAGCCCCCACTTTTCGTTATTTTCAATTTTCTAAATTGTGCTAAGTTGTGCTAGGTTGTGCTAAGATTGTACTAAAGTATTACTTTATAAAAATATTAAATAAAGAAGTTATCTTAAATAATCGTTTTGGATATGCAATTAACGTTTAAGATAGTAACAGTTATCCAAACAGCATATAATCATATATCTGAATTGTGCTAACCTAGCACAAGTCAGCACAACGATATAAAGGGCACTTTACTCTTGCTCGCTGCCCTTCGCGGTGGACACTATATTATTAATTTGACTTTCTGGTAATCCGAGAAACATAATATTGCGTATCTGAGTTGTGCTAGCCTAGTGAGTTGTGCTGATGTGTGCTAGGTTAGCACAATTCAGATATATGATTATATGCTGTTTGGATAACTGTTACTATCTTAAACGTTAATGGCATGTGCAAAACGATTATTTAGCATAACTTCTTTATGCATTATTTTTATAAAGTAATACTTCAGCATAATCTTAGCACAACCTAGCACAACTTAGCACAATTGAGAAAATTGAAAAAAAAACGAAAAGTGGGGGCTACTAAGAAAAATCGTTTTTCTCAATTTTTAGGCTTATTGTTTATATTATTGTTATAATATTCGAGAACAATGTAGCACAAACTTAGCACAACTCAGCACAACTGTTGAAATTATTTATTTCAACAAGTGGGGGGCTAACTTCTGGGAGGCTGGTTGTATGCCTCAGTGTGACTGCGTGCTAGAAAGTATCTTGAGTGAGTGCCTATATTAAGTATACATATATTAATGTATATAATTAAATATTAAAAGTGTAGTTATTTTCCACCATTATATCACGGTTCCCACAAAAACCTTCAACAAAATTAAAATGTGCCTTTCCTAGATCTATGTAAGTATACGCGGAAAACGTTTCACCAAATTTAATGAAGGTTGCTATGAGCTATAAATACTTTAAAATGGCAAAAATTGTGAGAAATTGCAATTCAAATCAATTGTGAGCACAAAATTCAAAGATTCATAAATCTTTCAATTCCTACAGCTGTTGGATTATAACTTACATAAATCTACAACAGGCATATTCTAAAGTTTCATTAGAGGCACAGATAAAAAAGTTCACAACAAAAACTCAAGTCGTTTCGTCGAATTTTAAACAAGTTACGGAAGCTTGTCCACTTAATTTTGTCTTATACTATACGTAGAAAATTATTGATTCCCAAGGATTTGAATGGATCTACCAATGGCTGTCATAAAACTGTCGGAAGTATTGAGGTTTAATGCGCCACTGACAAGAGGAACCGTTTCAACGCGGTATATGGAGAATATCGCGAAACAGCGTCGATCTCAGTGGATTGTGCATCAACAGATAGAAAGCTGTTTACCTAACAGTATCAGGAAAAATCCCATGAGCAAGGTGGACACGGCGAGCAGAATTCGACGTCCAAGTATGTCGACGAGGAACGCGGCGACGAGAGACGCCAATATTTGAACGCCAGCGACGAGTAACGTCTGCTCGCTTCCGGTTAGATCGCCCGATCCGATGGTGTTGAAGAGCGTCAGAGCGTAGAAGATCATCACATTCACGCTGCTCAATTGATGACCCAATACCACTCCCAGACAAGCCATGAACGACCTCACGACTCGGCGATTTTTTATCAGTTTGAGGAACGACTGAAATCAATTTGTGACAAATTAATTGCACAGTGAATTTTCAATGACACTTTTCTCATAAATTTCAAGTACGGTAAAACTTCGATTATCCGAACTGAACAGCGATATGTGACAGTTCGTATAACCGAATTAGTTACATAATTACAATGCTAGATTGAATCTTTATTGATTTGTACATTAAATCAAATTAAATCAAATATATCAATATGGCGGCGCTTTAACCTGTCATGAAGGCTTAAAAGTATTCAACTTTATACACGTATAACTTTTTAACCAATGAATTCCTCACAATAAGATTTTCATTTTCGGCGTTTCCTTGTTGACATCTATAGGATTGTATAAAATAAACTTAAAAAAAAAGAGTTCTCCAAAACGCAGTTAAACCAATAGTGTTGCTTATACAGTGAACACAAATATTCAAACACAAAGACGATAACTTATTTAATATCGGACGCTACGTCTTGAATTTTTTCGAGAAGTTAGAACAATTACCATACTACATGACGTGAAAGAAATTTTGAAAAAATTGCCTTGGTCGAAATTACGGAGAGAATATTAAAGTTGTATTTCTGAAAATTTAAAAAATACGTTTTATAGATTTGTTTCAATTATACATATTTTGGAAATTTCACAAAAATTTCAAAAAAACATGGCAAAAATTGTAATTATTTGCGATTTTCGGCCTTTATATGTAATAAATCTAAAGATTCTTACATCTTTCAATGCCTGTTGTCTTTTTCGCATCAACCAATTTTTATGAAATTTTCAGAATATGCATAATTGACACAGATTTACAAAACGCATTCTTAAAATTTTCAATATAGGTCTACATAAAAAAGTAGTAAAACACAACTTTCGGTACTTTCTCTGCCATTTTTTGAAAATTTCTTTTCCACGTCATGTAGTAAACTAATTGTTCTAACTCTTAAATAAATCCATGTCGTTGTGTCAAAAATTTAAAAAGTTGTCGCTTTTTTAAAAGTGTCCGGATATTACTGTGAGTCACTGTATGTTACCTTATACTGAGTTAGTTAAATTTGAAGCATATTAACGCTGTACCCACCGGAAGTCTATTAACAGGTTTTTTAATAACCGTGCCCTGTCTAGAAGAAGCTTAATAATTCTCCATTTAGTACCACTTCCAAAGGAAATGGATAAACTATATCACCTGAAAAATTCAGCATTGCAATATTGATTAAGATGGCTTCAATTGTTAATCCTTTTTTTTTAAGTTGAATCAATCTCACAAGGGCTATTAGCAACTACAAGCTTACAATTAGGTGGTCATTTATAATTTAGATTTGGTTGAATAATTTTGTCTGCTTCAAGAATTTTATTAGTTTTTCGCAAGATTCCCTTGAGTCGGTAGCATCTTTGATGTTCCCTGGAATTTTGTATCTTCTTCTTTCTTGATGATAGAGATGGCACGCTGTAACTATGTGTTCCATTGTGTTTGTTGTGTAGCATCTATTAGATTTAGCTTTATCCTGGTTTTTAATTAAATACGAGTGGGTGAGGTTTGTGTGTCCCAGTCTCACTCTGTTGATCACTACTTGTTCTTTCCTGTTAAAAGCGCCAGCGGGGTTGAATTTGTGGCGGCTACTTCCTATGCTCGTCAACAGAGGGACATTACGACAACATCTTTCCCGCTACTACCTGAATCTTCCTCTCTTTGTACATATACCGTCCTAAATTGTCCTTACGACATCCCGCGTCCAAGACACGGGTCCGCTAGATTGCTTTACTGATGAGTCCTCTAGCGTGCCTAGGACGAAACGCTCCCATTCTCCTTTTTCCATCTTTTCGTTATTCAACTGCCGCCATAAATTCATAGATGTCTTTCCTAATACGGAGGCTCTGGGTCTGGCGAGAGTTTTTCCATACATTATTTGTCCCATAGGGCTTTGGCAAAGTTCTTTGCAACCTCCTTGTGGAAGACAGCCACGTCTAATTCTGCAAGGTGTGGGATGGGTCCCATCCCAGCAGGATTTCAGTGGAAGGTTTATTCTAAATTAATTCATTGTATTTTGCAATTGTTTGATGATCTAAAGCAGGCATGTCCAGAAGTAGCTCACTTGGAGGCAAATTCGAGGGAGACGCCTACTTTTCCCGCCCGCGCGTCTCGCTCTCCGTGGCGTCCGTAGTCCTCCGAGTTCCTCAGATCCGTGCCTACCGTGGGTCCGAGAGTCGCCCCAACGCGCTACACGCGGTACATATTCCAAGCGGTAGGCACGGGTCTGAGGAGCTCGGAGGACTACGGCCGCCACGGGGAGCGAGACGCGCGGGCGGAAGAAGTAGGCGTCTCCCCCGAATTTGCCTCCAAGTGAGCTACTTCTGGACATGCCTGATCTAAAGGGTGGGCGTAGTTGCCCACTTCTATTTCATCCAAGACACTCATGGAGTCGGTGTAGATTACGAATTTCTTTGAAGTGTTATGGTTTGTTGTCTCTATATGTTTTAAACCTTTGAGAATTGCAAAGACTTCATATGAGTAGATGACACAGAGTCTTGATTCGTGGAAAATTGTTAAATCATTCCGGTAGGTAAAGTGTTGAAATATTGGAGATTTCAGAAATCGGATGCCCGGATAATCGACGTTCTACTATAATTTGTTGACTGGAGAAAGAAGGTCTCCGCACACATCATACAACCAATGTAGCTACCAAGCAAACTTAAATGGAAATATTTCAAAATATAGAGCGTTCATCAAATGTTTTCCTAGGTACATTGGACCCATATTTCAAAATATAATATTTTCCAAATTTTCACATTCACTTACAAACAAAAATAAATCGAAGGTCAGAGATTTTATAGTTTTTGTTAATAGATGTCGAGCCAATCACTATAATTTAAACGGTTGATTGGCAAGGGTTAACTTTATAGCTAACAGTGCTTGCCAATGCGGAGCAGAACTCCAAGACCTAAATCATGTTATATGGCAATGCCCAGACTATGAAAATGAACGTAATACATTGGAAACAAAGCTCCTCAAAAGCAAGTACTGTTTCCCTCTTTGTATTAGTTCCTTCTTATGTAAACCTGATATAAAATTACTGAAAATAATTTATAATTTCCTTAAACAATGTTCCGTTAGAATTTAGAAACAATGTAAACCTATTTAATGTAAGCCAAATGTAATAATAATGTACTTGCTATATAAACCACTTGGTTTAAAGCAATAAATAAATAAATAAATCGAAGTTATTGAAGTTTTAGATTCAAAGTGTCGCCATTTTCTTAATTTTCGACATTTTTCTTTACTTTTAGTACAGATATAACTGAAGACAAACCGGCTCAATTCATGGCAATAATACAACATGTACATTATTTTTGCAGCTAATTTCAAACTGTATTTTATTAGCAGCGATGTTAGATCGCAATTTATGCTACTTGTAGGCCTGGATTAATATAGACGATGTAAACTGTGTATTTGTTTTAAAAATGTTTGTTTAATCATGAAGTATGGATTATGGAAGTGATTAAGGAAGTGTGTTAATTATGGAATGTACATGAAGTCCGAACTTCAGTTTGAATGAAATATTTCTTCGAATATTCGAATATTAATCATCCCATATTTTGTTAATTATTATAGTCATTTAAATACTTTTTTCCTTTCTTTTTTTGTTTTTATGATAATTTTGCTATTGTCAATGTTTGTTACGTATGTACTTTCTACTGGTCATATCATTGCATTATTTAATAAGTATACCATTTAATAAATTAATAACATATGCGTAATTATTATATAATATAAAGAATATTGTTTTTGACTTATTGGTTTAAGATTTGGGCAGAAGTTTTCATAGAAATTTTGTTCTTATAACGTGGAGGGTATAATTTCATCAATTCTGAAACATTGAGGTATCATAAAGCTTAAAATAATGAAACAGATTGTAAACATTAGCGTTTATTTCCCGGATTTTCAATTATATCGAATTTGATTTAAATGATGCAAGCGAAATCGTGTATTTGTTCGGCTGAACACAATTGAAACGGTTTCGAACGGATTTTATTGGTTTTATCATTTTCCCGTTGCATTGTTGTGTGTATTTTTGATTTTCAGAGGCGAATTTTAGTATAATGAAGAAATGAAAGGTCATAAGTAGAATGACTGAAATAGATTATATTAACAACAATAATTACTAAATTATAATAATTAAAATAATTGTAGATCTCAATGCATTTATGATTCGTCAAAATTTTCAAAAATAATTGAATAAACATCTGCACAAAATGTCATTCTTTGTGTCATGATATTCAACTTAAACTATCATTGACACTTCTAATACAGTACATAAAATTTGACTATGCTTCACTTTTGCTATTTTTGAGTGTTCACAAATATTCCTTATAGTCATAAATAGATTGCAAATTTTATGCATTTGCGACATGAGTAGATCAAATACGAAACAATATTTAAAAGTACTGTTATGTTATTTTCGGCTTTTTAAAACTGTTAATAATAATAAAAATAAATTGCTATTTTACTCGTATTTCTTACAATTGATGCAGAAACTTTAATTGATCACAAACATTTGCAGTCTAATTATAAACTGGTACGAAATCGTCGTCTACGGTTCTGTGACGACTGAAATTGGTGTTCCTAGATAAAGAAACTGAAAATGTTCGTGCTTAACCCAGTCCCTCTTTAACTCATTGTACCACTACACAATAGTCTTCTCTGTCACTCAGTGACTTACACTGAAACTTCCGTCCGAAGACAGGCTGCACAGTTTGCAGTGCCGTTTATTTTTGCAAACGCACCAGTTGCATTGTTACTGGACCACCATCGCGTACTGCAATAAGACTATGACAGTCAAAATAGCAATTCCGTGACTCTATTGCTACGAACATAGGTCTATTTATAATAATGCTGAATATCTCTGAACGTTCAGTATTTTTCAATTATTAAGTGTAGAAATAAATTCGTCCCAATTTCGAGGTAATTACAAAAGTTTAATTAAGGAATATATTATTGTAATTTTAATTATAATATATTAATGTATAAATATACATTATTTTTAATAGGGAATATATAATAAAAATAACTAGGTGAAATGCCAAATCGTAAAACCAATAGGATACTTTAAAAACGTTGTTAAATTCCCTCCAACTTATTAAAATTATTGAAAGAAAATATACAGTTTTATTTAGCTCCTTGAAAATGATGTAGACAAATATAATTTTACATATAGGTATAAACAGTTGAGAGGTTAAACGGATTTAAAAATGATTGTACAATACATTCAATTTTTTTAAAGTGTTGAAGAAAGGATCATATTTTTATTTACATTATGTTTCTTGCACATTTCTGTGCATTATTGCGTAGACAAATTTTATTTTGCATAAAGATCTCAGTCTTTTTCATAGTCTATTTGTAAGTTAATGCTAGATGATTTTCACATGAATCAGTTATTTAGTTAATTGATTAGATGTTTAGTAGCAGGGCGTATATTGCAATTCAGAAGAAGATATCACAAGAAGACATAAAAATAATTCATTACTCCATGTAGCGTTAAACGAATTAGCTAGTGTAACATTTTAGTTATAACGTAAGACCCGTGGTGCAATTTCTGACTACTAAAAGCGTTGTCAAAGAAAAGGCTGTAAAGAAATTGTATGTCGCGACTATCATAGCGTGATTCTACACCCTCGGTTTGATAGAAATAAATGTAAGAAATTCAAGGTTGAATTTCAAGGTCAAAAGGTCATCAATTTTCATGATTGCATCGTATTCTACTCGACACAACGATAAAAAGTGCAAAAGGAACCCGGGCTTCGAAACTCAACCGTTCTCTTAGAAAACGATGGTAATGTTTTTAATTATCAAACTAATTTTATTTATTTTCAATGTATTTCACGTGCGAAGTAATAATTTCAAACGGTTTCATGAATAGCACGTTGTGTAAACTTTATCTGACTGAGAAATAAAAATATAATATACATAAAATCAGTTTGGTAATGAAAATCCTTTACCATAATTTTTTAGGCGAACGACTGAGTTTTAACCCATGTGGTTCCTTTTCCACTTTTTATCCTTGTGACGAGTAGAATACGATGCAGCAAAAAATGAATGGTTGATCTTTTAAATTTGAAATTCAAGGTCAAGGTTAATCTTGCGGCACCTTTCTTACATCCATTTCCGCCAAACTGAGAATCACGCTATAATATTCCCGATCATCACATTGGCACCAATTCCACGGAAAAATCTATTTTGGAAAATTTTTAACATACGTCATTGTTTTAGACGCTTATTCAATGATTATTGTGGCGTTTCGAACAACCAATAGCTGAATTGAAATTAATAAATGTTAAAGTATCATAAACTTTGTGATCGAAAAACGTGTCTCTGCCATTGTGCAATAACACGCACACCTGAGCCCATAACCTGTTAGAATGCTATCGCGAGTTACGCACGTTCTTCGCTTTAGATCCAGTGATGCCAGAAAGCTTCCAAACGGATCAGTGATGCCAGAAACACCCAAAACTGGGTGGATTTTCCTCTCCTCCTTTTCCCCTTCCACTACCATGAGCACACTCAAACGTTCCCCACTAAGATCGTAGACTGGTCACGTGACGCGCCGCGCAACGTGTTACTGTTCTTGCCCGCGCAACGAGAGTTGGCACAGAGGGTACCACGTGATGCTCCCACTACGTGCTATACGTCTTCCGCGATTGGCCGAATCGCTTGACGAAGACAGCAAACGAGCGTATTGAGTGTGACTGTAACAGAGAGATGTGGTGACCAGGAAATAAGATGCTGGTGACGCTGAGCGCCTATGTCGACCGTTTCCCCCAAAACGTAAGCGTAAGAGTGGGATCCACTGATCAGTGGTGGGATCCGCAGCCTTGCACTGATGAGATTTTGTGCCAACCCTTGTTACGCGGACAATACACATTACTCTGGTCATCAGAGAGGTGATAAACTGTATTCCCCTCGATTTAACCGATCTGGCGACACTGAAACGGATGCTTTTTCCTCTCCTCCTTTTCCCCTTCCACTACCATGAGCACACTCCAACGTCCCCCACTAAAACCGTAGGCTGGTCACGTGACGCGCCGCGCGCGACTGATATTACTCTGGTTATGAGAGAGGTGGTAAAGTGTATTCCCCTCGATTTCAGCGTCTGGCATCACTGTTTAAACCATCACGAACGCAAGTGGCGTCCTCGCTCGTACCATCCACATTATACAGGGTGTCCCAAAAATGTCTGATTTCCTTTAAAGAGGAGGTTCCTGAGGCCATTTGAAGCGACATTTTCCTTTGCAAAAATGGCCGTTTCGGTTTTGTTAAGGAGTTATTAATGAAAAACACGGACCAATCAGAGCGCGACCTAGAGGCGTATTGGCAGAGACGGCCGCGCGCGACAGAAGTCGAGCGATGGTGATACACCGCGGTCGAAAGCAAGGAACAAACAAGAGAAGAAAATTTTTCGGGTCCTATGTCGGATAGTTCAAATTTGTATATGTTGTAGTCTTTAGTAGCCTATGAACGAATCTCGAAGGATTTCTCGAAATCTTAAAAAATGTTGGTTTTACAGACATGTAAAGAATTTTTTTTCATTAAATTATAACACTAGAACTAACGTACCGAGGAAAATGAGTTTTGAGGAGCTTGTAGTGAACACGTAAGAGTATCTATTGAAAGTATTTCGATTCGGAAGAAATGGTTTTTTCACCATTTATTTTGCAAATGTTTTAAACAAATCCAATTTTCCTATAGCCGGGACTGTTTTAAAAATTCGAAAAAAAACATGATGACAGCTTCAAGTCTCCTGTTTACGGACCTATTTTTTAAAAGGCAAGCGCTTTAAAATTTTCTTCTCTTGTTTGTTCCTTGCTTTCGACCGCGGTGTATCACCATCGCTCGACTTCTGTCGCGCGCGGCCGTCTCTGCCAATACGCCTCTAGGTCGCGCTCTGATTGGTCCGTGTTTTTCGTTAATAACTCCTTCACAAAGTCGAAACGGCCATTTTTGCAAAGGAAAATGTCGCTTCAAATGGCCTCAGGAACCTCCCCTTTAAAGGAAATCAGACATTTTTGGGACACCCTGTACATCCGGTCTTGTACGCAAACGCCCATGCGTTGTCGCCTTAAGTTTATAATATTTTAACAATAAACATGAGCTCAGATTCGATAGTAATAACGTCGAATTAAATTTCTTGATACGTGTGCAATATTTTACCTTTTCCGGCCGAGTCATGCGAACCAGTCGCTTCGTCTCGCTGACTTCGTGCTCGATATCGCTAGTGTCGCCTCTATACCATCTCAATGATTTCTCCGCATTGATCTCGTCGTTCCTCGACAAATAGTAGAAGGGACTTTCGGGCAGCAATTTCGCGGGCGCGAGCGAGAAGCATGCGAGCCCGCAAATTGAGCTGTACCTTCACGAGAAAGAATTGATTTACACACTGTTCCACTGAGATATTCGAAGCGATTCGGAACAGCCCGAAACACGAGAACAGAAACGTTATCAACATCTCGTAAGTTGTGGTTCAAAAATCTGTCGAATCTGAAACGGTGAATCAAACTCGAACAATTTATATGACACGTTTCTGCAGTTCCATATTTATTGCTTGGTTTCACGAACAGAGAACATTTCTAAAGGACAGACTTTCTTCAGCATATGGTAAAATATGTGACTGTCGTTTAAACAAATTGCAAGCAATTTTATAAATATTATCTCCTTGTTAATTCGTAAAAAATAAACAATGACGTAAGAAGGAATTGTATGACATGCACTAGACAATTATTAGTGCACTACACAGTTATTATTAGACTGCGGATTTCATGCATTTATACGGAAAATGAATTGATCGAATACAAAAATGTAGACATCAGAAGAATTGAATGATGCTGTTATATATTATTCCCAAATTATTAAAATTATTAAAATAGGGAATGCTTCTTCATTAAACTTTGTTTCTTACAATTGATTTGGATAATTTTTATTTCATTTAAAAATCTACAGTCTAATTATTCTAGATCATTATAAAAATATACATTTTTATGTGCATATTTATAGCAGAAGACACGAAAGAAAATGTCTTTAATTTATTAGGTCTTTTCTATCATATTTTGAAGATACCAAAATTACACCATTTACAATTAGTGTAAGCGCTGATGCTGATACTATCTTTACCATTCACCATTTTAGCACTTTGGTATTATTTAATTTAAACTTCTTTCTCAAACCAAACGAAAAAATTTACACAGATATGTTTCTAAAAGATCGACAATCTTCAGTATATATATATATATATATATATATATATATATATATATATATATATATAAAATTGGTTTAAGTTAAAAATTGTGAGAATTGCAGTTAATACCGATGCGAACCGACATTCGATAAGAGCTAATGGAAACAATGCGCTGCTCGATTCATGAATTATTTAAAATAAAGCATCGCGAACGGTAATCCGTTCCCGTCGGGTTTAAGGACACGGTACCAACTTCCGAAAGATACGAATCTGCTAGCTCGCGGCGATTTCAATTACGGTCTTACTTCCACACGGTCTCCTGTTCGCCGATCACGTGCGCCACGAGGAAAGCGTACATGACGCCGAGGTTGATGAACACTTGAAAGAACGACAGCAGACGTCCACGGATCTTTTTGTCAGCGACCTCGGCCACGTACAGCGGTGTCAGGACGCAGAAAACGCCGACAGTGACGCCACAGATTGCTCGGCCGATCATGAGGAGCATTGCCTGCGATTTAAAGAAATCCTGTGTAGCCTCGGAAGTAAATTCAACCTCCATAAACACGTTTCTTTCATTTTTAAAGGAGAAACAATCGCCTTCCTTTTTTTAAAAAAATCTGTTGCAATTAGTACCAGGCAACAGCAGCAGTCTGCTTTCTGACAATACCACCAGATGATCTGCCATTATTTTGAAACTGATAAATATTTCTAACAAAAAAATTATGGGATACTGCCTAGACCAGAGGTCGGCAATTGTTGATTTACCTCTCCTCCTTTTCCCATTCCACTATCCCATTCTACTACATGAGCACACTCCAACGTCCCTCACTAAGACCGTAGACTGGTCACGTGACGTGTCGCGCAACGTGTTACATACTACTCCACTTATATATATATATATATATATATATATATATATATATATATATACTATGGATACGGTATTGTCATAAGCCATAAGTTGATTGGACGCCATTGACACGCTACGAAATAAAAAGTGTCGATGACGTCCAGTCAACTCGATTGAAAGCAGCGCCATCTAGAGGGACGCAAACACATGGCGAAGTATTGAGCATCACGGAGGTGAAGAGGAGTACGAGGGGTACAGTACACCGGTCGAACGATAGCGGCGCTGGCATCCAAATCTACGTTCAATTCGGAACATTTCCAGAATCCGAATCCCTTATCCATAGTATAGAGATCAGTGTACTACTCTGGTCATCAGAGAGGTGCTAAACTGTATTCTCCTCGATTTAACACTAGAACTACCGGACAAGTCAAAATGACTGGTTTCTAAATTTTTCTTTTACAAATATTGAAATTATAAAAATGTTTTCCGGAGTAATGTTTTAGTCAACTTCTCTATTAGAGTACATATTTAAACAAAAGTTGTACGGAAGTTGAATAAATGCATTCTTGTCGTTATTAGAATGCAATATACACCAGTCGCGTTTAGCGCTCGGTAGTTCTAGCGTTAACCCGAGTCGGCAAGAAGTGCTCGCTACGGCCGATTCTCGAGGGCTACGCCTCAGTTTCCGGGCCGCGCGTCTCGCTTCCCGTGGTGGCCCAAGTTCTCGAGTCATGTCAGACTCGTACCATATGAACTGCACGTGGCGCATTAGGGCGACACTAGTGTAAATAGGTTTCCACATTACCGCGGAGGTACTATTGTCAATGCGTTTTTTTTTTGTCAGTGGTATTTTCTGTAGGCTTATTCCACTATTTAGCACGATAATTTCGGAAAATAAATTTAAAAAATAAACTCGGAAGATAAATTTGAAAAATAATTCTTAATTTCATCGCCAAAATTTTATTCAGCTGTGGAAAAACTTCTTCGTGGACGTTTAAACACGTTTGGTAAATCAGAGGTATTATATATATTTTTTCAACGTTCGGATCGACATATCTGTGTGAATGTTTGTTCTCCACAATGCGGAACATTAAAACGGAAAAGCGTACCCAGTTGAACGATTCTTCTCTGTCGTCTGCGATGCGAACAGCGACGTTCAACCTTTCGTTCGATACTTCTGATTTACCAAACATGTTCAAACGTCCACGAAGAAGTTTTTCCACAGCTGAATAAAATTTTGGCGATGAAATTAAGAATTATTTTTCAAATTTATCTTCCGAGTTTATTTTTTAAATATATTTCCGAAATTATCGTGCTAAATAGTGGAATAGGCCTACAGAAGATACCACTGACAAAAAAAAAACGCATTGACAATAGTACCTCCGCGGTAATGTGGAAACCTATTTACACTAGTGTCGCCCTAATGCGCCACGCGCAGTTCATAAGGGTACGAGTCTGACCTGACTCAAGAACTTGGGCCGCCACGGGAAGCGAGAGGAGCGGCCGGGAATTGGGATCTGACATGGGGGCGTGGACAATATATATAGGTATCCAATATGGCGACGAAGTGCTTGGTCTTAACATTGTATTGATATCTTCTTTTTTTTTGCTTGAAATGTTTGTAAGTATGGGTTAAACTTGTAAGTGGACAGGTACAAATCCTGCAGAAAGAAAGTTTGTTGATGGAGAGTGACTTTTTAAAGTATGTTTTTTATCAAATAATTGATTTTACAAAAAAAATTTGTTCTTTAATATACCTTCTAAATTTACAATTATAAATTCATACATTTAGAATCGCTTATAATTGGTGAGGACATATTAAGTACTCCACAAATAATTATACAAATATCTTCTATTAGAGGCACCAATGCCACAGGCATCACTGAACCAAGAATTTTGAAAGGATCGATCTGGTTAGATCTTTCAATATGCACTCTAGCTTTAGCTATTTTAGCTGTTAAAGTAGACTGTTCTTTACTAAATTGTTTCTTGTATTTTAGAAATGGAGGTCTTATAAATTTCAAGCAGTTCACTTCACATCAAAGTGTGGAAACAGAGCAACAAATTTTTGCTCGCTCTGCTATCATAATCTTTCACTGAATAGTAATCAAAATTATTTTTGCTACACGGTGGAAAAATTGGAGCTTCCCTAACGTTATTTTTACCTAACACCTGTTAACACTCTAAGCTGCTATAAGCCAAGCCAAGCCAAGCCAAGCTTAAAGTAGTTCTACTTTTCGGCAGCAGACGGCGCTACTCAAAATGTCAGATCTCAATAGGAGGCGTAGCCCTCGAGAATCAGCCGAAACGAGCACTTATTGCCGACCTCTGGCCTAGACTACAGTTTTTTAAACACAGGAACGCCCTTCTGATTGAGCATAGCTGTTTGATGTTCTCCAAACAACCAATTCAGTGCTATACTTCATCTCTTCACAGACCATACATCACGTAACCCAACCTGCTACAACTTCGTCAATTTCCACAATTTATGGCAGCCGTTATCAGCGCGTAGGAAAGCCATTCTTCAAAAAAGAAATCCTTTTTTCAAAAGTTTTGAAGCAACGTGCACGTTTAAGGGTACTATTGGCCCGTTATCCGATGGTATCCTTTCCCAGAGAATTACGAGGGAAGTTTCCTCGAGAGAGGATCGTTCGATATCGAGGCAAGGGTGATCGGTTCCTTACTTGTTGTCCAGCAACGCAGATGAATGTCCAGCCGGCAGCGAGGACCGGCATCGTAGCGAACATGATGAACGTTCGCGTGAACCTTTTGACGATGAACGGCGCTAGTATGGCTCCGGCGAATGCGCCCGCGTTCAGGATGCCTCCGATCAGACCAATTTCGGAGGAGTTGGCGTCCAGGTGATTCCTGAACACCTCGCCTGCGCTGGAATTCCATCCGAGCGAGACGCCAAGTGTGAAACCGCCGAGGGACGCTGCAATTTTGCGAATAAAGACGACCGTCAGCGTACATCACACCCGGTTCTTCTATCCGGGGACACTCTTCTCCTTTGATCCGTGATGTCGCAGTCATCCATCCGCTAATTGTCCGGCTACGCTGTTAATTTACCCCGAGCGACGCGAACTCGGTCCTGTTTCATCCACGGAGGTGAAATTTGTTTTCTGAGAAAAGAGCGGACAAGCGGACACCAGGGCGACAAAGGACGCCTGATGTTGGACTTCTTTGTCGGCTACCAGGGTTTTTCCGCGCTTCCGGCTTACGTAAAGGGTCTATTCACAACGAATAGTACTTTTGGCTCGGAGGAAAATGAGCCCTGCTAGCGAAAATGTCTGGTGATGTGTTTGGAAATTGATTGGGGATTTTCATCTGTTACGGTGAGATTGAAAAGTTGACCCGAAAAACCGGACGAAATTATCGTAAAAGTAGCTTAACTTTCAAATTATCATATCATTGCTAAAAATCACTAAAAATTGATAAAATAAACGACATTTTGAAGGTTGAAATTTTGTATTTTCTGTATCTTTCTGCCGATTTTGTTTATGTAGATGTCTAGGGGGTAAGTTTCAATAAAAACAAGTGATTTTTAAGAATTATTTTTAGAATAACTATTGGATATATGGGACTAGACCCTTTTGTATTAGATCACTAATGCAATAAATTCTTGCGGAAATGTCTGATAATGTGATTTAGAAATTGTTCAGAGATTTTGGTCTGACATGAAAGAGTTCATGTATTTGTGGTGTGTGTGGGTGTTGGAAGTTGTGCAAGGGAATTGAGTATGGTTTCATGTTACTAGGTATTTGCTTAACCCCATGGTCTATGATATTCACTCATACTCGTGATGAAAAGCGTAGAGAATTTATTGAATATGTACGTTATTAGTTTAGTTAATGTGGTTTAGTATAATGACCCAATTTTAAGAGGAATTATTAAAGGAATTAATATTAATAAATTTCATTTTGTAATTTCCGTTAGCGATTTTTACGGAAAATTATATAATATATCTTTTGCAATTTAAACATGTATAATGTTCCACATTATAAATATAAGTACGTAATAAATAAGTAATAAAGTATCGTAATAAGAAATAAAATATCAAAGTTTCATTTGCATTCTTACAGATGAAAAAGGAATTGAAATTAAACAATTTTCTGTCCATCATTGTCCAGTAAACAAATTAAAAATACAACGAGACTGATATATATGTATAAATATATAAAGATTAAATGTGTATGTAGCGAGCAGAGACTCGACACGTCCAGATTTATATAAACAACATTTCAAAACTTAAAGCAATTTATGATGAGAGAAATGTTTCATTTAGAGATGCATTGGCATAGCATTCATTAATATATCCAGGTGCATGTACATGAAAGAGAGAATCGCTACAAGAATTAATAGAAGAATCATATATGTTAAAATGTATATCAACATTAACTCATATATCATGCTAAGCCTATACGAAGTAAAAAGAAATTAAAAGTATCGTTACTTTAGTCATAACATAATAAATTTCCGTTAATGTAAATAATTAATCAAAACAGAAGCCATACAAAAACTAAATCACTTTATGAAAATCATTTTAACCCTTCTGTATCATCTACATGTGAAAATTGAATTCGTTAAAATTTCCAAATAGCGAAATGAATATTTTCAGATAATACAGGTTACCAAAATTTTGATCTCAACACTTTATCCACCGCAAGCCTATCCACAGAATGTTTAATAGTTGTACTGTACCGAAAGGAAGTTTCAAGATCTTCTTTTCTATAGAAATTCTATAGAAATACAACTAAATTATTAGATTACGTTACCGAGACTGACTTGTTGATTCAAAATTGGAATTATTATCGCCGTTGAACGATCTATTAAACAATTCTTAGCCATGGACCATAGATTTCCGAAAATTAGGAAAGAATCGCCGGTAGAAATGTAGTAAGGTTTGAAGAATTTAAAGAATCTCACGATTTGAATTAAAAGATTGTATAGTAATTAATGATACTTGTAGTTTCGAGAAAAATGACGAAAAAGGTTAGCTCACCTATGAAAGCCCCGAGGTATTGGTTCGATTTTCGTATCTCGACAACGTTGTCATTGATCGATCTCGTAGTCATTGTTTCCAGGATGTCTTTCGGTAATTTTATTCCCACGATGAGGAAACATAAGTTGACCCGATGGAATCGAGTTACAACTGAACCTAACCCCGGTTTCGATGCAGTGATATCGAGTTAGGATATCGCAAAGTCGATCGCAGTCGCCGTTTGTTTTGCAAAACATTTGCGCGGTACAGTTTGCAACATGTCATTTAATTGGGGCATTCGATTAAATGTGGAACATATACTGGGTGGCAATAATATCACTAATTTTACACTAATTTTTATACCGTCAATAATATCTTGAAACATTTTTCAAATGACATTTTCAAATTCAAAAAAATTCGTATGTTTACAGATTTTTAACACCAGAAATACCGTAAAATATAACATGCAATTCAATTCAATATCATTTTTTATTCAAATATTAAAATCATCAACAGAGATTGTAAATTCTTCAGAGATTCTTGAACTGATGCTTTTAAATCAAACACCTTTCATATTGTCATACAGGGTGTCCCATTTAAGTTGAGATTGTAAAAAATCTCGAAAACATGTGATTTAAAACAAACAGACTGACACATGTCCTTTAGTGTTTCGAGTGGGAAGTCAAATGGCACTACTAGTTTTCTAATGCGTGGGCGTTTTCAAGGTTATTTCAAGGTCATTTTGTCGTTTTTTATCAAACCCATATTTTTTATTTGGGAATCATATTCTACGTAAAAAATGCACAACTTTTGTTTGAAATATCTTTTTGTAAGTTCAATATTCCTTAAGATATTTAGCTGATTTTTCATGTTTATGTCAAGGATACTTTTGTTTTCCTATTAAAATGACAAGGTTACTTTCTTCTGGAAGATTTTTTATTTCATTTAAGAACACCATAATAAATGCTCGAAATTTTTACCCTCAACTTCGAGACACTTAGTAATTCGTTTAATAAACGACTCATGAACACATAATAAAGTTCTTACAAACTTACAAAAAAATGTTTCAAACAAAAGTTGTGCATTTTTTTACGTAGAATATGATGCCGAATTAAAAAATATGGGTTTACGATAAAAAAAACAAAATGACCTTGAAATAACCTTGAAAACGCGCACGAATTAGAAAACTAGTAGTGCCATTTGACTCCCCACTCTAAACATTAAAGGAAATGTGTCAGTTTGTTTTTTTTAAATCATATATCTTCGAGATTATTTACAATCTCAGCTTAAATGGGACACCATGTATTTAAATTACACAAGAAAACCTTTACTTTACAAGAAAAGCGTGGAAACTAGTTGGAAAGTAATTTGATAATACTGGAAACAAACAATTTCAATTTCTTTCAAAGGAAATAACCTTGTTGAAAAGCTAACAAAAATAAGTCACACTTCGAGTTAATCATCAGAAACTTAAAAGTTAAATAAAAGTTCTTAACCCTGCATTCTTGAGATCTTTTCTGACCCAATAAGAGAACCACAATAATTACATAATATTTTTAGTCGCATCCTAATTTTTCTAAAAGAGATTCTACAATACAAATATCCGGGCACCGTCATCCAAGGCTTAATTGGTCGCCGCTGTAATAGCTGCCAGGTGAAACGAGGACATTTCTGTGCGACTAGTTCAGGAACTGGTTGCGGAGGTAAACTGTATTGGAACGATCTCAGCAAACGGCATTAGTTTCTTCGTCTGCGTCAGTTCACCCTTGTCATAGAGACCATCAGGTCGCCCAGGTAATTGGATTACCGGCTATATTCCACTGGCCAGCGTTTCGAGCCACTGTCTATAGTTTACAAGCAGTTAAGTGGACCGCGCGACACTAAATGCAAACCCTCGATTATACTCCATTTATCAACGCAGCGCTCTTCACGAGAACCCATCAGATCCTGGACTAGGTCTGGGCTCTGTCTCGATTGGTCGACTGAATACAAAAGGATTATGCCGGCCAGTAGATTGGCCAATTATGTCAGCAGAACACGGCCATAACCTAGACGTGTCAGTTCTGATTGCGAGGGATCGGACAACGATTGCTTTTCTTGGCATCCTCGCAGCTATTACCTCCCTTGATACTCAGACATTCGTTCTGCGATGTGTCCGTCACGCTCATCATGGAATCAAATCGTTGACCATTCACGGATCATTGTTTTTGAGACATAAAAGCAATTTTTCTGATCAAATATGTAATTTGTAGGCTACGGATCTTTATGGAAATTCTAAATTTCATTGTTTATTTTATAAACACCAAGGTGAGAAGCGAGTCCAATTGATCAACTAAAACATTCCATACTCGAAGCATAGAGTATAGATGTCATTAATTTCTGTTACTATACAGATTTTCTTATATTTTAAAAATGTTTACACGCTATAAATGCATTAACACCCGCAGTGTAGTAAATGGATTGCAGATTTTATGCATTTATATCTGAAATGAGTAAGCAAAACACAAAACTAATATAATACTGCTATATAAAATATAAAATATAATACTGTTATTTGTGACAAAATTGGGCGAATGAAATTCAAAACAGTGCGAAGATTAAATGGATTGAATTGGATCAACAGTATTTTCAATCCCTCCGTATTATTAAAAAAAAAAATAGAATCTTTTATTTGGTTTCTATTTGTTCCAATTGATGAAGAAAATTTCCATTTTGCATAAAAATCCGCCTTCTAATTATTACTGGTTTACTCAAATTTTGAAAAGGAGGAGTTCTATTTCTCACGGTTGACTTACAAAATTGAATCGTTAAGAGATTATTTTTTGAAAGCTTTGTTTAAAAGTAAATTAAAAGTCATTATCTCTGTGGCGGCTACCTCCTATGCTCGCCAACAGATGGACAATGCGACAACACCTTTCCCGCTACTACCTGCATCTTCCTTTGTTTGTATAGGGTGGAAATTATAGAGCGTTACAGACGAATATCTCCAAAAATGTTGATTATACGCAAAAATGTTCCAGTCGAAAGTTCTCCAGTTCCGAGTACCGTGGGGGACACTCCAAGGTGAGGTGAAGGTCAACTTTGTTTTTTTTTTTAAATGAAATGATATGTTTTTTATCCACTATCAAATAATGCGTTTTAGGATGAGTTCAATTACCTATGACTCAAGGTCATTCGAGTTTAAACTGTCAGGGAAATGCAGAAAAGGTGTGATCGGTTTATTTGTACTTCAGTTTAGTATGTGTTCAAAATGATTACCTCTTACTTCAATGCACTCAACAATTCTTTGATTAAATGATTCTCTAACCGTGCTCAACATTTCAACATTTATCTTTGCACAAGCTTCACATATTCTGACTTTCTCGTTTTCGCAGTTCTCAAGCACAGAACCTGAACGGAGAAAACGCTGTTCCAGTCTTTTAAATGTCATATGCGATTTTGATGGTCGATCTGGTGGTTGGGCATACAAATTAGCAACCATTCTGTAATTTTTCCTGCATTCTCTTAGTACCATAAACATGTCAAAACAATTTTGATACATTTCGTTCAGCGAAGGATACCTTAGCACGAATAGTAATTAAAGTAAACTGACTATCTTGCAGAAGAGCACAGTAATACATAAATACGTTTGTTTACATTTCATTGATAATGACTTTGATGTTGTCCTGAATAATGCTGATATTGAACACATGTTATTGTTTTGGTGGGAAAGTTCGAAGGCACGAACTAAAATACAAATAAAACGATCACACCTTTTCTGCATTTCCCTGCAAGTATGACCTTGAATGACCTTGAGTCATAGGTAATTGAACTTATCTTAAAACGCACTATTTGATGGTAGATAACAAAACATATCATTCCATTTAAAAAAAGAAAGTTGACCTTCACCTCACCTTGGAGTGTCCACCTGGAAAAATAAAAGTCCCATCACATGGTGTCCTCCCCGGTACTCGGAACTGAAGAACTTTCATCTGAAACATTTTTGCGAATAATCAATATTTTTGGAGAGATTCGTCTATAACGCTTTATAATTTCCATGTATGTATTTACTTATTTACATATACCGTCCTAAGCTGTCCTTACGACCTCCCGCGTCTAAGGCACGGGTCCGCTAGATAGCCTAACTGACAAGTCCTCTAACGGGCCTAGGTCGAAACGCTCTCCTCTTCAATTTTTCCATATTTTCATAATTCAAACTTGCCGCTACATCTCCATACACAGATATTAAAGTACGAATTACAACATAAAATAAGCACGGTTGAATGAAAAGTTTTTGTGCTCCCCTTTTTTAATGTTTTGATCACAATAACTTTCAATCTCTTAGTAGGAGATAAGGATTTAGGGAAGCAGTGACTTGTTTTTCTTAACGAGGAGGGTTTTTTGAAAGTATGATCCGTGTTAAAACTACCGCAAGTCACCTTTCGTGACTGTCAGAAAGGGAAATTTTAATATTAGCTATTGTATAATATAAGAGACGCGCGATGCGTGCTCCCTTTCCCTCCAGAGCTTAGAAGCTTCTCCGATTCATCTTGTCCCGGATCCGATCCATCAAATAAAGCCATGTTGATGCAACCAATTTTCACATCAATGCCACTTCAAGATTTGCGATACAAAGTGGCAATCTTGTACCGGATGTCAGATAATGTCCCCGAGCATCATGCTGCTATAAAATCAGACGACGCCTGCACGAAAATAACATTTTAAATATGCACACCATCGGTACCCTTGTCTCGCGTATAATGCTTTTGCAACCAGATTTTCATTCGTGTATATTTTCGAAAATTGTCACACTTAAAACGTACAAGATTTACCAAAAAATGATCCATCCCAAATTTCTGCTTTTAATAATTTTTAATAATCATTAAACATATGTAAGTGCATTTCTGAAAATTTATGTATATTGAATTGATTAATTTATATGAGTAAACACTACAGTAAACGACAATTAAAATCTAAATGAATGCACTCTTGTAATTTATAGAATGAAGTACTCACTTTAATCACTCGACATTACTAGTATTAAGTAGATTGCAAATAATTGTTGTACTTATAACTATTTCTTGCGTTTTAGAATCAACTAAGGTGCACTTATTGTTAGTTTTACTATTTTTGTTGTGGACGTCTTGGCTGATTACAATAAACGCATTTTCATGATTTTTATTTATGTAAAAACAAGCTTTGAGATGCTTAAAATTATGATTTGAAATATGTTTGCAAGCGATCAATTATGTTTTTCACCTTTTAGATATTTTAAAAACATAAAGTATATGATGTCTTGCATGTTTTATATTTGTTATGATTTCAATTATAAATTTAAACTGAAACGTAATTGTATTCAATTATAATTGTACTTTCTGACATACGCACATATAATAGAGTCAGTTAGTATTGAAAAACTTCATCAAATATTCCATTATCTAGTTTCAATAGTCCCTTGTTGTATTCCAATATTCCTCCGTAAATATTTAAATCACTTTGTTACGTATGTTGTATCAATTTGAATGTTTAATGCAAATTTTCGATTGAATTGTTGAATACACTTAATGGCTTTAACATCACCAACAATTTATTTGTGTTAAAGAATTTTATCTGAATTTTATGCGAATCTTATAACAGTTCAGAAAATATTTTGACCTGCTAAATAAACAAGTATATTTTACAGACGTTTATGTGAAGTTTTGAACAGTGTCTTTGTAAAATTCGGGACACGAAGATCGCCCAGGGCCGGGCATAAAGTTGATAATTTTGCAGTCAGAAAGTGAACGAGATCGATAAATTAATATTCACCACGACCGTACCGAAATTCCTGGAACCCCGAGCAAGTCGAATTTATGGTTAATGCATGCGTTTAGGCACTTTATTGGCGTTCCATGGCATCCCCCGCATACCCATGATCGTTCCAGCTAACATATTATCGTTACAGGGTGCCACGTGCCTCCATTTTGATGGGACATGAAATCATTTTATATGCTCAAGGTGCTGCTATTTTAAAGAACTCTTGCAAATTACAATGTCTTGTCGTGGGTGGGAGAAAAGAAAGCATGTATAAAAATACTATAAGGAACATGAAGATTGTTTGTTAAAAATGATTTAATCTTTAGAACATAAAATGGAAAATTACGGACGTATTTAAAAAGAAATTATTATAGATATCATCATTGAAAGAGCTGCTGATACTTTGTATATAAAATTGTTCATAAAAATATTCCAGAGAATGCGGAAATTGTTAGTAAATGTTACGAAAAAAATATAGAAGCACTTTGCTTGATAATGAATGATTTAAGTAAGGAATTTCAAAAAAGTAGTAAAAAGTAGAGAAGAAACATTTTTCAAATAAAATTATTCATAAAAATATTCCAGAGAATGCGAAAATTGCTAGTAAATGTTACGAAAAAAATATAGAAGCACTTTGCTTGATAATGAATGATTTAAGTAAGGAATTTCAAAAAAGTAGTAAAAAGAGAAGAAACATTTTTTAAATAAAATTGTTCATAAAAATATTCCAGAGAATGCGAAAATTGCTAGTAAATGTTACGAAAAAAATATAGAGGCACTTTGCTCGATAATGAATGATTTAAGTAAGGAATTTCAAAAAAGTAGTAAAAAGTAGAGAAGAAACATTTTTCAAATAAAATTGTTAATATTAATACTCCAGAGAATACGAAAATTGGTAGTGAACAAATTCGAAATTAAATATGCAGTTTGTTTGTTGATGAATAACTTAATATTTAGGTTGTGGAAAGATCAATCATAGATGCAATTAACTGGAACTTGCTATAGACGTGATCTATCAAGGAATTTTTGACATTTTCTAAATATAATTCTTAATAAAATTACACCTGAGAACATACTTAGCTAGGGCTCGTTATAGACATGATAAATTATAAGAGCTGCTGTCATTGTCTAAATAAAATTGTTTCAATAAAAATGTAAGGAATTCTAGCTAACAAAATGTATAAAGCAATTGTCGTGTTTTATTTTTCCAAGTAATCCTGCCATAGTTGAACATGTATAGAGATAAACGTCCTGGCTTACTATCTCTACCAGTATGTTTCTCGCCGCGTGACAAAGCTGATTACGGCGCTTTTCTCAAAAGTTACATTTGAAAGCACGTCGACACTTCAACCGTAACAATTGCGTGACACGTGAAACTACATATTTCAAAAACACAACAGAGTTGCGAGAGGACGTTTATTTTTCGACAACAATGGAGTTGAAATTGTGCAGGAACAAATTTGCAAAATACCTACTACATAACTTAATATAGTAATTATATTTATTATACTCGTACAATTCAAATAAAAGATTTTTCATGATGTTTCTCTTATTGGCAAGAAAGAAGACAGACTTGCGCAGTGCTTAACACAATTAATGATTAGACGTGATCATTTACTTATGAAAATGATTCATTAATTATCAAAATTTTAAACGTATTTCTTAAAATTCTGTCCCAGGGAATGATAAGGGGTTATCCAAAATAGACTATAGGAAGTTTTTTTTCTTTTAAATAAAAAACACTATTTTTAATTTTATTGGTTTTTTTTAAATGACCGCCACGGCCACGTTTACAGACATCAATTCGTACATCATGACTTACGGGAATCTTTTAAACATAAATGTAGACAAAGTACTAACGATTACACAATGCAACAAGGCCAGTTTAAAGGCAAGGAGTACATTCAGCATTATATTCGGGACGGTGTTGCACGAGAATTTATTGTAACATTCAATCGTTGTAGATCAAATCATTACCATCTTGCAGAATCCCTTTCAATCCTACATATAATAGATGATTCCAAATGTAACTGCGGCAATAAGATTCAACATTGGAATCACAAAGAGTAGACTTTATGAAAAGATGAAGCAAGTTCAATTTGTTTCTACCCTTAAATATCTGATCATTACTTTATAAACCGAATATTCAGGCATGTCATGTTCTTTTTAATTTTTTCAAGCAATGTAATTTAAAGATTTAAAGTTATGTGCTTAATGCGTTCTATTCTACTGTACCTACACTACTAATGTATAACTGTAAGATGTATACGTATTACCAATTGTATATCAGACATTATGTTAATCCTAATGTATAGCTTTATAACCCCCCATGGGAACTTCCACTTAAGCTTTCAATAAAAAAAAAAAATTCGAACATCAAAATTTTTGATGACATTTTGGCATATTTGCTCATTTAATTCATCAATTTAATTTCTAATGTTGTTTTTCAGGTCATGAATTGTTGCTGGTTTGTTGGCATAAACTTTGAATTACAGATAAGCCCAAAGAAAAAAGTCCAATGGGGTCAAATCACACGAACGAGGTGGCAAATTCACATCACCATACCTCGAAATTAATCGACCATTGAATTTTGATGGCAATTAGGTCATGTTTCCACGTGTTGTGTGTGGCGTAGCCCCGTCTTGTTGAAAATAAACATTGCTAGTGTCGATTCCATTTATTTTCAGCCGTAAATAATCAAAATTTATGCAAAATTCTCCACAAACTGACATAAGAAATGCTCAATTCTTGAGAACGACGTGGAATTGATGTTGATGGGTCATTAGCAACACTTTCACGAACAGTAGCAATGTTTTCATTCGAACGAGCTGTTTTTGGTCTGCCAGACTTTGGTTTATCATGAACAGATCCAGTCTCATCAAATTTCTTAACCAAATTTCGAATTGTTTGCTCAGATGGACGATTATGTATGCCGAAAAAATCACGTAATTTACGATGGGTATTTTTTATCGAACACTGATTTTCAAAATAAATTTTAATAACTTTAGTTAATTTTAAAATTGTCTATCATTTTAAGTTAGAAATACAAGAAAAAGACAAGAAACAAACATGGCGTTTGACAGATATTCTCATTCAACATCCTAAATGTACTTTTGGATAACCCTTTAGATCAGGCATGTCCAGCAGTAGCTCACTTGGAGGCAAATTCGAGGGAGACGCCTACTTCTCCCGCCCGCGGATCTCGCTCCCCGTGGCGGCCATAGTCCTCCGTGTTCCTCAGACCCGTGCCTACCGCTTGCAATATGTGCCGCGTGTGGCGCGTTGGGACGACTCTCGGACCCACGGCAGACGCGGGTCTGAGGAGCTCGGAGGACTAGGGCCGTCACGGGTCTGAGGAGCTCGGAGGACTAGGGCCGCCACGGAGAGCGAGACGCGCGGGCGGGAAAAGTAGGCGTCTCCCTCGAATTTGCCTCCAAGTGAGCTACTGCTGGACATGCCTGCTTTAGATTGTACAATGCAAGCTTTAGTATTTCCTCCAGAATTTCGATCAATTTCAATTGTTTCAAAATTTCTTTTATACTTCTGGTAATCTAATCTTTCTTACTTTTTAGAAAAATGCAAATCGTCTAGTCTACATTTAGAAACGTTATTCTCTTTTAAAGGGTGTTATAATATTAATGGAAGTCACTGTATAAAATGTTGAAAAGGACCTTCATCTCCGTTTCTACTACCATTTATGTTGACTTAACAATATTTCTATCAGAATCAATTTTTATATCCTACATTTTTAAATATACAGACGTATACATAAATATATTTCTCTTTTCCTTTTCAACATTTTATATTCACTCGATAACGTTTCTTTTACAATGAACTATCATTCTTCTCCATTTTAAATATGCAGTGACTTCCATTAATATTATAGAAGAAATATATTTATGTATACGTCTGTATATTTAAAAATGTAGGATATAAAAATTGATTCTGATAGAAATATTGTCAAGTCAACATAAATGGTAGTAGAGAAAGAGATAAAGGAAAGGCAATAAACTTCAAGCTTAAATCATTGTATATAATTTTTGTACGAATAAAATTGTCACAAAAATCTTTAGTAAAGCCACAAAAATATTCAACTAACCATTATTAATAGAAAACGGTTAATATTAGTGTCGTTAGAAAAATACCTAAGGCCTCGAACCATCATAATGCACCACTGTGCCTCACTGGAAACTGTGGCAGCGCCGCGCTGGGAAATAGGATAATTAGTGACAGTTCGCGGATCGGCAATCAGCGAGTTTATAATCGGGCTTCAACGAGGGAAACATAGCTGGAACAACAAATAAACGGTCGGTACGCAGATGGTCGTTTCGCGGTTTGTCCACCGAGATGTTTTGCGGATGAGTAAATATCGGGGACAGCTGTCTGTCCCAAATGTATCAGCGCATACGAGAATCGCATGATAAGAAATTCGATTGGCATGTACCTACCCCTCAGCATCGACGAAATTTGTCCCTTACTGGGAAATCACATGCTCTGTGGACACGACCATGTTTCTTCGATGTTTCGCTCGGTCTGAAAAACTATCGATTTAACCACTTTGCAAACCGCAACAATTTTCTCTTGCGAATTTTTCTTATATGTCTATGTCATTACGTTTGTCACCGGCTGTACATAGAAATCAATTTTTCTTCTTTTGTACTTTTTTTGTCAATTTTTACTGCCAGTTTTACTGCAAATCTTTATTACCTATTTTTATTACCATTTTTGCTACGCGTTTTTATCGCGATTTTTATTACGGAACCACATCTGGTCGTGGTTTTTGAAAAATTCTCTGTTCGCCGCGTTTAGCTTGTTACATTTCAGGTTACGAATTGTATTTGTCAATTTTTATAAATTTGACGTATTCATTGGAAGTTATATTTTTAGTTATATATTGGAACTTATATACATTAGAAATTTATTGATATTAAATATTAGTACGTGAAGTTGAATTTTTTATAAAACGAATTGTAACTATGAAAACTCAGAATAATACACATGTTGTACTGAAATAAAACATGTATTACTAGACTGTGGATTTTTATGTATTTATAGTACCTGTAAGTTCATAAAATACAAGAAAATGTATATTAACAACAATTATCAGTACTTTCCGTTTATATAGACCTAAGAAACCTAGTCAGTAAAATAAGTTTAACTATCATTTTGGTTTTTACAAAATAACTCACAAAACTGACCTTGTATAGAGATTCGCAATCTAGATTACAAATTCTGTTTTTTTACACAAATTAACTTCTAAAGAACATTTGAAAAAATGGTAAAATGCATAATAACAATAAGACAAGAACATAGTTCCATAAAACGTTTTAACACAACAGTTTTATGAAGAGAAGGTGATTTTAAAAAATACGTACAAAAGTGTGTCAGTATTTGGGAACTAGTGAAGTGTTCAATTAAAAATATACATTTCTGTCATGTGTCTCAACGCATGTTATCAAACTATTGTCTTACGTTAGAAGTATTATCAACAACGAACAGTGTAACATCTTTATTTGATCAAAGAATTATATAATCATTTTCCATGTTTCACCTCTTTATCTAGTTGTTGAGGGAAACAAAGTTATTCATGAAAATATTAACGATAATAGGACAGGTGACTATATTATCGATAAAAACCAGGAAGTTGATGTGACTTTCAGAACCGCCAGAAAAAAACATCATTTTCCAGTCGACAACGCGGCAAATCAGAAAGGAAGCCCTATCGCATTGCGTTCTATTATAGAAATAGGATTTCTAAAAATTGCAGGAAAGCTTCAGAAGAACAATATGTCGGCGACATCCTTTTCTCGATAACCTTTCCATGGCAGTGGTCCGTGCTACTGATCAAAGTCAGTTATTACGCCTGCGTAAATTGCGTAATGGCGAGAGCTCTTTCACCTTGTAACATTCATTAATCCAATATGTCGTCGGAAGTCGATGCGGGGCCAAAAAATGCATCCTTCGGCTCTTTGATCGGAAATGCTCGAAAACTAGATTGTGATCAATGCTGTCTACCAAAGGGGGACCAAAATGGATTTTATTCTTGCTTACAAGGGATCGAGGAGATATCCGACTTCAATTAGATCGTGAAATCAAACTAACGAGATTTAATTCACCCCCTAATATTTCCTGCAAGAGTTCAATTTGAGTTTGAGGGGTGTTACGAGAAAATTGAAAACACCTTGCAGCTGAATCTTAATGTTAGCAGTGAATTTGGTTAATTCATAAATAATGTAACATTGGTAACGTATAAGGTTTTTAATGTAAAACAGGCCATTTAATTATACACTTCAGTTCTGTTGATATGAGAAATGTTTCTTGTATAATTTAAATTAAGAAACAAGTAGGTTTATTCAAGACTTCTCATACTTTGTTTATGTGTATATACACATACAATTTTTATTATTATGTACCATAACTACCATTGTTGTGCACTTGTCCATTTGTATTATGCTATTACTAAGACATTCAAACACTATTCGATTTTAAAATGTTTTAATTATGGTAAAATACAAGTTTTATTATTATATACCATAACTGCCATTATTTTGCACTTGTACATTTGTATTTTGCTATTACTGAGACATTCAAACACTTTTCGATTTAAAAATGTTTTATTTATGATAAAATACAATTTATAATTTTGTTTGGATTCAATTCAAATTGGTACAATTTTTAGATTAATGTCAAACGGAAACGAAATATTTAAATACACGAGAACTTTAAGCAATTTCAAAATATATAATATTGGAATTTTCTGTTTCAGGTGAGACACTGTGTTTACTGTTTTAGTGGTAAGTGAGAATATCTCTCACCAATTGTTGTTTCATTTTTCAAATCCTGCACGAAGTTCTGCAATTATCTTATATTAAGAAAAGAAATAAATATCTACGTATCTCCTGTATCTTGCAATTAACAAGGAACAATCTTCATTTTGATTAAAAATCGTTAATCTACCGATGATCTAGAAGTCGTCGATGAGACAAAAAACCGAAATTACAATGAAAGAAAAAAATGTTCCAGAAATTTCAGTCTTGATTGTTCGGTCTAATGAGGCCATTATCTGACGGCGAATCCAAATTCGACTGGATATTCCCCGCGACCTGTTCTCGCGTGCATATTTACGTTCTGCTCGAAAATTTAGGAGGGTGGACGGTTTAAAGTAGGTGAACGTCTGTCGCGAAGTCGGTCGAACGCAGCAGCTGTGCGCGCGAAGAAATTTACGTTGTCGAGGGAAATGTCTCGGAACGAAAGGGAAGCTGGATCTCGAAATAAATGTGGAAAAGAATTTCCCAGCCGCGTCAACTCCCGGTAACGAGAGTTCAATGACGTAATCAAGATCACGATCCAACCTTGTTTGATTCGAAATAGAAATCTGGAACAGGAAAATCGAATTTTTCATCGCCCGAAAACTTCGACGACATCCATCGTTTGCGATTACTTCTCGCGCACGTGTCAAAACAGCATAAATTACATTCGTAACGTTTGCAATCGGGTTTTTCGCATCATGGAAAATTCTTTTTTTACCGCTTCTTTATTCTTCTCCGTATCTGCGAATGACGCAATCTTATTACTATTATATCGAGGTCTGTTGCTTTCTTTGTATATCATACATTATACGTCATATATCCATATGTCCATACATCCTGCATTATACGTCACATACATCGCATACGTCATAAATAATTACATCATAGATCATATACATCACACGTCATATGCTTCACATACATCACATACATCGCATACATCGCATATATCGCATACATCGCATACATCGCATACATCACACACATCACATACATCATATACATGACATACATCACACACATCACATACATCACATGTCTTATGCATCACATACATCATATACATCCATACATCCATACATATATCATATACATTACATACATCCATACATGTATCATGTGCATCACACACATCCATACATATATCATATACATCAAATACATCCATACATGTATCATGTACATAATATGCATACATCCACACAAACATATATCACATACATCACATACCTCCATACTTCATACAATAATTCATGGTCTTCACGGTACATTATGTCGACCAGGAGCCATTTCGATGTCTTTTCCGCGGCGAATCTTCGATTTCATAGCTCATTTACCGCTTTCATAGTTTACCATTCTCATGGTAACGGCAAGTATATACTGGCCATGATGTTTGCACCGTTTGTTTGCTGGTATCGCTGCTTCACTGACTTGACAGTAATTTATATCTCCAGCTATGATTTATCCTTGTTACTAACTGTGATGACGCTAATGGGGCCGTTTTTACAAACATAGATAACTTACACTTTTTTAATGGTTTTATTATTTATTCCCTATCCTCCGGGTCTGACTACTGATTACCATTTGTGTGAATGCAGATGAATGAATGAAATCTTGTTAAAGAAACAAAATAAGAAAAGATTCATCAATTTTCAAGCATGAAAAGTGATATAGAATCATTGTATTATTTTGTTTATTGGTCGTGGATACATAAAGATTAAGTCAGCACTTTAAAATGTTTGATTTTTACTCCATGATTTAATGTATCTGAATATTTTCATTATAATCTCTTATACGTTCCTTAGTGAAATGTAAAAACTCACCTATTTAATTACTTGAAAAAATATAGTATTAAACTATAGATTGATTCCTTGCTGTCTTTGTTGTAAGCTGTACATCTTTAAAATTTGACATTGCAAATGTGGCATAATTGCGATATTATGTTAGAAAAGTTTTAAACATTGATTTTTTGTGATACATATGCATATCTTGTGCCACAAACAATGTGTTGCAAAAATGGCTACGACATCCTTCTAATTTTAAACATTTAGCTCAGTTTTTCAGCAAATTCTATTTAAACATTTTAGAATCATATGTACTAATTGATTTTTTAAAGATGTGTAATTTTATATTTGAGAAAAGTTGTTGAATTTTTCTTAACTTTTAACAATAATATGTAACCCATTTATTCATCATCCATAGTTTGGGAAAATGGCTGCCATATTCTTATGGTTTAAGATATCTAGCTCAATTTTTCAGCAAACACTACTTAGACATCATACGATGAGACACACATATTGATTTCATAAACAAACATAATTTCCTATATAAAAAGAATTGTTGAAATTGTCCTATTGTTGGACCGTCGAATAGTATGAAAATCCTTAATTGTCTGTTACCACACGCAATCGGATTTAAGCTGAATCGGACGCAGAACGAGGGTGGAATCCACAGAAAAATGATCTCCCCGTTTCGGAAACCGGAACTCGGTCCGAATTGATGGTTGCCAAGTGCGCCCACCACTAGACTATTGATGGTCCCTAGTTGCGCTCTCCTTTTTCGAGCATATTTCCTCCGCGGAATGTACTGTTTCCAATATTCCGCATGACAGTTTTGATTTAGCTGTACGCTGCCATTTAATTTATCTTCATTCGTCATATATTTCCCCACCGGTAAGTAATATACTTTTCGTTTTTCATTGTTGCTATGCAGTCCGTGTATTTGTTAACTTGCCGGTCGTAATTTTACACTTCTGTGCGGCCATGTTCCACCCTGCTCACGAGATACGCGTGCTCGGTAGAAAAAGAGTTCGATGCGAAACGTAAATTGATGAAGCTATCGAGTCGAAACACGTGCTGAGGGGAGACTTAATTTGGAAGGTACGCCAGTCAGCGTGAGAAACGTTCTTGATTGGCTAAAGGCCAAATAGATATAATTTTGTAAGCAGGTCGTAACAGGGAAAATATGAATCTTGGTACAATTACGAATCAGGGTGCACAATTTATATTTCAAATGAAAATAAATAATAATTACTCGAAATAAAATAAGGAACGAGTTTGTCTCAAAATGAGATTAAAGGCATTTAAATTTCAAAGTTTTGTTTATGAAATTAATAAATCACAAAGGATTCGTTGACTACAATTTAACAGACATAATTCTATGAGTTGCGTAGTCCAGAGAAAATTGTATGAATCATGGGGTAATTACAAATTAGAATTGGGAAATTATTATTTGAAACGAAAATAACAAACAATTACTCCAAATAAAATGAGAAACGAGTTTATTTTAAAATGTGGTTAAATGCAAATAAATCTACAGATTTCGTTTAAGAAATGAGTAAAATGTGATATAAAGTATTAATTAATTCATATTATTATTCCATGTAATTTGACGGATTGCAAATGGAAGTGCTATATTGATGTAGAGAAATTGATTAGGAAATTCTTAACTGTATTCATTATTAGACACTGGATTTTATGAATTTATGTCAAAAATGTGTAGGTGCCATTTAAAACAAGAAAAACAGTATAAGAATTTATAACCAATTAATGGAAAATTTTTTGATTTGGTTTCACTATTCTTAATTGATGCAGTCATTTTGTACATAGATCCACATTCTACTCTTTATCGATGAACATCTAGCAGTTGGTTAGAAAGTAATAGTTGTACAGTTTATAATGATACTATTGAAAACTATGTAATATTTACATAATTGCATAAAGCTAAAAATGATACAGATCGTAATGCTACAAAGCTCACAAAATTACAAGGAATAAGACGACATTATAAAGTTTAATGTACTCCGAAAACTGTGAAAATCACGGTCGCTTTGAAAGACTATGCAATTAATACGTATAGCGGTATAATACTCATAATGAACCAAAATGTCGTGTATATATTAAAACTCTCGAAATCCTTGAAAGTTTCGAGAGTTTTAAAAGTCTCGGAGAACTGAACTTTGGACGAAGTACTTATATTATATCAACGTTTGAATAAGGAGGGAGGTATTAGGAAGATAATACTATAAATTACCATCGATGTCACAGTCTGTAAGTATTTGCGTATAACGTCAATACATTTACGACTTCCGGGTCGTTAAAACTTTCAAAATTGCTACTTACTTCCAGATTGTAAATCTTGTGGTTGATCATCGCGTTATCAAATTGTTGTCTTAAGATTATTAACTATGTTTCTGACAAACAATGGCTAACAGAGAATCTGTACAAGTATAATAGAGCATATTAATGACAGAAAATTAAAATTATACGTATGTCTACAAAGGTTGGTCTTCTGAAATATTTTACACATGTTTGAAGAAGCATTTATATTTTATCTAGGTTTAACTGCGTTTTGGAGAACCCTTTTTTTTAAGTTTTTTTTAATATGATCTTATAGATTTCGACGAGAAAACACCGAAAATGAAAATCTTAATGCGCGGAATTCATAAGTTAAAAAGTTATACGCATATAAAGTTGAACACTTTTAAGCCTTTTTGACAGTTTACAGCACCGCCGTATTGATATATTTGCTAGGTAATACACGCAAAATAGACTAAATACTTCCGAACAAATCTATTAGATGGCAGCACAAATACGTACGTAATACATAATAACACATTTACTAAATCAAAATGCGAAACATTATACCATGGTCGGGCCGGCCTTCTCCGCTCCCACGACGGCCTAACCCCAAACCATCTTGGACTGTACTTTCTTTTTGAAATCTGTATGTGATTCTGTATATTTTAATTACTGGACACTGAAAACGACCGATTCCATGATTATTGTTATAAATTTTCATTTCGCACCGATGAGTACGACATTTTTTAAATTTCCGCAACAATCCACAATCCCGAGCCCAAGTAATTGCTTCCTCTTTACTACTTGGCATGTCTCTAAAGTTAACATTTCTAATACTTGATCTAGCCATTTCAAAATCAACAATAAACTTATTAATAATTAATTTGTGAAAAACACTTGAAATTGCTTATGTTCACAAAGTATGTGTAACCACTGAATTGCCATCTAGCGCATACGCTCATTACTATTTACCCGATCCCGCAAATATACCATACTATCTAACACATGCGCTGAACATTCACGATCTATCCAGCGCATGCGCTGAACAGACCTGCCTACCTCACCACTCAACGAATATCCAATATGGCGACGCCCTAACCTGTCAAAAACGCTTAAAACTGCTCATTTTTACACGTGTATAACTTATAAACCAGTGAATTCCTAACAACCATACACACATTTTCGAAATGTCTTCATCGATATCTAAAGGATCACATAAAAAAAGTTCAAAAAAGTTAAGAACACGGAGTTCTCCAAAATGCAGTCGAGCCTTTATCTGTATTGTGGAATAATATTTATAATAGATGCAATGGTGATTTTATAATTTCTATGAGCTGACTGAGAATCCTAACTGTTTTGTATTGAACATCATCGTTTAAGTATATATATTCAATAAATAAACGTTGTACTTATTTTACAAAAATATATTATACATTCTGCATGTACTGCTATAACCATTTTTCAAAAATTGTGACCAAGATACACAAATTTGAGGTTACTATATTTTTTTGTATACAGAGTGAACCAATGAAGAATTTTCTGTTCATCAAATTGATTATTAGATCAATAACATTGTTTAGAATAGATCTCCGTGCAAACTCAAAATTGTGTAAGTCAATTGTATGAAACGGAAATGAAAATTTATTTCCGCTTTCAATAATTTGAATGAGCCTTGAATAACATAACAATAACATTAAATTCTGCTAATGTCTTCACAGTTTCCACAGTCCTCTAATTATTCAAGCTATTCGATAATCGAGTATAAGTGAACACCTTAGAGACCTAAATAAGCGATTATTTAATCTCATCGCTGGTCGAACGTTAATGATGAAACGATTATGAAAGATCTCTCGAGTTTAATTGCTATTCACATCGGTTCGATTTCAATCTTATGGATGCGGAGCATCCTCAACTTCGGTCACTCATAGGGGCGCAGCATAATGTTCGTAGGCCCCGGGCATTTTTTGCATTAAATTCACTTCAACCTTTCAATAAAATTGTCCGAATCAACTGATCATTTTTAGCACGTCGACGGTCACGACATTTCTCATAAAATTCAAGTAGAATCAGAACAATTTATTTCATAATATAAAAATGGAATGAATAAGATCTATTATTTCAATTAATATTAAAATGTAATTTAATATAGTTTAGTATATTCTAGTGTATTCTAGTATATTCTACGATATTCTAGGATATTCTAGCATATTTTAGTATATTCTAGTACATTCTAGTATATTTTAGTGTATTCTCATATATTCTAGTATATTCGAGTATGTTCTAGTATATTCGAGTATATTGTAGTATATTTTAGTGTATTCTCATATATTATAGTATATTCCAGTATATCCTTTTATATTGTAGTATATTCTAGTATATCTAGTATAAATTAAGGCCAAGCATAAAACTGTAAAGGCATTAGACGTATTGAATGATGTTGCTATATTATTTTCGACTTCCTAAAATTATTAAAAGAGGAAATTTGTTTTCATTTTATTTCTGTATCTTACGATCGACTTGGACAATTTTTATTTTACATAAAGATCTGCAGTGTACAAATTACACTATAGAACCTCTTCAGGGATACTGGTATATATGAGTACGTTTATGTTCTTTTAGAAATAAAATTATTCTAAGTTAAACAAAATCAAGATCTGTTGGAGAACAGAAAAATCACTACATAACCTCTCAATGATAAAGATAAACAATTTGCAGTATGGAAGCATTGATAATATTTCGATCTAGCAAGATATAATTATATATTTCTTTTTCCTAGTTTAGAAAATTTGTCCCTGAAAAGGTTAACCCTTTGCAGTCGGAGTTATATTAATTCCAAAACCAAATTATTTTTTTTTACTTAGAATATTTCCATTTTATACGATTTTTTCATTTTATGCATATGAATCTGAGCCAATTTACACGTACAGGCAATCAACCCGTTAATGTTTAATCCTGGTAGAAATTATGTAGAAAATAATCAGTCATTATTTTTGGACTAATTTAAAATGAGATAGATATTCAAACTTACAAAATTTTACCTGTTATTATATCAAGGCAGGACCGTCATAATGCTGATCATGCACGGCCCTGATCGATCCACGATATCATCGATGAAGAACTGAGTACCGTAATAACAGCGCCGTGCAGATCGCCTGTTGCCATTTTTTTTTGACTGTCGTAGCATGATCAACGTGTCAGCGTCGTGTCGCGACATTTAATACTTCCTATCTGTAAATCTGGTAGAGGATTATTATGCAGAGCAATAGAATTATTAAAGAATTCTTAACAGACGTAAATCTCAGGAATCAAATTTCTAATCAATTTACCCAATTCAATCGCATTTTCTCCAAAAACCTGAGAAACTAGACAAACTACGTACTTAGATGTAAATTTAGTTTGACAAAATTTATAGGAAACGATGCACGACATGTTATAACAAAAACATTCAACCACTGGTGTTATAATGGCCAAATCTATTTTTTCAAAAATGCCACTTTTAACCCCTTGTCCTGTAACATCGAGTCAGACTCGTGATGAAGATTTCGATCAGAATCTACTAAATATGTGTTATTAATTTTTATTGAATCGAAATAAAATTCTATTTTCTTGGTATCAATTTATAGCGATTGAAGACTACAATAGGCATACAATAAATGCATATAAACTTCAATCTTCGAACGTATTTTGAACGAAAAAGATATTCTAATTACCGCAACTATAAAATAAGTCGTAGTGCAAGGGGTTAATAAATATTTTTAAGATCGAAACTTATTCATTTTTAAAATTTATTTTTCCTTTATTCTGCAATGTTTCATTTAAGAATGGTTTCGTCGCGATATCTTGATTCGATCAGAAGTTCTATAATTTTATCACAAAAATGACCTAACACTTCCTCCATGCAGCGACCATCGAACGCTCGCAGTCAGAGTCATTAGAATCGCACGCGATGACAGAAACAGACTCTAAGGCTTGCCACGTAATGCCTGGCCGCGCTAACAAGAATTATGAATAAGCCGCGATTCTGCCGTCTCACAGCCAATGAAAAGTTTCTCTAGCAAAAAGTCCACTGTAACGAGCGCGGACTATTTCTATTCCATTTGTTCGAGATCTCGAACTTATTGATTTTCATGTTTATTTAAATAATAATAAAACATTGTTGTCATGAAAAAGTGCGGACACGGTAAACATGAAACATGTGAATATTGTAGTCACAATTACCTTTTTATTGAGATAATATAATGCAGCATGCATCGTATGGAAATTTATACGGTTTTTACGTTGTATAAGATAAATGATGCATTTACCAATATAAATAGAATAATTGAAGTTTTATGTATGAGAGGGGGAATTTAAACATTGTTTACGATACATTTGTCTTATGTTTTGCGTTTATAGTGTGGGATAATTATTGAAATTTTTAAATTAAATGTTTTTCAACCGTGACAAATTAATAATATTGATTTTAGGAAAATAATAATGATGAAAATACTATTTTTGAATAATGAGTAGACAGCGGATTTGTTTCTTATGAAAAGTTTGAAAAAATTTGAAAGTATAAAATTCGATACAGTTTAGTATCATTTTAATGTATTTTTGATCTACAACCTACATTTTCTTAAAATATGTTTACAAAAATTAGAAATTGTATCCGCAGACTAGTAATGAGAGTTGAGGTTATGTAATAGTTGAGACATTTGTTGTTTAAATTGTAATACTAACACATAAAAGTTAATCATAATGGAATTTTCAATCATTTTGAATTTTATCTTTGTATTTTGTATTTTAAATTTCTTTGAAATGCTGGTTTACTCAGCACCGAACCACATAAAAGTATAATTAGTGAACTGCGAATTTGTATACGAAATAAAAATTGTTTCTATTAATCGCAGGATGCAGAGTATAATATATATATATATATATATATATATATATATTTATTGTTCCCCTAAGGGTCAGAATTCCGTTACAACCACTTCCTTTCTCCTCCTTCCCTTCCTCCTTACCCTTACCTTACTTACTATCTTAGCTTAACTTACTCTACCTTATATGCCTAACTTAAGTCTAAGTATGACTATAACTATGAACTATTTAGAGAGAGAGAGAGACAGAGAGAGAAATAACTATATATAAAAAAATACCTTAACAACTACCTTATAAACTACTCCATACCGCGGATATATATATATATATATATATATATATATATATATATATACGACTGTGTATATTAAGCATTTAAAATATGATATGGTATGTATAAATCGTTAAAACGATTGAAAGAATTGAATAACAGGGATACATTATTTTCAATTTATTAGAACCATTGAAGGAGGAAGCACGCATGTGTCTAGCTCTCGTTTCATGCTACTGATGCATACAATTTTCATTTTGCATAAAGGTCCGCAGTTTATTAATAACTTTTTAAAGTTGAAAATAATACAAGAGAACTCTTAAATTTTTTTAATTCTTTTCGCTGTTTTACACATGTTTTACTCTTGTTTTACTCATTCTAGTCACAAATGCATAAAATCATCAATATAATAATCAGAATAAAAATAAGAACACGTTTTAATAAAATTCAAACGGATATTGCAAGCGAGAACGCACCCTTACGTAATAACTAATTTAATATGACTGGAGCGGTTCGATCGTCGAATGCCTTGAGAACGATGGAGTCATTGACGAAGAGAAAGATGTCGGTGAATAACCGCTGGAATGATCGCGGTGAATTATTAGACGGAGCCGGATTGAGCCGCGGGTATACTATGCGAACGCCGACAAATAGATCGCGTAACTGCAGATCGTAATTAAGTTTCGCATAATTACATTCTATTGCGAGGTTGAATCACGAGCCGCGACGCCACGGCCGTCGATAGCGATGCAATTCCCTGTTCGAGCCCGGCAAGTTTTTCCACCGATAAACGACTGTTCCCCTGGCCAGATCGATGGCAAACGATGGCGTTGCAACGCTGATGCGTCGATGCACTTACGGAAGTTGATCGGAAGCGACACGCATCGCGAATCCATTCGGACTATCCATTTTTATTCGTTGCATCCTCGTGCGATCCCCATTTCCGCAAGTTAAGAGGTTACATACGATGAAAAACCTTTAACAATTTTTTTTGCAAAAAAATAATAATTCTTTAAAAATTAAACATATACATAATATTATATGATACTTGTGTAGCATCTCCGAAAAAAGTGATCTGATCATCTAGCAGGACGTGGCAGACATTTTTTCGTAATGAGGATGATGAGAGAATCCGCTACGTTAAGAGGTTACATACGATGCAAGACCTTTAACAATTTTTTCTTATACAAAATGATGTTCCTTTCAAAATTAAATATACAGTACTGTATATAAATATCTCTGCAGCATATTGTGATGCAAAAATATTTTTTACGTAATGTGCATGGTGCTAGAGGACCAACATCTACTAAGAATATTTTTTCCCCAAGGTCATTTTTTTCGGAGTTATCGAGGTCATTAGTGTTTTTTGACATATAACTACATTTTGTTATTATTGGATCATGCAGCTGATTGAAAAATACGTTTAGATACGTATAAAAGCATGACCTTGAAATGACCTTGATATTCGAAAATTAAAGATTAACGTAAAACTTATGTCAAATATCTTTGGCTAAGACTCCTGAACCTGTGCGTGCGAAAAAAATATTTTTATCACACTAAAAATATGGATCATCAGATATGTTAAGAAAACACTCACTTTCTCATAAGTTATCATCTTCAGAGATGTTCAAAATGGTGTCCTTCTACGGTGATATATTTCCTGAAACATGCAATGACCGTACAGATGACTCTTGATTGTCGAGTCGTGGTCAAAGCCTGCGATCTCGATAGACATCAGTTTTACGTAAATCTTTAATTTTCGTAGATCAAGGTCATTTCAAGGTCATTTTATTACACATATCTGAACACATTTTTCGATCACCTACACGATGCAATAATAAACAAATTGTAGTTATGTGTTAAAAAACCGATGACCTTGATAACTTCGAAAAAAATGATCCTGGGGTAAACAAATTCTTGCCAGATATTGGTCCTTTGACACCATGCACATTACGTAAAAACTATTTTTTGCATCACAATATGCTGAAGAGATATTTAGGTGGCCTTACTTAAAAGGACCACCATGTATACTTACTATTATATGATATATGAGTAGTATCTACGACAAGAATTGAGCTGATCATCTTAAACTAGAAGGACATGACAGTCTACTAATTATGAATAGATTGCAGGTCTTTATGCAAACTAAAAATGTTGTGCACCGTTTGCATGAAACAGAAGTTACATTGACACTGATTTCTCCTTTCAATAATATTAAAAAATTACAAATAATATATTAGAATTCTTAAAACCTTAAAACCTTGTACTTGAAAATGTATTTTTACCAGTTTGTACTACAACTCTTTAAAAAATTGCAAGATGTCATCAAGTGTACAATCACCGAAACCTTTTATTGAGAAAAATGAACTAAATTCGCCGATGAAACGTGACCATCCTAATCTCATTCACGTGCACGCCCGAAATCGCGACAAACAAATGGTGTATCAGCAACGTAGGTACATTAGACAATGAACGCCTCCATTATTCGCGGGCCTACGAATGTCTCGTTTGCCATCACGCGCGTTCTCGTGTGCTCGGACCGGCGCAACTATCGAACCCTGATAACACGCGGGAACGTGGAACTTCTGGAAGTTGGCAATCGGCCGCTGCATCGTGCCAAAACGAGCCACCGATACGTTCGAGTTTCGCGACGGTTTGTATCGATCGGTGCATTCGCACGAAAACCATTCGGTTGGTCAGCGTTCTGCTCGTCTGCCGACGCGGATCCCGACGATTTAAGGAACGACTGAATTACAGGCGCCAGCATTTTCTTCCCCAGTTTCGTTCAAGAACTACGCCTGTGACCTTGAACGATATGATGATTGGCAGTTGGAATTATTGCCGCATAGAGTCATAACATTTTGTTTCTCGGCAGGAGATTCTCGTGTAACAACTCTATAAAAACAAGTAACTTTTAATGAATTGTTCCTAAAAAAAGTATCGCTAATGTAGAAATTAATTTTAGTAAAACGTGCAGGAGTATCTTTAATCTACCAGAATACATTTTTGAAAAGTTGTATTTGTGTTACCATTACGTCAGAAACTTGGTCTGCGTGCATGCTCTTATTAGCGTGATGTGCAACACTTTTTACAGCCACGCGAATGCAGAGGATGCATCATGTTAAACGATTGATTGATTTAAATGTTCACATCAAACGAACAAATTAAAAACTTTAATTATTTACATGTTGGTCCTCCTCACCGATTTTGATGACCTTTAAATATGTTGTCAAGGTCATCATTCTAAACAACTTTTCTCTATACATTACCATTCTCTATACATTACCACCGCTCGGTTTTAGTTTTCGAGATATTCGCAAAAAACTATTGCTAATACTGTATTGAATTTTCCGTATTCTTACACGCTTCGTGGCAACGTAAGCCTGTTTCGGCGCGGCGTCTGTTTACTTTCTACCACGTTTTTATTAGCTCGCTTTCTTGTTTGTTTGTTTGTTCGGTACAAATCTTGCAATTGATTTTAAACTAACTTCCGGATGAGCTAGAGACTTGAAATTGGAAACATAGCTCAGAACTGGATGACAATGCAGTATTCAAAAAAAATTTTTTTTTAAAGTCTATCCGTTTAAGAGAAATAACAATTAAATATTTTTACCGTTATTACCGTTACACTGCGGTCATCGCGTTCAGCGATCCCCACTCCGCGCGACAACGCTCTCTACTTTACTATGCGTACGCACTCTGACTCGTCCCCACTCCACGAACCCACTTCGCCCCGACAGAGCTCAGTATACGATAGACGATCGGAAGGACATCATCGCTTTGTTTATCAAGTGAAAGAACCGTTACACCTTTCTGTTATAATTTCATCAAAATGTTTAAAATCGATTGAAATATAAGTGCAAGAAGTAGGAGATGGAAGCCTTTTGACGTTGGGGAACATGTATGATATAGGTAATAATAATATCGTGTACGAGATTAGAAATTAACAAAAATCTGTGTTTGAAAGTGTCCGAAATAATGTCTACAAAAAAAAAAAGGAGCAGTTCGTTAATAATGACTTTCACAGGGAAGCCGCCAAATCACCAGGTATGTCATTGCATATTTTGCGTTAAATATTTTCTTGAAAAATTTCACACACACAAGATTAAAAAGCAGAAAATAATTATTTAAATAATAATAAATTTTTAAAAATACCACGTTTTTAAAACGGCGTAAAAAGTATAAAATAATAATAAATAAAAAAAAATAATTTGAAAAAAATAAACATAAAATGGACTAAAAAGTATAAAATAATTTGAAAATAAAAACAAAAATTTGAAATTGTGAATTTTTAATAGCTGTGAAAATACTTGTGAGTTTTAAAACGAAAAACGTTGGGGCGCATGCAATAGATAAATGATGCATGTATAGTTCACCTAGATCACTAAAAATTTTATTGCTCCGCAAATGATATAAACTGTTGTATGAGTTTTCTCAACGGCTGTTACAACCTACACTTCTTACTATTATCTTGCGCCCCACGTTTTTCGTTTTAAATCTTACAAGTATTTCCACAGCTATTAAAAATTCACAATTTCAAATTTTTGTTTTTATTTTCAAATTCTTTTATACTTTTTAGTCCATTTTATTTTTATTTTTTTCAAATAATTTTTTTTTATTTATTATTATTTTATACTTTTTACACCGTTTTAAAAACGTATTTTTAAAAATTTATTTTTATTTAAATAATTATTTTCGTAAACACACTGTGGAGATGAGAGAGAAAACAGGGTCTCGCTCTAGTCATACATATATGACATGAGCTTTCAATTTTGAAAGACTACGCTTCGATTGTCGTATGCGTGGTCGGGTCAGCCTAACGGTCGACCCTCTCCGCCCCCTCCACGACCTAACCACAACTCATTCTATTCGCATAATATTTGCATTGTAGCTGTCATCCAGAATTTGATCTAGTAACGGAAAAATCATGTGAATAGAATGAGTTGTGGTTAGGTCGTGGAGGGGCCGGAGAGGGTCGGCCGTCAACATAACATTTGTAAGAAGCAGAATACGTTACGAACGCCATTAAGCGATCGCCTATGCTGATATACGAAAATCCAAGAGAGAAAATTCAATACAGTATTAGCAATAGTTTTCTGCGAATATCTCGAAAACTAAAACTGAGCGGAGGTAGCATGTATAGGGAATAGTTGTTCAGAATGATGACCTTGACAACATATTTAAAGGTCATCAAAATCGGCGAGGAGGACCAATTTGTAAATAATTACCAAACATTACAGTACCTGAAATGGAGAATGATGAAATAAAATAAAAAATCGTAATTAAGTGACACGCTTCAAATTTTATAAGTTCTTAGTTATGGTGATATACAGTGACTCAAACAATTGATCAAATGTTCGAACAAAACGAAAACAAGTCACAGTACACCTTTCTTAGAATCTTGCTTAAGACTGTTGACATATATACGAAAAATGTAAACATTGCGTCGGTACTTCACGACAGTTTAAGCCCTGCAATCTTACAAAGCGGACGTGTATTACGAATTTGTATATTCTGTGCATTTGATCAATGATTTGTGTTATGTTCAATTTTGAAAAGTTCTTGTATTTTTCGCATTCCTTAGCACAAATATAATTACTGGTGAGTCATAACGTTATATTTAAACATTCGAGAATACGTTTGTGATAAAATAATTAATACAAAAAATATTTTTAGTCATATTTCATAATGAGACCAATAAAAGCAAATCAAATATCAGAAATTAAAAAACTATTAATATCTGGGCTTTCTCATCGCGAGATTTCTAAGAAGGTACTGTGCTCTGTTGGTACTGTGTCTTCAGTACGTAAAACTTTAAAAGAAAACATAGTAAAAAATAAAGCAGGACGGAAATCAAAGTTATCCACTTCCACAAAGCGATTAATCATACGATCAATCCGTAATGGTAGCGTTGATAATGCTGTACAGATGCAAAAAAATTTAGTCAGACATCATAATATTAACGTAAGCGCTGGAACAGTGCGTAATGCACTGCGAGAAGTGAATTTAAGAGGACGTGCAAAAATAAAGAAACCTCTTCTTACAAAGCGGCACAAGAAGCTTCGACTGCAGTTTGCCGAAAAATATAAAAATTATACAGATCTCGATTGGGCACGAGTAATATGGTCAGACGAGACGAAAATTAATCGTTTTGGGTGCGACGGACGCGAATGGACATGGCGAGGAAATAAAGAACAACTACGGTCGCATCACGTTCATCCAACACTGAAATTTGGAGGAGGCCATATCATGGTTTGGGGTTGCATGACCAGTGAGGGCATCGGATCTGTTCCGTCGCAAGAGAACAAGATATAAGGCCCTTATTTCGGATTTATTTATGACGTCTTCGTGACTTGAGGCCGTCCTCGAGGATTAGGGAACTGAGGCACATTTGGCGACCAGTCGAGCCATTGCCGGGCCTTCCTAGTTTTTTCTTGCCTCCTCGAGAATTACGCGTCGTAAATCGATTACCGACGAAGGACATTCCCGACCGAGAACGATTCAAGTACGGTTCTCGGGTTACCTGACTTCGCCCTCGGAGGCAGTCGCGTACGGTCCCACACTTTCCCAGGACAGGCTAGCTTAGGGCAGATCTAAAGGTCCGCAAGAATGCACTGATTGGGAAATGCATAGCTCGGCAGAACCAATCAGTGCACTTCTTCAGCATAGCAATGGGTGTCACCGTCTTGACACCCAGAAATGGAGGATCGCCTTCACGATACGACGAAGGGTCCTCCTGAAAACCGCGACGGTCAGTTAGTCGCATCCAGTCAGTCGGAATCGAACAGTCGCGATCGAACAGTCGCGATCGAACAGTCGCGATCGAACAGCCGCGATCGAACAGCCGCGATCGAACAGCCGCGATCGAACAGCCGCGATCGAACAGCCGCGATCGAACAGCAGCGATCGAACACTTACTTCCTTGCACGTATCGAGACAAGGCAAGTAACAATACGGATCATCGTGATCGGATCCGCACGCGTCTAAGGCAGGGCCTGCTAGATAGCCTTACTGACGAATCCTCTAGCAGGCCTGGGATGAAACGCTGAACCCACGAATAAACACGTAGCCCTGATCATTTGAACTAGTTACCCAATATTAATTTGGCGGGTAATACAAACGGTGATTTCGGGATCGACGCGTCCATACGATTGGGCTTGAGATTTACAACCTCAAGCGGGCACGAGTCAACCGCGCGTCGAGCTCGAGATTCGCACCGTACGAACAGGATCCGTTGAAAAAATTGAAGGTCGAATGACTGCAACATCATACACATCCATCCTGCAGAAAAGTTTAACTGGAAGTTTGGCAAAATGGAATAAGAACGCAGAAGAAGTCATTTTTCAGCACGATAACGACCCTAAACACAAGGCAAATATGACCAAAGAATGGTTAACAGCTCATGGTTTTACTCTTTTAGAGTGGCCCCCACAATCTCCCGATCTGAACCCAATAGAACACCTATGGGGTTTACTAAAAAGAACAGTTGCCAACTTCGATCACAATTCAAGAAGTATTATTGAATTATGGTCAGAAGTTAAAACCGCTTGGGAAAATATTAAGGCTGAACAGTGTAAAAGTTTAGTAGATAGTATGCCAAGACGCATAGAAGCCGTACTGAAAGCGAAAGGAGGGTATACGAAGTACTAATATTTCATTTTTTCAAACTCAAAAATTTGATCATTACATAATTTGTTAATTTCATTTAATTTTGTTTAAAAAGTGTAACATATTTAAGTTGATTCTGTACTATACGAACTACGAAAACTATGTATGTATTATAATAAAATATTTTGTTACATATCTTATTAACATGTGTTCAATTAATTAAAAATTCAAACAAAATTAAAAATTTGATCAATTGTTTGAGTCACTGTATGTACATATGTAAAATTCACGAATATATTCGAGGCGTACTATTTTATTAACCAACGTTCACGGTGAGGAGGGAAATGGGAATTTGCGTAAACGTATACAACCTGTTTAGCACGATCCGTTGAAATTGTTATTTGCCTTAGGTATTCAAAAAAAAAGTTCAGTGTGCAGGTGTACGAAACTACATTGCGTTCCGAATGTCCCGAATCGTGCATGTGAATTCGCAATTTTACGAATATCGCATAGATTATACATATGGATTATGTATACGTATCGAATTTTATATCCATTTTTATTTCTTTCTTTACCGTCCCGAATTGTTGCCTCGTTCAGGTTCAAATGCTTACCAATGACTGTATCTTTTCCACCGCATTTCAATGTATGAAAAATTTCAGTTTTTTTCTAATACACACGTTTTTTAATGTGCCCTTCACTACAGCTCAAAATATTTCTTTATTTAAACCTCGGACTGCGGACCGTTCTTACAATTGTATAGTTAATGATGTTTACGACTATTCACTGTTTTATTTATCAATTTTTAGAAACTCTTTTTTAAAGGTATTTCTTCTTAGTCTTCCTTTTTTCTTAATGTAACAGCTGTCCGTTTAATTAAATCGCCAGAAAATGAGTAATTGAATGTCGCTTTTAATATTCTGGGTCAAATAGACCCAGGCTCCGCTGTCGGAGGATTAATTTTGTTGGATCGTGGAAGAAATGATTCGACATTATCTCTTTATGTTTAATATAAATATAGTATATGTATATGTGGTATATAAAAATGTTCACACGTGTCCTCTCTTCACTCGTTCGCTCTCGGTGTTGTCACTCATCCCTCACTCCTGTCACACTCGTTCTTTCTTTCTCTCTCACTCTCTCATACTCTCTCTTTTGTTCTTTCGTCCAATCATTCTTTCTAGATCATTCTAGATCTTTCCAGATTCTTCTTCACACACACAAATTCGAAACGTCGATTATTCTATTCATACTTTTTAAAAAACCACACATTCGTTAGTCGTCAAACGAGTAACCGAGTACAATATTTTTGAATTATGGTACAGACTATTTAAAAAATTGACGTATCAAAATTGTGTCGAATATTGTTAGAATTGTGTTCAGGAATGTAAGGAAATCTTAACAATGACAAACGCTTCTTGTGGAAGTAGCACTGAGGAATTTATTTGTAATATGGCCCCCTTGTAATTTTTGATATTACAAGAAAAACATTTATCGGAGAACGGTATAATTTATTGCGTCTACTGGATTTATAAGTAGGGAAACAAATTGACTCTAGATGATGCATTGTTTTTGCTAATAAGAAGCATAAGTAACATAACCTAAAGAACAAAAGTTCTTCGTCGTCTCATGGAAAAAGCTATTTCTTGCGAATTAAATGAGTTAAATTGTTGTGTGCTGGACTATACTCGAGAAAAGGTATGTAGAATCAATGTTTATAAGTGAAATTACTTAATCATTGATATTTTCAAAGATGAAATTAAAGTTTTTGTAACTATACGTGTTGACATTTAACCCCCCACCCCGAAATAATGTAAATTAATGAAATAATGATTATGATGAATGAAATCATTTATATTTTGATCATATAAATGCATATTTTGCGGAGGACGTTATCTAATGGACCAACATGGAGAAATATGGATTCAATACCTCATATGTAAACGATGGCCACATAGAGAGTGCATATCGTGCCAGAAAGAAGAATACGTGTGTTCGATTTTTGTATATAAATAAAAGAATTAATTTCATTTATTCCCTGTTGATGTCAAAATATTACCAAAAACAATGATTTTGTACGATTTCCATTTAGGGCCCATATTACCATATTATTATTACCTATGTATTATTACATATGTATTATTACCATAATACATATTAAATTCAGTGTAATTAGTTTTCTTTTACATACTTCCGTCTTTTATCACATATAACCCTACTAGTTTATTTACATTTTAATACTTTCATTTCCAACCCGGCAACCTCGAAAAGTCTATAAAATCAAAGTAATTTATTTAATGAAATTCAAGTTGCAAAGTTAAGATGTATAATACCGAGTACTCTTCCAACCTCCTTACATTTTGCCCAACGCCAACCACATTTGGTACAGTGAATACATTAGTGACCTACTTAATTATTAAATTTGTACAAATAATTCTGTCACCCACATATGGCTGTCATGGCAGTCAACCGTTAAGCAAAATTTCAAATGAATTTAAGTTTCGAATCAGATTTTAGGAAGAAATATAAAACTGGCGGCCACATTGCCAGCACTTTCTCTACTAATTTGAACAGACATGCAGCTCAAGCGTTACTGGGAAATTCACTCCATACAAAAAGAATAATTTTTACTGGTAATCATTTTTACATAGCTTTGGTTTCGAACTAAACACCAGTTTCTGATTAAATTGGCGACGGTCATTATTGGGTCAACCGGTTCGCACATTGGGCCCGGTTAAAAACGTTTGATCACGTTTGTCCACCGTGCATATCGGCGTTCTCTCGTTAGAGCTTGATAGAGCGGTGCATAATCGCTTATGGGGAGTTGTGAGGGGTGAGGGGATGGTCGAGTGTCCTTACGAGTGTAACATCTATTATGAGAATCTCGATAATCGAACATTTTGCTAGAATAAGTCGCCGCGAAAGTTCAACCGTTCTCGTTCGCGGCTCCGAGAGCGCGATCGAACAGTTTAGAACTCTTGCAAAAGGTATTCTGAACGGGATTCGATGTTCCTTTGTTCGTTCTAAGATGCTGGGATAGGGATCTTAATGGCCGAAAATTCGGGTATTATTCGCAGATGCGGATCCAACAGCCATTTAGAACGGAAATAAAAGGACGATTACCAACCATATCTTTAATGGCATCGAAACACTACCTTCCCTCTCCCACACATACACACACTTTTTAATTGCGCAAAGTCTAATCTTTATTGCGACAGTGGCTTTGGGAGATCTAATATATCTTGTACTTCTCGGTTAGGGTAACGGCGGTCTTGGTTAGGGGGTGGTTGAGAATTGTGCGCCCACACGATGATTGTTTATTGCTTTCGCCTGGATGTAATTGTCTACATTATTTTATATTGTTTATTCATGATATATTCTTCCATATCATTTATATTATCTATGTATATTCTACATTGTCTGTGTTATTTTACATCGTCTATTTATAATACATACTCTACATCAGGGATGGGCATTTTTGTCTCAATTGAGACAAAACCGTCCCCACCATAGCGCCCACTGTCTCCCACCAGCATCCGCCGTTACCATAGAGCAGGGATGGGCAATTTTGCCTCGATTGAGGCAAAACCGTCCACGCCGTAGCGCCCTCTGTCCCCTTCCAGCAAGCGCGGTACAATGGGGCAACAAAGACACGAGACATTAGCGTACGCAACGAACGTGCGCGCTGCATGAAAGAGAGGTTGGTGGGAGAAGCAGGCGTTTGAGGGGCCCCTATCGTGCTCATCACGACCCTATATCGTTTATATTACTCTATATTATTTAATGGTGTCTACATATATAATTCCATGTCATTCTAATACTATTCTACATTTTCTGTATTGTTCTATATTATCTATATTATCTTATATTTTCTATTCATAATACATTATTATATTATATTCTATGATATTATCTATATTATTAGACATTTTCTATGCTATTTTACATTATCTATATTGTTGAATTATAGTATATTATCTATATTATTAAAATTTCCAATGTAATTTTATTTTACGTATATTATTCTATATTGACTATACCATTCAACACATATCACTTACTTATATCATCTGTACCACATTCTTGTATTATGTAGGTTAGTTTGTTCCAATGAACGTATTATTAGATTAATAATAGACTGTAGATATTTGTACACTTGTACCCTTCAAAATTTTAGAAATTCAAAAGACACAAAAATTATAGAAATATTTCATATTGCATGTTATTTTTAATCAACCAAATTAATTAAGACTGTAATACATTAACTAATTTTAGCTTCGCCAGATTTTCTTTAAAAAATGTGAAAAATGTCGGAGTATTTTCACTTCAGTGCTTCATGCATTAAGTGATTAATTAAAAAACCACTTGTACGTTCTAGAACGCTTCTACCATTTCTGTTATATAGAAAAAATGATCGATTTAAATGAAACGTTTAAATTCAGAGTGGATTACAGAGCCTCGAAAAAGACGATCCAACGTATATACAAATTTTTTTGCAATGGTTTGCTTGAAACGTATTAATGTCAGTAACGCTGAGTTTTTTTCAGATTATTTTCCAATGAAGCGTGCCAGGAATTGAGAATTTTTTGTAATTAAGAAGAGAACGATAGAGATTCGCGTCAATGTTCTTCGTTCTTCCAAAACAAACGGATATTCAATTTCCGTCCAATTATTAAGTTTTAAATAGAAATCTATCCACGGTTTTCGTTGTGAAAACAATTAAAATAGCAGAAAGATCGTAGTCAGAACATGGAAGAACTGAATAATTAAGGAGGAATTACGATAATTTCGAATTACACCGCGGAATGGTAATTGTAAACTGTATGCTATTAAAACGGAATATGTAAGAAGCTATTGCCAAGATACAAGAGAGAAAATGAAAACGGAAAGGTGCGGATTAGTGTACAGAATTAAACATGGAGGATTATTATGGCAACATTACGTGTAGACATGGAGGAAGGTGAGATAATAAAAAATTAACGGCCAATTTAAGAAATAAAAATGGAACTGGTAGTATGATGTCAAAAGAGCAAGAAGAAAAATGAAACTAAGAGGTAAAAGATAATGTCTACAGTAAAATACAGAACATTTAGATTGTTAACAGCGAAAGAGAGAAAGAAAAAGAAAGAATATGTATTTATATTTATATTTACATAAAAAATGGAACTGGTAATATGACGTCAAAAGAGACGAACAAAAATGAAATTAAGGGGTAAAAGATAATGTCTACAGTAAAATAAAGAACATTTAGATTGTTAACAGCGAAAGAGAGAAAGAAAAAGAAAGAATATGTATTTATATTTATATTTACATAAAAAATGGAACTGGTAATATGACGTCAAAAGAGAACAACAAAAATGAAATTAAGGGGTAAAAGATAATGTCTACAGTAAAATAAAGAACATTTAGATTGTTAACAGCGTAACAGAGAAAGAAAAAGGAAAAATATATATTTATACTTATTTACTTAACACTAACCGTATCACAGTACCGGTTTCACATATTTTATGTCATTCTTATTTACATTACGAAGTCGCTCCCATTAGAAGTTTTTAAATAAATTTCTTCATTGAAGCACATATTGTTATAAAAATTGCGAGAAATCTAAATGAATTCAGTCTTGTCATTTTTGTATAAGAACGTATACCAGTCGCATTGTGTGCTCTGTACGGTTAGTGTTAACAAGAAAGTAATACAAAGTGGAAAACAGTATTTGCCCGATATTTATGCAAACTCAAATTTCGTAGGTAAACTATATCAAGACTAAAATTGAAGTTCTTTTTTCAATTAAATGGTTCCAATATTTTAATATTGATTTTGAAATAAGTATTTCTCACAATGAAATCTGCAATTTAGTGATTTTAGTATACTATGGCTTTGTACATAAACTAAAAACTGCCCCAGTTTATTGTAAGGAACAGAAGTTAAATAAAAAATAACGCAAGGATATTACCTAACGTCTTTTAAATTTTGTTTTTCACTTACTCATTCCTGTATGAGATGCTTAAAATCCGCTTTCTAGTGATCAATATGCGTAATTTTCATAAGAATATTGACAACTGTCAAAAAATTAGCAATAAATGAACGAATGAAACGAATGATCAACACTAAACCTACCGCTAACGGTCAAAATGGACGGTACCAGATTTTTCATTTCACGATTATTGAAATAATGATTATATTATAATTATGGGAGAGGACAGGATGCTCCTGGTATAATAAATGGTATGGGATAGTGAAAGGAGAGGGGATGCCGGGTTACCTGAAGGAAGGTTGGGGGGGGGGGGGGGGAGTGGGCAGAGGGTTAGCTAGGTTTATGCTGGGAAGCGAGATCAGGGGGGGGGGGATACTGGATGGATGATGAGTCGAGAAAATGCAGAATGTGTGGATAGGACAATGAGACGTGGGAGCATATATGGGAGGTTTGCATGAGGGTGAATGAAAAAAGAGGATGCCAAGAGAGGATGTGGGAAGTGTTAGAAGACGAGGGAGGAGGGGAGGAGTGGATGAGGAGGGTGGAAGAATCGAGAGAGGGTATGAATGAAAGGAGTGAGAAGGACGATGAGCGATCAGAAGAGGGGGTCCGCGGCTAGAGATAGGGGGGATGAGTAGGGATATGGGAATGGGGAATGGTAGGGTAAAGGGAATACTTTAAATATTGTAAATATAGTAAATAGCAGTTTTTGTACATATGTTTCTCTCTCTCCCTCCCCCTCTCTCTCTCTCTCTCTCTCTCTCTCTCTCTCTCTCTCTATTAAATATAAGTTTAGATTTAAGTTAGGACATGAGATAGTCATAAGGTTAGGTTAAGAGCATGGCGAAGGGGTGAAGAGGAAGAAGAAAAAAAGAATTGTGAAAGGATTGCAACTCTAAGGGCAACAATAAAGTTTGTATATATATATTATAATCATAATTACATATATATATATATATATATATATATATATTAATTATAATTATAATTATATTACAAAATAATAAGAACCGCACAAAATCTAATTAACCCCTTGGCCTCCAACAACGAGTGAGACCCGTGGTAAGAAATTTGGGCCAAAAACAATAAGGATGAGCCTGGCTCGATGTACTTCATTCGGACCAAACGTGAACAACGCGAGCCTGGCTCGTGGTACTTCATTCGTGACAAACGTAAACAACACTAACACGAAGATTACTAATTTTCTACGAGTTTTCTCAAAACATTATTAATTTAAATTAAGTATTAATTTACAAATTGTTACTGATACATTATCCACTTTCAAATTATAAATCATTTTTGTTCACCGATGAATTGATCATAATTACTTCCCAGACATTTTAAAAGTATTAGTTGTGCCCAAACGTGTTTATTATTTCACAATTCCTTTCGTTCCGCCGAAATATACATGTCATAAGACGCATACATTTTGCGTAAGTTCGAGCACACGGCTAAACAGCTAAATGGCTCGACTCGTGACCGACCTTCTTGTTTATTATGGCCCGAGCAATCGGGAGTTAGCGGGTACGACAAAGGGTTTGAATCTTCTAGAGTTCTTGAAACCATATGTACGAGTAACTGTTAAGGTTCGGTAGGTTTAGCGTTAAATTAAATCCTAATCTACTTAGTGACCAGTACGGAGTTTCGAAGCAACACCGAAATATGTCGCAACATACGAAAGAAAGAATAAGAATAGAAAGATGGACTTAAAGCAAATTATTTGATTGAAAAATTAAAATTAGTGGTAGAAGCGTAACGAGGAGATGACAAAGGGGTGAAGAAATTGGTAAATGCTCAAAAGAATTACAAACCGAGTATAGAAAGTGTCCAGAGAGTAGACTACGGTCTACGTACGCTGAAAGAGGAAAAAAGTCGCAGCGATGCCAAAAACACAATAGAATTGTCCTTTGAGCAGTGCAAAGGAAAAAGAAGAAACGGTTGGAGAAGTCTCACTGGGGGAATCGAGGAGGTTGGAATGTCTAGAGGAGAGAAATGATCGAGACCATAAAAATATCAATAAGTTAGCGTAACCTTTCAAAATTAATTACTCTCTTTTGAAAGAGGCGGTGATAAAAAAATCTTCTGATCTACGAGCGGTAAGAAAGGACTGACCAACAATAATTCCAGAGCATAAAAGGAGTGGAGGATGAAGTTCGTAAGAATCTTGTTGGAGGAATTCCCGGGGAAAGAATAAGAGCATTCTTTGAAAAAGGAAGACAGCTTAATAAGAAAAGTAGGTTGGAATGGAAAAGGAAAGGGGGAAGCGGATGTTCCAGGAAAAGTGCAGCGGTAATATAAACTGGATGAAACACGTAGAGAAATATGAACTCGAAAAAAATGAAAAGGGAATCGAGAGAAGTAAGAACAGAATCAGGACGAAATAAGGGACACTGGTGAAATTGAAGACAAATTTTTTCCTGTCTTCTATAATCTAGGAAACTTTTTAGCGTGTTGGTAGGAAGCATGTTCCACTTACTTAAATAAATTATTTTCTATTAATTTTGTTTCTTAATCGATCATTGAGACTATTGAAAGAATTTTTTTATAATTTCTTATTTAGTTGCCGAATTTTATGTATTTTTATCATATAAAATCTTTGGAAAGTTATAAAATACGAGATTGAATATTATTGCATTGAGCTTTATTTCATTTTGAATTTTCTGGAATTATTTATGAACTAAATTGAATTTTACTTGTAAATTTTTATTTTTTGGATTGTTCCATTTTTCCTTTAAAATCTTTAAAGTTCCTAGTTATTAAAATTTCACTTTGAAAAATTTGTTCTATTCTTTCAATTTAGTTTTACTATTGTTTTATAATTTCTCAATATAATTTCTTTGCATGTTTTAGACTATTTACCTACACTATACTATAAGGTATTCTAAAAATTCATATTCTTTTTTAGTCGTGATAACTGTAAGACCTACTTTTCATTGATTATATCTTTTGCATTAAGTGCACAAATGAATATTTTCTTAAATTTGAATTTTTAAAGAAAGTTGCATTACATCACAGTATTTGTTTTTAATTTATATAATTATAAACCATCTTTCAGACAGACGATGGGTTCTGCCTTTTTTGATTTGCTAAAATTAATTTTTCAATTATCTACAATTTGAATTCTAAGCTTAATATTTATAGTTTGCTGAAACTTGAGATGGAATAATGTTAAATTCAGTTCGATGGGATTTTTGTTTTATTTTTAACGGTAGAAAATTTTGGAAGAGACTGTAGAGAATTTTCATTGATATCAAAGTGCAGAAATTAGTTCGAGGAGATCTATATTTGCATAGAGTCCGCAGTCTAACTGTTACGTCTTCGGAAGGTATTACTATATGAGACATTACCACACAGATTGTACGAGCGATCTGAATGAATGATTATCCGACGACACAGTGTCTGCTAAATAGATCAGCTACCGTATCGTATCCATGGCAAAGTTCTATACCTTCTTCTACACGTTTAACGTAGCGTGACGGAAACACGCTTCGCGTTCGCTCATGCTCGGAATTAATCGCTCTCGTCTATTAACCTACGAACTTAACCACAGAATTATATCGCACTACCAATTAATAACAATTTCATTGCTATGCACTGATAAAAAAAATCCTGCAATCTAGCACGAAAGGAAAATGTATAGCAAACTTACCAGAGAAAGATTAATGGAGTACAAAAATAAAAGAAATGGGCATCGAAAACCTAAACTAATAATACAAAATTATTTGACACGTCCAGAAAAAAAACTACACAAAATTAAATATATATAAGCTTTGTTGGCTCCCCTAAGGGATGCAATTTTCTAACAATTTCCTCCTTTAGCATCCTTCCTTTTCTTCTTAATTTAGCCTTAATTACTAACTCAGAGTATCTCAAAATAACTCAACCTAACTTGTGCAAAAATATATAATCTTTATTGACTCCCCTGAGGGGTGCAATTTTTTCACAATCTCCTCCTTTCTCCTCCTCCCCATTCTCCTTAACATAGTCGTATTTACTACCTTAACCTACTCTTATGGTCTATCTTAACCCAGCTTAACCTAACTTAACTTAACTTAAAAATTAACTACTTAACTATATATATATATATATATATATATATATATATATATATATATATATAAGTAACTAAAACTAAAGGTAGAGGGAGAGTATACTATGTAGAGTATACTATTTAGAAAAAAAACTTAAAAACTATCTTAAAAAACTACCCCCATCCTTCCTAATCCTACCCATGGACCCCCTCTTCCGGATGCCCAACACTCCTCGCAGCCTTCACAAAATTAAATATTACAAATATTAAAATTCTTTACTAAACTATCCTCAAACAAATAAAAAAAATGATGCAAAGGTACTATTGCCTTACAATAGGTAGAGTAAGGCAATTAGAAAATCACATACCAAAAACATCACTATTCTTTATTGAAATAATCCTACTCTCACAAGTCACAAATTGAGGTACAAGCAGAAAGCAAAGCTTATTGTCACAATTACAGTGGATTAAGACTGTATAAGACACTGCTAGTTTGTGTAATAAATTATCTACGAAACAGAATATCAAAATTCTGCATCGAACTATCCTCATCATATGTTAGTTTATTTGAACAGCCAAATCATTTTTTTCAAAATTATTTCCTTATTTGCATTTCATTTGAGATTAAAATAATTTTTCCATTTCTTCTTTCATTTGATCGAACAATTCGTTCTCTGCAAAAATTTATTCATTTCGTGTACTAAAGAGAAATGTTAAAAACCAGTGCAGTTAAACTTTAATCATTGATCTATAAAAATCTGCATATATCTAAATTTAATCATTTACTTATTTCAATAACCTCTTCATGAGGTGAAATTATTTATTATTTTATTTGAACAACGTAATTGAAACTGATTAATTGGATTTACACGACCAAATGAAAATGAATTTTTTGTTATTTTTAAAATACAATAATGAATTACTTAGAATAATTCATTATTTCAAATGATTATTTGTTATCTTATTTCTAATGAAACAGACCCAACCATGCCACACACAAATCAAAATTCAAGGCAAAATGAAAAAGTCACAGCTACATATTTCCAGAGGCTACAGCATCTACATTGGTATCTGCAATACCATATTTCAAAAGTATCAAAATTCTTCGTTGAACCAACTCCACTCACATTAAGAAACAAGGCCAAAGCAAAAGATAGCAACGATAGCTACACAGCTTCAATCGGTCAAGAAAGTATTGGCATACATGTCTGATTCGAATTGCAAGTTATTCAGTGATGTATTTGATAATCTAGGAAGAATAGATCCTTTCCTTCTGGTTTATTGATATATGAAGACTTAAATATAGTTTCACAAATTCCAATTTTTTCTATATATTCTTATCAACAGTAAGTCTTAAACATACTTTTTAAGAACTCCATCGTATAACCTAGCAGATTGTGATACATTTCTTGTGACAATCTTTGTAAATTACAACGTCACATTACTAATGAAAATTGTAAAAGTTCGTGAATGAATTTTTGTTTAATTTATTTATACCTTCCTAAATGGATTTTTATTTGAGTTACTGCATCTTTTACAATTCGCACTTTAACAATTGCTATTTGCTGTTTAACTCTTAAGTGGAGGATCTTTTTAATTATTTGTAAATGTATTTGGCAATGCTTGAAACTATGTGTAAAACTATTCATTTAGTTGTGAATTTCTTTGAATACATTTTTCATAATTATTTCTTTAGATACCACACAGAATTCATGAACGTGAAATCACATGTGAGTTTCATTTCAGTTATTCAATAAATATGGCCATCAAATTAAATTTATACAACAAACATGCGCACAATTTTTGTGCTTGCTTTTCAGGGAAATGTAAATACAATAACATACAGCAATATTCAGCTGTAATGATTAATAACAATACAAATTAATTTGGAGTTGAATCAACAGAGTGCCAATATACATATTCGGCGTTTCCAATTTAGTGGTTTAAAAAATGTAACAATTTGGAATCTGGATGTAAAAATAAGCTTGAAACGTACAATAAAACTGTCGTCCAAAGTTTCTTTTTCAAGAAAATCGATTTTGGAAATTTATTAAGTACGCAAGCTGTTGAATAGGAATCTGTTGACGTGTCTGACCATGACACGTCGATTCTACTTCCTGTATATACTCATGCACGAAAACCTGGCAAATTTTCAAAGCCAATTCTCACAAAAACGAAGACTTGCTGGAAGAAGTGTTTTTCTATATTTCCCACTCACTTTCTCCTATAAAATCATCTCCATTTTGGTTGCATATAAAAAGAAAACTAAACCACTGAATGCTGATACAGTAGAACTATTGCATTAAAACAAGAGAAACATGAAATTCTCGCTAATCAACCCTTTCAAACATAATAGTATATTGATTAGCTATGTTTTTTTAAGTGCTGGATACAATGATTGCATTATTGTTATATTCCTTTATCAATTTAATTGTAATGAAGATTGAATATTACTTCAGAGTAATAAACGATGACGTTACAACTTAACACAGACTCCTGCTAATAAACAATATTAAAAGGATAATTATAAATCAAGACAATGACTACTGAACTAGCAGAAAATATGTTGTACTGTATGTAGTCAAAAAACTAGTCAGAAATGATTTATTAATATTCTCAAAGTCTATTCTAAGCTGTTTTCTTTTTAAAAATGAAGATTCTCAAATTCTTTTGAAACAATTTTATTTTTCATGGCCGACTTACTTCTTTCTGTATAAACATCCTCTTCTTGCACCACAAGATTAAAACCACCCCATATTTACAGCTACGAAATTCCCTCCACTTTTCAAATATTTCCTAGAGGTAAAAATTTCTATACCACTCACGTAAGTACGGTCAGATTAATTCGTACCGTGATATATGGAAATCGCGTTATGAGTAACACAGAATTTGTACAAATAAGATCACATTAAATTAAACTTGATAGAAATCAAATGGCAATTTTTGCTCCGCAGTATATGGAAACCGGGTTACGAGTGTACCGTGTTATAGACACAGCTGGGTAAAATTTTGGAGTGAAAATATTTCAAATGCTATTTTAAATTGCTGTTATTCCACAATTCAAATGAAATGCTATTTTAAATAAACGGTAAAATTTCTGCAAATGAAATATTTTTATTTTGGTAATCGAAAACATAAAATAAAATATTTCAATTTTGCGTTACATAGTATTTAAAACATTTCTTGACGATGAAAATACATCGAGGGAACAGGTAATATTAGAGTGCAAGAAACCAGAACATTTTCGAAGTCCATTTTCTCATGAACGAGGCGTCAAATGAATGCTATCGATTTATTTTCTCATGTAGAATCACGCTCTCAAATAAAATTCACATTATTTCGAGAATCCTTCATATAGAATACTGTTTATAAACCTTTTCTAACAAATATAATATATTGTTTCTAAAAGTGTAGAAAGTGTATGATTTTAGATAAAATAAACTATTTACTATTCACTATTTGAGATTGTTATAGGTCTGGTTATAGGAGGGTTTACTGTAACAAACTACTCCAAAATCCAAATCCAGCACTATTCCACGTTACTCTCGCAAACACACCAGAAACACACAACTATGCATTTCTCTATGCACCCCTTTTTCAAACTCGAAACTGTGGCGCCCTTTGTTTCCGAAAAATCCTCTCTCGCATAACTTCCCTTGCCTCTTCTTTACTATCATTCTGGCTAGTATCTCACGCCATCTCCCCTCCCGATCCACCCCTCCAATCCCGACCGGCAGTCTCTCTCTCACTCCCTCTCTCTCTCTCTCTCTTTGTCGCTCTCCCACTCCGTCTCACCCTCTCTCTTGCGCATCCACTCTCATTCAAACCCGACGCGTTCCGAGCCGACTTAGCTCGATTCAGTCGCGGTCGACCCGCCACGGTGCGAGCTCTGTCGATCCATCGAGTGTCTAAAACTCCGTTTGTCACGTTCGTTTCTTCAACCCCTGCTGTGCAGCCCCCTCAGAACAACCCCGTTGGAAAAAGCCCGTTCAACAGAGCCCTGATCATCTTGAAACGTTCGTCGAAAAGTGTCCCCGGACCTGTCTCTCCGAAACCAACGAATATCACTGTTTCTCACCCTCGTGAATCTCGACCACCACTCTCGAACAACCCCGTAATCCAGCCCCGTAGTACCGTAGTACTCCAGAACGCGTGGTGGCTCGACGAACAGGTGTTTCCTGTCCGACTGCTGCTACTGCTGCTGGCCTGATAGAAAAGGGCGCCAGCGAAGGGTGATCTCGGTTAGGGGATGACGATGATGAAGATGCGGTCGGTGAAGTGTTTCGCGCGGCTAGTGTGGTGAAATGAGACAGCCAGTGTCCTCGATGGTCAGTGATTGTGCTACCCAGCTTGGGACCAGTGAGGGGTACAGTGATCGTGAACAGTGTCCGTGAAAACAAAAAAAAAAACAAACACGACTACGAGCAGGGGATTTTGGTGATCTGGTGGATCCTCGGGTAAGTGCATTCGTTGATTCTTGTGGAAGGGGGTGAAGTTCTTGAGGATTTGACACGTTAAACTCGCCAGTTCCTGGGGACGATCTGTATCGAATTTACAAAACAGTATATAATGTATAGTTCACATAATATTAACCCTTAGCACTCGAGTGGCGACTCTGAGGCGCCACTAAAAATTGCTGTACCATAATCCAAAATATTGTTTACACTATTGTGTAAATCTACTGTTTGTATTTAATACATTACTAAACATTTAAGTGTTGTAAGAGGTATTATATCATTTTCATATCCACAAAGTGAAAAAAATCATATAAAATGAAAATATTCTTGGTCGGAAGAAATGTTTGGTTTTGGAGTTAAAATAGCACCGAGTGCAAAGGGTTAACACTAAACCTACCAAACACAACACATATAAAAGTGAAATGCCCTATGAAAGTGAAAAGATTTAATTTACTTTAACTTTTTACGGTTTTCTTTATAATCTGTGTTTAAATAAAGAAGTCGGTTGAATCATTTCTTATGAAAACATGTTTGTTATTTCAATAACTGGAAAATAGAGAACCGGTCATTTGACCGTGGTAGGTTTAGTGTTAAAAAAAAGTTCACACTGTCTGAGTGGATTTCTTTGATACAGATTGAACAGAAATGGGATAAGCAAGTCTTTTGCTTATGCACAGGTGTGTTTTTGTATTTAAACTAAAATAAAAAGTTAAATAGAAAGCGTGGCAAAATTAAGTTAACGTCTTAAATTTTGTGGCAGGTGGGTCGTGTTTATTGAGGAACAAGATGGGATCTGATTGATTGGGGCGAATGAGGATTGATTTAGTGGTTTTACGATGGATGTTTGATGGGGTTAAGGGTTGTTTTAATACTGATCACCATGTTGCCAATATTTGTGCGACGGAATTATGTGTACAGAATTGAAAATTAACTTTTCCGTTGGTAGTTTGATGGTAACTAATTTGCTTACGATTTACGACATAGAAAATGTCTGAAATAGTAATTAATATCGGAGAACTAAACTTCTCTGTTTTTGTTTTGTTAAATAAATTGTTTCGATTTTGTGTAATTTTCGTGAATGTTGCGCGGGCAATCAACGTGTTAATAGATTACGTGTCTAAGTTGGGAATTCGATTATGGATTTGTTTAATTTGTGTGTAGGATCTTTGTGCTGTTTACATGGGATTTAGTCATTGGAAATATTAGGCTCTTGTAGGTGATGGAGGGTTCATAGATCCGAACGGTAGGTTGAATAAATTGTGTATGCGAGTAGAGAATTATTTTTCTTCGATTAATTGTGGAGGTACTTAACTTGTATACCGGGTGTCCCAGGTTTTAATGTTCAACCTTTGTCAGTATATACTATGGCACTAAATGAGAAAAAATGTAAACATATGTGACATACAGCTTTATTAAAAAGTTATAACAAAAATATGGAATACAAGTGGGATTGTAACTGCGAACATTGGCTCGAACAGATCGATGTCTTTACTATTTGACATCGTCACTGCCACAGTTCATTGATACTCCATTTCAAAATGTCTACCGTTCTTGACAATACATGATTGACAGCGATCATGGATCGAATTTATCACTGTGCTTTGTTTTCGTTTCAATGCTCGAAATAACAGCAAGTCGTTAACTATTCCATTTGTATTCCTTATTTTTGTTATAATTTTTTATTAAAACTCAATGTGACCTATGTTTACATAACATTTTTTTCTTGTGTACCGCCATAGAATATACTGACAAAGTTTGAACATTAAAACCTGGTACACCCTATATAAGATGTTTGGGTTGTCTTTATGAAAATTAGTAGAGTTCATGCACAAGTCTAAGATAATTGGATCAGATCAATTGGGAATTATTTCTGTTCTGTTTCTTGTGTTCTACGCTTTCTAAATTTGTGTTTGCAATTTCAATTTACTGTCTGTTGGATAATAAATATTTACAGTTTACAAATAAGTCGAAGAGATGGTTTTATTTAAATACCTTTGCCGGGAATTATTTCTGCCTTATTGATCGCATTATGAATTCATAAAGAATCACACGAAATTCTATTTGTTTTTAAATATACATCTTTTAGTTACTTTTTATTATATCGGAGGTGGGGGAGAGCACGATTTCCGTGGCCCCTCGTTTTGAGGTTATATTTGTGTTCTTGGGGTTATTTTAAGAAAAAAATGTATATATAACATGATGTCAAATTGCTCTGGTTTAGCAGGGCAAAAAGTAGATTTCCTGTTTTTTATAAATTTGCAAGTATGTCGGTAACTATGCGAAATATGACAAAATATCAAGGGACCTTTTTTGTAGAAAATGAAATTTTATTCGCATAATCTTTGCATTGTAGCTGTCATCCAGAATTTGAACTAGTAATGGAAAAATCGTGTGAATAGAATGGTTGTGGTTAGGTCGTGGAGGGGGCGGAAATCGTACGAGGGGCCACGGAAATCGTACTCGTGCCCGGAGGTGTCTTGTTATTTCACCCAATTCTCATCCCACATAGGTTTTCTTGATTTGTATACAAGATGTCTATGTGACGTTTGCATGCAAATAAAACTCTACGGTTTGTAAATAAGTCTAAAAAAAAATGGAGTTAGATTATTATAAGTGATAGAAGATTGATAGCTTCAAGGGATGGTTTTTGCTGAGTAAATTAAAACCACCTTTAATCCTATAGTAGACTTTCTCGATTGGTGTAGGACCTAGGGGATCTTGATGATCTGTCTGCATAAAAATAACTCATTAGAGTTTGCAAGTCGGAGGAAATCAAGTTAAATGATTTCGGGCGATAGAAGATTAATGGATCCAAGGGGTGGTTTTAATCGAATATCTGACTTGGGAAGTATTTCTGTCGTATTTCTGAAATTTTCGTTTCCTTTCGATTAGATTTGGGATTTTGACCGTATAAATATCCGTATCAAAATACTTGCTCAGAGTTCATAAATAAGTTCGAAAATCGAGTCAGGTTATTATAAGTGCTAGGTGGTAGGCGGACCCGAGGGGTGGTGTTAATGGAATGTCTAAATAAGGAATTATTTCTGTTTTATATGTTGTATTATAGACTTTCTTAAATTGTGTGTGAGATCTTGATGATGTTTGTATGAAAATAAGTACTTCGAGTTTGCGAATAAGTCTGATAAAGTCAAGTTAAATGATTATAGGTGATAGAAGATTGATGGGTCCAAGGGGTGGCTTTAATTAAATGCCCAAACTGAGATTTATTTATTTTCAGTTCACTGTGAACTTACTCGTGTATCAAACGTTACAGAGTTGAGACGACAGTGTTAATGAAACATTTGCATGAAAATATTTGCTAAAAAATTGTTTTGGCCATTTCGTTTATTCTTATAGAATGTTTGTAGTATGTCAACTTCCTAAATCTAATATTTTATTTCTTTATATAGAATTCTATTATTATAAATGTACGGTTTCTCTGTGTCTGATGCAATGTTTATGAACTTTGTAATAAGGTTCGTAAATGTTTCAATATTGCTCAAAATCGAAGTAATATTAACCCTTAACACTCGAATGGCGAGTCTGAGGCGCCTCTGAAAATTGATATAGCATTATTCACAATATTTTTTAGATTATTAAATTCGTTCATATTTCATTGCATCGGTTACATGTGCATAGTACGAAAAGATCATATAGAATGGATACATTTATGGAATGTTTATTGTATGTCAACTTTCTGAATCTAACATTTTATTTATATATATAGAAATCTATTATTATAAATGTAGGGTTTATCTGTGTCTGATATGTTTATGAACTTTGTAATAAGGGGTGTAAATATTTCAATATTGCTTAAAATCGAAGTAATATAAACCCTTAGCACTCGAGTGGCGAGTTTGAGGCGCCTCTGAAAATTGATATAGCATTATTCACAATATTTTTTAGATTATTAAATTCGTTCATATTTCATTGCATCGGTTACATGTGTATAGTATGAAAAGATCATATAGAATGGATACATTTATGGAATATTTATTCTATGTCAACTTCCTGAATCTAATATTTTATTTCTGTATATAGAATTCTATTAATATAAATGTAGGGTTTATCTGTGTCTGATATGTTTATGAACTTTGTAAAAAGGGTTATAAATATTTCAATATTGCCTAAAATCGAAGTAATATTAACCCTTAGCACTCGAGTGGCGATTCTGAGGCGCCTCTGAACATTGATATAGCATTATTCACAATATTTTTTAGATTATTAAATTTGTTCATATTTCATTGCATCAATTACATGTGCATAGTATGAAAAGATCATATAGAATGGATACATTTATGGAATGTTTATTCTATGTCAACTTCCTGAATCTAATATTTTATTTCTATATAGAATTCTATTATTATACATTTGGGGTTTGTCTATGTCTGATGCAATGTTTATGTACATCGTGATAAGAATCTTAATTAGGACGAGTCGGGATCCTTGAATCGAGTTGTTGCGTTCAGGATACAAATCGGACGTATTGACGAGTTCTATAATCATATGCTTCGAATACGTTCGATAGACAATTTAATATTATACTACTACCTATTTCTATAATTAAACATATATATTTTGCGTCAATAATACCAGCCGACTATTATAGTATCGATTATATAAACATGTTTAACGAACCATTAGAATAGTGTGATATACACTGGATTAAGAAATGTATTGTTAATAAACTTGATCCGTCAACACAGTTGCAACAAATTACGAATAATCTATGAATATATGTAATTAAAATCGCAACGTAATTTGAATTATTCATGTCGTTAATTCACTAAAAATGTTCAAGTACAAACATTTAACCAATTAGCTGTTGCGACTAGGGTTTGCAATACCGGATAAAAAATACAATACCGGTATTCGGTATTTGTTTAAACGTTATACCGGAATACCGGTATTAGGAATTTCCAAGAAGGTACAAAAACACAATTGTTTAATAGAAAATAACATTAACTGATTTATTAACTGCATATTTTTGAAATGTGATTATAAAAAACATTATGCATTTATTGAACTGTCCTTAAGCCTGAAACGTATTTTTCTGCAAAAATTACCTGCAGTTGAAAATGCTCTTTCCGCATCTACTCTGGTTAGTGGTACTGTTAATAATGATCGATATACTTTCTCTAAATATTTGCCTCGATGTCCTTCATCTTCTAACAACTCGGTCTCTCGTCTGACGGTTTTAGATAAACCTATCTTTTGTATTATTTTTGTATTATTGTTCGTGGAAATTTTTTTATTTATAGCTAATTGTAATTTCTTCTCGAAAGACAATTCTTTTTCGATATTAACATCAACATTATCTTCAACGAATTCTTCTGGATAGGTTTGTGTTTGCTTTTCATAAATTTTTTTGTGCAAATTAACGACAAACTTAATTAAATTTGACCTTGTTGGCTTCTTTTCTTCCTTTTATATATTTATTTATTTGTACTTTATTTTAATGTGGTCGCATTAACAGCAAGGTCATTAGCGACCTCGTTTTCTATTTTAAAGTCGTTATAATGATGTAAATACATAAAATATTTTCTAGTTCACTAATACCTTTCCTGTATACGAATTCTCAATGCATTGTATAATTCCTCAGACAGTGGCGTGTCCTCATCTTTAAGTGATTGCAACATAAAATTTATTGTTGCATTCGCTCATAATAAGTTGGAATCCTTCCGACATAATGCTTCCACAGCCAGCTTCATTGGAAGCAGAGCCGATACAGTTTTTTATATTAAATCGAATTCACTATCGGAAAAATTAATTTGTAAATTTCAAATAAGAGTAGATGCCCCAAAAAATATTTATTATTTATAGCTAATACCGAAAATACCGGTATTTTACCTTAGCAAATACCGGTTTCACGAAATTGCAAAATAGCACGAAATACCGGTATTCGGTATACCGGTGTACCGGTATTGCAATCTCTAGTTGCGACCTCTTCGAAAAATGTGTACCTAAAATATGTAGCAAAAAGTACGCGAACTACTTTGTTCACACTATATACAGTTCTTCCATAATAATTATTTATATTGTTTTATTTCGTCTTGGCCTCCAAATATTCGAAACATCTTAATACAAATATATTTTAGTTTTCACTAATATTGCAATTTAAACAGCAAATTTTATCTTGCTCTACTTTTTACGCATCACGAGTATACTTGCCATAACACAAAAGCTTGTCAGTTCTCCATGACGAGTATACTCGTCGGAAACAACTAACTGGTTAATTGCAATTATGATTGCGACGCGACTCGAAGGCAATGTTGCAAACTTGTTAGATTCTATGACTCGATTCTATTGTCGGTAATACTTACCGATGTCGCTCGTTCTAAAATTGCGACAAGGATATTTAGAATCTTCGCAACGTGCATACTATCCATTGTGACTATTTATTCCTAGTTGTCTGACAAGTTGACGCAGGTTCTTGTCAGCTCTCTTACATTGTTTCTATTAATGCAACAAACTCTATATATTAAAACAAAAATGATACAAGAATTCGGGAAGTTGCGTAACGTTTAAAAAATATCGTTCATTGTAAATGTATCACGTTCGGCGAGCTCTCATAAAATAATCTCATTCCGCATTCCGGTTTTTCGATGAAAGTAGTATTGATTTCCGATGCTTTTGCTACCTTAATTAACATATTAATTAATACCATAAGCTTCCTATCAGCGATTAACAATACGGTATTTATTATTAAACTGCTCTTCAAATTTTTCATCCATTGCGGTCTGTTAATAATTCTCTTTGTTAAGTTTCTTTTCGTCATACACGTTTTATTTATATTTTAATACATTTTTCAAGGTTCAGAATGTTTTTGATCATTAATATTGAAACTAATATTTCTGACACGTGCAAAAGCATTGAGTTATTGTCAATATTGAATTTAACAGGATGTCATTCAATGCAAGAAACAGTGAAATACATTGATGATTTGTCAAAAAAATTTTATTTACAAAGCTCCAACCATGGATTATTAAGAAAGTAATCGAAATAACATTAAATATGATAGCCACCTCGATAGTTAACTTCATTAAAAAGCACTAAACAAAAAATATAATGGTTCTACAATTAAATGATGTTCATCCAGTACCATATTTAACGAAAAATACAAATTTTAATTAATGTTATTTCTACGACTAACGAGCCTGACTGGATCATTTAATTGTGACGTTGGCAATTGTTCTAGAAACATTAATAACGAGACAAAAAGAACGAAAAACGTTTTCCTAATTAACCTAAGTGAATAAATAATTGTCTGAATTAAAGATTACATTGTTCTGGAATTAAGGTAAATTCTTAATATAATATTTCTCTCCGGTATATAAAAAAACACATGAATTTATACCTTAACCGATGTAAACACATTATCTACCATCGATTATTCCATAATTTTTGAAAGACTATGACACATGGCTGAGTATTTTTTAATAGATCCTCCTACAGCAACAGAAAGTTCGGCACGAATACGATTTCCGTGACTCCTACTTTGAAGGTTAAATTTGTGTTCTTGGGGTCATTTTAAGAAAAAAGCTGTATATGTTATAGGTGCCAAATCGGCCTGGTACGGCAAAGTAGATTTCCTGTTTTTTATAAACCTGCAAATATCTCGGAAACTATGTGAGATATGGCAAAATAACCTAACCTAACCTAACCTAACTTAATACGTCAATAATATTCACTGCTAATTAAGTTTTAATACATAGACATTTCTTGAGTCTCGTATAAGCAGTTGTGAACGGAGCCTTTACATTCCCCCGACCATCATTTCGGGAGGGAGGCAGTTGTTCTGCAACTTCACCGAAATATAAATATACTCGGAAACTGTGCAGCTGATAAAAAAATGTCACAACATAAATTGTTGGAAATTTAATTTTCTACAAAAAAGGTCTTGATATTTTGTCATATTTCGCATAGTTACCGAGATATTTGCAGATTTATAAAAAACAGGAAATCTACTTTACCGGCTAAACCAGGCCCATTCGATACTTGTGGCATATACATTTTTTTCTTAAAATGACCCCAAGAACACAAATTTAATCTCTAAGCAAGGGGCCACGGAAATTGTAATCTCACCGAAACTTCAATGAGAAACGAACAACATAACCTCAATAACGTAATTTAATAATTTCGTTTGGGATTATTGTGTGAAAGAAGATTTTTAAGTTTCCATTTGATGCAGAAGAATGAATAATAATAAAGCGTTAACATTAATTTGAAGAAACCTCAATCAATGCAGCAATACATAATGCAGTAACCTGGACGTCGCATAGCAATTTGCGGTATTAAGAACCCAGTGTTTGTAGCCAATCAAAATTCGACAAAGCTCCTTAATTAATATCTCTCCGATTTCAATTCTGATGAATCCATCCCGTGTTTCTATTCCCATGAATACTAACAGTCTAATAATACCAAAATCGATCAGCGCAAATCCAAATCGACAATGACATAATTAATAATTCGTTTATTCATTCACGTGACTAGTCGATCATCAAAGTTCCTCGATGCGGCGAGAATTTCTGTTACGGTGTGGTCCTGGTTTCGAACTACTTTCGATCAATTGTTCGAACAAGGGGGTAGGGATAGGTGGCGAATATCGCGCGTTTAGGGTCGATCGAGCCCCGATTAGGACAATACCACGGGTTTGAGGGACAGTTTCGCCGCGTGAGCTGGTTTCTGCGAGAAATATGATCGAGTTTTGGTCAGCGAGTCAGTTGTCGGTGGAGGAATTCGGTGTCGGTGTCAGGGATGAGTTTGCAACGATAGGTTTCGCTCGCCGGTGTACGGTAAATTTGAGCGCCGTTGAATCGGTTTCCCTGTGGTGGACGAACGTTACTGGTCAGCGTATCGAGATCATTTCAAGGGTGCTGCCACCGACGTCCAACTTCGTTAGAAATGCGGAGCTTTCATCAGCAACCCTTTCAACATGAACCTGCAATGCACTGGGTGGCACAAAATCAGCGGTACATCCATTGAATCAAAAAAGATTTTTAATATTTTATGCTTCGCGTTTAAAATATTATGATTCTTCGTGTTTAAAATATTTTGATTATTCGTGTATAAAATATTTTGATTCTTCGTGTTTAAAATATTTTGATTCTTCGTGTATTAAAAAATTTGGTGCTTCGTGTTTAAAATATTTTTAAACACTCGTTTTAGGGCTTGAAGCCGCTACTTTCGCAACTCATCGTTCATTTTCTTACTATTCAGTAAGTGAAAAACTGAAGACACGATTTTTCTCGAACATGCTGTGAAGTGGAAATATCTGTAAAAACCGTCAACAATTTTCTTTCATGAGCGAGTCTACTGTGGATTTGAAGATTGAAGCTTCTGCTTTACGACGATTTTTTAGAAATTAATGTATGAATTTTTGGGGCTGCTTCATAATACAGAAATGGGGCACAAGTTTGATCGTGTAAAGCTTCAAGGTGTACCTTTATATTCTTGCCAAAGTGGCGGTGCACGTTTCATTTAAAGCTCACTAAGTCGGCCAAAAATATCGTACATCAATTTTTAAAGAGTGCTTGTAAAGAGTAAGCTCCAATCGTCATACTTGTGCTGGTTTTAATCCTCAGAGAAGTTTTCAATGTCTATGGAGAACGTATAGAAAAAGTACTCTCTTTTTACTCTATGTGAAAAATTATCATTCATTGAGATAAACTTCTAGAAGTAGAAACTTTACGCTTCGAAATGAGCCCAGAGTTCTATGTCATACTACATATGCATAGAAATCATACTAAAAATACATCAAAATCAATAACGGGAGCCAATTGACCTGTCAGGTTTTTTGAAAATTGATGGATAAAACGAGGACAACCAATAATTTTGATATTTCATGGAACCTCTTTTGCAGTACCTCTTTCTTTTGCAGTACCTCTTTCTTATGCAGTACCTCTTTCTTTTGCAGTACCTCTTTCTTTTGCAGTACCTCTTTCTTTTGCAGTACCTCTTTCTTTTGCAGTACCTCTTTCTTCTACAGTTAAGATACGCGATTAAATGCAAGTCTATTTTATTCAAAGGCATTTTTTATACTTTCGTGAAGCTCTATTGTGTACGTTAGGTTTATTTGATGGAAAATTGAGGTAGGAAGAAATTTGACATTTTCCTGTTTGTAAATACTAAATGTATGTTCTACGTTCTTTACTTATTTTGTTAGACAGGATTATTGTTTCTCAGTTTGCGCAACTGGTTACGAGATACCCTATGAAGAAAGATCATGAATGAAAGACCACAGTCGACAAAGCATAGTGAATGAAAAAGAAAGTATAGAGAGCTGACTTTTGTTTTCCACTGTTATTATATTTTCAGCGTCCGGTTGAATTAAACATTATTTTTACAAGTATGTGTTGATAAAATTAATTGTGAAATTTCATTTATGATGTAAAAAATACTTGACTTGGGAAGAAGGGACAATGGAATACTGGCATTTGCGCACGTGTAGTTACTCATATATCACAATCATACTGTAGATTTGATAAATTTATACTTACTTGTTATTTACACTTCATATTTATACTTAATTAAGATTATACCCATTCGTATTAGTAACATCAATTTATATATAGCTGAGCGCGTTTATGAAACAATTTTGTAAAAATGTGATTGATCATAAACAAAGGAAAGCTTCGTCTGTATAAATCATTCGACCAATACATTTAATTAACTGCGACATTTAATTAAAAACGATCAATAAAGGGTGAAAGAGATTTCGCTAAATATGGGTCGGTGAAGATTTAATTTCAATCAATGCTTATGCAAACGTATGATTTTGGAAACTGATTTATAAAACAGAGATTTTACTACCATTTTGTTATTTATTCTCCGAGATACGTTTGTTATACTGTTTGTTTTATTGTGTAGCGCAAGTTTAGAAGATTACTTAATATCATTTATCCGATTAATTAATATCATTTCACCGATTAAGTAATCATATAGTTATGTTATTATTAACCGAATTAATGTTCATTTGGAGCGGCAAAAATTATTATTACGTTTCCAGCTAGTGACACTTTGAAACATTGTAACAGTAAAGTGTCTGGCAGCACGCGCTTATGATTCTGATTACATTATGGCCGTCCGGTGGGGGGAGGGGGGTATTTGTGACCCAGGAACCATTCATCCGTTTCCTTCTTTAACTTTTCGCCTTGAAATACCATGTTATGCTCCTAATAAAAGTTTAACAAAATAGAATGTTATTTTCTTTATTAAATAAAACTGCAACATCATTTCTCAGTTGTTAGTACATTACGTTTAAAATATGTACACTGACAACAAACGTATAACTTATCTGATAATCAGACTGCGGATCATTACGCATTTATGGCTTCTGAAAATTTGCAAAAAATGTTAGAATATAAAATTCGATATAATTTGGTACGATTGTTATTTATTTCAGATCTACAAAGGCCGTTACCACTGAAAATAAAATTTTTTTAAAAATTGAAAATTGCATAATCATCCGCAGTCTACTGTTAATAAATAATGAAGAATAAAATAGCGCTTATAAATACTGTTATAATTATACTGAATATATTTATACAAAATAAGTTTTCTAAACCAATCGTACGAAACAGGAATTAAATGAAAACGAATTCCTGCTGTTAATAAATTACATGAGACAGACAGAATGTAATAATATTATTTAATTGTTTTAATTCTTCTGCAGTTTTATATTTGATCTACTGGTATTTGTTATAAATACATAAAATCTACAATCTAGTTATAAGTAAACATTTATCACTTGTAATTCATGGTTCGTGAAAATCTTCGAAACCGAATAAATGTTAAAAATCCACGAAATTTCACTTTTAAATTATTTTATATGGAATATCATATTATGAAAATTTTATTTCTATACTGCTAGAAATCAAAGACTAGTACTTAATATTAACACTGACCACTCGAGTGGAGACTGTGACGCACCACTGAAAATTACTCTATCATTATTCGAAACATGTTTTAGAATATTTTTAAAAATAAAGTAAAATATTAAAAAAATTATTTAGACTCTTTCCGTTCATATGTAAGAAATTACTAAACATTTCATATGCATAAAATGAAAAAAATCATATAGGATGAAAACATTCTAGATCGGAAAAAATGTTTGGGTTAAATGAAAAAAGGATAATTGTTTAGTAGTTTGGACTCCAATCTTAACAATTAATTAAATAAGTAATTTCGAACAACTTCTTCGTGTGGAAGTATATGGCGGTCTCCTTTTGTTTTCTAAACATTTGTGAAAGATTGTACTACTAATCCAAAAATTATTAAGATCGTGGTGGTGTCCACACTTCTAAATAATTATCAAAAAGGGTTGAATTTTTGGAAGTAATATTTTAATAATAACTTTTAAGGGTCTGAAAGTGTCAACTTTTCAATTCCATTTCATTAACACTTCACAATGATTTATATTCTGGAACGTGAAATAAAATTTGTGCTCTTCAGCATGATGAATAAAGAGTCATTAAAATCGACTCATTAGAGTCATTAATATTTTCGATCTCCGATATTTAAGGAACGATATCCTGCTACACAAAAATGCAACCATTATTAATATAAAAAATACGTTAACCATACGTTACCATTATTAATATAAAAAATAAATGACAACTGTATGAAATCATCAGATGTTCCAGCACAAAAGACAGATTATTTTATGAAACATCTGCCCCGAATAATTACGGTTTCACTGCACATTATCTCGACTGTTTCAAAAGTCTGAACGGCAGAAACGAAATTTCGTTTGCTCCTCGTTATCAGGATGTAATCCGTGGCGGAGAATGTTGCATTCCCATCAAAATCCGCCATCTAATTATTCCTATACTTTGTGGCCCGTAAACAAGCAGCTTTCCAGTTCTACAATGAATTCTCCCACGGTCTACTCTGAATATTTTGAACATTTTATTTGCAATTGCGCGCGTTTACCGAACCGGTTTGCCCTGTTTATTGTTCCCTCCGCGTGTGCCGAAATAAATAACGCCAGTGTAACAATGACAAAATGGCTTGATTCGATTCGGGTGCACGTCGGAGGAGCGGAATTATCTAGTACAGTGAATCGGGCGCTTCGATCGGAGCGAGGTTCAATTTCAACGAAGCGGATTCAAATTGAATGAAGTTCGTTTTATTAGCACGCGGGAATGATTTCAGTCGATTTTCCGTAGGAAAGAGTTTCGCATCGTGGACTGGTTTTGCAGTGTAATCAATTTCGTTAGTCGAAATTCCGTTTTAATGGGTCTCTTGGTTCATTGCAAGGTCGAAAGACGCAATTGACGACAGTTCGTTACAATTCCGGCGCCGATACAGGATATTTGATCGAATATTATATCTCTTTCCAATGTTTATACTATTCTACATTCATTTCAATCCAATTTTGTGTTGAGCACAATTTTGTATTAGGTGTACAAATTAATTCTCGGCACTAACACTAAATTATTTGTTGCATTTGTTTAAGATTAAACTGATACAATAGGTTGCGGTTGGCAGTGAACAAATAAATAATGAAGAAAATAACAATAGAAAACTCAGTATATATTTTTTTTTAAGTTGCATCAACCTCACAAGGGTTATTAGAAATCACAGGCTTACAATTTTGTGGTCATTTATAATTTAGATTTGGTTGAATAATTTTGTGTGCTTCAAGAAGTTGATTAGGTTTTGGCAAAATTCCTTTGAGTTGGTGGCATCTTTGTTTTCTATAAGTTATTACAATTAGAATATTCTTGAATATACTAGAATATACTTGAATATACTACAATTTACTAGAATATACTGGAATATACTGGAATATGCTGGAATATGCTGGAATATGCTGGAATATGCTGGAATATGCTGGAATATGCTGGAATATGCTGGAATATACTGAAATATACTAGAATATACTAGAATATACTGGAATATACTAAAATATACTAGAATTTACTAGAATTTACTAGAAATTACTAGAATTTACTAGAATTTACTAGAATATACTTAAATATACTGCAATCTACTAGAATATACTACAATTTGTTTTCTATAAGTTATTACAATTAGAAAACTTGATTTTGAGGGAATTTAATTTTCTACAGTTTGTGGAAATTACCATTTGTTATAAAAATCAACAGTCTACATATCAGTGTTCTTTATTTTAAAGTATTGAAGCATGAGTATTCAAAAATAATGAAACGTCAATGGACTATTCAATATAACTGATCACGAAAGTAGAAGTTAATAAAAATTATATTGTTTTTTATGTATTAATTTTCAATTTTTGGAAGTTTCTTTGCTGCGCAAATCTAAGAAATATATTTTCGTCTAACGTCTATTTCTTACGATTGCCTTAGAAACTTTTTATTTTCCATAAATATCCAATGTCCAGTGTGCTTTAATTTTGAATATTGATGTGTAAATATTGAAGAATAATGTAATTCAATTGAACTGCTTAATGTGAATTACAACTAATCGCAAAAATACAATTTATTAAAAATCGTATTTTTTCTGTATGGATTCTAAAATTTTGGAAATTGGTATTTGTGAATGTTTCTTGTCTATTTAAATCGCATCAGATTTCTACGAAGTCTTCACAGTCGTGGAATTTGTCGCTGTATGTAATAAAATTGTGTAGAGACATGAAACTCTGGATCCTATATTTATATTTATATTTTGATGTCACTACACGCTTGCGCGAGTCCTGCACGGTGAAATTTCTGTTGATCTTAATTATCGGATCGTTATCGTTCTAATCCGAGTTACACAGAGAGCAATAAAGCTTCATTGCTAACGACGCATCATTCGTACCGCAGTCAAGTTGAATTTTGCAATTAAAATATAAATTATTAATATTTCTTCGGTGTTTCTACGAGCTCGGTTGCCTACGAGCTTCTTTTATCTTAAAACGAGCTTTACAGTATAAATAGCAGTGATAAATATGTATATTCGAACCGCCACGTGTAAATAGCAATAAGTTATTCGTTGAGGAACTCCGAGTGCAGTAATAACTGGTACTAATAATTTAAATAATTCCATAAAGCTCGCGTGGAAGGCTGAAAAATATTTATTATTTTCTTATGTCTTATTTTGATTTTTCGAAAATATTCTCTTACAAGGAGAAGACGCGGTCATCGGGGTCTTAGATTTTGTCGAAACTTTGCATACTGGTAGATTTCATTCTCCTGTTTATAAAAATATAGCATTATAGGCGTCGATACTCAATAATTTTTGAGATATTTACAATTTAAATTTCATTATACCCGTTAAGCCGTTAAGTACAGTTTTGGTTGAACTTTTTGTCAAGTGCCAAACAGCGTGATGGTGACGTACTAAATTCATTACCGGGAAGGTCAGTATTCAAATCCTTTTTTCCGTTTTTTTCCATTTTTTTCTTTTCTTTTCTGTTCAGTTTATCTATTTTAATTAATTGTATTTTGCACATGAAAAATGCACTCATAATATCTATAGGAAACAAAATATAAAAATTTTATTTAAACGGAACATAATGTGAAAGGAACACTAACTTCATCAATCTTAACGTATCTCAAAAGTTGTTGAGTATCGACGCCTATAATGCTACAATTTCATAAACAGGAGAACGAAATCTACCAATATGCAAATTTTCGAGAAAAACTGAGACCCAATGACCGCGTCTTCTCCTTGTTAGATTGCTACGCTCGGGGGGGGGGGGGGGGAGGACATTACAATGAGTTTCTGTGTGGTCAGTACCTGGCCACCTAATCGTGCTAAATATGTATACTTGCTGGACAAGATGCAACACAGATTCATAAGACATGCCGTCTTCAAAACTAGTTCATCTTGCGTCCAAGGATGTCCAAAATTTAGGGTCCCTTGCAACCACTCAATCTTACTGCGTCATGAGAGTGTCGAATAGCCATTGATTCATTATGTGTTCACAAACTTGTCAACGATATTGTCTTGGAATTCAGTGTATTAACAATTTTCAGCAAACATCTGGGTCAGTAAAAGACACTATTCTGCACACACTATGTTTTATAAACGAGCTTTCCATCATTCTCAGCTAATCAATCATGCTTGAGACATTGCCAGTAAGTTCTCGCACAGTGTTCATTTCGAAATTACTATTGGATTGAGTCGTGACACCAAAGATAGATACGAGGCAATTCAGAATAAAAATTAAATAATAAGGTTAAGGTATAGGAATACAAGGTATGGGTATTATATTGTTATATAACAAGTAGACTGCGGATGATCTGTGTCAATTATTTACACGGTGAAAATTTCTTCGAAATCGGTCAACGTTTCTATGAGCAACAAACGTTTCAAGATGAGAGCTTAAGGGTGAAGTCATAGATTTTCGGCCTTGTCAGAGAAATTCAGCCTTAACCTCTAATTTTGAAACGTTTATTGCTCATAGGAACGTTGAGCGATTTCGATGAAATTTTCACCGTGTGTATAATTGACACAGATCTCCAAAACGTATGTTTGAATTTTCAATGTACACCCACATGAAAAATTTGTAAAAACAACTTTTCGCATTTTCTCTGCTATTCCAACAGAATTCAATTTTTCAAAGCTTGTTTGGTACATCAGTAGATAAACTAATCCTTCTAAGATCTTAAAAAATCTAAAGTCATCAGAACTCATTTTAAAAATGTTATTTCATGTTAAACTGTGTACGGAAACTTTTTTGACTGACTATATATAATGTAAAACAATGTAAGGTAATATAACGTAACGCAATATAATACAAGGTAATATATTGTATTATAACGCCTTTACGGTTACTATGATGAAAGAAAATCTATATTTTTCGTATGACTACAGTTGCTTTAATGCACACATATTGAGTACAAATAATACAATTTTATTTCGTCTTAAAAGAAAGGCATAACATTCATAATTGTTTGATTTTGTTTAAAAACTTCACCACGAGACTGACTCGTTAAAATACGGCAAGGGGTTAAATTCCCAAGTTGTACTGATTTTTGTCCCACATTTTCGACAAATCAAGCACTGTGCGTTGTCGCGTCGAGGCGAACAACACCCGGCATTGTCTGTCGTGAGTCGGCCAGGTAATGTGGAAACATTAGGCGACCGGTCGCTCGGTGGAAAGTGGTGACATTGGAAGCCGATATCGTGACAAGCTGCGCCGGAACGAATTTGTTTACAGGCCTGCTTCGTGCGCAGGAAAATTCTATTTAGCAAATACGATTGTATCGGACGCGGCGTATCGTGGCGATACTGTTTCGCGTGACACCTGGAATAAGTGTTGCCGGTCATTTGTCCGAGCTCACCTGTTCCACATTTCTTTCGGCGGCCGTATTGCGGCACTCAGCTGATCACACCCTCTCGCAAACAGTCAATTGAAACATTCACCGGCCACTTAGGATTTACTCACACGTTTATCACCCTTATCTATTTTCAGCGCTTATATTATTTCATAATTTATGTATACTCAAGCGTTTTCTCATAATTAGTCTAATTCTATTTGTTTTGGTAATAATTTTATGGGTTTTCATATATCTTGTTAAATTTGGGACACTGTCTGTTAAACATTAAGAAGGCACGCTTATTATTATCATTTATTTTGAGTATAAATTCATTTTATTCTACAATTTATTATTTCTTTTTTAAATGAAGTTGATTGAAATCTGAGCAACTTATATTTATTGCATTAGTAATGTTAATAGTCGCAATAGTTTGTTATATGCAGTGTATTCTGCTTCTCAATTAATAAAATCACTGATATTTGTCGCTATTTTTATTCACATTGATTATAAATCTATTTTATCCTATAATATTTACTTTACTAGTAATATGTTAACAGCTGCAATATATTTTATTACATGCAGAGTATATTGTATTTAATAAGTAAAAAGTAATGTAATAACATGCTTAAATTCATTTAGTGTTTTCACAGTTTTGTATTTCTCCTATTAATTTTTATCAGAAATGTATAATATAATCTAATGATATTTCATTAATTGTATTAATCTACATACGAAAGTATTGGAAGATGTATGAAAGAAATTAATTTACCTAAAATTTCGCTTCCATAGTTACGATAGATTGTTAAATGTATCTACATCCTTCGTATTAAATTCTAAAAAATATAGTAACGAAAGCAGTAACAGTATATTTACATTTGTTCCAGAACTAACATCCACAACTGCAATTTTTAATTAAACGTCGTATTCCCTATATACAGTACCTTTTGATGCGACAAAAATATAAACAATCTATTTACATTTCGTTTAATAACATTCCTCATAGTTGCAACATTTCATCAAACGCAACGTATCTTCTAAATAAAATGCCTACATTTAATTATATGCCTACTTCTAAATAAATGCCATACAATAATGATAAAAACAGCCTATTGGTTGAAAGTAGATTACTTGAAAATTACAATAGTTTAGTTAAACATCAGCAGTCTCTGGTACAACATATTTTAGAACGTACCGAACCAATACCATTAATATTCTGTCCGTTACATAATGCGTCGCAGTCATTTATAAGTAACAACGCGCGAAAAATTAATTAAGGTCTTTGCTTTAAATGCAAACGTGTTGGACGTTCACTAATTCCCTCGAGGAGATGATAAAAAAGTATTAGCTCGTAAACAGAGTCCTTGAGTTTATCGCTGAAATTTATCGACTTGGAAAGGCCGATTTTTTTTTCGTTGACAGATGCAAAAGGACAGTTGTATACAATGGAAATTACAGGTACCGCTCGTAGTTATTATTCGAACGACTTTAAACGACCGGCAGATAAAATGTCGTGGATGAAAAAAAATAAAACTGACACGACATGATTATTGATTAGACTACAAGTTGCTATTAGTTAGACAGCTATTTGATAATTTTCACACGAACGTCGCTTATCATCGTGTTATAATGCTGCTACAGTTTTACGGCTACATTTTCATGAAATTCTTTAATATTGATAATATTATTTGGTCTCGAATTTTTCTGAAACTTAAGAACGGTAAAAGAATAATTATAATATAAATGTATATATATAATATAATATAAATATATATATATAATATTAATAATACATATATATGCTTTTATTAATCCCCTCGGGGTTACAATTGCGATTACATTCCTCGCTCCTCCTTAACCATCTCCTCCCCTTCACTCTCTTCTCTTAACCTTAACCATCTCCTCCCCTCCACTCACTTCTCTTAACCGTAACGTAGCTTACAACTACCTTACTTGCTAACGCTTTACAAACTACGTCTTCTCCTAATCTTAACATTACCTTTAAACCTACATTTTCTTATTTCTCTACCTCTCTCTTTGCCCCTACACACACACACACACACACACACACACACACACACACACACACACACACACACACACACACACACACACACCCTTCCGTTAAGCATGGACCCGCTCGTCCGGTCGCTCATCATCCCCTCCATTCATTGCTAACTCATTCCCTCTCATTCTTCCCTTCTCTTTCTTTCCGTCTTCCTCCATTCTTCCCCTCCCTCCTCATCAGCTAATACCTGCCTCACCATGTCCTGCCATCCTCTCTTCCATCCGCCCTCATGCACACTTCCCACACATGTTCCCACGACTTCTTTCCCCAACCACACACTCAAGAATAATTATAATACCTATTACCTTTTTAATTTCTGTTTTGTTGAGTAAGTTGTTTAGTATGTACATAATTGATTTTGTTCACGATTCCGCTCATATTTTATTGTTTATATTCTTGAAATTCTTAAATCTAATTGTTCCTTGCAGAATACATAGTTCTTGGCTTACTATTATACGAAAATATTAATAGTAGAAGTATGACCACTTTTGATTGTAATTTGCTATAAAAATTATAAATATACGTTTATTGAAATTTTGATTTATGTTTATGGCATAACATTTATGAGTATTTTCAATAAATATTTACTAATTACTTCAAATAAATCTGTATAATAATAGTAACTGTCAATTGAAAAGTTACGAGTGTGTCATTTAGATGATCTTAACCATTCCAGTTTTAATGGAAGTAGAATCTAGCAATTAAAATTGGTTAAATCATCACTGGACAATAAAAAGTGTACGAATTATATTAACAATGAGTGATTCAATCTTACAATAAAATGTACAAAGTGAAACCTCGGTCGTTTGAATAGTAATGATCGATATTACATCTCATGGATTAAAACATATGTTGTACATTATTCTTTTTCATGAAATATAAGGAGAAAATAAAAATTTTCCATTTTATAAAAAATTGAAATTTTTTTCTATTCAGGTTATAACGTTGCTTCAACGACAAAGGTCACTAGCAACAACGTTGTTCTATTATCCGAATGTTATTTATTGCATTCACTGGTCATGGTGTCGCTTGAAATTGTTTACGGCGGTTTCCAGAGAGACGCAGCATTTGTTATTAATGAAAACAAAAATTATCTGCGTCGGTCTCTTCGCGAATCATCAAAAGAAAAAGACAAAACGCCCGGAAGCTTTTGTGACTAATGGTCTGTCGATCTTCTCTTCATTTTCATGATTTCTGTTACTCTCTTTTTCATCGGACTGACTTTGTTAGTGACAGTTGGTCGAGTATTGTTCTCCTGGGACAATATTTCTTTTATGCCTTCATTTCGATTGGTCCATTTGTTCGAGTTTATTTCATTGTGTCTGTTTGTGTGTAGCGTAAAGCAACATTGCACCATTCGATTTTTATTTTACTTTCTGCACCCTCCGCAAATTATTGAACATGGTAATAAATTACTGACTTTTCGTTTCGTCGAAAGAATTTAAACAAATATAGATTCGCAGAAATTACTTTCGACTGTTATCTAGTTGTGCGCAAAAGGATTTCAAATATTAGTATTTAGGACAGATATTTAGAAATATTTTAAATAACATTATATAAAATATATAATATAATATTCAATATTCAAATTCATTTTCCAAGCTATTGCGAAAAATTAATTTCCATCAATCGGATGAGAGATTAAAAAAGATTGATTTACATGCAAATTTGAAATTTCATCCATGGAACACCTGACATGTTACGCATAAGTATACATCCATAAGGACAGAAAGAAAATACTATTAATTTTTACTATACATGTTTTCTTGAATATTAGAAAAAACTAATCATATGGAAAATCTATCCCGGTAAAATTAGTTGGATTTTTCATATGTTGTAGCTTATGATCTACTGAACAAAAGAAGTACTGGGCACAAAGCTCAATAATAGACAGTTATCGATGTTGTGTCATGTCAGTGCTCAAACAGTAATTTGTGAGCCGCTGATATACACACCTCAAAGAGAGGTAAATTAAATAAAGAGATAATCGGGTTTGGGATAACTAAGTAACTTTAATAAACTGAATGTGAAAGACGGTATAAGAGAGACGGTATAACGAAGATGTTTTATCTTAAGATTCTAGTTCGCAACTCTTAATTCACGACTGATAGTTTCGACTCTTAAACTGCAACTGATAGTTTCGACTCTTAAATCACGACTGATAGTTTCGACTCTTAAACTGCGACTTACTGCGACTGAGAGTTTCGACTCTTAAATCACGACTGCTCTTACAACTAACGCGTAAGAAACAAGTAACCTCGTGGGGTTGAAATATCCCTCCACAAAGTACAAAATAGTGGGGGCCCCAGACAATGATATAATATTTGGGAGGCTACAAATGACCTCCCAAAACAAGGGCAACGCCCATAGACGAAATACGTCGTAACGAGTGCCGCTAAACAGACGACACTCGGTTTCCTACAATTTCGCCGGAAACCATAATTTAGGCTTAGGACCATAGGCCCCCCTGGCGCTAGGAGTGGGCCTACGCTACGCCAAGCGCCATTGAGAGTTGCACGACTAGGCTGACTTTCCCATGGTCAGCTGATACTTTCCAGCCGCACCAGAGTCATAAAACAATAAATTCGTCAGAAGACGCTAGAGGACCCCTTCGACAATGTTGTAGACCCAAACCGAAATTTGAGCCGGCCATACCACAATCACGTCTCAACAATCGAGTTATAATCAGTCAAACATGACAAATTCGAGCTGCCGAATACTCAAATCTCGGGAAGTATTTATTTTTGGGAAAAATGTTTGAAACAAAAATAGTAGGATTTCACAAAATCTGTTAGGTGGTGTCATTATTTTTGAATTTTGAATGACCTTGAAAAGGTCTGTGAACAGAGATCTTTCACAAAATTCTTTGCGTGTCACAGCAGAGATAAGGACCAGACGGTTCGTCATTCCCGTAGTATTTTTTGACTCCATACCCTCTCCGCTGTGTGTGTGTTTGAGTGCGTGTGCGTTCGTGTATGTGTGGATTAATAAAAAAAATGATCTTATTATGTATTACCAAACAGTATGGAGACCAAAATGTGTGGAATACACTGATATCAATAATATAAATATCGGATGTAGCAATGCCAGAAAGTAATAGCCATTCGGCAGCAATAACGCTAGTATGTTGCCAACTTCATTTAGGCCGCGCAACTTGAAAATCGAAGGAGTGGGGTGGCGGGAGTGAGGGTGCGGCAAGCGTGTAAAGTAAATATACTTCCCGAGATTTGAATATTCGGTAGCTCGAATTTGTCACGTTTGACTGATTATAACTCGATAACTGTCCATTATTGAGCTTTGTGTTCAGTAGATCAAAAGCTATAACATATGAAAAGTCCAACTGATTTTACCGGGATAGATTTTCCATATGATTAGTGCGGAGTTCTTTGCGAACGTTATGAATCCACAAAAATCCGCAGCCGGTTAAAAAATGATCGGATTGTATCTGAAAGAAAAATTGCTTTCTATCTTTTTGACTACATGCAATGCGAAATTGTCTCATTTTATACTGTACTACAACTTCGAAAGTTTAAACTCGTTCGAACAGAATCGAATAAGAACTGCGAGCAATATGGCCGGCAAACCAACAATTTCTCTTCGCTTCTAAATATTTTATTCGCCCGTCTGAACAATTCGAGCACCATTTAAGTTCGACAGAAATATTCGCACACCGCTGGATCGCCAGTAGAGACAATAGCTGTAATATTCCCGCGGAAAGACAATTGCTGACGAAGCATAAAGTCCAAAACGGCATAATAAAGCGAATCGTTTAATTACGAAGACGAAGAGAAGCGTAACGGGCTAACGAAGCTTATTGCGACTTCATTGAGCGCGGAAAGATAGCACGGTGTAACGAACTAAACGGGGCACAAAGATTTTATTTGCAATTCTCGCTTCTGTGCGAGCATCGTCGACGACTCACAGATAAGAAAAAAGATTTTTCCGGCGCGGCTCGAAAGGAAAAAGGAAAAACGGGATGAAACGGGACTAAATACTTCTCTGTAATCGATAGTACACCCTCGACGAAGTAATTCTCGTTCCCCTGTTATGCGAACGAGGGTGTCGTGTCCCCCGAAGTGAGCTTTCTTTATTTCTTTGAACGCGGAAAACGCGAAACGAGAAAGGAAGAAAAGCCTCGTTCAGCTTAACTGTGCTTACCGACGAGCCCTCATGCCAGTGATCTTCATTTAAATACAATGTCGAGGGTAATTTCGAATTACCACCGACTTTTTTTTAACAAATCGATCCGCCCGAAGGCGATGCTGGTGGCGTCTACCCAGCGATGAATGCTTCATAGAGTACGCAGGGTCTGAAATTTCATTTTCCTCGGCGCCCCAGTAGGTTGAAATATTTTTATTGTCAATTGACCGCGATCTTTATGCGAAATTGGCATTTTTTGGAGTCAATTAAAAATCTGAGAGTCAAATGGACATTTATTTCTGTTCCTAAGTGATAAGTAGACTGCGGACTTCATGAATTTATAGGAAAAGTCAGTTGGTGCAATTTAAACCAGTCGACGGAATGAAATAAATTAAGCATGTCGATATATTGTATTCAGCTTTGTAAAATTATTGAAGAAAAGAAGAAATTGGCTCCTGTGACCAGTATCGCCAGAAACTCCCAAAACTGGGTGGATTTTCCTCTCCTCCTTTCCCCCTTCCACTATCCCATTCCGCTACCATGACCACTCTCCAACGTCCCGCACTAAGACCGTAGACCACTGATATATATATATATATATATATATATATATATATATATATATATATAACACTACGTAATAAAAAGTGTCGATGACGTCCAATCAACTCGATTGAAAGAAGCGCCATCTAGAGGGACGCAAACACATGGCGAAGTATAGAGGATCACGGAGGTGAAGAGGAGTACGAGGGGTACAGTACACCAGTCGAACGATAGCGGCGCTGGCATCCAAATCTACTGTTCAATTCGGGACAAAAAGCTGTGTAGCTGGCTTATGGCAATACCGTATCCATAGTATATATATATATATCAGTGCCGTAGACTGGTCACGTGAAGTGCCGCGCAATGTGTTATATATTATTCTCGTCATCAGAGATATGGTAAACTGTATTCCCCTCGATTTAACCGATCTGGCGACACTGCCTGTGACTTAGAATTCACGAAGAAAAATTTTATTTTACACAAGGATCCGCAGTCTAGTCATAAGGTTTTTAGGTTATACAGCAGAGTCATTTTTAAATGGATTTAATGTAACAGAACCAGAACACACTTTACACAACTTATGCAGAATTGAAATTGTCTGTACATGTATTTGGACATGCATTTGTTTATTAAATAATTTTAATAAGTGGAAAATAATAAAACAGTATTTTTGAATTCTTTAAATGTTCTTTCTATTTTGCATTTGATCATCTAATTTTGTTCGTAAATGCATAAAATTCGCTGTCTAATCACAATGTACACATTGTATCGATTTTATTATTTTTATTTTATTTAAATGCAATTTTAGTTATTAATGATTTTGGTAAATTGAAAATAGCATATTCTGTTGATATATGCTACTTTACAAAACTGGAAATACATTGAATTATAACCGAAGGATTGTCGATTTTTGAACTCCCGTAACTTCCTATAAAAAAATCGTGGAAAATTTTACTTATGCTCATTGTAATGGGAGAATTCTGTTTTTTTATGTCCCTGAATTCAATCCAGAGTATCTTCTTTTTCGAAGAATCTATCTTTTTTATAAAACAGAGTGGGAAACTGAAGTTGTGTTTTTTCTTTCGAAATATTGCAAATTCGAAAAATTTTACAGAGATTAAATAATTTTTTCCGCTTTTATTTCTACGTGAGTATTTAAAATGGTAGTCTCCTCTTGACAATGACCTCTCGAAAGTTGAACTGCGATTTTTTGTGCCGGTTTCATTAAACTTTAAACGAAAAGCGTGCTGGTGTTAGAATAATTTCAGTAGATAATGGTTAATGTGTCTGTTCATAACTCACCGTTTCTACTTCTTGTTCATAGCAATGCAGGCGTGCTCGAAGAATTTTAATATTGACAACAACGCTGTGAAACTTCAGTTGAAAAATTGCACTATACATTTTTTACTTACTTTTTCAAATTGAATCATTGTCTTCCTTATCGCACAATCAATATTGAAACACCAATCGATAATCATTATTCATAAGATATCTTGTTAAGTGCTATAGTATAATCAAAGTATCAACACGGGAACTAATCAAAATGACAAATTTCATTAAATTTTCAATATGTGCTGAAATAAAAAGTTTTTACAAAGTGCCTTTTTTATTTTCTCATGTAATTCTTAGCAATTGTAATTGTTTCAAAATATTTTCTGAATGCCATTTAGTAAATCAATGCTTCTAATTGCTAAAACAAAATGAAGTCGTTTCATGCTATTTTAAACAAATTATTCTATTTGAGAGGGCGTTCGAACACTGAACCACTGTGTGCAAATGAGTATTTGCATAAACGATCCGCTGGCTACTTATAATTCTGATCAAGAAATCTAAACTAAACAATTTTGCTAGTCAGTACTTCCAGTCAACGACCATTGCCTCGCTGCAAAAACCGGTTGTCGTCAGATCACCGAAGTAAAACAGCGTTCGGCGCAGCCAGTATCTGGATGGGTGACTGCCTGGGTAATAAGCTCCGCGGGTGACCCTCTAGGTCAGGCATGTCCAGAAGTATAGCTAACTTGGAGGCAAATTCGAGGGAGACGCCTACTTCTCCTGCCCGCGCGTCTCGCCCCCCGTGGCGGCCGTAGTCCACCGAGCTCCTCAGACCCGTGCCTACCGCTTGCAATATGTACCGCTTGTGGTGTTTTGGGGCGACTCTCGGATCCACGGTAGGCACGGGTCTGAGGAGCTCGGAGGACTACGGCCGCCGCGGGAAGCGAGACGCGCGGGCGGGAGAAGTAGGCGTCTCCCTCGAATTTGCCTCCAAGTGAGCTACTTCTTGACATGCCTGCCCTAGGTATACACCGCGTGTTCTTGGCAGAAGATGGTTCCGAATCCACCGTAATAAAAACGGTCCCGCTGAAAAGTATGCTGAAATAGGCTGAAAATTAGGCGATAGTGATGAGTGGACGAAGTGGAAGAAGGAGGAGAGTGATATAATGGGATTTAACACTAAACTTACCAAGCACAAAACATATAAAAGTGAAATGCCCTATACAGGTGAAAAGATTTAATTTTCTTTAACTTTTCACGGTTCTCATTATAATCTGTGTTTAAATAAAGAAGTCGGTTGAATCATTTCCTATGAAACCGTGATCATTATTTCAATAATTGTGAAATAAAGAACCGGTCATTTGACCGTGATAGGTTTCGTGTTAAAACCTTGAGGGGACCACAAAAATCAGTACCTATCCTACCTATCCTAGTTAGTACGTCCAGTGCTGAAATCAAGTGCAGTTTCGTTAATCAACAAATCTGATCGAAAGGAAGAGCAACAATGTACGAAACTTGATTAAGAACTCACCTTAAACGCTACCTTTGCCGTAGTAATTAAAGACAATAGTTCGAAAGGTTGATCCGGGGAGCAGAGGTCGCGAATTCGTGCTGTGATTTCCAGCATCCTGGTGGAATTTCATTCGAAAAATTTCGTTGAAAACAACGGGAGAGCACGGCGAACCGGAACCGATCGGGAAACCTTGACGGAAAAAATGCAATATAAATCTCGTCCGGTATCAGGACGCACTTGCAAAACAAAAAAAAGAGGGTACATCCCGCTATCATCCTTTACAGCCGCGATACGAATTGAATTTACTGCCTCGAGACAAAGGTCGATCGTTGAAAATCGTTCCGTGAAATTGGCAAACTTCTGGGCAAAACGCTAACCACTGTGTTTCATTGCGGGAAAGAAACAGAAATACAAACGGCAACGTTTGTTGCTTGCAGCCATTTTTGACACGATTGTGTGAGAGTCTAAAACCTCTTTTTTTCGATGGTGGAAAAATTGGCTGAAAGTTATTGCACTGCGGATTTTGTGAATTTGAGACAAAAGCGAGTAAGCAAAGAACGAAACTATGAATATGTTACATGAATTTAAGAATATTATTACATTATTTCTGATTTATTGCAATTGTTAACACGTTGATCGCCCAATCACAAAAATTACGTGAAATCAAAGCAATTCATTTAAAAATATAAAAACTGAGAAGATTTGTGATATTATTTATTGTTCCAAACTTCTTCCATTCCTCAGATCGTAAGCAAATTTTGCACACAGTCAATCTACCAACATCAAAATTAATTTTTAATTGTGTAGTAATAATTCCGTCACCAGATATGTCCGACATGGCGATCGAACTGTTAACGGAAGAAACACATTGTTATTTGATTTCTGCTACACTTATGATTCACTAAGAAAATGTTTACTTTACATAAAAATCCTCAGTATAGTTATTATTTGTGTTATTTTCCCATTAATTTATTTAACGTCATATATTATATTACCAGAATGTTTATGTATGTTTATACAGGGTGTTTCGTCTAAAACAGGACACCTAAATATCTCCTCTACCTCTGAAAATACAAAAAATGTTTCTAACGTAATCTAAACGGTTTCAAAAGACGAATCAGATGGAAGAATCGTTTTTTATAAATTGTGATTTTTTAATCGTTTTTTCAAGGTCACTCGTGTTTTTTTACGTATATACACTCATTTTTTGTTGTTGTATGTTATAGCAAACATTATTGTGCATTCATCCATGTTTAATAGCACGACCTTGAAATGACCGTGAACTCTAAAATTTGCTAATTAATGCAGAACTTACTTTCAGCGACATTTCAGATTTGACCGGTAACAAAAATTCGACCATGAACTTGAACTTGTAAATAAACACATTGTATCATTCCTCTGTGTACATAGAGACTAAGAGAGATATATATTTAAGAGTTTGCTCACTGCTAGATTTTTCAGTGTATCGACAAGCGATCCATAATGCGTTATTCAGAACAGGAGAAAATTCAAATGGTTTTAATTTACGGTGAAGCTCGGAGTGTCTAAGAGAAGTAATACGAATTTACAAAGACAGATGTCCAGAACGTTCTTGTCTGGTGGTGTCAATAGAAACATTCGTGTGAGACGTAAGACTGTTTCTCATGAAGCAATTGTGAATAATATAATCGCTAAAGTTAATCAAAACTCACATGATAGTATAAGGCAACTTGGACGTGAAACCGGTATTAGTGTGACAAGCATATTCCGGATTCTTCATTCACAAAAATTTCATCCTTTCCATTTATTACTTCACCAAGAGCTCCATGGAAGAGGCTTTGAAAACCGCGTACACTTTTCTCAATGGGGCTTTCGAAAGAGCTGTAAAATCTGTTGTTTTTCGCCTCACGAAATGTACCACAACGGTAGGAAATCATTTCGAACATTTATTACAGTAATAAATGCGATTATTTACAAGTTCAAGTTCATGGTCGAATTTCTGTTACTGTTGAAATCTAAAATGTCGCTGAAGGTAAGTTCGGCATTAATTAGCAAATTTAAGAGTTCACGGTCATTTCAAGGTCGTGCTATTACTTATACATGGATGAATGCGCATTAATGTTTGCTGTAACATACAACAACAAAAAATGTGTGTGTATATGTAAAAAAACACGAGTGACCTTGAAAAAACTATTAAAAAATTACAATTTATAAAAAACGATTCTTCCATCTGATTCGTCTTTTGAAACCATTTAGATTACGTTAGAAACATTTTTTGTATTTTCAGAGGTAGAGGAGATATTTCGGTGTCCTGTTTTAGACGAAACACCCTGTATATCTCCGAGTTGATATAAATGGGTATAAATGTTTTCGTAGTTGGTGTATTTTCAACATTATTGTTAGACTGCGAATTTGATGCATTTATGACAAACATAAGTAAATGAGATTCAGAACAGTATAGATATTAAAAAAATTTTGAAAAATTCAGTATACAATTTTCAAACGATTAAAATGATTAAAGAAAGAAAGACATTTACATCTGAATTCCCCATTTCTTGTAGACAGTTGATGCAAAAAGTTTTATTTTGCATAAAGATCCCAGACCTGTTATTTTGCTAATAACGGATGACAGTAAAATTGAACATATCTGGAAACAAAAAAGGATTTTGAAGAAACTGACACAGACGTTTGAATTGATTGCGTATAGTGATCTAAAGGACACCAACCTTTGCAATAACAATGGTGACCTGTATTACGCATCGTCACCGCTTAGTAGCTGTGACGCATAATCGTAAAAAAGTGAATGAATTATTGATTAAGTACGAAGAATAATTTATTATTAGACTGTCAATTTTTATGCACTATCGACTCGTAAAGATCTTCAAAAAGAAAAACAAGCTGAAAACCGAAACAGGGTTACCGTTTCTGCACCCCACATTTCTGATTCTAGACTAAAAATAAACAAATCTGCAGCCCATTTATTGTCTTTCATTTAGTTATTATTTTACATTTTTACAGCTCCAAGTAGTACTTAATATTCTATAAATAAAAACTAACATCTGTGCCTCGTGATGCTCATTTACATGAATAATTTTATTACCGGAATTCATTAGTCCGTTGAGCATTTAAGTATAAAAATAGACACTTCACTTTCACACATAAATATAGATTCTAACATGTACAACAGAAAATCGATATATTGTGTTGCATCGATTGTCAAGGTCTATTTTTTTATAGCATTAATAACGAACTATCTGTATCCTAATAAAACATGAAATGAGTGCAATTACATAATTACATGATAACTATACATGGTAAATGTCAATTTCTAAGCTATAAACATAAAATGGCGATTTATATGTCATCTTACATATTCAACATGCATTTGCACGTGTATCCAAGAGTTGCAAGCTATTCAGAGCAAATGTATAGTGTACGATTTATGTTTTTCAGTCTGTATAAATCGCTATCGTACTTGTTGTAGCGTTGATTTCAAACGATTGTGCAGCGATGCTCGAGAATCGATGAATATATTCCTGAACGTCAGTTTCGATGATTTCCTGGATGGAAGAAACACTGTTTGCATTCTAAGACGCAGCCAAGATTGATGCACCGTGCAAGGTTAAGGCAATTTCGATTATGTAACGCGTGGCGTGCGAGAAATCCGAAATGCAATTGCAAATTCACATTGCGCGACGCGAAAGCTATTGTACGCATCGGAGTGACAGGGAATTGAGGAGTCACGTTTCGTATGACCACTATAGTTCTGTGGGTTTGTATATTCCGTCGCCTCAACGATGACTGATGATGCCATGAAAATTACAGTCATAATGAACATTCAGTAAAAAATTCATTTCTAAACCTAGTAGACTGCGAATTCTATGCATTCGTGACAGAAACAGGTCAAACACAAAAAGATAATGAAAAGACATTTGAAAAATTTAAGGATATTGACATATTCATTGATTATACAAAATTTTCTTAGTCAAATGTGAGAAACACAAATTAAATATAATGTACCTTATTTTTTAATTATTTTTCTACGCTGAAAATAGCATAAAATAGCCTTTCATTCTTGTTGTACCTTCATGGTTCTGTAATGTAATGTAACTCGTAATTTTCAAACATTAACCCTTCGAGCCTTGAATTTTTTCAGTTTAACTCCCTATCATTTGAAGTGTTTTATCTAAAATGTACTTAAAAAATAAATTTCCTGATTAGTACTAATTTTAAGCAATTATTTGATGCTCAATACTTTGAAAATTGTTATACAGGGTGAGACATTTGAAACAGGACACCTGAATAACTCGTTTGTTTTTGGAGATAGAGGAAGATGCCTTAGAGCAAACTCATTGGGTATCGAGGGGCTGATCACCCGATGTTACTAGTTTTTAATAGGTGGAGGCGTCAAGGAGATATGTTGGTTAACTCTGTTTTTTTAAATGGAACAGTATGTTTTTTTACTTACATTCTGATAGAGTATTTCAAAACGAAGGCAATGATCTATTATTAACCCCTTGTCTTACAATTTATTTTACGATTTCAGTGTTTATAACTTCTTTGTAGTTCAAAACTTCCTAGAAGAAGGAGAAAATGTTTATCTATTGTATGTCTATATGTTCTCGAATGGCTGTACATTGACAACAACTGAATAGAATTTTACTTCGGTTTAATGCAAATTAATAACATACAAATTTATTAGACTCTATTCAGAATCTTCATCACGTGTAATACACGATATTGTAAGGCAACGGGTCATTCAAGGTCACTCAAGGTCAACTGTAAGAGAAATTAAAATTCTTACATCAGTCAATTTTTACAATTATTCCATTTCGTCCATTAGTCATTTACAAAATGTAAATTTTAAATTTTCAATGTAGGCCCACATAAAAAAATTGTACAACATAACTTTTAGTATTTTCTCTGCAATTCCGACCAATTGCAATCTTTTCAAAAATTTTATCACTGACTTTTCTATGCATTCGTGACAGTCAAATGTGAGAAACACAAATTAAATATAACGTACCTTATTTTTTAATTATTTTTTACGCTAAAAATAGCACAAATGGCGCTTTTAATTCTTTTTGTACCTTCATGGTTCTGTAATAGGTCGTTTAGAAAATTCGGCAGATTACTCATAGGAAGCTCTGACCTATGTTATGTTCATATTCTGTGCCTGCAATCTTTTGTATTCTTATAAATTAGGTATTCTGGAATAAATGAACACTGTGTATTCCTCAGATTCCAGTGAAAATGCTGTGACTCAAAATTGCAACCTGAAAAGGAACATGTCCGGATATTTGCTGGTCTTCAATTTAATTAAAACTGCGGTACTTGATTGAGGGAACTTACAATGACAATAGTATATCACCACCAAAGGAGATTTTGATTTATCCGTTAAGAAACCTAGTGGAAGACTCCAAAATTTGAAAACAGAGGAATTGTTGCATTTCTTGAAGAGATACTTCGCTAATTCAACAAATAAGCTTGCAAAACAGTTGAAGACAGGCAAAAATACTATTTGTAACCGATTAAATCAATTGTGCAAGATGCACAAACTTTTTTAACAAAAAATCTGCAGTACGTTCTGCACGATCTAATACTTCACCGATTTAGTTTTTTCATTGCACATTCCGCGACAATACTATAAGACATCATATAAAACCATGTAATTTCGTATTAAAAGAAAGAATTTCCCCTATTTACGTAGAGTATGTTATTGTTTACATCAGGAGACGTTCTTCAACGCAGAGTGTTTACTGATATTTATAAGAATTACAAAGTACATCGAAATACCTCGCATTAGCCGCGACAAAACTATAAGACAATTGTGTTTTGTGTAAAAAATATAACACATAGAGTTTATTTCTATTATTTATAAAGTTTGGATTTATACAAGTTCTTAATTGTTTTTTGGCTTTAACGTGTCCACTCCCCTTCAATGCACACTTTTAATTCTTCCACGTTATTAAACTGTTTTCCTCTAGAGCCGTGATGGGCACTGTAGGGGCCCCTCAAACGCCTGCTTCTCCCACCAACCTTTCTTTCATATATGAGGCCTGCGCACTGCCCACTGTTAGTGACAGGCGAAGCACTTCCTTCCCCTATGGCAGCGGTGTCCAAACGTAGGGGCCCCTCACCCGCCTGCTTCCCCTTCCTACTCAGTTTGCGCAGGCGCATTGTGTTCTCTCCCCGCCGACCAAGAAACCGAGTAACCGACCCGCGTGTCATGAAACAATCGACGATCATCTTTTTAACGCGGAAAGCGAGCATATTGGTAATCGGTTCGCCGTGTCACAGCGCTATGGAAACGGCGAACGGTGGTGGGGACGGCGTTCAGCTCCCGGAGCCGAGTTTGTACATCGCTGCTCTATGGTAACGGCGAATGTTGGCGGAGGACAGTGGGCGCTGTGGTGGGGACGGTTTTGTCTTTATTGAGACAAAAATGCCCATTCCTGCAGTAGAGTATAGTGCCCTAGCTACTATTCCCCAACAATTTTCTATAATATTTAAGTCAGGGGATCTCGTGGGCCATGGTAAAACATCTATTCTGTTAATGTCAAAGTAAGCTTGTACTACCTTTGCAGTATGGACAGCTGCATTATCTTGCTGAAAAATGAATGTTTGTTTCACTATCCTAGCTGCATGGTTTGATAATTGCTTATTTACAACGTCCATATATAATTTGCTATTCATTTTTGTGGTAATAAATTCAATATTTGTTTTCCCATAGTAGCCTATTACCGCCCATATCATTACACCACAGCCACCCATTTTTCGCCTTTGCAAGACAACTTGCTCCTTCCTTGAATCATGAAAATAATAAGTCAGACCATCAGGCCCGTCCATATTGAAACGTTTTTCGCCAGAGAAGAGTTATTTTCTTTCAATTTGGATGGGCCTGATGGCCCGAGTTATTATTTTCATGGTTTAAGAAAGGAGGAAGTTTACAGAACCTATTTTTTAAATTTTCAATATATGGCCATATAAGAAAAAGTTATGAAATACAATTTTTAAAAGTTGTAAAATGCAACTTTTAGTATTTACTCTACAATTCTACTACTCTACTCTACAATTGCAATTTTTCAAAATATTGTTGCCAGTGTCAGGTACTAAACTAGTTAGTCCAATTTCTCAGAAATAAATTCAAGTCGTCGTATGCAATTTTCAAAAAATCATCGCCATTTTAAGATGTCTCCGAATATTTAAAAGTCATTATGCTTAAAAGTATTTGAAAAAAATGTATACAGAATTTCAGAAAGTTCCTAGTATGGTACTTCGTAGTCTGAATATACACTGTACCACTTAATGATTCGATCAAACAGATAAATATTGACTTATTCCATTTTTGCATTAAACGACTTACATATATTGCAGATGAATACACATCATATTTTCCACGCGTGTACCAAATTTGAATATCAGAGTTGTTAGTCAAGATAAATCATTTTATTTAAGGAACAGATCTGATGTTGGAGAACTATACCATAGTGCATTCAATGGAATACTGGTCGTCAATAGTTGTCCCCGCATACTAACAGTTTGAACGGAGATCAGAGCCGGCTCGTAGTAGTCAAACACGACTAACATGAGCATTCTCGACGCGTATTTGCGGATCGGGAACGGTTTTAGCAGCCGGCGGTAAACTTGTTATTCCGACGGCAATTATTTGTTAACAGCGCGGGAGAAAGCGCAATTGGCATAACTTCGGATAACCTCGCGTTCTCTAATTACTCGGCAACCGTGTGCAGTTCGTTGGTTCGTTTTTGGCGAGAGAACTCGCCGACGACTCTGCCAGGTATCGTACGCAACCTAATCTTCCCATTCCCATCGTCCCCCACGAACGCACACCTATACACCTGTACACTGACCGGGAATTAATCCGGAGATTAATAAACTTTTAATTGACACGTCGCGTCGGTCGAGTGAAATGCCTCTTGTAAATTGAATCGGTGGCTAGAGGGGCGGGGGTAGGCGGGGGGTGGGGTGTGAATGTATCGATTAATTGATCGGAAAGCCACCAATTTTTGCGAATTGTTATTATATTTTGAGAACCTATTTTTAAGTGGAGGCAACACGTTTTGAGTGGAGGTTTTTGATCGTTAACATTTACGAAGTGGTAATAACTAATTGTGGTACTTCAAAGTACAGTTAAATTCCGCTTTATTGCTTTCTGTTAAATGTGTTGCTATTATGTATTTCCTTGAATGCTCCGACTGCAATGAAAATACATAAATACTCCAAGTTATACATATAATTGATGCATTGACAAGTGGCATTTAACATTTCGTTCCACTTCATTAGTATCGGAAATAATAGATTGAAAACAATAGAGTAATTGTTTTGTTATATTGTGAAAATGCGATTTTCAGTCGTATTATTAATTTATTTATTTTAATTAGATCTAATGTTAATGTTAATTTGTATTATATTCAATTTATTTTCAATGTTAAAACAAACTCGACTAATATTGCATGAGCACTTTAATATTCAAACATTTCATTTTCAGAGTCAAAATATAATTTAAGCGTTACTATTAATTGTCCTCTAGTCTATATAGTTATATAGATAAAATAAATGCAAATTATTTAAATGGAGTTCGAAATGAAAATATTACAATTTTCTACGTCTCCATTTAGAGAATAAATAAAAAAGAATGCGGATTTATCAGAACGCAAGAATTATTATCAATTTTCCTCTAGTCTATATAGTTAGATAGATAAAATAAATGCAAATTATTTAAGTGGAGTTCGAAATGAAAATATTACAATTTTCGACGTCTCCAAATGAATAATAAATAAAAAAGAATACGGATTTATCAGAACGCAAGAATTATTTTCATTTTAGTAAAAATATTGCTCTCTATCAGAACGGATGAAAATAAACGTGTGCATAAATCAGTCGGCTCGTGTGACAAACGTGAAAGTTTACGTAAGTAATAAACAGAATGATTACATCGTCCCGTAAAAAATCCAGGGAGGGAGGAACAATATTTCTTTCATACGATAAAAATCTGTGGAATGAATTGTAGCTCGTGATTATTGAAAGTAGTTCCTGTTGCACGTATCCAATGAATGCAACACGCGGATAATCATTGCACATGGTAAGTGGCCGTTGTAATTTCAATATTCATAGTTATAAACGTATTCAAAAAGGTCATTACGTCACACTCAACGAGCACGATTCACTATGAATACCATCTCTTCACTGGAGGACTCTATGCGTGCACAGAGCGTGCAAACCTGGAAAACAATGTGACACAAGAACATCAACAAAACTGATCTTATGTTCAACTCTGCCGATTCCTGAACTGATTAAATACAGGAATTTTTTATTTCAGTTTTAATGCTGTTCTTGAGAACACGAGTTTCCGTGAACATTTTGATCGTAACGTTATCACAGCTGTAAATATTATTTTTATATGTTTGATTGTCCGAATTGCGCTTGCTGCCATTTCAAACTGTCATATTTATTACTTTAATTGATTAAAGGAACAGTATTTAAAGTAGGCATTAATATTAATGTAACCTTTCATGAACTCGGTTCAGTGATGCATACTTTTATAATTTCTGACACAAAATGCAAGAACAATATTACACTGTTTTGTATAGTAGCGTTAAAAATAATAGTAGTGCTCAAATTGGTAGTTTTCAATAATATTTACTTTAGTGTTCAGAGTAACTAGAACTAAATTAACCAAAAAGAAGAAGAAACATTCGTGAGAATAGGTTAAACCCATTGCACTACGATTTATTTTGCGGTTGCAGTGATTAGAACTTCTTTATACAGTATTTCATCGATAATCGTCGCCACCACGGGTCCGGCCGGCGACAATTAACGTGCAGATAATACTATTCTTTGACTTGTGCCGAACGTAGAAAAGGACAGCGAAGCTCGAAAGGCCTCGGTCGCCGAGAAGTAACATAATACGGATCGAGTATGTCGATGTGAAAACAACAGCTAATCCAGTGACAAAACTTCTTTATTTTTTATTATTTTTTGATGGAACTTTCACCAACATATTCGTGGCATTTTCTAATGAAAATGATACCAAATAAGATATAATTCTGATGGTATTTACTTGAGTAATAGACGGTGAAAGTATCAGAAAATGATTGTAAATATGATCCGAATTATATCGTGTTTGATATTATTTTAATCAGAAAAATGCCACAAATATATTGGAGAAAGTCTCATAAAAAAATAAGTAATAATAAACATTTTTTTTTTATTGGCATTACACTGGGAGGACACGTGGGCCTTTGAACAGTGCCGCCGACTGCGACTCTCCGCGTCTCTTTCTTTCCCATGCCCGAAACTTTCATCTTTCATTATTTAAGTAAATACCATCGGAATTATATCTTATTCGGTATCATTTTCATTAGAAAAATGCCACGAATAGGTTGGTCAAAGTTCCATAAATAAATAATAAAAGATAAAGAAGTTTTGTCATTGGATTAGTAGTGGTCTCACCGATAAACTCGACCCGTATTATGTTACACTTCTCGGCGACCGAGGCCTCTCGAGCTTCACGGTCCCTCATGGGATATAACCCGCGGAAGGAGGGATTGTTTTGCGACAATTATCGTTCAGAATTTCAAAACAATTAACGATGAAATACTGTAGTTCATAATTTTCGACAACTAGAAGAAAATGTATATTTATAACATACATATTTACATATATACATTTATAACATACATATTTATTAGACAATGTTCAGAATCTTCATCACGAGTCTGCTTCGATGTTATAGTGCAAGGGGTTAATTATATTGGTTTTGGTAAGGTTTAAAATTAAATCGTCCACATCTATTATTTATGAAATAACGGAAATTTCATAACTATTACATTTACTGAACCCAAAAAACTGTTTCGAAATGTAGACATTTTTAAAAGGAAAAAGAGACTTTTATGAAGAGATATCTACAAAATCTGATCTACAGTTTCGTTTATATCAAACTTAATGAAACATTTAATGAATCAGACGATTTTTTGTATAATTCCCCTTTTTGACCACCAAAAGCATGGACTTATACAAATCTATAATATTTAAATATATTATTCTTAATATAAAATATTAGTGAAGTAACTCTATCCGAAAATTTGCCACAGTATTCAAAGTGCATCGCAACTAAAATGCTCCTCATTAAGGAACGGGTACTTTGATCGTTTAAGAGAAATCATTGGATCATTCTAAGATTGTTATAACGCGGTTAAATATAGTCTGAATCCACGATTATGCAATTGTCGGCTAACGTGAGCCGCAGGAGCTCAGGATAAGGCAGCAGCTGTCTAATCATCTCGAGCCGGTGCGGCTCTGATTCGGCGGTGCACTGATTTCAAAGCATTCTGGACATTTAGGGTTGCCCGGGGCTTAATGACGAGCCAGACAATGTTCCTCGAATTATCGCGGAAGAAACTGTACGGCTCGCTGATCACCGTCGAAGCGAATTGCATTCGGGAAACTTCTGTCTACCCTTGAATCGCGTTTGGAAAGCTTTTGTGCTGTTCTTGGACTTCCTCCAGAGCGCGTTTAACACTCTCAGATCAATTGCCGTGTCTCCTCGAGATGGCAGAACCCATCCCAGAAACTTTTAATTCCCATCTTAAGCTGATTCTCAATCGTGCCACGATAAATTTCAGTTTCTGTTCGTCTAACGCGAAACTTTTCGCGGATTTAACGCGTTCAGTGCCAATCCAGCGACCTCAAAAACTCCATAAAATCGAAGTGATTTATTTAATAAAATAGAACTCGAAAAGATTAAATGTATAACGCTGAGTAGTTTATCAACCTTCTTGCATTTTCTGGATATTAATCAAATTTGGTGCAATGAATATATCAACGTAAAAATTTATTTTGAAATCTGAATAAATCCATATATGCATGACGTGGCAGCCAACGTGTTACGGGAGGCTTCTCGTGTGACATCAGTGAGAATTTAATTTATTTTAATTTCTTTGTTCTTTTGCTAACGATCAAATATTATGTCTTAAAATATGAATGTACAGGTGTTATGGCAGTCGGCCAACCAAATGTAAATTGTAATTAGTCAACTATTTTATTCCATATATCTACAATGTGTGCCAGCATTGGATACCATGGTTTCCTAAATCTATTTTCATCTTCAAAAAATATTTTAAATACTATTTAAAGCCAAGTCCAAATATTTTATGTTTTAGATTATCAAAATACAAATATTTTATTTGCGGAAAGACTGTTCAGTTAAAATGGTAGTTTATTTGAATTGTGTAACAACATTGTTGATATATTAGAAGAATTAAAAAATTTTATTGTACATTAATCCACAAAGTGTATCTAATTCCTTTAAAAATTAAGGGAACTTTGGATAATAAGTGAAAAATTAACTATGTTTGAACTCGCGTATCGTCATGTAAAAAATTTTGAAATATTCTGTCTCTGCTTATTTCAAAGGGCGAATTTTTTACCTTCACGTCTCTGAACTCAGTTTTTCTCAAAACCGCTCTTCCGGGACATAAAGGTAAAGAATTCGCCCTTTAAAATAAGAGCAAGCAGAATATTTTCAGATATTTTTACACAAAGTTGCACGAGCTCAAATATCGACAATTTCTTTGTGATGAAGTGGTATATTATCGTATACTTTACGTATTTCTTTATTTTATTTTACAATTATTAAGTTAATATAGGTCTCTCCATTGTAAATGATTATACTGTATTTATTCAAGCATATTACAATAAAAATCGAATAGAATCGAAATAAATTGAGTCATGTCATTTTTATAATTTATCACATATCAACCATTTGTTAGATTGAATGATAAAGTTGTTAGAATTTCGTATGAAAAATAAATTTTTTTAACCACGTTATGAATAATGTGATCTACTAAATGTATATTTCTAATTTTCAAACATTAACTCTTCGAGCCTTGAATTTTTTCAATTTCACTCCCTATCATTTTAAGTGTTTTATCTAAAGTGTACTTAAATAATTAATTTCCTGATTAGTACTAATTTTAAACAATTATTTGATGCTCAATACTTCGAAATTCTTATACAAGGTGAGGCATTTGAAACAGGACACCTGAATAACTCGTTTGTTTTTGGAGATAGAGGAAAATGCCTCAGACCAAACTTATTTGGTATTGAGGGGCTGATCATCTGATGTTACTGGTTTTTTAATAGATGGAGGCGTCAAGGAGATATGATGGTTAAGTCTGTTTTTTAAAATGGAACTGTATGTTTTTTTACTTACACTCTGAAATTGTATTTCAAGACGAACACAATAACCCATTATTAAGGACATTCAAGGTCACTCAAGGTCACTCAAGGTCACTCAAGGTCACTCAAGGTCAACTGCAAGAGAAATTAAATTGTCTCAAAGCACTCTTCGAATACTTTTGTGTATTCTCTGGTTGTTGGCATACTGCTCTTGTAATTTCCGACATGGGTCACAGAACGTAGACAAACATTCTATCACATTGCATCTTGTCTATGTACACTAGTGCTATTAGTAGTTTGACTGCCGATTAGAGACGGCTTCGTAATATTCTATATCCAAGTATACCGTGAAAAACCAACAACCAAAGTTGATATGCAAGAACGAATAAAAAGGCAGTGTCATCGGTATTGCAACGTTTTAGACTATGTATCCATGTTCAAGGTCGCCAATTTGAGCACTTATACTAGCAGTGATTACGTAAATAACATGTGGCATTTAAATCGTCGAAGTATTCAAGGAGTGCATTGAGACAATTTATTTTCTCTTGCAGTTGACCTTGAATGACCTTGAATGACATTAATAATAGGTCATTGTATTCGTCTTGAAATACTCTATCAGAATGTAAGTAAAAAAACATACTGTTACATTTAAAAAAACAGAGTTGACCTTCATATCTCCTTGACGCCTCCACCTATTACAAAACTAGTAACATCGGATAATCAGCAACTCGATACCAAAATTTCATCAAAATCAGTCAAGGTTGAGTTACAAATGTTTAACACGATGGCTGTCATGTTACTCACATATGGGTGTCGGAATTATTTATTCGGATTTCAAAATAAATTTTTACGCTAACATATCCATTGTTCCAAATATGATTAGTGTCGAGTAAATGCAAGGAGGTTGAAGGACTACTCAGTGTCGTACATTAAACCCTTTAAATTTTTCTTTCATTAAATAAATTGTTTCAATTTTATGGAATTCTTGAGGTTGCTGGATTAGCACTCAACGTGTCAACGATGGTAAAAATTAAAGTTTCTCGCGATCTTCGGCCTCAAACTGTAATAAATCCGAGGATTCTTACATCTTTCAATGCCTGTCGATTGTTACAATTATTCTATTTAGTCCATTAGTCATTTACAAAATGTAAATTTAAAATTTTCAATGTAAGCCCACATAAAAAAGTTGTACAATACAACTTTTAGTATTTTCTCTGCAATTCCGATCAATCGCAATGTTTTCAGAAATTGTATCACCGAGTGTTCTAACTTCTAAAAAAAAATCCAGGTCGTTGTGTCTAACATTAAAACAGTTGTCTTTTCCAAAGTGTCCGAATATTTATGTGAGTCACTGTACTTCATACAAAAATGGTAGGAACTCAATGTAGCTATACTACCATTTTAAAAATTGATTGTTTTAATGTAAAATTGTTAGTTTATGGAAGTAGTTCTAATTAATTTGTTCACCCAATTGAATCGTAAGGTTGTTACATTGTGAGCGAAGCATTTCTCGCATCAAAGCGTGTCTCGATCGTTCCGACTGGCGTTGCAGTGTGCAGATTCAAGCGCATCCGATGCTCAACCTTCGACAACGCTCAAAATAACAATAACGCGATGACGACATTTCGCTCCCTCGTGTGTCGGGACCGTGTGTCGTCGCCGCGCCTGCCAAAACAAAAACAGCTGAGTGCTATCAATAAATATCGCGGTGCGAACTTAATTCGGCTGCTTGCACCAGCTCGTAGGGTAGATGCAGGGCCGTCTTACTAGATGGGTACCTTAGGCACGGTACCCTAACACCAAGAAAAACTATTATGATCGACGAGACCAATTCCATTTTTTATGGAGTTTGAATATTTCGACGATTTTCAAGTTTCACGCTAAACTACTTGCCTCATGACTGTTTTCACTGCTGTGCTGATTAGAATTCCGTTTGATAATTTTCTATATCTAAAACAAAAAATTTTATATTCGTTGTGGGAGATTGTTTGAATTTGTCATTGTAGTTAGTAGACTCAGTTTGATATTTTTATCTTGCTATTAGTAGATTCTGTTCGGAATGTTCATTTTGGCAGACACTGCCTAAATTTTTCACCTTACTAGACTTTAAATGTAATTTCTGTCTATCGAAATTAATTATATTGATGAATCTGATTTCGGCGCGAAGGTTCGATCTTATTGAAAGTCAGCAAATTTGCAATTATATTATTATCCCAACGTTTCGATCCGTGTGTGGATCATTCTCAAGAGATATTATGCATTTGCTGTGCACTAGTTACAATAAAAAAAACAAAATATTTTTATGAATAAGAGTTACGATGGAACGTGGTTGAAGCCATCGTGGCAGAGACGTCACTTTGTTTGTAAATGTTTCGCCATCCATGATATAAATGTAATTTCTTTCGATCGAAATGAAGTTACGTATCTGCCACGATGGTTTCAACCACGTTCCATCGTAACTCTTATTCATAAAAATATTTTGTTTTTCTTTTATTGTAACTAGTGCACATCAAACGCATAATATCTCTTGAGAATGATCCACACACGGATCGAAACGTTGGGATAATAATATAATTGCAAATTTGCTGACTTTCAATAAGATCGAACCTTTGCGCCGAAATCAGATTCATCAATATTTAGTAGACTTTGTGTGAAATTTTTATTTTATTAAAGACACCGTGCCTATAAGCTTCGCCTGACTGTTAATATGCTCTGTTCGAAGTCTTCATCTCACATCAACGTTGTTTTTCTCTCCCTCCTCATTAGACGCTTTTAATGATACTACCTCAGTGTACTAGGAGCTGAATGTTTGAACGTAGTGTATTTAGTCATTATATTCCCTAGACCGTAAGTTCTAGAATGAAGCAAGCCACTGGATCCCCATTTTTTTCTAAGCAAAAAGTCTAAAGTCTTTTTGATCTGCTTCATTGCAGTAAAAACATAAGCACCAAGTCTGTTTAGGGGTGAAGTTCCTTTTAGCACCCACATCCGATTGGTTCCCAACTTACCCGAAATATTGCCCATACCCAGTAGAGTCATGTGGGTTGGTCACGTGACGCCGAAATACTCTGCGCATGCGCAACAAACTGTTTGCGTTAATGACTCGTATCCGCCATTTTCACTTATTAACACACCCTAAACTGTTGTTTCTTGTCATTAATTAAAAAATGTTCCCGAGTGGAAGCCGCAAGAAGTGGCCCAACATGTTGCGCGTGTTTTAGTAAGATCAATGGCATGAAATTGGGAAAGAATATACAAAGTGACATATCTTCCAGGAATTGTGCTATTGTGTGGGCGATCGCAAAGACTGTTACATGGCTCGTATATGTGCAGAAACCATCGCATACCTATGTATTTTTACATAAGCCGCCATGTTAAATTAGTTATATTGCTTTATTTGGTTAGGTTAGGTTAGGTTGGGTTTACTGGGCTTGAGGTTTGCTTAATAATCCTGATTTGTACTTTTATACCTAAATGTGGTATTAAAATTGTATTCCGCCAGAAAAAATTTATTTGATTAAACTAGTTATATTACTTTATTTGGTTAGGTTAGGTTATGTTAGGTTAGGTTGGGTTGGGTTTAGTGGGCTTGGGGTTTGCTTAATAATCCTGATTTGTACTTTTATACCTCAATTTGGTATTAAAATTGTATTTCGCCAGCAAAAAATTACTTGATTTCCGCGCCACGGCGCCACCTTCATTTTGTCAGACACCTCGTGGGACGCCTACAGAGTAAGTTTGAAGGCAATCGGAGGTGGTTGCTAAAAGGAACTCTTACTCTGTTTAGCTCACTCTCCGTATTTTATGCTCCTAATAACTTCATCTTCTTCACAGTAAGAATGCTTGATCACATTGACTGTACCACCTAGATCCTAAGTTTTGGAATAAAGCAAGCCACAGCAAGCACTTCTTCACAGCAAGAAGAATAAAGTCCTTTGTAATCATCCACACTATTTTAATCATCAAATTATGTGAACGCACGACGAATTCTTCAGTCGATTCTTCGACGAATGAACGATCTATCTGCTGCCGATTATCGGGACTCGGTTGCTATGATTTCCGAGAGGCGAGCTCCGACGCTCTCCATATTTGAAACCCTCAATAATTCTATCTTGATTTACTAAGGACTGAATGCTCGATCATATTCACTGTACCGCCTAAATCCTAAGTCTTAGAATAAAGCAAACAACTGCAACCTCTTCTTCACAGCAAGAAGACTAAAGCTCTTTTGATCGGCGTCATTCTACTAAAGACATAAGTACCAACACTGCTTTGTTTACTTTCCTTATTTGAAGCTCTCAGTGATTCTAGGTTGGTATACTATGGGATAAATGATTGATCATAGTGTACTCAGTCATTGTACTTCTCAGGACCTATGTTTTAGAACGAAGCTAGCCACTGCATCCCTGTCTTCTTCGCAAGAAGAATGTTAAAGCCTGTTTGCACGTAGAATGCGGGCGTTATTTAGGAAAGCTCGTGGATTATTAGTGGGTTTCAAAGCCAGCCGAAGAGTTAAATTCCCGTATAGTTACCGAACTATTGTTCCTCGGCAGCGGTGGCTCGCAAACAACTAAAATCCAGGTGGAAGTCGAGAGAGTGCTGACCATAATAACATCATCGGAGATCGGCCATCGGGCTCAGTAGAGTACATGCACCGGATGCGACCACTGCACTGGGCTTTGTGTATGGCTATCTTCGCGGTTATCGTGTTATCCAATATGTTTAGTTAACTTCGGTGCATAGCGATCTAGAGAATCGAATTCTGTGAACTGAATTTATTCACATCTTCCTGTTGGTCTGCAGAGTTATCGTAAAAATGAGTAGATACAAATTTCAATACAGTAGCAAGATGTAATGAATTTAAGAATATGAATATATGATTTTCAATGTATTATAACGGTTAACTAGAAACAGACACAAGTGAGTTAAAATTAAATGGAACTGAAAATATTTATATATTGTTTTCAATTTATTAGAACCGTTATATAGAAACAAATACTGTTAAACTGAAATTAAATTGACGGTTATGCAACTATATGGTTCGAATGAGGAACACATATTTACCTATCGACCTATTTATGATACGGAATTAATATTTACTTATCTACCTATTTATATGTCCATCTATATATGTGTCCATATTTTAAATAGTATTTCATTATATCGATTGAATACGTAAAATGAATCTATGCATCTTTTTAAACATTCTAATCGACTTTCGTATTGTAATTAGTAGTTTGTCATTTCAAATACTAAGTCTAAAATATGCAAAATGTTTTATCCATAAATAAATGAAGTATCTTTCAAATAAATGTTTTTATTGTAGAACGTTTATATGGAAGTATTAAACAACAATGAATTTATTATGTGGCTAGCTGATTTCAATAAATTAATACAAAGGCATGATACGGATAAATAATCTCCAGACAGAATTGATGTATTTCAATTATTGTTCAGCGTAGTATTTCTAGAAAGTTTAAAATGCTATCGCAACTGCATTTTTCTACGCTACTATACTCCAATAAATGGCCATGCATGCAAGTTCATTACTCAACGTCCAGATTAGATAAAACACATAACTGTAGAGTTTATTGCTCCCATAAAACGATTATTGCAGCATTATTCTGCGTACAGATAGAGGTGGGAATTACTTATGAGTGCATATAGATAGATGGTTATTGTACCTTCGATATTGTAACTAAATCTGTCAATTCCGCGGTTGATTGTGAGTTGCACAATCGAGTGCGTTCGAATTTGCATTGTAAAAAATTCAGTTTTCGAGCCTCGCAGGTGTAAAAACTGAAAGCTTTTTACATCTAAAATAATTTTGCGACTGAAATATAAAACATAGTAATTCCAAGAATGTTTCTACTCGTTTTCATTAACAAATAAAAAAGTATAAAGAAGTACCATACCAAATAAAAAACGCATTAAAATTGTATTTAGTATTTTACTACAATTATTGGTAATTTTTTTTTATTAGAGCACCTTGAATTTCATTTGAGATTTATAATTGTTACAAAAATCATTTACAAAAATTTTAACATCGGAAAATAGTACACCACTTGATTGAAGGAATACAATAAATGAGTTATTCAGTACTTAAAGAAAGAATTGACAAAATAATAAACACTCTCGAAACTGTATCAAATATCAAACAGGAAGATAAATTGCCGTATCACTTTAATTACTTTGTACAATGTAAACAACGACAGCAGTTGCCGGATGTGTCCTCCAACATCTAGAAATGATTGAACACTTTATTAAATCAGTATACAACTTGCCAATTCTGTTTTATGTTTCATAAAACACAGAAACTATTCTTTATCTGTATTAATATTTTCTTGATGTAGAAATTGCTTCTTTCCTTTCTTTTCCATTAATGAAAACATTTTTGTGGCTCAATTTCCAAATTATTTTTACGTAAATGTATAATTTGTCTTAATTTATCACGTAACGTGTCTTAATTTATAACGTAACTTATCAGAATTAATTGCATAACTTATATTTTATACAAATGCATACAATAAAATATTTATTATAAATTGTAATAAACGTCTTGAATTCTAAATTTTTGTAACAAGACCCACCAAAATTTTGTACTAATGCGATAGTATAGTGGCACTATCCATAAAATCGGTACCATTCAACAAAATGGCGCCATATTTCCATCGTGTTTTCCCAAGAATTTTAAGAAGATTCCAAAAGTTTTCTATCAAAAGCCACAGAATTTTTTAAATATTTCAAACTACAGATACAACGTTTCTTCCATGGTATATTATTAGATAAAAGTGTTATTAGTATATGAACGCTAGTTAATTTTAAAATTGCGGTAGATTTATTCAGCAAAATAATACCAGATTGTAATTTTCTTTACACTAGCTTGGAATTCCTCGAAGAATTCTTCGCTAGGAGTAGTTTTGTGTAATGTAACAACAATGGCAATATGTAAGAACAGCTCTGAGTTTTTAGAAAAAATTACATTTTAAAAAATAAATACTTATGACCCGTGTACTGGAAGGTTAAAGATCGACAATTTTTCTACACTTCCGTATTCCTTCAATTTTGTGGAGTACTGTATTTTTAGGCAATGTTATTATGCGAACGTTAGTTCTAAAATAGGTCGGCCGATTATCTCCGTACTGGCTCGCATAGATAAAACGGCTGCGAAATGAATAATACGTGACAGCGGAAGCTGCCAACTTAGTCGGTGGCTCGATATCAATTGCTACAAGATGTCGCGGCTGCTAATTGTGACGCTTTTGTGAAAGATGGCGGCTTTGGGTTCTCGGCCTGGATGCTTTGGCACCGGCCGGTGCCAGTTTATTGCTCCTCGATGGGTCGTTATGTTATTGCGTTCGAAGGAAGAAATTCGCTGGCATTCTCCGTTTTCATTTCTCACATTTCCCAGGCAGCTTTGCCTCTAATCGAGTAAGCGCATCTAATATCGTCCACCCATATGGTGAAGTTCCGAATAGAAAAAAAATAGATAATATTTTATTCAAAGTATTTTCCATTGTTACCCATTACCTTACCCACTTTTCAAGTAATAAGTGGAATCTGTGATCGAAGAAATTCGGTTAGTGATAAGTACACTGCGGATCTTTATGCAAAATAAAAATTGTTTGAATCCATTGCAAGAAACAGAAACCAAATAGAATTTTCTTTCTTGCTTTATTGCCTTTAATAAGCAGGAAAGAATACATTGATAATGTTAAATTCCTTTAATCATTCTACTGCTATCAATTGTACCTACTCATTTTTGACAAAAATGCATAAAATCCGCATTTTGGTGATAAATAATAGGTTCTAATATTTCCAATTTACGCTAATTAAAATTTTAAAGATTAATAAAACAGTTCGAGTCTATTAAGACAGTGTGAACATTTTTTAATATTACATGGATTGTGTACTATACATTGTTTTGTAGATTCGATACGATCAATCCCCAGGGACTGACATAGCGTTTGTCGTGTTAAAAGTAGCTAACAATGTGGATAGACTTGCACTATTCTTACTTTTATAAATTAATGGACGGTCACTTTTAGTGCCCCGTCAACCTAGTATTAACAACTTAATTTTGTATGACTTGTGTTGTATAACGAGAATCAGAAAATAATATTAGGTACTTGCACAAGTTACTGCCGTTCTTTTGGTAAATAAAAATCATTTTGCTTAAATAGAAAAATAGAGAATATTTTATTCAAAGTATTTTTGTTAGCGATTGCAATCCGCATATAAAATAGTTTGCAAGTTCGGTATTAGTTTGCAACTTCCGCCGCGCCGCCTACCGCAACGTTGGGGGATCATTACGGGTCCCATAAAGTGATGCCAGATCGGTTAAATCGAGGGAAATACAGTTTACCACCTCTCTGATGACCAGAGTAATATGTGACACGTTGCGCGGCATGTCACGTGACCAGTCTACGGTCTTAGTGGGGGATGTTGGAGTGTGCTCAGGTAGTGGAACGGGATAGTGGAAGGGGGAAAGGAGGAGAGGAAAATTAACCCAGTTTTGGGTGTTTCTGACATCACTGGTCCCATAGTTCTAAGTTCTGTTCGTCAGCTAATTGCATCGCTGTCTGATCTCGTTCGAATCATCTCCGTATGTTACCCATTATAATCTCGCCTATATTTAACACATTCTAGCCCTTTGCGGACGATGACTTTTTCGGCCGGGTGAGGTAGCAAGACGAGGCGATTTTTGCGAATGTGTTGAGTGACTTACATGATGCAATAAAATTATCTTACATATAAATTATCGTATAAAAACGTTATATTTCGATTGTTTATCTATATTTACATCTTTAAAACTATATCTTTACAAGAATTATGATCTGTAATTTCGCTTTGTGTGATACTTTATAAAGCATTGACCAAGATGCATTCTTGGCTTATCTGGACATGTATCACAATAATACGTGGTCTCATGTCTTTCACCTGGTTTGTTACGGGTAGAACAAACTTTACAATCCTTCTTCGTTCCAATAAGAATTACATGAAGTTTTCCGTTCAGACGAACTTCGTCAGGGTTGGAGGTCGATCTTGAAGCTCGATCTCGTGGTTGTCGAAAATCTCCTCTCAATTTGTTTACCAAATTTGTTCGAAACTATAAATGTGTAAGTGGCTGTTCGTTTCTTTGCCTTTTTACTTGTTTATACAGAATGTTCGAATTAATTATACAAATTTCCATTCCCCAAAAGAACAGTTTGCGCCACCACTTCAGGGACTTCCTCATAAAGCAGTACGTCGAACAATACTGATCTGCCAGATCAATGCCACCCATGAATTTAGTGTAATTTATGATAGCATTGGGTATTCTAACCACAGTTTGGACACCATGCCGGAGTATTCGTTCAACGATACTCATTTCTGTATTGTAATAATTCGTCAATAGGGTGACGATCCACTTATCTTTCCAAGCCAAAATCACATTATTGTTTCTACGATACGCTACCATAGATTTTCCTTTTGGAAGTTGTCGTTTTTTTATTGCATCTGGCAATTCTTTTCTGTTAGTTAGTATTGTCCCAGTCAAATTACACTTCATTTTATGTAATTCATTAGCTAATATGCAACTAGTATAATATCGGTCAGTAAACATGTGGTGCCACCACCAACAGTTAAGGAACCTTTCCAAAAACCAATAGTGAGATCCTATCGGTTGGAGATAACGAAATCTAACATATACACCGCATGTCGCCTCTCACTCGCCACTCGTCCTGCCGCGCGAAACTACCGTGGCGACTGAGAGTCGCCTCTCGTCCGCAAAGGGTTAGAATATTTTAGAAATGTACACGCCTAAAATTGTAATGTATTCTGATGCGCTCAATGCGCCCATATTTGAAAATTTTCCATTGTTAGCTATAACCATTTTCCACTTTTAATAAGTGGATTCTGCCATGGAAGTTCGGTTCGTTTGAAGTAATCCAATCATGAAGCTATTTTTTTATGACTATTGTAAGAACTAGAGTAGTGATGGAAAAGACATGTTACATTTATCAGAATAAATGGTAATCTGACAGGGAAATATCTGGTGAATATGGCGGGTATGATTGCACACCTCACCCAAGCAGTTCCAACATTTCACTTATCATTCTGGAAACTTACTTTGTCACGTGTTTTTGCATATTCTGGACGTTTTTCTTTCAATGCTCGATTTATCGACTAAAATTCTCGGTAACGATTTACAGTGATGGTTTCCGACAATTTTTTAAGTATCTCTCATAGATCGTCATTGAGTAATGCTTCCAATTCTTCGTCTTGGAATTTCTTTGGTGCGCCACTACCGATCCTCGTCTTTCACATCGAAATCATGAATTTTAAATCGCCGAAACCAATCTCTACAACTTCTTTCACAGAGCACATTAATAAATAAATTTCGACAAGCGAACGATAACATTCAGCTGCACATATCTTTAAAATGAAATAATGCAGGAGTATCTCTCGCAAATGCTGTTTTGTAGGCACCAAATTCGACATTTTCAATGAAATCAAAATTCTTACTGCTTGCGCTAGATTCGGATGTCCTAATCCATTGTCTCATAACATCGAGTCAGACTCGTGATGAAGATTTCGAGCAGAATCAACTATAAAAATCAAAATGATTTATTTAATGAAATAAAAATTGAAAAGGTTGAATGTATGACACTGACAAGGAGGAGACGCGATCATCGGGTCTGAGATTTTGTCGAAACTTTGCATACTTGTAGATTTCGTTCTCCTGTTTATGAAAATATAGCATTATAGGCGTCGATACTCAATAATTTTTGAGATATTTACAATTTAAATTTTATTATACCCGTTAAGCCGTTAAGTACAGTTTTGGTTGAAGTTTTTGTCAAGTGCCAAACGGCGTGATTATAACCTTTTTCATTCTTTTCCATTTTTTTCTTTTTTTTCTGTTCAGTTTATGTATTTTAATTAATTGTATTTTGCACATGAAAAATGCACTCATAATATCTATAGGAAACAAAATATAAAAATTTTATTGAATTGGAACATAATATGAAAGAAACACTAACTTCATCAATCTTAACGTATCTCAAAAGTTATTGAGTCTCGACGCCTATAATGCTACATTTTCATAAACAGGAGAACGAAATCTACCAATATGCAAAGTTTCGAGAAAATCTGAGACTCCATGACTGCGTCTTCTCTTTGTGAGTATTTTCGGGATATTAATGAAATTTGGTACAATGAATATGTTAACGTACAAATTTCTCTTGAAATCTGAGAAAATTAGTCCGTCACCCATATGTGGGTGACATGGCAGCCAACGTGATAAATTGAAATAAATTTCTATTTTGTTGTTGTCGATTTGTAGCGATTCTAGACAACATAGAATAATGCATATACACTTCATTCTTCTAAGGAATTATGAACAACAAAGATGTTCTAATCACTAAAACCATAAAATGTATCGTAGTACAAGGGGTTAAAGATTTTTTTTACAATACCGTCACATACATAGTACACCCTTTCAAATTACATTGCAAGTACTATTAGTTCCGACATCATTTAGTAAACAGCAGAAAGTCATTCAAGTACATAATATACCCTCACACAAATTTCACACTTCATTGTTTCCCTCTTGAGGGAAGTCCTTCCACTTTAATCCTCGATCTTTCGTTCGAGAAAATTTCACGCTGGATAAGTGAAGTCTGCTAACGGAAATATCTCCGTTAACATTTCCCGCCATTGTTCGAGCCGTTTTTGCAAGGATTTTTCCCCTCGGACTTCCATGTTTTCACGCCCTAGTTTTCTCTTTTCATTTGATACCGTTCACAAAAATGTTCTGCAATGTTTGACGGAGATTGGAATTAGTCCGACACTTAAATTAATATCCACTTGTTCATACCAAAATCATTACTAGAATGCGGATTTTATGCAATTTATTACAAAAATGATTATAGATGCGATTTAAAACAGGAAAAATATTACAAGAATTTGGAAGCATCAATGCAACAGGTTTGGGCGCATTTCATTTGAAATAAGATAACAAATAATTATTTGAAATACTTTATTAATTTTGTTGTACATATAACATAAAAAATTTATTTTCATTTGGTGTTTAAAATGATATGCGATATATGAGATATGCATTCATTTTTAAAATTGTTTTTCAGTACACGAAATAAATAGAATTTTGGAGTGTACGAATCATTTGATCCAATAAAGGATGAAATGAAAAATTATTTGAATTTCATTCGGACTAATTTTTAAACAATTATTTGCCTGTTCAAATGAAGTAACTTATGACTATTGCAACGATTATTTTTCAATTAATTTGCTTCAGTAATGCCCAAGACTGGAATGTACTACTGAAATGAAAAATTATTTGAATTTCATTTGGACTAATTCTTAAAAAATTATTTGGCTGTTCAAATAAAGTAACTTATGACTATTGCAACGATTATTTTTCAATTAATTTGCTTCAGTAATGAACAAGATTGGAATGTACTACTGAAATGAAAAATTATTTGAATTTCATTTGGACTAATTCTTAAAAAATTATTTGGCTGTTCAAATAAAGTAACTTATGACTATTGCAACGATTATTTTTCAATTAATTTACTTGAATGCCCAAGCCTGGAATGTACTATTATTTTCAGCTTTTTAACATCATTAAGGAATGAAATAACTTTTCATTTGGCTTCCATTTTTTGTAATCTATGTAGAAGACTTTTATTTTGCATAAAGATCCGTAGTCCAATCATTATTGTCGTTTGTGCTGGTCTTTTGAGTGTATTTGTTTTGATTCGCCCACGATATAACTAATTTGTGGTTTAATATATCGATTTCACTTCGCAATGATGTAAATAACAATATCTTAATTATGTATTCGCCATTATTTAAAATGATTGCTATGTAAAGGGTATATCGAGTATGTTGTATCATTAGGATGGTAAATGCATCATTATTCATGCAATTATTGTATAAAATATTTATGATTGTAATGTATGTATCATGCTATTCGCAAATTTATCTACATACATTTTTCATCACATTTCTGTCAGTATAGTCGACCTTGTTATTTTCAACAAAAATGAATCGTAATTTATTTTTTTAACTTAGCCTGTCATTCAATGTTGACCCTTACAAGCTGAAAATTAAATGAAGTCTACGTAGCTTGGACAAAATGGAGTCATGCACCGTCATCTGAAGATTAAAATATAAAAATATAAAAGCCAGAATAAATGAAGAATTGAGTTCACATATTAATAAACTTCTTAAAGTGGCAAATATAAATGTCTTCGGTATTTATTAAAATAAACATTTTAGTGTATTTTAGAAATTTACAAGTATTTATGTAATCGAAGAAAATTGTAAATTTCAATAAAACCTTTTGACTTTAAAGAACTTCTAACACAAAGAAATATGTAAATTCTTATATAAAGAGAAAATTTCGCATTGATAATTATAAAATACAGCAAATTCCAAAATAAGAAGCAGAAGAATTAAAAATTTTTTAAATTCAAATTTCACGAATCTAACCTCTAAAAAATTCTAGAAATGTTCATCATTACCACGCAGAATTTCGTAGATTATTACTAGGCTGCTGATTTGATGCATTCATAGCAAAAAAAGGAATTGATCAAATGGAAAACAGTAAAATCATTTAATGAATTTAATTATTCTGTTGCATTATTTCTGGCTTTTTACTATTATTGAGAAAAGAAATGAACGTGTATATAGGTCCTGTATTTAGAAAATAATGCAGACAATTTCGATTATTTTTTTTTAAGTTGTATCAACCTCACAAGACTTATTAGCAACTACAAGTTTACAATTAAGTGGTCATTTATAATTTAGATCAATCCGCAGTCTAATCATTAAAAACAAGAATAAAACTTCAACATGACTGACACGTGAAGATTAAAGATCCTTTGGAGTTTAGTATCTGGCAAATAGCTTGTTTAACAACGGTATTGCACAGCCGACGCAAAGATACGCGGGACATTACAGGCTCATGAAAATATAACGCGACTCATTAAGTAGTCATTGAAGTAAACGATTCCAGTCTGCCAGCGCGGCATTCAGTATTCATTAGAATCGAACACCGGTCAGGAATTAAAGTGTCGTTAACGGTTAGCGACAATCAAATGTTAAATAACCATCGTTGGAGGAAACGACTCACGTTCGCCTATTTATTTAGTTACTGCACTGTTAGAGTTCCATTTTGCTCCGTCGCACGGTGGGTACAAGAATGATTATGTCACGCTTATGTGCACGCACGGCCCATGAAAACGAGGAAACAAGTATTTAACAGCACGATCCTAAAGTCAGAACCTCTTCACTAACTTTCATTCCAAAGTTTTCGGTCTGACGAACTTTAACTTACCATATACATTCTGAAAACAATTTCTACAACATAAAATAATTGAAGGGTTCACATAAGTAATGTTCTTTTTTAATACCATCTCGCTTTTTCAACATTCCTACCAAGTACTGAAAGTAAAAGTAAATCAATTTTGAAGTATTAGTCATAATACCTATTTGTATCTTTCAATAAATAAACAATTCAAGTATCTGTAAATCAAAATGCGTTAAAGCAATCCATGAAAATTAACGAAAGATGAAATTATTATTACACTGCGGATGTTATACAATTATATCAAAAATGAATAAGCGATACGCAAAATGGAATAAACGAAAGATGAATATTTCTAGAACATTATTTACAACCTATTAAAATTATTAAAAGAGGAAATCAATTTTTATATAACTCCCTTACCTTCGATGCAGACAATTTTTATTTCGCATCAAAAACCGCAGTCTGCTTACTATAAAATATAAGATAGAACACTAATCTCAACAGAGGAAAAGTGCCAGTTGGATAGGTGGTAAACGACTCCATCAAATTGCAACATAATCGTGCAAAAATATAAATTTTACAGCATCTAAAATAGAAAACGGGTGAATTTTCAGTCGAGGAGCGCATGATGTTTTGCGCTGAAACATCTCTTGATCGATCTCGTTCACGATTTTTAAAGAGCACTTTATGGCAGGAGTGTCACCTGGTACCGGTAGCTAACATCCTCATTCCCCACCTCGAGGAATTTACAGGGCACTGTTATCAACGTTTTTTTTTTTATTTTACGGGCGAAACGTTACGTGATCTCTGCTCTTCGGGCGTTACGCGATTCTATTTCTTACGATTCTCAGAGCCGCCGCGACTCCGTTATTACCATCGCCGCCATCACGCCACGGATTAGCGGTGGATTAAAGGTATCGGCGTCGCAACGGTTAGAGGACGCGAATATTCAGGGTGTACCGCTTAACCGTGGATGACAGTTTACTTCAAGGAGGCGTGATGACGTGACGCGCCTCTGTCAACCATTTAACGTTTCACTCGCCGAGTGTCGGTCTTAAATCATCTAATCCTTAATCCTAATAGAGAACATAAATATATAATTATTAGATTGTGCATCTTTATGCAAAATAAAAATTTTCGACCTAAATTGCAATTGTTGTTTTCTTATTTAATATATGTTTCATATGGTGAAAATAATTCAACAGTATCTTTGAATTGCTTTATTGTCTTTGATGTTTTAAAGGTAATTATTTACATTAGGGGCTTCCTCACCGATTTTGATGACGTTGAAATATGTTGTCAAGGTCATCATTCCGAACAACTTTGCCCTATACATGTTACCGCCGCTCAGCTTTAGTTTCCTAGATATTCGCAAAAAAGTTTCAACATCTCAAAAAGTGATCGGAGTAGGTCTGGGTTAGGTCTGGGTTATTTATCAAGAATTCTGTTATTAAATCAAGAATTCGTATAGTTTCATGCTTAATACTCTGTATGCTAAGACAACTGACAATGAAATGAGTTCGCGTTTGACACGATTCATTTCACGTTTCAGTTCGTAAACATAAACAGACAAGACAGTGGGTCTCAACTGATTGAAGTCGTTTTAAGTTGTGGCTGTGGCCGCGTTATTGGCGGCCACAATTTCAAATCTAACCCAGACCTACTCCGATCACTTTTCGAGATGTTGAAACTTTTTTGCGAATATCTCGGAAACTAAAGCTGAGCGGCGGTAACATGTATAGGAAAAAGTTGTTCAGAATGATGACCTTGACAACATATTTCAACGTCATCAAAATCGGTGAGGAAGCCCCTAATGTAAATATTTACCGTTTTAAATTACACCTACTCATTTTTGTCATAGATGCATAAAATTCGCAGTTCTTTAATTATAAATAATTTCTTCTATTTCATTGAAACTGGATCAATAGATATATACTTAATACAGTAAAATCTTGATATACGTGAAAGAGGTGTCTACAATATTCATCCCCACTGCTTGATCTTCATTATTTTTCTTATGAAACTTTCATTAATATATTCGCAACATTTTTCTGATTAAAATGAGACCAAACATGACATAATTCGAAGCATATATCCGTGTTCAGTTCACGATTTAGTAGAACCTCGATTATCCGAAACGATGATCTTTGCCTTCGTATTTCACATGTATGAGGTTGAACTCAAAGCGATCCATATAAGGATTCATTGAGTAAACAGCGGATCTTTATGCGACATAAAAATTGTTTCCAGAGATTGTAACGAACTGGAGACAAATTGAAACTTCATTTTTTCCTAAGTAATTGTAATACATTGACAATAACACTCCGATATCTTTAAATTCCTTTCAAGGTCAAAAATTTGGATTTGAAGGTCAAAAAGTCAGCAATTGTTTGATTGCATCGTATTCTATGTGCTACAAGGATAAAAGGTACAAAAAGATCGAAACTCCATCGTTTTCTTAAAAAAATATGGTAACGTTTTTTCATTAGCAAACTGATTTTACATATATTATTTTCTCGATAAATTTCACCTGCCAAGAAGTAATTTCCATTGACGTATTGATTTATAAATGATTTATAAACGATTTATAAACTCATTCTAACTGAGGAATGCAAATATAATATAAGTAAAATCAGTTTGATAATGAAAAAACTTTAACATAATTTTTTAAGAGAACGATTGAGTTTTGATCCACGGTTCCTTTTGCAGTTCTTATCCCTGTGGTGAGTAGAATGTAATCCAATAAAAAAAATTGTTGATCTTTTGAAGTTCAAGATCAAGGTTAAGTTTGCGGCACCTTTCTCACATCGATTTTCACATTTTTCACCAAACCGAGGGTGTAGAATCACGCTATGATAGTTGCGACATATAATTTCTTGACAGCCTGTACAGTATTACATAAACGGTACGGTACATAAAATCACAAATTGATCGCAGTATATTGAATTACACAATGATCGCAGTATATTGAATTACAAAATGACCCTAGTGTACAGTAATGCAAAGTGATCCTCGTATATAGAATTACGAAATAACGATGGTATATAGAATTACAAAATGAAGAGTGTAACCTGTTTGAAACACCATCACACTGATTACGTTTCTCTTACACGTTAACTTTAGGTACGAATTTCGAAAATACGCCAATGTGATTTGTCAGTTTAATATGCTCTTTATATCCGACTAATTTGATGCATATTTTACTATCTCAAATAACAAGAGACAATTGTAAGTAACATTGTTGAAACTAACATCTACCGTAACAAGAGGATAAACTAATGTGACGATTCAGTAAACCGTTCTTATGGGTCGTTTCACGAACAATATCGGTCGTTTTTCCATCATAAAAATGCACCATAAACAGCCATTTGGGGTCCCTTTATGTACGAACTGTTGCCGTTGATCGCGGTACTATAATAACAGAATTATTGTAAACAACAAACGGCTTCCTCGCTGCACAATGGAACTGTGACGGATCTTCCTTCGTTTTAACCCTTTTAGTGCCAGACGAAAAAGAGGTGCCTATGCGAGAATAACCGGCCGAATTTCACGGTTTTACTAGGGTTTGGGAAAATGGTCATAAAAACCAAACAAGAAACAATATTTACATGATTCAAAAAGCAGTATATTAAGGATGAAATAGAGAACAAAACAATGACACTACTTTTTCTATATTCATTGAAAATTATATAAATAACAAAGCTGTAAAAGATCATAACGAAAGTAAAAGTCCAGTTCTCTCTTACAAAACGTATTTGCACATACAAAAAGTCATCTTTTCATCATAATTTTATATAGACCATTTATTACAAAGTATATACTTTGCATTTCCGATATATTTTGTAACAAGATAAATAATATTACATAACAAACATAAAAAATAACTCGAAGGTACATGGTAAGCGTCGGACGGATTATCTCTTCCGAAATACGTAATTGTTATAGGTAATATAACATTGCTGAAACAAAATTATGTTGTCATAAATATATTTGTGTCAAAAACAAAAATGTTTGACACAAGCGGAAAACAACGGCGATAACAAAAATGACGCTTTCAGACCGTCACTGGGACAAAACGAAATATACTGCTCACGACAACGATCGATGAAAAACTAACTGATCCTACGTCTCGCTGCGGCAATTCGATCTTATTTCGTGAGAGTCTTCAAACAGTTGTTTATAAAACGCTGTCGACATGTTCCGATAGGGGCCCAACGCCACGGCGATTCACGCCGCAGGTCGGATGTCGCCTGAGCGGCGACCATCGGTGTTTATGTTAGATTTCGTTAGCTCCAAGCGATAGGAAAAAGTTGTCTTCTACAAAGCGTTAAAACGAAAAACTATTTTTTTTAATTCTCTCGTAATGAAATTACACCATTTATAACGTATTATAAATTTATTTTGAGATAGAGTTCTCCCGCAATGCGAATAGTAAAGCGCTATAAGTCGCGGGCCGATATATCGGCTCTGGCACTTCTCGCCAGTGCAGCAAGAGCCGATATATCGGCCTCCGGCACTAAAAGGGTTAAGGAAGTCCCGTCTGTCACCAATTTCTTAGTGATGACCTAGCGCGTATTACGGGCGGACAGAAGGTCCGTGATCGTAACCGCGGGGGTCTTGCCTAGGCCCAAAGAAATAATTACCTACTCCTAATAGCCTATACGGTAGCGGAGCCTAAAAGTAGGTTTTTTATTCGGAAGGTGAAGTTCGACGTAACTCTAGCCCCATACGGGTGCCCCTTTTAGGATCGGAGATTAATGATATTTAATATTTATCTATGGGATGAAATGTATCGGATGATTAATCGATATGAAGGTTCTATTTACGACTAACGTAACAATATATTCTGAACAAAATAATTATGATAGTACATGGAAAGTTAAATTTTAAATCGATGGTCTCTCTATTCGACAATGGTTGAAATTAATATTAACACTAGATTGCCCAAGGAAGTCATTTTGACTGCTTTTTAATTTCAACTAGAAGAAGAGTCGATCACCAATGATGAAAATGAAAGTGTCATCAATATGCCCAGGAAAAGTAAATTTTTTTTCTTGTTAATATTTACTAATAACTTGTTATATAACTGTAAATAATATAAAAAATATTAAACATTAATTTCAAACTTTCTTTACACATTAGTTATTCTTTCACAATGCAGTCATTTTGACTGCTTTTGGGCAATATAGGTATATACTAAGTTTCAGTCTTTCTAGTGTTCAGTGGCTGAATACATTTGAATGATTTGATACAAATAATACTTTCGTGAATGTCCATACCATGGGCTTGTAAAATCTGACAATTATATAATATTAACAATAAATGGATAAATAAACAAATGTCAACAAATTAAATAAGAATAAAATCATAATAAATGAATAAGGTATATGCGTGTATAAATAAATATAAATATCTTTTTAAAATTATGTTTGTATAAAATATAAGATGAACAATATAAATTGTACATGAAATTAGAAATTCGACGGTACGTCCGAGAACCGTCCCGAACGAGATTGTATGAGACGTCGGTAAGCCTCTTCGAGGGAAATCCCAAAATCAAAACTGATTGCTAGAGGTGTTTCCGAGGCTCGAACCACCCATTCTATATGGTCAATACACACTTTTAGCAGTATATATAAAATGATAACGAATGAAACTTACCAAGCGTTTATAATAATGAGTCTCACACTTAAACGTGTGCACGTGATATACAATATGTATATATAAATATATATTTTTCTATGACTTGGTTGGAATTGGTCTGCTTGCTGATGTATTTGCAAAAGAAAGAGAAAACCACACGCTCGTTAGACTAGTTGTTCGCGGCCGTACTAGGAAACACGTGGCTGGAATTGAACAGCTTTATACTTGTATGAATAACATTATTACTCGATAATTATACTAAAACTACTATTAGGTATAACCTAATAGGCAGGAATTTAACTATACTAAATTTTACTTTCAACGCGCGATCAGAGGCCTTTGCCCGAGGAAACCCGTATTAACGAAATTTACTACTCGTAACAACTCTAGCTCTTTACGACCAACGCGGAGACACCGCACGCACCTTGCGACTATCCATCGGTGTGTAATTTGCGTCACACCGTTTCGGACTGGCACGAGCTCGTTACCCAAATTTCCACCACGCGTCTTAACCAATTGGATTCGATTTCTTTTGTTCGCACGGTTCAACGACGAGTCTTATGGTGTTCTCTCTCCTTTGCCCATGCACTCTCTCATTCTCACTCACTCCTTCGCTCGCTGCGTACCTACCAACGCACAGTGGTCCAGAAGCCCGGTTTTTGTGGCCAAAATTCAAAATGTTGTCATAATTTTCTGAAAGTTGGTAATTAGGAATTTTTGGAGTCGCTGATAACGAATCTGACATTAAAAATTAAAAATTTTTTACGGCAGGGTTATTATGGCGATCTAGAGGGCAGTATTTCGTGACCCGATTAAAAAATTTTGTAAATCGATGTTTTTCATCATTTTCATAGAACGATATCATTGAGATACTTAATGCCATGTTTTAAATTAGTATAACCTATAGAAAAAAAGAAATAACAATAGTAATAGAATTTTTTATGATTTAAAAAAAGACTAATATTCACCTATATTTCTTCCATATCTAAGTCAAAGTTATTCAGATGTCTAAATATATGTAAAATAATATTACACAACTAATTATAAAATAAAATAATAATAAAACAGAAACACTCTAGAAAAGATTTATATCCACTGCACTGCACTGGATGTTTCGCTTTGGTCACTTCGGAAAAGACTGATCTAATAAAGCGAAAGACGTAGTGAGAAAACCTCTTCGAATCTGTTTACGACAATGTTCCAAAGTGTCTGCGATACATAATAGTAACAAGAGATAAGGTTCCCTTTAAGAAAACATCACAGTTATGGTCCACAGACGCCGAAACAGATAAAGCGGGTTCAGGTCCCGAACGCAACGTCAAAATACTTCGGACGCCTTTATTAAAATTAATACAGAGTTAAAAGTAGCAAGAGGTAGCAGCTAAATTTTGCATATTCTTTTTAATAAATGTTTAAACTTTCGTATAAACTAAGTCCAAAGTTGAACACTTTTAAACATTTTTTTAAAACCCTTTTTAAAGCTTAAATTGTTATAAACTTGGAATATTTGTTTATGGATTAAAAAATGTTTATGATGGCATTTAGAACTTAAAATACATCTACTAACATATAAAAAATCATAATTATAACTTGTTTTCTGATATCCTATAAGTGGTATTTAAAACGTTTAATAGAATGTTCAATTTTATGATTTTGTGTTTAGAACGCCGTATCTGATTATAAAATTACCTAAAATCAATAATATTTTGGATTTAGGAGCTGTGAAGAGTTATCAGTTTATAGCAAAAAAAATTTTTTAATCTATTAACCTTGAAAAATTGAATTTTGGCCACAAAAACCGGGCTTCTGGACCACTGTGCAATGGTCGAAGAGAGATATACTTCACGTAAACACGCGGGTTCTTGAAAACGCTCAGCATGCTGGCTAGGGTAATCCCAAAACGCTACGCATTGCCAAGCATGCTTTCGCGACATTATTAAATTTTACAAACTTCCTCGGCCGTTGGTAAGGCATCCTTATCCCATGACCCGACCGACGAGTTCGCTGTTCTTATTGTTCTAATTACGCTTGAAAGGTGACGGACGGGGCGTTATTGTCTCTATTGCTATTACAGTATTAACTGTTTACAAGATTCGGCGGTTTGCTGGAATGTGTTTGAATATGTATTACCGCGATATTAATAAAATGAATCTAACTTCGTCAAAGGCTGTACTGCGTTCGATGAGGGGAATCCCAAAATGCTAAAGCATTATCAAACGACAGTACCGCCGATGGATAGAGCAAAAGAATAATTAATTTATGTTCGGAACGTAACAGAACAACTCGCCAAAAATCAACAACAAAAATAAATTTCACAGCCCTATTTACAATGCATATTGCGTCTGTTGCATTCCGTAGCGGTAGAAAATTTCACCACTGGAATGATGACACTTCCGCTATTCTCTTGCTCAAACTGCTTGAATTTCTTTCGCTTTTTCCGTTTCTTCGGCTATTTAAATTTGCATTCAGCACCTACAACTTCCGCACTAACACATCGGCCCGAAACTTTTCCGAGCAAGACCGATTCAGTTTTGAATAATTCCGCAGTCTTCCGGCAGTAGAGAGTCCACTCGTAAATAACATCTGGCATGGACAAGTTACTATTTAACAATCAATAAACTGTGGATCTTTATGCAGTCGCACCTCTCGAAAATCATTTATATTACAATTTAATTCGATCTTATTTTATTTTCATTCTACAAAATATTCTACAATTTTCAATATTGAAAGAACACAAATTATAACTTAATTCGATTTTTAATGGAAAGTTACAAATTATTAAGTAAAGCTTAACATGTTTCTTCTGTGTTTATTTAAGTATATTTATTTATTTCATCATCTTAAAGAGAATAGTAAAAACATTTTTGGTCAACCCCATAGTAATTGTTATCCTATTCTCATACTCTTTATTCTCGTAAGACAGGGATGAGCATTTTTGTCTCAATTGAGACAAAACCATCCCCGCCATAGCGCCCACTGTACCCCACCAGCATTCGCCGTTACCATAGAGCAGGGATGGGCAATTTTGCCTCAAAACACCGTAGCGCCCTCTGTCCCCTTCCAGCAAGCACGGTACAATGGGACAAAGAAGACACGAGACATCAGCGTACGCAACGAACGTGCCCGCTGCATGAAAGAGAGGTTGGTGGGAGAAGCAGGCGTTTGAGGGGCCCCTACCGTGCCCATCCCTGCCGTAAGACAAATAAAAGGAGTAGTAACGAGAAAAATATCAAATTACAATTAACAAATACAATAATGGTTTCAATTCACTGTTTCTGTGATATATAAACCAGGCAGATATTTTTACCCAATTTATTTATCGACTTCCAATTAGTGTCAATTTCGAGAAGTACTGTCACATTTATTATAGTTAATAAAACTAATATCTGAATGCGAATGGCACAGAAGTTTTGACGAATTGCTTCCTCCACAAGCTAGAGTCTCTTCAGTTGCATGAAAGAGGTCACCTGGTTCTTTTCAAAAACTTGCTAAATTAACATTCACCGTGGAAATCTGAAAATGTATACCTTCTCGACTTCCTCGTCCAGCTTTGTTGCACAGAGGTGTCGGTCGTTAAACTTTTTCACGCTTCTCCATCGCATTTTCATTTGAATAGAAAGCTAGATGCGCTCGAATCGTTTGTCAGACTTTCAGAAAATGTGTTCCCTGACGAGAGACATGGGCCGTCGAAAAATTTCTAGAAACGGATTCTCTCGATGTCGCTGATTACGAGCGCTTCGAAGATGCGAGAGGATTTATTTTGAAATTTTGACAAGTCGCGATTTTCGCGCTCGCCGGCTGCCAAAATCGCATTAAAATCGGGCTAAAGCGTGCAGGGACGCTGCTGTCATCGGAATGATGTATGGCTCTGGTCCAGAAGTCCGGTAGGATTAGGCTCCGATTCAAAATCCGCTTTTCCCAGTTCTCGCGGATTCGTGTCTTGATAATTGGTGAACGGGGGTGTGTACTATTATTATTCCTCTCGTGGGAAGCGTGGAGCTTTCTATACACTTTTTGGCATTCATTTTATTTCTCAAATAGCTATAACACGAAAATGGTAAACTTATAGAAACGATAGAGAAAGTGGACCATACACGCGCGATATTTTATTTCTAAAAAAAGTTAAATTTAACAATTTAATCCAGTGGCAGAATTTGTTTATTTTTTTTTGTGAAACTCTTAGCAATATATTTGCGACATTTGTCCGATTTATATGATACCAAACACGACTTAGTTTCAAACATATTTGCTTGTTTAGTGCGTGATACAGTAGAATCTCGATTATCCGAACGAATCGAGTAGAATATGAGTGCAGTGATGCCAGATCGGTTAAATCGAGAGGAATACAGTTTACCACCTCTCTGATGATCAGAGTCATATGTGACACGTTGCGCGGCACGTCACGTGACCAGTCTACGGTCTTAGTGGGCGACGTTGGAGTGTGCTCAGGTAGTGGAATGGGATAGTGGAAGGGGAAAAGGAGGAGAGGAGAAAACAACCAGTTCTAGTGGTTTCTGGCATCACTGTATAAGTGCTCGAGTACGAGTGTAATAATAGAACAGTTATTTAGCTACAGTGTTTGGTTAAATCTTTACTCATTTTTATAATAAATCAATGGAGAATAACTGAAAGTTCAGACTTCGCTGGTTCGGATAATCAAGGTTCAATTGTATCGAAAATTAAACAAGTAAACACGATCCAAATTGTATCGTGTTTACCTGTTTAATTTTCGATACAATTGAACCTCGATTATTCGACTCATTTCAATGAGGAAAATGTTACAGATACGTTAATAAAAGTTGTGTAACATAATAAAAACAAATAGTATGAATCAATTTTTTGCAAATATCATGCACATCTCTTGCACGTAAGTCGAAACATTGCTGTATGTATCGTGTTACCCTGTCACTCGGTTTTTGGTTAATTGAATTATTTTGCAACGGATTACATATACTATGGCTTATACAAGGATAATACAGCGTAATGCATGCATGCAGACGTTAGTATTTACATTCACATAAAAACAACTGACAATGAGCAGACACATGTGCTAATTGGCGGTCAAATGCACGAGTGCCAGTCGAGTTACCAAATTGAATTTCCTTGGAAACGGAGCTCCACGTGTGAAAATTTTATTTTGCATTTTTGGTTCGCTTTTGCGCGAGAAATATCGTATTCGTCTCGATTGCAACACTAATTACGAGATACCCTGTATGCACATGGTGAGTTTCTTGTTTTTCCTCTTGCCATCTGTTACTGTAATTTTTCTATATTGCTACTTTACATGTGTTTATTTAATCATTTTTTACCGCGTCATCTTCGTCAATGATGGAACAACGATATTTACTAATTAGAATGTAACATAATTTTGAATGCGAATATCACTAAATTATTGAAAATATAAATGCTCTAATTGTAAGAATTGAATTATGACTCGTTGCATTTGCATGTAACTGTGATTAACAAAAAGCGACTTGTACCGAGTTAAATACTCTGATCTGATGTAATTTTTAATATTTTAAATAAAAGTATAGTTCAAATAAAAAATAATTAAATATAGAGGGTGTACATTTGAAAATTTTCCAGCCGAATGTCTCGAAAAATATGGAAGATATTAAAAAAGAGTAAAACACTTGTCCACGGATTTCGAGGGGGAATGAGGGTGGTAGTGTCAATTTTTTATTTGACTGGCGTTTTCAAGGTTATTTGAACGTCAACTTTATTTTTTCAAATGCAAACCTATATTTTTTATTATGGGATCTTATCGTACGTAAAAAGACCAGCAATTTTCGTACGATCCTTTTTTTCATCCGCGCACTAGTTTTGAAGATATTTAAAGAGAAGTAGAGCGAGGCATATTATTGTGTAAAATTCTTTAACGCAAATCGTTGATGTGTTCTAGTTGTACTAGCACGTACCGTTTGAAAGCAAAATTGTCCTCTATTGATCTCTTGTTTGTGTTGTCTGTCTTTCAACAGAAGATTGAACTATTAAGTCAAGTGTGAATCATCGTAATAAGAGTTACTATATCGTAGTACAATTAATTGTATGTACAGCTATTCCAATAGATACCATCAAAAATGTTCGTGCAGAATTTGAGAATCGTCTGTATCATTGTTTAGGAAACAACGGAGAACTTTTTTGAAAATTTGTTATAGTTATAAAGAAATTAGAAACTTTCTCGCAGTATAAGTATGACTCTCTCTACTTCTCTTTATATATCTCCGAAACTAGTGCGCGGTTAAAAAAAAGTATCCTACGAAAATTGCTGGTCTTTCTACGTACAATAAGATCCCATAATAAAAAATATATTGTTTAAATTTGAAAAAACAAAGTTGACCTTCAAATGACCTTCAAATCGCCACCCAAAAAGAAAACTGACACTGCCTCTCTTTTTCGCGCACGAAATCCTTGAACACGTGTTTTACACTCTTTTAATATCTTTTATACTTTTCGAGATATTCGGCTGGAAAGTTTTCAAATGAACACCTTCTATATGATGGAACTTTTGACGAATAAATGAAATAAAACAATGTTTGATCGACCGTTTTGTTTCGTTTGGTACATCCAGTGTATATAATTTCAAAATTAGATTTTCAGAATACTAGAATGTTGAAAAAGCATTGCACACCCTACATCTTATCAATTGAATTTTCTATTTCTCTAAATAAATTAATTTTGTGGTATTTCTGAGCACTTATAGTGCTGATAAAAAGAACTGATCGGATATAAATGATCAAATTTTGAAAAGATCGAGTAAAATAAAAAGATGTGTGATAAACCATTGTTCGGTTGGGACGTGGGAATTTTTCGACCTGGAGGAAGAATCGTATCAGCCGTACACGACGCGACAGCCGCCGTGCTAAATAGTGCAGTGCTATGCACCATCCGGTTTCGATACTATCCGCGATGCACACGGTTCTACCACTATCAAACGCGTTAAAGCTTGTTTCACTCGGTGATCAGACGCGGACAAGTGAATCACGAACCTGATATCCGTTAAAAATAACCACGGATTGTTAATTACCCGAGCGGGAGGAGAGGGGGGGGGCTCGTCGTTTGTTTCTCGGAACAGCTGTTCGCCGGAAATGCCAAGAGTCGAAGCGTGGCAATGACAAAAGGTATCCCGATTGACGAATGCGTGTCCGCGTAATAGATTCCGGTAATTAATCTGAACACCGTGTGCCAAGCACGGCGATTGCCGGACAGGCAATTAACAATACCATCGTGTCAGTGTAGCGCGTCCATAACCGAAGAGCGATGTCTGACCCTGGACCAGGCTATCCAGCATAATCGAGAATTTCGGCCCTCGTTCCGACTAATTTAACCCTTACCTTGACAAATTACATTTTCTACGGTGCCCGACAAACATCGAATCTCTACGCCTAAAATCGTAATGTATTCTAATGCGCTCAATTCGCGTAACAAAACGTTATTCGAAAAAATGCGGTTTTCATTCTCAATTAAAGGAACTTGCAAATTTATATGATACCTACAATGTATCTTATTCGTATAGCTGAAAATAAATAGTACGTTGATTGTATTTTTTACTACTAGAAACAAATATTAGAAAATTAGAATATTAAATGAAGTCTACGTAGTTTGGTCAAAATGGAGTCGTGCACCGTCATCTGAAGATTAAAATATAAAAATATAAAAGCCAGAATAAATGAAGAATTGAGTTCACATATTGATAACTTTCTTAAAGTGGCAAGTATAAATGTCTTCAGTATTTATTAATATAAACATTTTAGTATATTTTAGAAATTTACGCGCCTAAAATTGCAATGTATTCTGATGCGTTCAATGCGCGTAAGCAAACGGTTATTCGAAGCAAAACGGTTTTCATTTTCAATTAAAGGAACTTGCAAATTTATATGATACCGACAAAATATTTTATTCGTATAGTTGAAAATAAATAGTACCTTGACTATATTTTTACTATTAGAAACGAAAATTGAAAAATTAGAATATTAGATGAAGTCTACGTAGCTTGGTCAAAATGGAGTCATGCACCGTCATCTGAAGATTAAAATATAAAAATATAAAAACCAGAGTAAATGAAGAATTGAGATCACATGTTGATAAACTTCTTAAACTGGAAAGTATAAATGTCTTGAATATTTATTAATACAATAAACATTTTGTTAGCGATTGCAATCCGCATATAAAGTAGCTTGTAAGTTCGCGCTGCGGCATTAGTTTGCGACTTCCGCCGCGCCGCCTACTGCTGCGCCGCCTACCGCAGCTTTGGTTTGGGGGACCATTGCGAATCCCATAGTTTTAAGTTCTGTTCGTCAGCTAATTGCATCGCCATCAGATCTCGTTCGAATCATCTCCGTATGCTAACCATTATAATCTCGCCTATATTTAACACATTTTAGTATATTTTAGAAATTTACACGCCTAAAATTGTAATGTATTCTGATGCGCTTAATGCGCGTGAGCAAAAGGTTATTCGAAGCAAAGCGGTTTTTATTTTCAATTAAAGGAACTTGCAAATTTATATGATACAGAAAAATTATTTTATTCTTACAGTTGAAAATAAATAGTACCTTGATTGTATTTTTACTATCAGAAACGATCAATATTCAATCAACCGAATTATTCTATACCTCCCGTTTTCAATTTCGTAATTTATTAGTCCAGAAATAAAAACACATTATTATTGCTGGTTAATTCATTTATACAAATGAAATTTGCATTATTTTCATTGGAAGAGAGCGATTTATTATCAATTGATGCCGTTTTGTCAGGAAAAAATGGTATCGTTTTTATATTTTTACTACAAGAAATTTTCTAAAACAAATAAAGTAAAGTTTGCAAACAAGTAAGCAAACAATTTTTTGATCGACAGCTGTAAAAACACTTCTCATCAACTTAGTGTACCAAATCATAAAAGATGAAACATATTTTCGACGCGAATGTCGTTCACTTATAAAGATCGATCGTGTACAATAGCCTTCATTTTTCCAGATTTCCGATTTCAATATTCCAATACGTTCCCCAGATTTTCTCACCACTTCTCTCTCGCGAATCGAAGTTTTCAATATCGCAGGTTTTCCGAACCACTTTTCAATATTTGAACCTCCCGCCGCGCTCCATATTCTCCTTTAATTTCTAAATTGAAAGTATTATGTTATTGTATTAATATTTCTTCCACTTTTCGCTGCATCATCGTCTTCAATTTTCCATATAAAAGGAAATTCCTCTTCGGATGTCTTCAATATCGATTTCTTATAAAAGGTATATTACCCTTCCTGTGTACATATATTAAAATTGTTCCGCGGTTTATCTTTAGAATATAATAGAATTTTTAGAATATAATATACCTAAAGTTTCTTGGGAAATTGTTGCATGTTTTATTCTGCATAATGAATTATTTACTGGGACCAGTGCTGAATTAATATGAAAAATAAGCACGTGCTTAGGGCATCAGGAGAAGGGAGGCGCCATCGAAATTTTCTAAATTTTACATCTTTTACATAGTAATAATTAGACTGCGCATGTTTATGCAATCTAAAAATTTTCTGCTCCAATTACAATGTACTGGAATCAAATAAAACTTTGTTTCCTCCATTAATAATTCTATTAAGTTGATAATAATAAACTAATACCCTTAAATCCCGTTTTGTTCTTCTACTGTTTCATGTTTTATCTACTCATTTTTGTCATAAATGCATAAAATCCACAGTCTAGTAATAATATTGCTAAGTATTTATGTGTATCTGTGTGCGAGTGGAAAGTAGAAATCATTAGCGAGAGAACAAAACCAAAATTTTTGTTAAAAATACTATTACGTTAAATTATCGAAATTCCCTAAAATTATCAAGCATATAGCGGCCTCAAGATCTTTCACGTGCTTAGGGCCTCTGAAGATTTGAATCCGGCACTGTATGTGAAAATGCACAATTACATATCTTTTTCACAGGGTGCTCCGAAAGAGTGTATGAAAAAGAAAGGGGTGATTATTGAGATGATTTTAAGCACGTTTTTCCTGTGTCAATTCACGCAAAAGCGCTTTGTTTTCTTTCCAGAAACTGTCCTACGGGCACTACATTCATATGCGACAAAATTATTTGTTTCTTTTGTGTATCGAACAAAGACTTTTATAGCTTGTGTACGCTCAATTTTGTGAGTAACTGCATCTCTACAACCTTCAATTTTATTCACTTTTCAATTATTTGTCCTCCCTTAAGAATTTACATGTTTATTACGTATACTTAAACTGAACTTTCTCTAACCATCAAAACAGTGAGTTCCAGTCGCTGCTATTAAACATTTTTCACGATAGTACATACAGTAACTATAATAAAATACAATAGAATACACTAAAAAACAATAAAAGACATTGGAAAAACGTAAAATGGAATACATTACAATAAAATACAATGAAGCAGGCATGGCCATTTTTGTCTCAATTGAAACAAGACCGTCCCAAACATAGCGCCCACTGTCCCTCACCAGTATCCACCGTTACCATGGAGAAAGAACGCGTTACGCGGTCAGGTACGAAGATACGTATGGTGGGGGTAACGAAGGCGCGAGACATGCGCGATCGCGAAGAAGGTGCGCGCTGCATAGAAAAGAGGTTCGTGGGAGAAGCAGGCGTTTGAGGGGCTCCACCCGTGGCCATGCCAGCAATAGCGTATCATAAAATGGAATATGGTGGAATAAAGTTCAATGAAATTATATAAAATTCTGTAAAATATAATGAAATATGATAGAATATAATAAAATTCATTAGAATACGACATAATACCATACAATAGTATAAAACGGAATACGTCATTACATTAAAATGAAATACAATACCATAAAATGGAACAAGTGGAATAAAATATCATCAAATGGAACTAAGTAAAATCAAATACAATAAAATGTAAAATAATATAGTAAAATACAATAAAATACCATAAAATGGAACAAAGTAGAACCAAACACAATAAAATGAAACAAAATACAATAAAGTACTATAAAATGGAACAAAGTAGAATAAAATACCATCAAATGGAACTAAGTAAAATCAAATACAATAAAATGTAAAATAATGTAGTAAAATACAATACAATACCATAAAATGGAACAAAGTAGAACCGAACACAATAAAATGGAACAAAATACAATAAAGTACCATCAAATGGAACTAAGTAGAATGAAATAGAATAAAGTAGTACAAAATGAAAAACAGTAAATGCAATCCATAACGTGAATACAGTAACTACGTTGAATATAGTAAATAGAATAATTGGTTTTTACCGACAATGCAGGAAGAAGGTAATTCATCATGTTTTCTCGAGTACGCCGAATTTTGCAAAACTTCTCGGTTGCCCATTTTCTGGGAATTTGTCCATACGAAAAAATATGTTTCGATAATTATCTGAAATATCCCGTTTCCGGCGATCCATCGTGCGGCTATGAGTTAATGGACTTCCGGCGCGCACGATTGTCGGAGGAAATTCAGCTGTCTTTCCGCCGCCGGCATGGAACGTTGTTTCGTATGAAGATTCTGGAGGCTGATGTGTATATAGCGGAGAGCTTGGATATTTCCCTCAAGTGAATAATAGCCAATCGAATAGTCATAGGTCATAATAAAACGAGCAGTTGGTCGTGCCGGTGTAAGCGCCTCTTTAGCACACATTTCTGCGGTCTTTAAAGCTCTGGTTAACCCTCGAATTCAGGACATTTCAGTTGCAACGCGCGACACGGATGATGGGTTGTTTCGACTAGCTGCAAACATTTTTTAATCTTGTATCTTTTATATAAAAAAACTAAAAATGTTAAAGAAATGTTTATTCACCTTACGATCTTACTTTTCTTTCATAAAGTTATGCTATTCTTAAGAAGATGCAAATACACTTTTTCTGAAAATGAAATTGCATAGTTTTTGGCATAGGCTAACTTGTTGGGATATTCTGCATGAAAAAGTATTAGAACACAAGGTTCTAATGTGTTTAATTGGAGAATCATAATTTGGAGATGTGTCGCTACAACAAATTCCCTTTATAGATTGATTATGCTAATATTGTTACACAAAACGTATAGAAACGATTTATACATACAATCTTTGGTAGTTAAAGGAGAAATGTTCATAGATCTTCTTTACCCTTTGAACGTATAACTTTAAAAAAAGTAACATGAAATTCAAGAATATCAAATTTACATTTCAAGGAACAACAGAAAAATAATTTCATGAATCATTTTATGAAACACATTTTGAAAATTTGTTATGAGTTTGCTGTATTAAAAACAATAGTTACGTTGCCAAGTAGCAACGCTATGAATTAAAATACTATAAAATCATGCAGCTTATAAAAATGTTTAAGGAATTGTTTTATTGTCTATTCAACTGTTGATTTTTTTATTATATATAAAAATGTATTTGCATTTTCAAAGTTGCATTTACAAAACAGGTAAAGACGTCGAAAGAGATGTTTGCACTTTCAGCATTCGTTAGACTTTGTTAGCCTATTAAGAGTAGGCTAATCTTCGGTCGACGCGACGCCACTGTCGAGCATGTTCGCCTCTGTTTGTTTGAACGATAACAATAACGTACGATCGAGATGAATAATTGGTCATACGAAAACAACGAATAATTTGGTTACCAGATCGCAATCTAGAAAAAATAAATCCGGAACGAGCCTTATGGGAAAACAACTCACTGTGACTAATGGTGTTTCAAGATGGAGGTGTTGCAACACATTGAACAGATTTGTTACCGAGTGCAGTAAATTCGTTTATTTCTGAAATTATTTGGTCATCTCTGCTTTCTGCGTTTTTCACTATGCTCTCATTGAAGCTAGAATGATCACTAGCCTGCAAATTTTATACATTTATGGCAAAAGTCAGCTGGTGAAATGTAAAACAGTGAACAAATTAAAAGAATTTGGAAGTGTATTGATATACTAATTTCTTCTTATTAAAGAAATTTGTATGCAGCTCTCGATTCTTGAAATTTGCGCAAAAAATGTTTATTTTGTTTGCAGATACGCAGGCATTGCAATCTGCTGAATAAAACATTTCTTTTATTGGAATGTAACAATCGTTCATGAAGGATATAGATACAATTATTATTTAGAATATTTATTTTATTTAATTAAGATAGATTATTTATTCTACTTATTTTATAGAATTTACTTTTCATCCTCTGCTTTTCTATCTTCGAATTTTAATATTCTATTATTTGGATTTATAGGTTATGTTGTTCTTTTTTAGTAAAGTTTAATTTTTAGAATTCAATTTTTCTCTTCTTCATTCTTTTGAAAAATGTAAAATTAATGTTGATTAAATAGCATCATCAACGAGAACGTTTTAAACAAGATTTAAGTATTCTTTGTGGTACATTGTAAATAGATTGGGGATTCGTATGCATTCATAGTCTTTCAAAAATGTTAAACTACAACAAATCGCTGATAATAACATACGTCAATGGCAATTTTTCTGCTTTTCCCTCAAAACGAACTTTCTAGTAGGAAAACGATTTTCTTGTTTTAAATTTTACCAATTGATTTGCAGTGGTTCCAAAAAGTATTTGAATACTAAATTTTCCGTTCTTTAAAAACTGTGGACATTTAAACAACAATAGATTCACTTAAAAAATAATACAACAATAAACTTGGAGTCATGTATTTACTCAATCTATCGTTTATTTTTTTCTAAAATTTTTGCATGATATAGCAGGTAAAAAACTGACGGCACTTTTGATCGCGAGAATGGTACAAGTTCAAGTGTCTGAAAAAAACATTGATCAATTTTTCTCGTGACTGAAACCACAATAGATTTAAAGATTGAAGCTTCCCCTTTGCAACGAATGTTTAAAACTTGATCTACAGTTTTTTCTAGTCAATTTATTGATCTTTGAATTGAAGGTGTGTCGCCATCTTTGCAAAAAATAGGTACACCATGCAAGCCTTAGACGACCAAATTTTTTATAATTTATCTTTTACAAACCAGCCAAAAACAATCGTAGATTAAATTTTGAACAGTCGTATGTAAAGGAAAGATTTAATCTTCAAATCTGTAATAGATTCGTTCAGAAAACAAATTTTTTTATGCTTTCACAGAAGATTCAATTTGATGAATTTCCAACAATATACGTATCCTCAGTATTGCACCTGCTATATCACGCAAAAATCTCTTAGAACAAAATGAATGATGGTCTACTAAAGTATAGGCATCGAGCTTTAAAATGAATCCAAATTTATTATTGCTTTATTTTTTTTAACAAAATCATCAATGTTCAAATTTTAACCATTTCTTTTCTGGATCCACTGTACGTGAAAGGAAGTTTGCATAGGTTTGCAGGCTAATGATCCGTGTAAATATCAGTATAAAAATGGCACAGCTTTTAATGATAATTTAGCGTTATCCTATCGTTTTCAATCAAGCTCGTAAAACGCATTCTAAATTTCTCAAGCTCTCTCGATGTTAAACGAGATAATTCTAGAACTTTTTAAGTTCGCGCAAGGCGAAAGTTAAGCGTATCGGGAAGGTTTTAATCGTAGTTTGCGAAGATTATTAATTTCGCGGCGAACTTGTTTTGCATAGAGTGCGTAAGATGTTAACGTGAACCGTTACTTGTTGCTCGGCGAATAAAAATGATAACTTATTCCGTTCTCTATAAGAAAATGTCATACCATCATTTCCGAAGCGTGAATTTCATCAGATTTGTAATGACACACAATTCCGACGAGCAGTATGTAATTAAATTGATTCGTGCGAATATGCGAAAAATGCTTTGAATATTCAATGGGCTTCGTTACCAAATTACATTTATTTTTGCGTATATGTATAGCGGCGACTGGCTCAACCCAATTCGAATGGCATATTGTCCCGCCACTTTATTTCTCAATGGTACCACTGAAAATCATATTTGCACACGAGAAAATACAAAATGTTCCATCGGGAATACAATCGACAATTATCGTTCTACACACTCGCATTTTGCATTGAATGCCGATATCAATTAGTCATTTTATTTTGGCGCTTTTACCACAGTTGCGGAGTTTATTTAAATGTTCTGTCGTTTTTGCGTTACTTTCGATTGCAATTCGCGCAATTATTGTCCTTTCCTTTTTCGAGAAAGGCTTCATCGAATTAATCCCGTGCAAAATGTCGCGCGTTCAGTGTTAAACCAATCGGAAAATGGAAAACTGATTAAAAATATATTGTCCGCTGTAAATGGTTCGCGTTTTTTCCATTCCGACGAGATTAATGAACTAATTAAAGCAGATGGTATTTATCCTGGAAATCCGCATAGAATCGCGAGTTAATTAAACTGTTGCGACACTAAGCGGATGTTGTTAGATTTGTCTCGAACGTCCGCAACGTTACAATTTACCATTTCCGCGGGTATTAGATCCACGTTGGGAGCGAAGTGGTAATTGCTGTAGAAATTAAGCAAGTCAGATCCACCGTGGCCTGTTCGAGATTTAGCAAATCCAGTTACTCGACAAAGGGACATAATCGTTTAGCATAAGGTCGAAAGTTCAGTCCATTTCAGCGTGTACATGTAGAACAAATCAGGAATTAAAACGGTTCTGGAATTTCGCTGACCAGCGTTTGTACTTCACTTGTATAAAGAACAGTCCGAAATTCGGAAAATTGTAAAATGTACAAAATGATTCTCATTAAGTATTATGGGTGTACTTCCGAAAAGACCATACCTCCGATTTTTTATACTCTGGATTCTTACGTGTTTCGACGTTTTGATTACGAATATAATAGTGAAAATTGGCCAAAATTTTATTTTCATAGCGGAAGCCATGAAAAAAACTATAAAAATCATAGTTTTTTCCATTTACGTCCGTAAATAATGGGAATTTTGAAAAATACTTCAGATAAAAGTTGTAGATCTCATCAAAATACACATTTTATGTCATATGGATTCTTGTCATAAAGACAATAGTTTTTGAGAAAAATGATAAAGTAATTATTGATTTATACGGTGTTACTCTCGATTTCAATGTCCTTTACATATGTTATCGAAGTATGAAAAATATTCATGTAGAATAGAATACACACACGGGAGGTTAAGGCTGGGTTAGGTCTGGGTTAGTGTGTGTGTGTGTTCTATTCTACATGGACATTTTTCATACTTCGATAACATATGTCAGCGGTGTCCAGCGCAGGGGCCCCTTACGCGCCTGCTGCCCCTTCCTACTCAGTTTGCGCAGGCGCAGTGTGTTCTCTCCCCGCCGACCAAGAAACCGAGTAACCGAACCGCGTGTCATAAAACAATCGACGATCAACTTTTTAACGCGGGAATCGAACATATTGGTAATCGGTTCGCCGCGTCATGGCGCTATGGAATCGGCGAACGGTGGTGGGGACGACGTTCAAGTCCCGGAGCCGAGTTTGGACATCGCTGACATATGTAAAGGACATTGATATCGAGAGTGACGCCGTGTAAGTCAATAATTACTTTATCATTTTTCTCAAAAACTATTGTCATTATGACAAAAATCAATACAACATGAAATATGTATTTTGATAAGGTCTACAACTTCTACGTGAATTATTTTTCAAAATTCCCATTATTTACGGAAATAAATGAATAAAACTATGATTTTCATGGTTTTTTCATGGTTTTCGCTACGAAAATAACATTTGCGTCAATTTTCACTATCATATTCGTAATCAACACGTCAAAATACGTAAGAATCCAGAGTATAAAAAAAATCGGAGGTATGGTCTTTTCGGAAGTTTATCCAATATTAGAAACAGTGATAATTATTTTGCTTCAGGTAACAGTGCAAATGTTTGATCGCTTGAAAAAAATTTGCGTCTTATACATTTACTCTAAAAATAACATTTTATATTTAATGAAAATTTCAGTTTATGTTTGATAATAATTGCGAATCTGCAAAATAAAAATTGTCTAACTGAATTGAAAGAAATAGAAGTTAGATTCAAGTGTATTTCTTCTCATAATTATTTTATCATTATGTGAGAAACGAAAATAATATAAGAACATTTTTAAATTCGTGTAATGTTTTTACATTTTTATATTTATTCTAATAATTTTCATCATAAATGCATAAAATTTGCTGGCTAATAATTACCACTAGTTTGTGGATATTTATGTTGTCGGTATACATATTTTCTGCGACAATTCCAAATCATTTTTAATTCGATTAGAAATTAATTCTCAATAGTTTTATAAAATGATGAAGAATATCAAAATTTTGTTGAATACTACTGCTGTTTGTTATACTAAATAATTTCCGCAGTGTGTTCATTTAATTGAAGTTGTGGAAATAATAATTATTAAATAAGCGACCGTATTATGCTGCAGTTTGTTTTTACTAGTTATTCAGTTTTTATGCGGATTTTAAATATTTTTAGCGGACAAGAGTTCGTAAAAAGTATTTTACTATTCAACTTTTAATGTCAAATTGACTGCAAATAGGTGGTTATTAGCGACCATACGATCGTGTTAATTGCCACAGAATAGTGAGATTTTTCAATGCGAAACACAATAATTAACTAACACGTAAAAAGGTTTTTTTAAAAATAACATTGCTCTGTTATGATCGATGAAAATCCCATCTGTTCTACCTGCTTCTTTAAATTCCTTTAAAAAAGATGAGATACTTATATGTTATTAAAAAATTGGCTTTATTATAAAAACAACAGTCTGTGAACAGTATATTCATCGGTTATTGGTAACAATTCAGTTCACAATAAATAATATTAGAATAGGCGGCAAAAGCTTCCCCGAATAAATTGAAAGGCGTAAATTTAGAGAAGAAATAGTAGAATTTTGAACAGTGCAAACACCAGGGTGTGAACACAATCTAAACACGCGGCGGAAATTGTTCGCATGAGAAAACGGGATCCGAACGAAAACATGTAAATGATTTCACGACGGAAGCGTGAATGAAATTCGCGGTCCAGTCGGTCGCGCGTGCGTTTAAGTTTTCGCATTAATCGATACCGGTGACCACGCGAAAATACAAATATTCGCTGCACCCCCGGCCAGGGAAGGAGCGATCTTCGAAAAACAAGAAAACAATTTCGACGGTGAGAACCTTTGGCTTGTGTATTAAAGAGAACACTTTGTCGCCTAAAAAATAGAATTTTTTTCAATTTTCTTGTAATTTCACATTTTTAGAATGTTGCACTAAAGCGATTTTTCAAATTTTCGAACCTATATTGAAACTTCATATGGATTTTTCTAGAAATGATGTTTTCTCCCATTGCCGACAAAATATCTCTGGAACTCCATGACCGAATTGCTTCAAATTTTAAATAAATATACTAAGTACAGTACTCTAAAATGTAGCGCACGCTGTTTTAATATCTCGAATATTTTTTGACTTGTAAATGATTAAAATTGTTTTTCAACGTGAAAAGCGACGTTGCTGCAATTCCTACAAATAATAGAATATCTTAAAAAGATTCAACGCCTCATCTATGTATATTATAAAAAGAAAGTCCTGACACACTGACTCATCAACGCCCAGGCTAAACCCTTGGACCTGGGTAGCTGAAAGTTTGCACAGAGGTTTCTTTTATGATCTGTACAAGGAATAAGAAAGGATATTGCGAAATTCAACACTTAATTGGGTGAAAAGGGGTTGCAACGTTTGTATGAGGAATATTTTATTCGTGGTCGGATTTGCTTGAAACTTGTTCTTAATGCACTTTGATATAATTAATCAAACATGGGACGTTAATTACGGAAATGGCATCAATTTTGAAATCTAAGATGGCGACATGACATAAAATTAAAACTCTATAGGGGTGAATGGGGGGTTGAAAGGTTTTATGGAGAAACAATATCAATTTTCGAGGGCATTAAACGGTTTCTTGTGCGACCGAAGCCGCGAGCAAAAGCTAGTTTTGGATAATCGGGCAGCGGATTTTATGCATTTATGATAAAACTGAGTAGGTGCGATTTAAAACAGCAAACAGTTTCAGCTTATTGAAATCGTTAAAGTAAGGAAGAAATTTCTGTTTGGCTCTTGTTCATCATAATCAATGGATACAATTTTTATTTTGCATAAAGATCCGCTGTCTATAGATAATACATTCTAGATAGAAAATAAAAAAAATTCATTTCAGACGGTTCCATATTTGTAAGTAATGGTGGTTAATAATTGCCGTTTCATAAACAGCAAATAACTCTACCATTTTTTGATATTTTTGTTATGTAAAATATTAAGATTAGAGTTAATAGTTATGTTAACATTTCTGTGAATAACGGAATTTTTCACATTATTAACTCTAATCCAGCCCATATATATATATATATATATATATATATATATATATATATATATATATATTTAGTATTGCTAATGACAAAAAAGAGACAAACAAATGTGACCTCATTTGTGACATAACAGACCCTGGAGTGTCAATCTGACACACATACTTCTCACATTTTTTCAAGTCCTCTGACGTCCAGTTCATTGTTTTGTAATTGTTACACGACAATTGTGCATTCATTATACAAACTCTTCAGAAGCAGGTAGACATGTATACAGGGTGTACGCGTTAAGTTATGTCACCATTTTTTAGGCATTTCCGGTAGTGCAATTAAAAAATGTTTTAAATAAAAGTTCATCAGTACTTGATGAGCTACATGTTGGCATATTCTTACATTTGGAAAAATGCTTTTTATGTAAAAAAGTAAAGGTCACCTTGACTTTTTTAAATGGCACCACATGTTTTGGACGTCATAGGATTGTTGCTGTCGTCGAGACGAATTCAACAGTGTATTATACTATGACCTTGAAATGACCTCAAACTCGAAAATTTTGTGCAAACGTAATTTTAATGAAAAATTATTTCTTACAAAATAAATCAGATTACATCAGATGTTCGAACTGCGATATATCTTCTATGATATAGAACTCCGCTCCATACATAGCGACAACGAGAAATCTAATACAAAGAGCGGAGTTCTGTATCATAGAAGATGGATCGCAGTTCGAACATCTAATGTAACCTGATTTATTTTGTAAGAAATAATTTTTCATTAAAATTACGTTTGTACAAAATTTTCGAGTTTGTGGTCATTTTAAGGTGATAGTATGATACACTGTTGAATTCGTCTCGATATCAGCAACAATCCTATGACGTCCAAAACATGTGGTGCCATTTAAAAAAGTCAAGGTGAGTTTTACTTTTTTACGTAAAAAGCATTCTTCCAGATTTAAGAATATACGAACATGTAGCTCACCAAGTACTGATGAACTTTTGTTTAAAACATTTTTTAATTACACTACCGGAAATGCCTAAAAAATGGTGACATAACTTAATGCTTACACCCTGTATAGCTTTGAATATCAAAAGTTGGCGTAAACTTGAAGAAGAGAAGAGGAGGCGTTACGTATTCTCTTCATTCGTCTCTTCGTCGCCAGGCAAAGTTAAGAATGTTAGGAGCGAAGCAAAGCGAAGTCGAACACGTGCAAATGCAATTGCGGAACGCAAATATGCGAGCAACATACTGTGTAAATATTTATTACTTTAATCTCAATTAAATATTTAGTAATAATACCTTATCATTTCATTAGATTAGATGTTTTACCATTGTGACAATTGGACACACGAGGTACACATTTACACTTTATTTACCGGAAGCCTGTTGATCGGCTTTTCAATATTTGTGCTGTACTAAAAGGAAATTTAAAAATCTTCTTTTACATAATAATTCGAAACGAAATAATTCGATTACGTGTTACTAAGGGTGTACTTTTCGGTTCACGATTGAAATTGCTATTGCTGTTTGACAGATCCATTCAAAAATCCTTAGCCATGGACTATTGACGTACAAAAAATATGAAATAATCGCCGGTAAATAATGCGTTTAGTTGTCAAAATGAAGGACGGATAATTATTCATAAAAAGAAATTCCAGAAACATAGTACATTTTTAGATAGTTAAGGTGGTCTAACTCCTTAATAAGACGCCGCTGTAGAAACGTCCGTCACAAACGTTGGCTTAAGTTGAACGTATCTCCGGTGCAGCCGCGTTTGCGCGTTAATCGGCCCAATTATCGGCGAAACTTGTCCCGATTAACGTCGACGAGGCTTTCACGGGAAACGCGACCGGCAGGTTTCGTTGTTTCCGGGCCGATTTCGTCTCGTTCGTCGTCAAAAATCCGATAACTGTGACCCTTTTTCCCCCGTCCGTGATCGAATGAAAGATTCGCGTGAAATCCCGTCCGATCCCTGGACCAGAAACTCGAAATAATTGGGATTTTTGGGAATTGAATGCTGCCTGATAGGAAAAACTTTGCAGAGGCACCGATTTTTCGAGATTGGATAGATGGCGACTACGAAAAACATGAAAGGGATCCATGAAAGGGGATCCATCAATAATCTTTTTTACGGATGGAACACGTTGCGAGGGCAGCGGAATGCAATAATAAAGATTTCAAGTGAATTAATGGCTCGGTAGACAATGCTACATAATGGATATTTGAAAAAATTACGTCGTAATAGAAAAGGATATTTTTTAAGTGACTTTTAGAAATACTGGTAAAGTGAAAACAAGAAACTTTTTAGAATGGAGTATTGAGTCACTCCATAAGTAATAGTCTTGTTTCGTATTTTTAGAAAGTAAAATAGGAAAACATAACCGCAATCACAAGAGATTTACAAAGTGTCTCACGAGATATGACTACTGTGATTTGCGACTGCATATTGTTATATGCAGCGAGAAATGTATTGATGGAGATTAAATATGGTTTCAAGAGACGCAGGTACTGGTGTTATTAGTATTTTTGTAGGTAACCGCGTCAAGGGCTTATGAAGGTCAACTATGATTTTTTAAATGGAAGCATATATGATTTATGCATCAACTGAAGCAGCTTCCTATTCTCTATAAAAAAATATTAACCCATGTATGTCCAGTGATCGGATTCGCACGATAGCAGCACAGACACGTAAGGGTGGCGATGTTTGAGTAGTGATTCGGATTCCTAGTGAGTGGGTTTCTGCATCCGGAAATGAAATTATAGTGTAGGTAAAATATACTGTGTTGGTCAGGGTTAGTTTTCGGTTTATCGGTTAAATTGGCGGAGCCCGCAAGCCACGCAAGCGAATAGCAATTGCAAGTGATCCGTGCTTGTGAGGTTTATTAATTGCGGATTTGTCGGAAACTAAGTATCAGGAATTCGAATTGCCGCTGTAAAATGGCTGCTTGTATGTGCTTGTGGTGTGACGTAGTAGCTCTGCTGATTGGATAACGTGTAAGTACAAAGCAATATGGTGGCGTTCTAACCTGTCAAACGCACTTGAAACCGAGTAACTTTACTTGCGTATAACTTTTGAACGAGTGAACTCCGGGCACTGAAATTTCAATTCCTTGCATCAGAATTTAGAGTTCTATAATTTTCTGATGAAATTATGTAATAGTACATTCAGAAAAGTTGAACATTTTTGGTCCCTTAAGGTGAAGTTGAACCTGACTCAATCTTACAGCTCGATGGATTAACAAAATATTTTATATTGGGTAAAGATTTACATTAGGGGCTTCCTCACCGATTTTGATGACGTTGAAATATGATGTCAAGGTCATCATTCTGAACAACTTTTTGCTGTACATGTTACCGCCGCTCAGCTTTAGTTTCCGAGATATTCGCAAAAAAGTTTCAACATCTCGAAAAGACACCGCCAGCACAATAAAGGAGATCAATGCATTTCAGAGTGCAAGTCGAGATTGAATGCATATGGTTGGAGGACAGGCTGCGCGGTACACACGAGAAAGACTTATCAAAATGGAATTCCGTCCGGAAGCGTAGGAAAAGTGGCTTCGTGTCTGATGGAACCCCAACAGGTGTTCAGGGGCTGGAATAGTCGTCATAATGCCTTTCAAATAAAGTCGGAAACTCGGATTTTCCGCCCGTTCGCATGCAAATGCATCCTTCCGATGGACGGATCGCGTGTAAACATCGCGCGAGCGGATTATTCGCGTGTTACGGACCTGTCATCGCTGCTAATCGATTTTTCCTCGGCCCACACAAAGTCACATCCTTCGGCTTACCGACTTAGACAAGTCTGACATATCCTGTTGCGATTTTTCGGCCTAGACGTGCTACAGTCCATCGAAAGCATAAATTAAACCGAAGATCCTCTCTTAAACCCCTTGACGTACACTATAAATTACCATTTTTGGACATTACTTTATTAAAAGTTTCAAAGGATGGAATCTTTTTAAATTTAAATAATTTCTTGCGGTAAAAGTCGAGTAAACATTCTATGAAATATCTTTAATTATATATTTTCTTATACTAATATATTTATTTCTTCTCACACTAATATATACTTATAATATACAGGGTTAGTCACCTAACGTTTTCACCTGAAATATCTTTGTTGTTTTCAAACATACATTAAATGCCTTCAGGACAAAGTTGAATGGTAAAATAGGGCTGACACGGTACCAAAAAAATTTTTTGTTTTTATGTCATTTTGTTTAGGGATATCAAGGTCACCTCCATTTTTTAAAATTGAACCACCCTTTTATAAACACCTGCAATGATAGTCCCTTTTATTACGAATTCAGTGACTATATTTACTCAAGGTCATTCAAGGCCACGGACAGAGATAACGTATAAGATTTAAAATATGAAAGCAGAATACGTTTATTACCAGTGACACTTGCAGTAAACACGCTAAGGTCCTTCAATGCTATTGACTGTTTTCAAACATCCTCTAGCCGATTACGCTGCGATTTATTTAGTAACAGTATGTTTCCAAACACGATTCCTTACTCAATGATTGTCTTACTCAGTGATTGAAAGGAGTGACATGATAACGGTTTACTGTGAATGTAGACAAAATGCAGTACCGGCCCGTCTGCTTTATGAAGAAAGGTACCCTGAACGAAACACTCCTTCTAGGCTGACTTTTACTAATATCTAAAAGTTATTTAGAAATACTGAAAGTGTAGTGATATATATATATATATATATATATATATATATATATATATATATATGTATATACATGTATATTCATATATATACAGCACATATATATACATATATATATGTATATACATGTATATTCATATATATACACCACATATATATATATATATATATATATATATATATATATATATATATATGAAAATAATTGCCGTCTACAAAATAAAATTGTTTTTAACTAGAAAAAACTAGTGAAAAAAATTAGAAAATAACATTAAGTAACGCGACCATGTTCACTTTGCATCCCTCGATAATTCTACAAGAATATTATTATTCCTTCTTCGTCGTGCGTTTGCAGAAAACGTGACTCTGATAAAAATCTTCAATTACTTCTTCGTGGAATTGCAAATTAAATCGTAAATCGTTGAAATTCTTCTGGCAGGACGTTAAGAATACAGAAGTTTGCACATTACCGCAGCTTCGATGAGTTTCGAAATTCGGTCGAAGCGGGCGATTTACTTAACAAAATGCGTAAAACGCGTTTCGAAGCGCCTTCGCAAAATGTCGATAGGAATCACGATTCATTCTGGAACCCTATCGAAACACGACCCCGGTATGAACGCCAATCCTTATGGGATTGTCTTCCTTGGAGGCATGATATTTTATTGTTATTGCGTCTGTCGGGACGAGTTCATCGGTTTTTATTACATTATTATACTCCCCCGTAGACAGCCGAGAGATAACGATATGCAATCATAAATCACAGAACCTGATCTTTTAATCTGAGACTGCCTTTTTTCCTCCCGTTTTCCGTCGAACAGATTGAGAATCTTAAACTGATTTTAAATTAAAAACGACCGCCCCGAACTTCTTAAAAAGTTTCTGAATCATTCTCTTTTTATTATAATTTTATTGCAATTATTTAATTACTTCTCAATCATTCACTGTGCATAACTAAAAATTATAATAAATAATACATAATAACTAAAGTACCTAAAAGCAACATTAAATATTAGAGCACCATTATATGTGAATTTGATAAAATCAGAAGCAGTATTAATATTAACATTTTAGTTATCAAAAGTTTAATATGAACACATCGACAACTATACTGTATTTGAGAATTGATTACAGTACATTACTCAAGAAAATTTGTTACTTTGTAAATTAAATTGTCATTACGATTGAATAATTTTTTATATAATTCTCAATAATTCACCTTCAACTTCTAAGAACTATATCAGTAAATGTCAGCAGGTAAAATATTAATGTAAACATTTTATATCCATTCTGTAAAAACGAGTAGAAAGTATCAGCACAAATTAAAAATAATTATAGACATTACAGAAACAAAATGAAAATTTGTAGATCAACTGACGATCTCTGAAAGTAACCAAAATAGCATGTTTAACAATTAGTGATACCTTGCAACGCGATTGCTGTTATTACAGGTCGAAGATGATTAAGTCATTAATATATGCAGTTTGTTCACAATAGAAACGTCCTGCATTTATAGTTACATAACTTCGCGTATGAATTGTGATAATGCCATTTCCAGCGTCTTTATCAGATACTTCGATCTTCCAATTCAACAATGCTAATGTCAATAAAGGTATTTTTATTCCACAGCGTCTATGTATAACATTCCAACACGGAGAAAAAAAAAGATTTATAAATTATTTACTGCAACTGGAGCTTTTACTAACGCCACGCGAATTGTAGGTGCACGTGCTCATCGATAGAATGTAAACGACTATAGACTGTTCTAACGATTGTAGAAAGTGCTACCTTGGACTTTATACTGTATTATAGGAAGCTTTATTTATAGGAACGTGGAAATGACCTCGAAGTATCTGCAAGTAATTATCTGACGAGGGAAATTCTGTTCCGTCTGCGATACGTGTTGAATTCGTGCACTTGATAGTTCAAACTTCAACATTGAACCTCGAATATTTAAATTGCGAACGAAAAACTTAATCAGATCGCTTTCTACTTTATATACATTTCCAAGTAATATATTATGTAATTAAAAAAAATGATTTCTTTAAGTGTGGGTGACCAAAATGTATGAGCAATATTAAAACGTTAATATTGAAGGCATTTTTACATAAATTCTTACCTGAAAAATATAAATTAACGTAATAGCATGAAAGGAATTAATATTCAAAGTAGCTTCATGATATTTTCTAAATTCTTTCCATTTTTAATCCTCAGTTTTCTCAATAAAATTTCTTTGACAATGAAAAAGATGTAATTAAACGTTATGGTAACAAATCAATGGAAATATGAATAAATGCAAGACTGCAGATTTTATGCATTTCTGACAAAAATTAGGTACTATTTAAAACAGTAAAAACATTCCGAGATTTTAGGAGTGTCAATGTACTATTTTCAACTCTACTAAAATTATCAAAGGAAGAGAGAATATTTCATTTGTCTCCTATTTATCTGTTGCAGTACATTGTTATTTCGCATTTGGATCCACAGTCTAATCGGTAATTATTTACATTAGGGGCTTCCTCACCGAATTTGATGACGTTGAAATATGTTGTAAAGGTCATCATTCTGAACAACTTTTTCCTATACATGTTACCGCCGCTCAGCTTTAGTTTCCGCGATATTTGCAAAAAGTTTCAACATCTCGAAAAGTGATCGGAGTATGTCCTACCTACTAAGACCGGGTTCGGTCTGGGTTATTTCTATATTAATTATATATTTATATATTTATATACTGGGTTATTATATATTTTCTTGATTGTTGCAGATATCCAAGAATTCGTATAGTTTTATTTCTCTGTATGCTAACACAGCTGACAATGAAATGAGTTCGCGTTCGACACGATTCATTTCACGTTTCAGTTCGTAAATATAAACAGACAAGACAGTGGGTCTCAACTGATTGAAGTCGTTTTAAGTTGTAACCGTGGCCGCGTTATCGGCGGCTACAATTTCAAATCTAACCCAGACATATTCCGATCACTTTTCGAGATGTTGAAACTTTTTTGCGAATATCTCGGAAACTAAAGCTGAGCGGCGGTAACATGAACAGGAAAAAGTTGTTCAGAATGATGACCTTGACATCATATTTCAACGTCATCAAAATCGGTGAGAAAGCCCGTAATGTAAATATTTACCCAATATAAAATATTTTGTTAATCCATCGAACTGTAAGATTGAGTCAGGTTCAACTTCACCTTAAGGGACCAAAAATGTTCAACTTTTCTGAATGTAATATTACATAATTTCATCAGAAAATTATAGAACTCTAAATTCTGATGCACGGAATTGAAATTTCAGTGCACGGAGTTCACTCGTTCAAAAGTTATACGCAAGTAAAGTTACTCGGTTTCAAGTGCGTTTGACAGGTTAGAACGCCACCATATTGCTTTGTACTTACACGTTATCCAATCAGCAGAGCTACTACGTCACACCACAAGCACATACAAGCAGCCATTTTACAGCGGCAATTCGAATTCCTGATACTTAGTTTCCGACAAATCCGCAATTAATAAAGCTCACAAGCACGGATCACTTGCAATTGTTATTCGCTTGCGTGGCTTGGGGGCTCCGCCAATTTAACCGATAAACCGAAAACTAACCGTGACCAACACAGTATATTTTACCTACACTATAATTTCATTTCCGGTTGCAGAAACCCACTCACTAGGAATCCGAATCACTACTCAAACATCGCCACCCTTACGCGTCTGTGCTGCTATCGTGCGAATCCGATCACTGGACATACATGGGTTAATATTTTTTGATAGAGAATAGGAAGCTGCATCAGTTGATGCATAAATCATATATGATTCCATTTAAAAAATCATAGTTGACCTTCATAAGCCCTTGACGCTGTTACCTACAACAATACTAGTAACACCAGTATCTGCGTCTCTTGAAACCATATTTAATCTCCATCAATACATTTCTCGCTGCATATAACAATATGCAGTCGTAAATCACAGTAGTCATATCTTGTGAGACACTTTGTAAATCTCTTGTGGTTGCGGTTATGTTTTTCTATTTTACTTTCTAAAAATACGAAACGAGACTATTACTTATGGAGTGACTCAATACTCCATTCTAAAAAGTTTCTTGTTTTCACTTTACCAGTATTTCTAAAGGTCACTTAAAAAATGTCCTTTTCTATTACGACGTAATTTTTTCAAATATCCATTATGTAGCATTGTCTACCGAGCCATTAATTCACTTGAAATCTTTATTATTGCATTCCGCTACCCTCGCAACGTGTTCCAGACCTAGTCCGATCACTTTTCGAAATGTTGAAACCTTTTTGCCAATATCTCGGAAACTAAAGCTGAGCGGCAGTGACATGTACAGGAAAAAGTTGTTCAGAATGATGACCTTGACATCATATTTCAACGTCATCAAAATCGGTGAGGTAGCCCCTAATGTAAATATTTACCGTCTAATGATCACAGATGTAAATTTCTCTTTTGGAGATGAAAGACTATGACACAAAATTGAAATAAGATTATCACATCATTCACAAATAGCAAATCGAAGTACAGGATATCACATTTTAACAAATGCAAAAAGAAACTGTATCAGATAAATACAAAAGGTACAGATGAGTATTAAAAAATATGTTTTGTGCTTAATGGGGCTGATATAGGATTAGCAGAGGGACAAATCAATTGGTTAATATAATTCCACGAGAGCCACGATCTATCACACTCATGAAGGACGTGGAGCTCGCGTTCGAAGCACACGTGTTCATTTTTGAACAAGTTAGATTAAAGTAACCGCAAGGG